>CM077157.1:94909043-95655926 GCA_039583875.1 Platanthera guangdongensis | reverse complement strand
AATTCCCAAACAAAAATGTTCAAAAAAACGAACTGATCTTGATCTAGGAAAAAAAATTGGGTTAAAGGAATATCTCGGGGTGTCCAGATTTTTGTCAGATTTGGGGTTGTCACATGGAAGTATGACACGGGCATACTCAGGGAGGTTGAATGGACGAAGTCGTGTCATTTGAGTGGTCGATGTCGTTATTGTGGCATATCAGGAGTTGAAGCGATGGCATGAGTGGCGTTGAGGTTGGGGGCGTTGTAGGTCAAGTGGTTGGTGTTGTGTGGCGATGGCATCGAGTGTGTGTACTAGTTGAACACGGGCGTGTCGAATTGGGACACAGGCGTGTCGGGCAGTTCGACGAACGTCAAATGCCGATCGTCGAGCTGGCGGCAACATCTTTTGAAATCAAAATCACACGCCTGGTCACGGGCGTGACCGAGAAGTTCACGGGCGTGTATTTTGAAATTTGACAATTTCCTGAAAAATTTCAGAAAAAAAATTAAAGCTAAGTTAGAATAATATTTACAAAAAGAATACATTTATTGAAGAAAAATTAACTAAAAATAATGAAAAATAAATTAAAACGACTTAAATAACGTACGTAAAAATACGTATATTTACAACTTATCAAATACCCACATACTTAAGTTTTTGTTATTCAGAGCAAAAGTTGGAGATATACTTATAAGGAATTAAAAAATCCTAAGTTTAGCTACTGGTTGAATTAATTGAAAGAAAGATCAAAATAATTATCCGGTGTATAAGAGTTAAGTCCTAAATTATGACAAAAATTTAAATATAGGAATAGTTTCAGCTAAAAACTTCTTGATATAATCAAATAGAAAGCAAAAATTATATTTGTTAGGTTAACAAAAATAGACTGGAATTATAGAAACTTTAGCTTATAAAAATTAAAAGAAATAATGCAATTTAAAAATTATGCTCCCAAAAAGATTTTAAAATTAAATCAAGAATCATGTGAAATTGGCGGAGGGGGATATTGTGGTATATGAAGAAGGCTTTGGTTTAGAGGTGAGGTATATTTTTTCGCTCAAACCTCTAATGAAATTTTTGTTTGAATGTGAATGTTTAGGAAAACGAAATCTTATTTTCCATAACATATAGTATTTTTGAACAACTTCACAATAATCCAATGTATATGTATTAGAGTAATGAATTTTATCCTCTTACTCCGTTTTTTTTCAAATATTGGATGTCTATGCTTACGGAATGAAATCTTATTCTCATTAGCATGGGATCTTTTAAGGATCAAAATCATGTCAAGTATGGCATGAAAAAAATGAGATAGGTTTTTTTCCAAAAACAAAACTATATTTAATAAAAAAAAAATTGAGTGCAACCTTTATAAATTGAATGTTCCTATATATCAAAAAAAGTTTGGAGTAAACATAATTGAAATCTAAGGTTGTTTTTCTAATAAAATAAATGTGCATCTATTTAGATAAGTTAGATGTAATGCTGAAAACAAGTCTCTTATCTAAAATTAAAGAAGAATGCAAAATTCTTTTAAACTTAAGCCCAGATATCTAAATCTATCGATCTACAATTAATAAATGAATAGTAAACAAAGAATTAATAAAATTCGCTTATAAATAAATTCGCAACAAAAATTTGGAGAGCGAAAAGGGGTCAAGAATGAGACATTTGATTTTTGTTTCATAATAAACAAAATTTTGGGGATTTTTTTAGAGTTTTTATCTTTTTTGTATTTTTGATTATTTTCTTTTTTTTTTGGATTTTTAGAGTTATTCACTTTTTAGGATTTTTGGATTTTCTAAATTTTTTTGATTTTTTTAATCAAGTTATTTACAAAAAGGGGAGAGAAAGAAGTGTTACTTACAAAGAAGTGAGGGGGAAAAGAAAGATTTTTTATAAAAAAGATTTACAAAGTAAAAACAAATTTTTTGAAATTTTGTATTATAAGTTTTTGAATTTTTTTTTTATGAAACTTTTTTTTGTGTTTTTTTTATTATGAAAATAAGCAAAAATTTTGAAGTTTTTACTTTTTTGCATTTTTTTTGTTATTTTTGATTGGGTGCAGACAATATAAGTGCGAAAATATAAGTGCGAGAAAGGAAACACCCCGACACTTAGTTCCAACATTGTCCCCAATGTTGCAAGATAAGCATGAGGAAAAAAATAGATAAAATACAGTATTTACAAAAATAAAGATGGAGGGTAGAAACTTCCCAGAGATGAGGTCGGGGAGGTCCATTTGGAACCCTACATTATTTAGAAAAAATAGCACAAATATAGCAGAAAAACGAAACAGATAAACTCGGCCAAAAGTGGCGGGTGGTAGGGGGCAAGTATGTATGTAACTCTGTATTGAACTAACGTCTTAGCCAATTGGGCATTACAGAAATGCGTTCTCCTATCTCTCACAATAGCGTAAGGTGCACCGAAAAGAAAATCAAGCAAGTTAAAACAAAATATAGATTATAAAATAAAATAAGTTAAAGAAAAACATATATACATTTTTAATAACAAATTATTATATTTTTTTGGTGTTTTTAAGTAGTTTTTTTAATTTAGTTGGTTTTTAGGTAGGTTTTTAGTTTTCGTTAGGTTATAAGTTTTTTAGGTTTTTTAGTTTGTAATATTTTTTAGTTTTTAGATTTTTAGTTTTTTTAGATTTTTTTTGGGTTTGTAGTTTTTAGATTTTTTTAGTTTTTAGATTTTTGGTTTTAGTGTTTTCATAAAAAATAATGATATTGTTTTAGATTTTATATTTTTTTTTTCAGTTTTTAGCGTTTAGATTTTTTTTACAGTTTTTTCAAGTTTTTAGTTTTATATTTTTAAAATTTTTTGGAAATGGCGCCATTTTATTTTTTTATATAGATAAATATATATGAAATAAATAAGCATAAAATAAACTTTTTTTCTTTAAGTTTTTTTTATGTAGTTTTATTATTATATTATTATTAGTAGTAGTATTTTTTTGGTTGGACATTTTTTTGTATATACAAATAAAGAAATATAGGTAAAAGTAATAGTTTTCCATAGTTCAAAATAACTACATGAAAATTCCCTGACAACGGTGCAAAAAACTTGATGGTTAAAACTCAAAAATATTAATGGTTTAATCAAGTCCCCGACAATGGCGTCAAAACTTTGATGATTAAAACTCCAAAAAAATAATGGATTAATTAAGTCCCCGACAACGGCGCCAAAAACTTGATGGTTAAAACTCCAAAAATTAATGAAGGTTTAAAACATGCGGCGCCCCGGGAGGTTTATTTTAGAAAGAATATGATTTATTTAGAAAGACGGGGCGCGCTGATTTATTTGGATATAAAATAGTTGAAACCGAGTTTTAACGAAAGAAGGCAAGTGCACCTATCGCGTGTAGTATAGGATATTCCGGTGAGAAATATCCGGGTCGTATTGTTCTCGGGGACGGGTTATTATTTCTACTCTTCCCGGAAGGGAACTATTATTATACAGAAAATAACTTGTCGGGTTATTATTTATATATATAAAAACAAAAAATAAACATTAAAAAGGAGTTGATGAAGAAATAGTGCAACGATACCAAATCAAATTTGAACTAAAATTACTTTTAATAAATAGAGATCCTAAATTTCAAATTAATTAAGGTCGAGATTTGGCCGTAGAGGTTCCATAAACATGAGCTCATCTATCTGTAGGACTATCGCTCACTTGAACATTAAGACTATTCGATCGGTCTCTCGTCTGACGAAGGATTCCTATTAATGCCTGCATTATGCTAAGAACCCCGCTATTGGGTGGGGAACCCAATCCGATAGAATTCCGCGCCTCCTCTCTTGAGTGTTAGTGCAGAACTCCCTTTACCCAGGGGTGATCGGTCCATACGCACGGCCTCTTGGCTAGCTAGTGTATGCACTATGAAAATAGAGCCCACATATCGATATGTGGTTTTACGCGTCGTAAATCTGGAGTAAGCCTTAAGTGATTTAATTTACGAGAAAAAGAGAACCTTTAGTTATTTAAAACGATTTTATCTATCCCAATGCTCTTCGATACTAAGGGCTAAGAGAGGTTAGCCACTCATCGGAATGGGGATGTCTTACGCAAAAAAATTGCATAATTGAAAGTGCGATACCTACTCAAACGAGTTGGCAGGAAATGAAAGAAGAAAATAAAAGCAATAAATGAAAGCTGAAAATGAAAGCAGTAAAATGAAAGCAGTAAAGGAAAGCGATAAAATGTAAGTCTTACTCAAACGAGTAGGCGGGAATTGAAAGTAGTAAAATTGCGAGTCCTACTCAAATGAGTAGGCGGGAAATGAAAGTAGTAAAATTACAAGTCCTACTCAAACGAGTAGGCGGGAAATGACAAGTCCTACTCAAACGAGTAGGAGGGAAACTAAAGTGAGTCCTACTCAAATGAGTAGGAGGAAATAGATGCACACACGCACACACTCTACATAAAATAAAATCTAACTCATACACTCACGCACACATACAAAAAATAAGAAAAACAAAGTGATTGAAAAATTAAAAAACTATATTTTCTACCGATAAAATATGATAGAAATTCATAAAAAGATGAAAGAAAAATTAAATGAGCAAAAGTTTTTTGAAATTAAAAGCAAAATTTGAAGTGTTTGAAAAATTAAAATGATTATAAATTCATTCTTATAACTTCGTAAAAGTGCGTAAAAAGTGGAAATAAAGTAAAAAAGAACAAAACGTTTTAAAAATAAACGAGAAAATCTAAGTTAAAGAAAAATAAAATAAACTTTGAAAACACTTTTATGGATTTATAAGAATGAATAAAAAGCTATAAAATGCTAAATCTAAACAAAGCTAAGTAAAAAAAAACTAAAACATAAAAGCGGAAATCTACACTCATACACACACACACCCATAGAAAAAGAACAAAAACAAAGATAAAACAAATAAAAATATGATTTCTTAAGGAGGGGGAACTCAGATGCATTCCAAAACCATATAAAGGGAGAAGAAAACAATTATTTCATTAAGATAAAAAGGAGTTACATAAAAAACAAAAACAAACACTAAGGTGAGGGGGAGAAAATTCTCTTACATAGCATGGAAAGCATCTAAACAGCACATTCCCTAAGCAAAATGGTTAAAAAAACAGAACATTTGATCTTATAGAGAAGATTTATTTATAGGCAAAAATTTCGGGTTACACGCCCTAGGTCACGGGCGTGTCGGGGGGCGTGTAGCTACTGTTGTTGATGTGATCCAGAACATTTATTGTTGGTTTGACTTTAGAGCTGTACACGTGGAAGTCACGGGCATGACCCTGCTGTTACGGGCATGTAGAGGGGGGCGTGTCAGGGAGGTTTATTTGGAGAAGGGGTCGTGTCATTTCGTCAAAAATGTTATCTTGTCTGGGACAGGTGAAGAAGTCACGGGCGTGTCGAATATTGATACGGGCATGTTAGGAAGCGTTGAATGGTGATGGCGTTGAGTGGATATGGCGTTGAGTGGTTGGAGTTGAGTTGCGATGGTGTTGAGTGGTTGGCTGGCGTCAAGTGGCGAGGACGTCGAGTGTGTGCCACGGGTTGGACACGGGCGTGTCGAATCGGGAAACGGGCGTATCGGGCAGTTCGACGAACGTCGAACACCGATCGTCGTACTGGCAGCAACATCTTTTGAAAACAAAGTCACACGCCCAGGTCACGGGCGTGACTGAGAAGTACATGGGCGTGTACTTTGAAATTTGACAATTTCCTGAAAAACTTCAGAAAACAAATTTATAGCTAAGTTAGAATAATATTTACAAAAAAGAAACATTTTATTGAAGAAATTAACTAAAAATAACGGAAATAAATTAAAACGACTTAAATAACGTACATAAAAATACGTATTTTTACAACTTATCAATTCTTATCCTCACTGGAGGATTAACTTTTTCTGCTGCAACAGCTTTATCATTACCAGCAGTAGCAACTAGCCCAATGTAGGCTTCCTTTTCTTCAGACTCAGATGATGATGTGTCTGTACAGCTCTTTTCCTTCTTGGCAATGAAGTACTTCTCCTTCTTTCCTTTGTGTTGGTGCTGCTTATTCTCCTCACCCTCCTTCCTCTTCTCTGGGCAGTCAGTTATCATATGCACAGGCTTGCTACAATAGTAGCAAGCTACTTTAGAAGGGTTTTATTTATTAGGTTAGGAACCATACCTGCCAGTCTTGGACTGATTCTTCCTGTGATGAGTGGAGTTGGAAGACCTCTTCTTCCAAAGCTTCTTCTTCATTAGCCTCTGGATTTGCCTGGAGAATGCTGCAAAGTCTTCATCAGACATACTCCTGTCTGATGCCTCTGAGTCTGAGCTATCTGACTCTGCTGGTCTTCTTGGTGGAGAAGGAGTCCTCTCCTTGCCCTTACTTGTGCTTTCTGCTCTGAAGGACAAGGACTTTTCCTTGGCCAGGGATTTGACGGTGGCCTCCTCCTCATTCCCGGTAGCTAACTGCATCTCATAGGAGAGCACCTTTCCAAACAATATTTGGGGAGGAGTGCCAGCAAGCTTAACCACCTCTCTTATGTCACAGATCTTTATATCCTGGTCTCTAGTGAGAGGTCTGAGAAACTTGTCATTTATTTCATAATTATTGAAGACCCTCCCGCAGGTGTTCAACTCATTTATGATCCTGAAGAATCTTTCATAATAAGCAGTTATGTTCTCCTTCAGATTTTTCCTGAAAGCCTCATACTCTTGGTTGAGCAGAGACTTCCTATCATCCCTTACCTCTTCAGTCCCCTCCATGTAGACCACAAGTGTGCTCCATATCTCTTTGGAGGTCTTGCAGTGAACTATATTCAGAAAGGTTGAGTCATCAACAACATTGGCAATAATATTTGTGTTCTCCTATCTAGTCCAGCAATGGTGATTTCATCCTTGGTCATCTCAGAGTATGTCTTAGGAGTCTGATCATTAGCATTCAGAACAGAGACCTTTATAGGGATGAAAGGTCCCTCCTTGACTATTATAAAAATCCTTGGATCATAGGCCTCCATGAATAGCATCACCCTCTCTTTCCATATTCCAAAATACTCCTTCATGTAGATGGGAAGTTTCATGGAACTCAGCTCTCTCTGTCTCTCTCCAGAGCCCATTATTACTTAACTGTAGTTACCTTTGGAGATCACTCAAATTGTTAAATCCTTTTTTTGAGTAACCTCCCTCTGATACCACTTGAAAGTTCTTGTTTTCAAGGTAGATAGCAACCTAGAGGGGGGTGAAAAGGTTTATCTAGGTCTTTTGATTCCTTTTTGTTTCTTCTTTAGTTACAATATGATTGAAAGCTTTTTATGTACATGTAAATAGAAATCAAACAAAGAAAAGCGCACAGGTATTTTTATAGTGGTTCCCCAAAATTATGGGTACATCCACTCTCCTCCCACCTTGCTAACTTCCTGTTAGTCAAGGCACTTCTCCAAAGAAATGCTCCAAAGAGCTCACACATCAGATCCCTCGAGATCTCCTAGTCTCCTCCAAGACTAACACCTCAGCCACAAAGGCCTACACTCAGTGATGCAAGTATCACCTACCTCAGGAAATTAAGCCCTACCTCAGAGCAAACTTGCTCCTACAGCTCAGAGAGATACACTCTCCTACAGCTTAGGCAATATTACTCTACTTCTCAGTGAGTAAAAACTCACCTACCTCAGATCCCAACTGGATCCTACAATCAGAGAGGAGCCCTCTCCAACAACACATGCAAATTTGCTTGACCTCAGGCTCAAGGCCCTACAGCTCAGATCCAGAAGGATATCTTAATTTTTACTTAGCCATTGAGTTAAGATGTTTAGGGGTCTCGTCCTTCAACAGTCAAATATTCAATGACATCAACATGTCTGAAATCATCATAGTAGCTAAGTTCTACGCTAAGGAAAAATTGCAAAGGCAATTCAAAGAAACGCTCCAAAGCAACATACATATCGTCAAAGGAAGATACAAAGTATAAGTACAAAGACAAATACAAGGCCATCACAAAGCAACTTAACTGACAAATCAAACACAAACATGCAAAGGCAAGAATTCTACTTACCGACTGCGTCTATATCAGAATCAGAGCCTCAATAATCATCATCAAAAATGTCATAAAATCCAAGGCCTGAGACATCACACTCAAGCTTCCTGGCAACCATCAGAAGTGCCTTTGACACTCCACACCTAAGGGAGACCTCGTGAATATCCTCCATCTGGAGCTCTACCTCTCTCATCCAGACCTCCTCAAGGATCTCCTCGAGGATCTCCTCACCAATCAAGCAACGATCGCCTATATAGTCCATGTACTCAGAAGCCCAGCAACCTTCAGCTCTGACACTCGATCTTCTGAGGAAAGTCGCTCCACCTCAGCCTTTGAAGCCCCAAGCTCTATCTCCAAGCAAGAATTCTCCTCCTGAGCAGTCTTCAGCAACTACGCTATCTTCTCCACAAGATACTTATCTATTTACAATGCCACTCGAGCCTCCTCAAGCGCTGACTTCGGCTCTGAAGCAATCCACTGAAATCAAGATATATCTTGACCATGCTCCTCCTTCAAGTCAGTAAGTGAAGTTTATGCCACCCGGAGCTTCTCCTGAAGAGTCAAGTATCCATCTTTCACACTCACATAATGTTCATTCCACGTGAACGCTATATGAGACCAAGCTTCAATCTACAACCAAAAAGTAGAAGGTCAGAATTGAATAAAGTAATTAAACTAAAAATCAGAAATAGGTGAGCTCACTCACTGTATTGTTCATCACCTTCAAAGAAGAGGACACTCGGGGGGAGGGGGGGAGAAACCTCTGTAAGAGGGACTCAGAGGGGGGGGAGAAGACTCCAACACCTCAACCTAAGGATCAACTGGTGTATCCTCATCTCGAGGAACCTCCTCAATCTAATAATCTCTCTGCCTCAACAAAGGTCGAGGATCCACTTCTGCATCTCTAGTACCCTTCAAAACAAGCTTTCTCTTCCGATCACGCATAAGAGGTACCTCAACGATACAGTCAGGGAGGAGGGGGGTAGCAGAAATCCCACACAGCAACAGACGTTTCTCATCCACAAATAAGGAAATGGAGAACAAGCAATTTGCCAACTCCCGTGGCTCTGTAAATCCTAATGCGGGAGAGAAGTTTAATAATAAGTACGTATAATGTTGATAATGATCAGGTAATGAATCCCAAAGATCCGGCAGACCCCGAGAATTTCGAGCATATCCAAACAAAGTGTTTCCATGGAGGCGATGCGTTAGACTCTCAAAGTCGAGCCAACTCTTGTTACTAAAAATCTCAACGCGGACGTCTCCATGTACATGAACATCACACCAGTCTCTGAACAAGTCCAAGGAGAATTTTGAGTCATACTCTCTAAAGAATGCAACTAATCCCTTGAGGTGCGTCATCCCAAGAGGAGTAAATTGTGACATAGGGATGCCGCAAAACTTTAAGATGTACACCACATCTTCGCATGGCGGAAATCGGAATCCGGACCATAACATCGTCTCGTATACAGTCAACCAACACTTCGATGGATTCTGAACTCTTTCCTCATCATGGGGAATCTTAACTTTAAGATTGACAGGTAACCCGTATCTTTTTCTCCAAATTACAATGTGCTCTCCGATAAGTGTGGAGTGCAATCACATTGGACGAGCATGCGCATTGCGCTTTGAGACCTGAAAATCATGGCAAAAAGAGCACTCATTGCAAGGATAATGTAATCTCGATAGCATGACAATCGCGCCTTGGGCGCTCAAAAGAGACCCCACACGTGAGCATACACAGCCCTGCCACCAGCATGAAAAGACGTGCTCTACAGCATGTAGGTGCACGTACCCGAAAGAGCCAAGGCGCCCGCCCGGGTGCACGTGCACACCTGTGCATGCGCTCCCATGCACGTGTGTGCCTTGGTGCATGCAAGAGCACGCACGCATGCACGCACGGGGGTGCAAGTATGCACGCACGGGGGTGCAAGTGTGCACGCCCAAGTGTGCACACACCCATATGTGTGTGCTGATGTGCGTGTGCGCCTAGATATACGCACGGATGCGCGCTCACCTTTGTGCCCCATGTGCGACCAGGCGTATGCAGGTGCACACATCCAGTTCTGCAGTAAGGCTGGCACGCACGAATCTTCGTGCCTCTGCCATTGTGCCTCCTCCTTTACGCCTCTACATGCCTCCTGCTTTGCGCCTCTACGCGTATCCTCCTCCTTATGTCTCCACCTCCGAGCATAATCTTCTCATTTAAATAATTAACAATGTACCTTGGCGTGTAAACCCCCCCCCCCCCACCAGTAACACCCCCATCCATCACATAAAATATAACAGAAGGTCTGGTTGGGGCTCCGTGCCATATTCTATGAACAGTTAGTGGTGTTCCTTATTGAAACCATAATCCGTAAACAAGCAACCTTACTCAGAGTGCATCCTAGTGACAGTATATTAATATTATATAAAGAACCCAACCATGTAAATGTCCACTAAACCAAAACAGGAATAATAAGATAAATACTCCAACAGTTATGTCCTTAAGGCCTTACAAAGTTTTCTTAAATATTAATGTCTTATATACTTCGACACGCAGGTCGGCACACATGAAATGATTAATAAAGACGGCCAACTTCACTTTGGCCTTCAAGGGTCGTCTTAGCAACCACGGGTTCCAGCCCGCTATTTACCGCTTGGCTCAACTGCACCTGCACGAAACATTCCACCGTAATGGTGGTAAACATAGCAATGGTCAGCTTTAGCTGACCAAATTATAACGACCCAATCCCTCACTCTGGGCGGCGGTGCTCCTTCCCTGCAGGCATTAACATAGACAAACATTGGCAATCGTAACGTGCAGTTTAAGCAATGTTCATCACAGATGTTCGCGTGGCCATCCAACGCCCCATGCAATCATGGCACATTCTCGGTGTGGTGAGATTCAAGCCCCACCATCGTTCTCAAGACGGCACCTTTGAGCATTACCAGTCTTTCCAGGCAGAAGCCAAAGACTCTCCCAATGCAACGACAATGTCTTGATGATCCCCCAGATATACATTTTGGCTCACTCTAAGTCAAACTCCATAGGGTGGGTAAAGGTCAGCCACATCTTGTGGCTCAAACCGTCAGGCTCACAAGCAACGACGCACGTCAGCCTCCCCTTTCCACTCACACAACACATAACCACATTATGTCCAAGGCTGGCTCTCACGGCCGCAAAAGTGGAGAAATTTATGCTCACAGCTCAACATACAGGCCCCTAGGAATCCATGAGACAGGCCTCACAAAACTGTGCTCTCGAGGAGCTACCGCCAGCAGTAGCGCTACCGCAGCGCAGTAGGGGACAGACTATCGATTCTTCCCCTTAAATAGTGTTTTCCTGGAGACCCTCTCCAGTACTCCCACTATAGCCATATGCACACCCCATGGCTCTGAAATCTATGCATTTACCGCGGAGTATTCTCCGAAATACATACAAACATCAAAAATCCAGGCCAACCTGTCTGTATGGGATTCACACGACATGCCTATTCCGTACTTCAATTCCAGAGTCTAAATGCAAAGATAATGGGGATACCACCAATCGACCCGCCGGGAGAACCACTTCCATGTACTCGTGGAGCGTCTATCCTCACATGCCAAAACGAAGGACTTCACATATGCAAGAAAGAGGATCGTTACCCTAGAAGTTCATTTCTGTACCATGGAAGAAAATCTAGTTAGATGGAAATAACCGCTACGGCTTTGCCTCCAAAGATCCAATCATGTCTGACGAATCAGAGATCCGAAACTCCAATGGTAGCGATGTAACACCCCCATCTGTCGCATGGCATATAACAGAAGGTCCAACTGGAACCCGACGCCATATACCACAGACAGTCGGAAGGGATACTAAATGAATAATCAAACCAACCAATTAAGACTACTCGTCCTAATCACAGAGCATTCTAGCGGAAGATTTTAAAGTTGAAAGAACCCAAAATTAAATCCATCAATATGAATGTCCACAGCTACAACAACAGGAATGAAACCCCAAATACACAGAAACGGGTACATGGTCTTATGGCCTTACAAATGTTCACTTAATAAAGAGTGTTTTACATACATCGGCTCGCAGGCCGGCCACACATGATAAATATAAAAAAACAGCTATTCTACGGCCTTCTAGGGCCAGCACAGCAACATGAGCACCAGCCCGCTATTTGGCGCTCGGCTCCGCAGCACCTGCAAGCACATACCACCGCACGGTGGCAAATAAAGCAACGGTCAGCTAAAAGCCGACCAAATTATAATGACCCCGCCCCTTACTCGGGACGGCGGTGCTCTTTCCCTGCATAATATTAACCCAACAATATATATAGCGCAATTATATTTCGCCACAGGTGTAGGCTCGCACGGCCAAACACCCCATGCACTCAGGGCACATTCATGGTGAACCCTGACCCATCAGTGCATTCACCACCACCCCCAGGATGGCAACAACATGTGAGCATTTAGCCTTTCTGACCACCGTCTAAGGCTCCGACTATGCCAACGGCCAGTCCCCGTCTTCGGGTCTCTCACACCGAACCACATAGCCTAGGTCCAATTCCACTTGCCCGTTGCTCACGCCGCATGTCCAATTTAAGTCCTATGCGCGGGCCAAGCTTCTCTCGGATCCCAAATTTTCCAAAACAATCTCATAACCCAGTTATGATCAAGGCCGGTTCCCAGACCGCCAAGTTAGCAGAACACGTTTCCGCTCAATTTTCTGGGTGCGCATTGAAGCTAACCTCCAAGGATCCCTGCTGCAATCTACCGCGTAGAAACCCGAAAAACCCAAAGCACGGAGTCTTCTCTGGCAAAACCACATCAAATGTAACATCACCGATCCAGACGGTACACGTCCGGGTAGGCTTCACACACAATGCCTATGCCCGTACTTACGATTCCGGGCTCTATATGCAACACAAGGGGGACTATTCACATCAACCCCAAGGAACATTTGGGATGTGCCTATGCCCGTACTTACTTTCCTATGTTTGGGATGTGCCTATGCCCGTACTTACTTTCCTATGTTTGTCATAAGGCCAGACGGGTACATGGCCTTATGGCATTACAAATGTTCACTTAATAAAGAGTGTTTTACATACATCGGCTCGCAGGCCGGCCACACATGATAAATATAAAAAAAACAGCTATTCTACGGCCTTCTAGGGCCAGCACAGCAACATGGGCACCAGCCCGCTATTTGGCGCTCGGCTCCGCAGCACCTGCAAGCACATACCACCGCACGGTGGCAAATAAAGCAATGGTCATCTAAAAGCCGACCAAATTATAACGACCCCGCCCCTTACTCGGGACGGCGGTGCTTTTTCCCTGCATAACATTAGCCCAACAATATATATAGCGCAATTATATTTTAGTTCGAAGGAAGTGACAACCCTATTTGGTTCACGGACGTCAACCGTAGATCGAGTTCGGACAAGGCCCGACAACCCTTGAATCCGGTCGTGAATCTCGGAGAGACTTCATGCGTTTGGTTGTTTCTCTTCCCTGTTACTTATAGTATTTCTTTTTCTGCATATTTGGGTGTTGGATTGATGTGTAAGGACATTGATTGCTTGAATATTTCAGCATGTCTAAGTGTTGATATATTTTAGTTCTGGATATTGCTATTGAACTTCAGATTTTCTCTTGTTCAAGTTGTGATTGTGTCGTTCTAGCAATTGCTAGTAGCATGCGTTGCAAAGAGGTGATTGCAACCCTCATTAGCTCATTCATCTTCCTGATTACTCTCTTGAGTAATCCACCAAAGAGACGCGGTGATGGCGACCCGCAATAGTTTTCTTATTATTGTTAACTTAGGAATCCAAATCAAAAAACCCCCCTTTGGTTACTTTCCCGCTTGCAATCCCTTTTCATATAGCGAAATCACCCTCCCTACTTGCAATCCTCGAGAGATCAATATCCGGGGATTCAACTCCTCACATTATTACTTGACTACGATCGGTACACTTGTCGTCGCATCAGAAAGCACCAGTCACACACTGGTCAACGGAGGAATTGTCTTGCGGGAGAATCAATTTTAAATCTTATTTACTCTTATTGTATTTTTCTCTTTTCTGTTTGTTTGTGGTGAGGAAAATCGACCAGTGGAGGTCGTCAGAATCCGGCAAGGATTCCATGAGAAATAATCTCGGGGAAGGGATGTCTAGATCGAGGGATCTATTGGGGCTCTAAGACACTTCCTTGTGTGTAGGTGAAGAGCCGACTCAAATACTTTTCCGGGAGCGAAAGGGAGAGAGCCAATCGGCCTGGGTAGTGGGTTGGTATAAAAAACGAAAAGAATTTTGAATTTCACCGCCTCCGATCTCCGACATCATGGAGATCTAGTGCTTGAATTTCACCGCCTCGGTCTACCCAAAAAAGATTTCTGCAGTGATGGATTGGAGCAGGTCGGTCACGCCCAAGGAGATTAGAAGTTTCCTAGGGTTGGCTGGCTACTACAGGAGGTTCGTGGAGGGTTTCTCTACCCAGGCGGCACCTTTGACCAGGTTGACTCAGAAGAATGCGGCCTTCATTTGGAGCGAGAAATGCGAGGAGGCCTTTTTGGAGCTAAAGAGGAGGTTGTGCACTGCTCCTGTTTTGACATTTGCCTACGGAGGGCGTGGACTATGATGTGTATGTGGATGCCTCGCATGTTGGGCTCAGAGGTGTGTTGATGCAAGAAGGGAAGGTGATTGCATATGGGTCGAGGAAATTGAAGACTCATGAGAGGAACTACCCCACGCAAGATCTTAAGTTCGTAGCAGCGATCTTTGCCCTGAAGCTGTGGAGACATTTACTTTATGGTGCTCAGTGCAAGGTCTTCACAGATCATAAAAGTCTTAAGTACGTGTTCACTCAGAAGGAGTTGAATCTACGCCAACGGCGGTGGCTAGAGTATGTGGCCGATTATGATGTGGACATACAATATCATCCGGGAAAGGCCAATGTGGTGGCCGACGCCCTGAGCCGGAAGACGGGGAAGATGTTTAATCTCACCAACGATCTTTTAGTGGAAGAGTTCCTGTTAAAATTCAACAAACCCGCAGAGGCCTCCTCGGATACCTTGTTGAAACTCAACAAACCGGAGGAAAACACTCCACTTATAATGTTGAGAGTTTTCCCGGATCTTGGAGTTAGCAGGGATTATATCAACAAAGCAGTAACAACCAGCAACACATGCAGCACAAGCGTCATTATTGATCAAGGTCAAACTTCTTTACAAGGCGAGACATACATGGCGAGACATGCTTCACCAATACCCAAAACAAGAGAGCAGAGAGTTACAAAGACAAGAAACAGAACAAGCCGTGCAGGCTCAATCAACAAGCCGCCGGTCTACTGCCGTGGAGTCCACTCAGTCCGCCAGGTCGCCAGACCATAACCCAAGCCGCGCGGACTCACCCCTTCCCAATACTAGCTCTTTACCGTCGATCTGCAGGCCGCCTGACCGCGAGGTCGCTTAGCCGCCAGACCGCACACGCTGCGCCACCGAATGGAACAGTCCGCCTGAAGCAGGCGACTTCCTGAACCCCGAACCAAGTTGCCAAAGATAAGACCGCATGGTCGCTATCCGCGACCTGCTGTTTACCGCCTGTTACTTAACCGCAGAGTCCGAACTGTCCCTGACCGCAATCAGAGCCAAGTCCTGGCTTTCCAGCGCTATCCGCATAACCTGCACAGCACAACCGGGTCAACTCTCAAACCGCGCGGACACCAAAGTTCAGACCGCAGCAACTTATGCGAGCTCAATTACTGTTCACTTACTTCGGGTTAGGTTCTCTTTTTTCCTGATGTGACATGGGTCCTATTTATAGGCACGATGATGAGTATGGTCACCGCCCTAGCCGATAGGATCACCGCCACATCTCGCAGCAAGAACAAGTGTGTCCTCCAGCCTGCGGACACACACTCCAGTTCGCCGCTCCTGTGCAGATAGCCAATCCGCCCTAGCTTCTCCAAGGCCGGACTCCAATATCCAGCCCGCCTTGCCGCCAAAGGCCAATCCAGGACCACCACAGCCGGACTCCACAACAGCTATGTCCGCCAATCCGCAGACACAGCACCAGTCCGCATAACTCGAGCCCGCAGCATCGCCATCAAGGCACCTGTCGGACTCAGCGGACACTCGGCTTCCATCCCCACATCCCGAGTCCATTGCCTCAATCTCCAAGGCACCGCCGGACTCAGCGGACACGCCGATCCAGTCTGCTTACACAGCAAACTCCAGTCCGCATTCCTGAGTTCATAACCTCATCATAAGGCTAAACCGAACTTCAGCGGACTCTAGCTCCAGTCCGCACGCTCTTGCACAGGCAATCCTCCAGTCCGCATACCTCCAAGCTAGCAATCAAGGCAACAACACTTCTACTAGGCTTGGCGGACTGAGATAGCAGCTCGCGCTCCACTGCGCGATCTCCCTGGACTGAGCCAACCTGGACTTGGTTCAGTACCCACCAAGTCCAGTCCACTGGCCACAAGGGCCAGTCCGCACTTACTGGCGGACACTGTATCTAGCCCGCCATACCGGGTGACCTCCAGCTTCTGTCCGCACTGACCGGCGGTCTCTGCGGCTTCCACTTGCTGCTTCACTAGAGCAAGACCAAGGCAACTGCCAAACCGGTCTACCGAGCTCCAGTTCTTCAGTCTGCTTCATGCCGGACTCCGCGGATAAGGTTTTCATCTGCCAGGTTACTTCCTGGGATCCAACTGCCAGCTGAGCACGAGCCGTCCTGGCTGACCGCAACTATTGTCCGCGTAGTCCGCGCGAACAGCCTACCCAGGCCGCTTCAGAGCAAACCGCCTGCAACATCCCTGCAGCCTTAGCAGTCTGCCAACCCTGTCCGCGTAGTCCGCGCGGATAGGTTGCCCAAGCCTTCCATTCACCCACTTTCACTTCACAATTTTCAACACTCCCCCTTGAAGTGAGAAGTGGTGAATAACTCCAGCAGCTCCCGTAACCTTGCACCTGGTCCCTCCGATAGCATCTACGAAGAAATGTCCAAGACATAGTCCTCGCCCCACATATCATGGACCATGAGGGAGCCCTACAGCATCTCCCAAAGGGAGCCATGCTTCCCTCTGCCTTCTTTAGCTTCAACCTCCACTCATGCATCACAGGAGTATCACCAACTACCTTGGGCGCAGAGGCTCAAGCCTTGTTATCTCTGAGAGAAGTCACCTCTTCAGCCTTGGTTTCAACCACCTCCTTGATTCTAGTGGGTTCATCACAGCCAGAAGTACCTTGCTCGACCTGAGGGCTAACAAGGAAACACGGAACCAAGTCCGTCGTGTTCCCTTCGCTATATCGAGCTGGTGGCTTACTGATCCTCTTCGATCTCCGAAGAACCTGATCATGGCTAACCACCTCTGCTGCTCCTGAACCAGCTCTGTTCCCGGGCAAACCCGGAACAATGCTCCCTTTGCTCCCTGAACAAGACGCCTCCTTACTGGAACCAGAAGCACCTGGAGCAACGCTCCCCCTGCTACCTGAACCAGAATACTCTCCTCTTAAACAAGAACTGCCTGGAACATCGCTCCCCCTGTTTCCTGAACCGGAAGCCTCCGCCTTCGAGCCGGAAGAACCTGGAGCTTCGCTCCCCCTTCTTCTCGACTCTGACGCCTTTGCCCCGGAGCTAGAACAACGTGGAGCTCCTGGTGACTCAGGCAACTCCAATTCCTTAGCAGCAGCCTCCTTCAGCCCATCATTTGACCTGCTTATCTCTAGCTCCACATGCGAGCTACCCCAATATGGCGTCAACTCATCGAAGACAATGTCTCTCGACACTATGAGTTTCTTCGTCGCAGGATCCATACACCTCCATCTTCTCCTCTGCTCATCATACCCAACAAAGACTAGCTTTGTCTTGAGAACACCCAGAGAGTGTATGTAGCAGGTAGATCCAAACACCCTTAGGTGCTTCACGCTGGGCTTTACTCCGAACATCAGCTCATAAGGAGTCTTCGCATAGATCGGACTAAGAGGCATCTGATTGATGACATGAGCAGCACAGGCCATCCCTTCCGCCCAAAGAGCCTTCGGAACGCCTTTACTCTGAAGCCAACACTTGCAGATCTCCGTTAACCAACGGATCATCCGAGCTGCAACACTACCTTGTTGTGAAGTATGTCCTTAAGAAGGCTCCTTCTGTATCCCTTGCTTCCTGCAAAAGTGTGAGAACTTGGTTGAGCCAAACTCACCACCGACGCTTGTCCTCAACACCTTGATCCTCCGGCCAAGCTGGCCTTCCACAAGCTTCTTGAACTCCACAAACAAGTGCACCATGTTGAACTTCTTCTTCATGAAGTATACCCAAGTATACCTTGAATAGTCATCAACCAATATCAGCATGAACCTGCTGCCTCCAAGACTGGCCGTGACGGTCGGTCCCACCAGAGCACAATGGACAACCGCCAATGGTGCTTTACATCTGGATTGTGCTTTATCAACCATGAAGCGATAGGCTCCACTTTCCTGACATCCCGCACACCCCCGACCATCATCATAGGATGACAATTTAGGCAAGCCTCTTACGAGTCTTCTTTCCGCCATTGCTTTCAGCTTGTCCATCCTTACATGCCCCAGTATTTCATGCCAGATAGATGCACTATCACTGGCCTTCATCCGATCAGTTCCAGAACTTGTTGATAATCCAACAATGTTCTCCTTCCTCCATACGTGAGCGACGTTCGCCGAGAGCAAGACAACCTTGCACTCTTTCCGGAGATGACCATGCTGCTTGCATTTATAGCACCTTGGTCCCTCCTTTCTCTTCCTATCACGCCTAGGAGAATCACTCCTTTCTTCCTGATAAGAAGTAGAAGGACCATCTTCCGCAGCAACCTTCACCTCCTTCCTGAACAACCCATCAAGGGAAGTCCAGACCTCCGCAGCTGACCGACATCCACTGATGTGGTCCAAGAGCTCTGATGAGAGCACTTGCTTGAGAATAGACTCCGCTTTCGCATTTGTCTCCTTCCAAGCTCTCATCGGATCAGCATTGCCAGCAGTAGCCTCTTGTCTTCCTGCTTCGCATACAACCTCCCAAAGGTCCTCGCCAAGAAGAAAGCTCTTCATACAGGACTTCCACCTTTCAAAGTTCGTCTCTGTAAGGAGATCAATGCTAAGACAACTTACATCCTCCACTGCCATGGTTCTACCACTGGTTTCCTCTACACCCGAGCAACTACTTCCGTTGACCACTGCTTGACCACTCCAACCTGCCTCTGATACCATGTTAAAATTCAACAAACACGCAGAGGCCTCCTCGGATACCTTATTGAAACTCAACAAACCGGAGGAAAACACTCCACTTATAATGTTCAGAGTTTTCCCGGATCTTGGAGTTAGCAGGGATTATATCAACAAAGCAGTAACAACCAGCAACACATGCAACACAAGTGTCTTTATTGATCAAGAGCAAACTTCTTTACAAGGCGAGACATGCTTCACCAATACCCAAAACAGGAGAGCAGAGAGTTACAAAGACAAGAAACAAAACAAGCCGCGCGGACTCAATCAACAAGCCGCCGGTCTACTGTTGTGGAGTCCGCTCAGTCCGCCAGGTCGCCAGACCGCAACCCAAGTCGTACGGACTCACCCCTTCCCAATGCTAGCACTTCACCGTCGATCTGCAGGCCGCCTGACCGCGAGGTCGCCTAGCCGCCAGACCGCACACGCTGCGCCACCGAATGGAACAGTCCGCCTGAAGCAGGCGACTTCCTGAACCCCGAACCAAGTTGTCAAAGAGAAGACCGCCTGGTCACTATCCGCGACCTGCTGTTTACCGCCTGTTGCTTAACCGCAGAGTCCGCACTGTACCTGACCGCAATTAGAGCCAAGTCCTAGCTTTCCAGCGCTATCCTCGCAACCTGCACAGCACAACCGGGTCAACTCTCAAACCGCGCGGACACCAAAGTCCAGACCGCAGCAACTTACGCGAGCTCAATTACTGTTCACTTACTTCGAGTTAGGTTCTCTTTTTTCCAGATGTGACATGGGTCCTATTTATAGGCACGATGATGAGTATGGTCACCGCCCTAGCCGATAGGATCACCGCCACATCCCGCAGCAAGAACAAGTGTGTCCGCCAGCCCGCGGACACACAATCCAGTTCGCCGCTCCTGTGCAGATAGCCAGTCCGCCCCAGCTTCTCCAAGGCCGGACTCCAATATCCAGCCCGCCTTGCCGCCAAAGGCCAAGCTAGGACCACCACAGCCGGACTCCACAACAGCTATGTCCGCCAATCAGCGGACACAGCACCAGTCCGCATAACCCGAGCCCGCAGCCTCGCCATCAAGGCACCTGCCGGACTCAGCGGACACTCGGCTTCCGTCCGCACATCCCGAGTCCATTGCCTCAATCTCCAAGGCACCGCCGGACTCAGCGGACACGCCGATCCAGTCTGCTTACACAGCAAACTCCAGTCCGCATTCCTGAGTTCATAACCTCATCATAAGGCTAAACCGAACTTCAGCGGACTCCAGCTCCAGTCCGCACGCTCTTGCACAGGCAATCCTCCAGTCTGCATACCTCCAAGCTAGCAATCAAGGCAACAGCACTTCTACTAGGCTTGGCGGACTGAGAAAGCAGCCCGCGCTCCACTGCGCGATCTCCCCGGACTGAGCCAACCTGGACTTGGTTCAGTACCCACCAAGTCCAGTCCACTGGCCACAAGGGCCAGTCCGCACTTACTGGCGGACACTGGATCTAGCCCGCCATATCGGGCGACCTCCAGCTTCTGTCCGCACTGACCGGCGGTCTCCGCGGCTTCCACTTGCCGCTTAACTAGAGCAAGACCAAGGCAACTGCCAAAACGGTCTGCCGAGCTCCAGTTCTTCAGTCCGCTTCATGCCGGACTCCGCAAATAAGGTTTTCATCCGCCCGATTACTTCCTGGGATCCAACTGCCAGCTGAGCACGAGCCGTCCTAGCTGACCGCAACTGCTGTCCGCGTAGTCCGCACGAACAGCCTACCCAGGCCGCTACGGAGCAAATCGCCTGCAACATCCCTGCCGACTTAGCAGTCCGCCAACCCTGTACGTGTAGTCTGCGCGGATAGGTTGCCCAAGCCTTCCATTCACCCACTTTCACTTCACAATTTTCAACAGTTCCTCCTGATGGATATTTCTGTGGGACGCTGTGACATGCAGAGCAGTTTGGCAGTGGCAGAACCGTCTTGGATTGCACTTACCAGGTTGCACCAGAAGTATGATCCAGATCTTCTGCACTTGTACGTCAGGACTGAGAGAGGGGAGTTGCCGAATTTTTCTATCGATGATGCGGGTACCTTGAGGTACCGCGGCAGGTTTTGCATCCCCGCTGTTGGAGACATCAGGGTTATGATTTACAGAGAGGCTCATGGATCCAGTGTTGCCTACCATCCAGGATCTACAAAGATGTATCATGAATTGAAGCAGATTGCCTGGTGGTATGGGATGAAGGGTGATATAGCCCGATTTGTTGCTGAGTGCCACACACTTACAAGCATGTGAAGGCCGATCATGGAAGGCCTGGTGGAAAGTTGACTCTGTTGGAGATCCCTACTTGGAAGTGGGAAAGTATTTCTATGGACTTCATTACGGGCTTGCTGAGATCTCCAAGGGGATTTGATTCTGTTTGGGTTATATTGGACAGACTGACGAAGTGTGCTCACTTCGTGCCGTACAAGATTGACGATCCGATGAAAAAGATAGCAGAGTTGTATCTGAATGAAGTCATCAGATTACACGGTGTACCAGTTAGCATCATTTCGGATCGAGACTCTTGTTTTACATCTCGCTTATGGAGGAGTCTGCTAGAGGGTTTGGGTACAGATTTGAGGTATTCTACAGCTTACCACCCACAGACCAATGGTCAGACTGAGCGAGTGAACCAGATAGTTGAGGATATGATCAGGTGCTACATCTTGGACCACGGTGGAGCGTGGGATGAGCGTTTGCGGCTTATGGAATTTGTATACAATAACAGTTACCAGGAGAGCTTGCAAATGGCTCCGTTTGAAGCTTTGTATGGGAGGCACTGCAGAACTCCCTTGTTTTGGACCGAGGTCGGTGAGAGTCCTGTGTTGGGTCCGGATGCGCTCGAGGTAATGGAAGTCGCAGTGAAGCTTATTCGGGAAAAGCTTCGTATACTCAGGAGAGATATGAGAAGAACGCCAACCTGCGTAGGTCTGAGCTGGAGTTTTCTGTAGGGGACCTTGTGTTTCTTAAGGTTTCCCCGATGGTTGGTGTTAAGAGGTTCGGTAAGAACCGAAAATTAGATCTGAGGTATGTGGCCCCGTTTAAGATTGTTGATTGGATTGGCGTGTCAGCATATAGATTGGATTTGCCAGCAAATTTCCCAGATGTTCATAATGTGTTTCATGTAAGCCAATTACGGAAGTGTGTGCGAAGCAGTGGGCAAGTCTTGGATGTTGTGCCCCAGTTGGAGCCCAATCTTTCATATGTTGAGGTGTCGGTCCGCATCTTGGATACTCAAGATCGGGTGCTGCGGACAAAATCTATCCCGATGGTGAAAGTTCTATGGAAGAATCAGGATTTGGAAAGCGTGACTCAGGAGCTAGAGTCGGCTATGAGGGAGGCTCACCCTCATCTGTTCCCTTGATTTGATTGGCACGTATCTTTTTAGTAGCTCTTGTTTTGTTACTTTCCTTCTATAGTAGAAGTAGCGTATATAAAGTTTCGGGACGAAACTTTCTTTTAGGGGGAGTGACTGTAACGCCCCTGATTTTTTGGTGATTATTTAATTCTCGTCTGGCGTTACGTTGACGCATTTCTGGCATGTGTCGTTTGTTAGAGCGTGGTCTTAGTTCTTTAGGTTCCTTGTGTGGTTGTTGGTAGCCTTTTTTGGCAAGATCCCCTAGCAAGCCGGGTCTGTTTTGGTGATCGGTGAGGTCTCTCGGGGGATGCTTGTGTTTTGGCTTCTGGTAGTGATAACCCGAGTTTTGTTCATCGAAAGTTGATTTAGACGTCGTCATTGCGTTCGTAGCGTGGGTATTTAGCTACGGTGTGAATTTCGTCGGATTCCGAGGTGGTTCGGTTTTCACGTCGTTTTGATGTGTTAATAATAATGGATGTAAATGATTAATTATTGAAACTTGAATTGAATCCAGTGGATTTTAGGTGGCGGTTAGGGCTGATAAGACGTGTCCATGCATATATATATAGCCTTAAGACAAAATCGAGACTTTTCATTGTCTCCTTCTATGAGTGTATAACCGTCGCCTGTTCGCGAGGAAGAAAAATCGCCAACCCTGCTACCCTTCAGACGCCGATTCTGTGAGCGTTAGTGGATGGAATTCGATTCCGAAAGCGGATTTGGATTACTCTCGCCTAGACCTTCATTCCTACGGTAAGAGATTCAATTTTCGTGGTGTTTCTAGGGGTCTCGGAATTTCTGGTTTGATCCCTTTCCACCATTAAAACTCTAGAATTCCTGTTTATGTGTTGTTGCGGCTGGAGCCGAGAGAGAGAGAGGAAGGGCTGTGCAAGATAAATTCTGGATTTGAGGCAAGTGGTGCTCCTACCCTTGCCAAGTTTTTCTTCTCCTTTTTCATGTCATATTTGTTGTTATCATTCATGTTTCCTAGTTTGCTTATTTTGCTCTGTTTTTCCATCAAAGTCATGAGGATCTTAAACCATAAATGCTCCTTTATGTTTCTTTTTGCATTTTCTCAAGTTCTGAAACTCAAATTTCCGGTCGTGTTGCTGTAGTCTTGTTTTCTTTTTATCAAAGTGTTCCCTGTTAATCTCGGTTTGGGGTAGCAATTAGCCTTTCAGCCCTAGAACTAGTAGCAGTAGGTTTCCATACTTATATTACGAGTAATAGGATCGAATTAGGCTAAGAAGATTGGTTAGAAACGAAGTTGGAGGTACAGGATTGTTGTGTGCTCAATGCAGCCAGTTCGACGAAGATCGTCGATCTGGGTTCGACGAAGATCGTCGATCTGGGTTCGACGATTATCGTCGAGCAGAGCTCGACGATTTGCCTTAGTTCTGGGTCCGATGAAAATCATCGAACGGAGTTCGACAATTCTCCCGTGGCCAGTGTTCGACGAAAGGAAAATCGTCGAACGACGTTCGACGATATTTCCCGTGGCCAGTATTCGACGAAAAGAAAATCGTCGAACAACATTCGACGATATTTCCCGTGGCCAGTTTTCGACGAAAGGAAAATCGTCGAACAGCGTTCGACGATATTTCCCGTGGCCAGTATTCGACGAAAGGAAAATCGTCGAACGGCGTTCGACGATATTTCCCGTGGCCAGTATTCGACGAAAGGAAAATCGTCGAACGGCGTTCGACGATATTTCCCGTGGCCAGTATTCGACGAAAGGAAAATCGTCAAACGACGTTTGACCATATTTCCCGTGGCTAGTATTCGACGAAAGGAAAATTGTCGAACGGCGTTCGACGATTTCTCCCGTGCCTGTGTTCGACGAAAGGAAAATCGTCGAACGGAGTTCGATGATTTCCTGTGGCTAGAGATTGACGATTCCTGTAGGCTGGGATTTATTCCTTTTCAGTTTCTTTTCTTCCCGAGTGATTACCTCCTAGGGGGGATGTCTTGTCGGCCTTTCGTCCTTCCTTTGTTTTGAGGGCCGAATCGTGGGTTATGGCAGGTAGTGGTATTTTGACGCTCTAAAGGAGCGGAATGTTTTGTGTGCGAGCCGTGGCCCCCACTTTTTAGTCCCAGGTACGGGCTGGGTATTTGCCGTGGCCGCCACCCTTTTTAATCCCAGGTACGGGCTGGGTTTGTGGTGGTTTTGTGCTGACACAGTGGAATTTCATTTTTAGTTGTAACTGTATTGTTTGGGGGACTGTTTTGGTCACCAACTCAGGTACATGTTGTTTACTACTGCCATTACTCACAAATTAGGATTGTTAGGTGTTTCTTCCTGGTTGAATGCAACATATTGTGACAAGTTTTCTTGTCTTTTGACTTGTAGCCTCTGCAGGATTTGGGCAGGGCTGGTTATTGTTACCTGGTACTTGGTGTACTTTTGCTTACTTTGGACAGTGTTTGCTTTTACTGTCATGATTACTTACTCTCTTTTGTCCCATTTTGATTTAACGCTCTAATTCTAACTTCCTTATTTTACTTGCTGAGGTGTTCTTTTCTTTTCTGAATGCCTCAGGTTCGAATTAGTAGCCGGGTAGGCGGCTAGATTTGTTGTGGTGTTGCTGGTGATCCCTTGAGTTGTAGGGATCTTTCTCTTGCTGTTGTGAGGTAGTTTTTTTGTTTTCTTATAGACATACATACTTGTCAGTGGGTTCGTGTCAGTTTGTTGGCGCCCACTGGTAGTTTTACCTTATGATACTAGATATGTTTCTTTTACTACTACCTTTCTGGAGATAGTCTACTTGCTCTTGGGAAGATTTAAGCTAGGTTGCTAGTTACTTTTAAACCTAAAAACACTATTATAAGTATATCTCATGATCAGCATGTTTATAAAACTCATACATTACTTTCCAAGCAACGTAAAAAGATCGTTTTCCTACTTATAATGTAATATAAATCTAGAGTCTTGCATAGTATAAGTGGACCTCGGGGGACATTTATGCGCTCTCATAGGGTGTCAAATATAAATAAAGTATTTTTCACTGCGTATAAGTATAGTTTTTAAACCGTGGACTAGATGATCCACCGAGCCGAGGGATACGGCCTCTAAAATATAACTGATTTTTTCTAATCATTAAACTTATGAATTTTCATAGTCTAGTTAGTTGGTGTTCACCTGAGCGTCGACAGTTATCCCCTGTTCGATGTGGCATCACGACGCGCGTTTTCTCGTACTCTGATACTTCTTAAATTCGGAGAAAATGCGGGTTGTGACAGTGAGTGAGCATCACTCAATGCCAAACTCCTTAGACAAAATTATGTCTTCACTGGGCGTTAACAGCGTTGAGTGAGTAATGCACACTCAACGCTTTTTTCCTTAACAATTTCTACATCATGGCGTTGAGAGCGTTGAGTGACCACGCCTCACTCAATGCTTTCTACCTTAGCCAAATTTCTGTATTCTTTAAAAGTATTGGCTTTGACTGACTGAGTGTTACTCAACACTTAAGAGGCTATGGCGTAGAGTGAATGACCTTCACTCAATGCCTGTGTACTTTACCACATTTTTGCCTGTTATCCCTTAGGCATTGACTGTCTCAGCCGGCCTCACTCAACTCTGAACTGAGTTCGACGAATACTGAACTGAGTTCGACGAACAGTGAGCTCAGCTCGATGAACTCTGAACTCAGTTTGACGAATTTAGACTGACCAAATTTCTCAAACTCTGAGCTTAGTTCGAAGAACGATTTGCTCAGCTCAACGAACTCTGAACTTAGTTTTCCTGACTTAGACATACAGGTTACCTATCCCATCACTGTCATCTACTAATATATGTATATTATTGACAAGATTGACTTCCTCAAATCTAGTACAGTGCGGGCAATAGGCCCAACTATCTCCCTCTATTTGAGGAAGTCAAAACTCTTAAGCAAGTGAGTCAATGATGAACAGAACCATGCAGCATAAAAACTATATAATTGAGAAGTGATCTATAGGTACCATACTTCCAAGCCTGTAGAGTGGAACATCACTGCACCTGCTTCCCCTGAATTGTTGCTACCAAGATAGAACATTAATCTGATCATCTAATCATTTTTTCCTCCCCCTTTTTGACTTCAGCAAATAACTGGTAGGATTCATCTGATCATCTGATCATCTTGTCATCTGCTCCCCCTCAATTAGGCAGCAGTGAGTTGTTGGAATTGTGTTGTACATGCTCCCCCTCAATTGGAGAATCTTCAATTCTTTAAAGAACAATTCCATCTGCAAATTACCAAATAGCTTGCAACCAGACGAGGAGTAAATGAAGCTATACTAAGCTTAACATACCCAACTCAATTTTTGAAGGTGTTAAACTTAGCTTCAACTAGTGGCTTAGTGAATATATCAGCCACTTGCTTGTTTGTTGGAACAAACGCAAGGGTGATGTCTTCACATTCCACATGCTCCCTAATGAAATGATATCTAATCTTTATGTGCTTAGTCCTGCTATGGGAGACAGGATTCCTAGTAATTGAGATTGCATTAGTAGAATCACAGAATAAAAGAGTTCTACTTGTCTAGAGGTTGTAGTCTTGAAGCTGGTGCTGGATCCACAGCAACAGAGCACAACAACTACCTGCTGAGATGTGCTCTGACTCTGCAGTTGATATTGCAACACTAGTTTGTTTCTTGCAGCTCCAAGATACCAGTCTCCTTCCCAAAACTGACAGGTGCCAGATGTGGTCTTCATGGCCTCTTTGCAGCCTGCAAAATCTGCATCTGAATAGCCTGTTAGTTCAAACTCCCCATTCCTAGTGTACCATATACCAAGATCTGGAGTGCCCTTAAGATATCTCAAGATTCTCTTAGCAGTAGAGTAGTAAGATTCTTTAGGGCAAGCCTGATACCTAGCACAAACACATGCAGCATACATGATGTCTAGCCTACTTGCAGTCAGATATAGAAGAGAGCCAATTATCCCTCTATACTAAGTTTCATCGGCAGGTTTCCCTACATCATCTTTGCCTACAGGCATACTTGACCCCCATGAGAGTTCTCATGGTGGAGGAGTTCTCCATGCCAATTTTTTTTATGAACTCCCTAGTGAACTTAGACTGGGATATGGACAAGCCATCATCAGTTTGTCTTACTTGGAGGCCCAAGAGGAACTTAAGAGCACTCATGCTGCTCATCTCAAACTTCCCCTGCAAAAGTTTAGCAAACGTTTTGTAGAGGTTGTCATTAGTAGATCCAAAGATGATGTCATCTACATAGATCTGAACTAGGATGATCTTACCCTTAGATTTCCTTAGGAATATGGTCTTGTCTATTTTCCCCCTTGAGAATTTGCTCTCAATAAGGAAACTAGACAAAGTCTCATACCATGCTCTAGGGGTTGCTTTAGCCCATATAGAGCTTTCCTAAGTCTATAAACATAATCAGGTGAGTTAGGAACTACAAAACCTGGAGGGTGCTCAATATAGACTTCCTCTTTTAAGTCATCATATAGGAAGGCTGACTTCACATTCATCTGTAGACCTTGAATCCCTTGTGTATAGTATATGCAAGGAACAATCTGATGGCCTCCAATCTTGCTACAAGGGCAAAGGTTTGATTAAAGTAAATGCTTTCTTCTTGCTTGTACCCCTTAGCCACTAATTTGGCTTTATTCTTGATTATAATGCCATTTTCATCAAGTTTGTTTCTGTAGATCCACTTGACTCCAATGACATTATGTCCTTGTGGTCTGGGAACCAGCTTCCAGACCTTCCACCTCTTGAAATGGCTCAGTTCTTCCTACATAGCTCCAATCCAATGTTGGTCTATGTTGGCTTCTTCAATCTTCTTGGGCTCCACTTGTGATAGAAAGCTTGAATACAGGGCAGTACTCTGACTTCTTCTCCTTGTTGTTACTCCTTGGCTTGCCTCACCAATTATCTGGTGAGCTGGATGATCTCTTATGTGTCTGACTACAGGTGGAAATTTTCTTTCAACAACAAGTTCAGCTTTAGGTACATCCTCTTGTTGATCTTCATCCACTCCCAGTGTACCTGGTAGATCTTCTGGAGTATCCACTTCATCCTATATAACTTATGATGCTTCCTTGATGGTCAGTTTGTCCATAATCTATTTTGTACCTGCAGTACTATAAGAGGAGCTTGGTAGCTCCCTGTTAATCATAATAAACTCATCAAAGACTACTTGAACTGACTCTTCTACAACCTGGCTTTTCAAGTTGTAGATCCTATAGGCTTTGCTATAATTGTTGTACCCAACAAAAATTCCATCAAAGGATTTAGCAGCAAACTTAGTCACATGGGACTTTCCATTATGAAGTACATAGCACTTACTACCAAAGTTCTAAGATAGCTCAAGTTTGGTTTTCTGCCTTTTAACATCTCATAGGGAGTCTTATTGTGCCTTTTGGTGATAGAGACCCAATTGAGGACATGACATGCAGTATTTACTACCTCAGCCCAGAAATAATTTGGGAGAGATGTATCACTCAACAGTGTTCTATCAGCCTCTATGAGAGTCTTATTATTCCTCTCAATAATCCCATTTTGTTGGGGTGTTCTAGGTAAAGAGAATTCTTGATGAATCTCATGTTCTTCACAGAATCTTGTCATGCTATCAGACTGGAATTCAGTCCTATGGTCACTTATTATTTTGACCACAAATCTGTTTAACTCATTCTGAATTTGCTTGACAAACTTAGTGAAGATATCAAAGGTTTCATTCTTTCTCTTTAGGAAGAATACCCAAGAAAACCTAAAAAAGTCATCAACCACCACAAGGTTGTAGACCTTCCTACTGAGACAATGAACTGACATAGGACCAAACAAGTTCTTATGCATGAGGTATAGTTACCTCACAAAATCTTTTGCCCTAATGCTCTTGAAGGATGCTTTTGTCTGCTTGCCCTTTTGGCAAGCTGAGCAAATGCCCTCTTTGGAGCACTTCATATTGGGACCATTCCTAACTAGCTCTAGACTAAAGAGCTTACCAATAGTCTTGTAATTCATGTAACGCCTCGAAACTCAAAAGAGAGACGGGAGGCGTTTTGAGCTAAGTTTTGAATTTGGCAGGGGGCACACGGCCTGGGACACGGGCGTGTCTCAGGGCATGTCGAGCTTGGGTCGTCCACCTGGTTGTGTGGATGATGAAATTTGGAGTCAACGGTCGTCGAGCAGCAAACATGGCCTGGGACACGGGCGTGTCATAGGCCGTGTGAGTCTCAGTTGGTTGGCTGATTTTATTCACAGGTGAAACACGACCTGGAAGCTCAGGAGTGTTCAGTGGTGACATGGCCGTGTCAAATGGGACACAGGCATGTCCAATACCCGTGTGTGTCTCGGGTCGCTGCTAGCATATGTCGATGGAGGAACACGGCCGGGATCACGGCTATGTACTAGCTGACACAGGCGTGTCAGGTCAAACACGGGCGTGTTGGGTGCCCGTGTGTTTTTCGAGACGTGTCGATTTTGACGGCGAATGGGGGATACGGCCCTGGACACGGGCGTGTCGCGGGCCATGTTCGGCCAAGGTTTTACATTTAGGCCTGAATCGTGGTCGTTCGTTTCTTTAATTTGGGATCCGACGGCTGGGGGCTGCTAGTGCTTGGATATACCCAGGATTGGGCCTTTGAAACCCTCATTTCACATGAGTGGTTCTCTTTCTAAGTTTAGAGAGATGGGAGATCAAAGGAGGAAGAAGAAGCCTAGATCCGGTCACCGGCGGAGCATAGGAGCTCCAAATCACGAGCTGACTTCAGATCTACAGAGGCAAGGCGATTGTGGTGCTTTTCATCCACGTACATTTCCATGGCACCAAGGAAGAAAACTAGGGTAACAATTCTCTACTTGAGCATGTGAAGCTCTACTTCTTTTGCATAGGGAAGCCCGCTCTCACGAGTTTGCGGTGAGTTTGAGGCGTTCCTTTGGGTAGACATGAATAGTCCCCATTGTGTACATGTAGAGTTCGTAATCGAGAACGGACATAGGCATGATGTGTGAAGCCTACCCGGACAAGTTGGTCTGCATCGATGAAGTTGCATTGCATGAAAGGCCGGAGAAGGCTCCGTGCGAATGTTTGTTTTTCGGGTTTTCTACGAGGTAGATTGCAACAGGGGGCCTTGGGGATTAACTCCAAGGTGCACCCAGAAAATTGGGCGGACGTGTGGTTCTGCTGATGGTGTGCCCCCTCCTCCACCATTTGAAGATGATGTTGACGATGCTGATGATGATCCGGTTGATAAGGCAATACAACTCAAGGATGTGAGGCAGCACGATGACGCTAACGGAAGGATACGCTACAACCTCCGCCCGCGGCGTGCTACCGCCACCGCAACACATTAGCCTTATTTATTTCCTTCTTGCACTCTATTTTATATTTGGAATATAAAATTATCCTATGTTTAAGTGATAATTTTATATTCATTGCATGTTTTATTATTTTTAATTTAGAACATTTTTCATTTTGGTGTGCCTTTAGCCATTCGGATGGATGAGATTACATCTCCATCATGAAGGGCTAAGGCTTGTTTGTAACTCCTATATAAGGAGGCTTTATTATGAGATCATTAGAAAGAATTGAAAACCTAATCTCCTTTGAGAAATTTCGGCCAAGAGGAGCCTTCTCCTAGCCACCGCCCCCCTAGCTTGTGGTGTGAAGCCGCCGCCCCCTTGCTCCCTCCATCCGTTCGGTGCGACTCCGGCGCGGCTTCCTTCGGTGCGACTCCTTGGAAGAAGGTTGCAAACCATTTGGTGTGACGTCGGTGGATCCGTGGAGAGAGTGATTCTCCCACAGTTATCTTGTGTGAAAGCTTTCCGGTTGGGTAATCTCTTCCCCCTCCCTTGTGTGATTTCTTCTCTTTAGTTGTGGTGGTTTTCGCAAATCGTTTTCTCCGGATCGTTAATTTAATCGCTGCAAGTTTTGAATCTAAATTGCCGTTGCAAGGCTTTTTACTTCCGGATCGGGTGGATCCTATTTGCCTGAGCGGATCTTGGCATATAGCCTTGGTCTTGTTCTCAAAAAGGAGTGGCAACCTTTGTGTTTTCTTGGGGAATATTCCGACTCAAATTTCCGATTGTTGTTTTCGAGTCGACCATTCCTCCTTTGTTGTTTGTGCTGTGTTTTGTGACGAGGAACTATTGTGGGCGATAGGTGTTGTGTAGGTGCGGTAGATATACGACGTGTAGAGCGGAGATAGAGTGTTAGATCCGTGGAGATCTTCGATCTGACATCCCTACATCAATTTGGTATCAGAGGGAGATTGTTTCAACTTTAACGTTGCAAATATCCTCTTTGCGTTCCTTGTTGGAGATCGGATCGTTATAAAATCAAACAAATTATTTTCTGTGGTCTGCAAATAGCGGGCTGAAATTTTTATTTTTTAGTAAAATTTCAAAAAAAAAAATTAATGATCTACGTGTTATTCACATTGGGAATATATAAAAATATCTTATTTTCAACATAGCTTCAACCCTAGGAAATTCATCTTGCCCGGGGCCTCCCAAACCTGAATGCACACTAGGCTAGGATCGGAGTACACAACCCCGTCTACATCTAGGATGGCTACGAACGAGCATGGTGATCCCAACACCGAGGCTATAGCGGGTCTTCGTGCCGAAATGGCTGAGCTTAGGAACGTCTTAGCCCAGATCCTACAAAATCAAGAAAGGCCACCCCCACCTCCCGTTAATGTTGGGCAGCCAAACCGGCACCAACCGAACTTTGACTCGGATTCTGAGGGAAACTCTCCCCGTGTTCCCCCTCGAGAAACCCGCCCCGAGCGAGGATTTGATATCACGAGGGCCATCAAGAAAAATGCCCCCACCTATGATGGCATGGGAGATCCCCAGATCTTCCTCCATTGGGCTATAGACATGGAGTGCTATTTCGAATGGCATAACCTCACGGACCCCCAAAAGGTTCAAGTTGCCAGGATGAAATTAACGGGACGTGCCAAAACTTATTGGCTGAATGAAGAACGTAGGTTAGGAGCTGGGCACGGGGTCCCACTCATTGGATGGGCTGTGATGAAGAACCTGCTGACCGATCAATACGTTCCCGCGTACCATCGGACGCAGATGTTCGATGAGCTTGCCACCCTTCGGCAAGGCTCAATGTCTGTTGCTGAATATATTGGAGAACTTAAGGACCGTATGGTACGATGTGACCTTCGAGAGCTCCCCGAAGTCACTTTATCTAGATTTCGAAAGGGACTTCACCCCGACATTCAGCGGAAACTCTTGCGTTACGGTCATATGGACTTGAATACGACTTTCAATGCCGCCTTGGACATTGAAAAGCACCTAGCATCTAAGGCTCACTCCCGTTATTCTAGTACGAAGAATAAGTCCACCCCTGGGGCATCCTCTTCCACATACCTTGATAAGGGAAAGTTCAAATCTACCGAGTCGAAGTCAATCGTGATCACCGCTAGGAACTCCAAGAACCCTGCGAGTGAGCGTGTCCCTATCGGGAAGGTTAGAAAGGCTAACACCACTTGTTACTCTTGCAGCATTCAAGGCCACTATGCCTACGAATGCCCAACAAAGACAAAAACACTAGCCTTATTAGAGCCAACTACTGACCCTGACGATTACGTATACGAGGCCGCAGAGGAGAGTGACCCCGAAGGAGTCCCTAGTGACTTAGAGGACGATCACCCCCTTATGGTGATGCGTTGTATCTTGACCACTCCGCGTCCATTAGATGATTGGAAGAGGACGAGCATATTTTCTCTGATTTTTAAGAGTGGCGAGAAGCTTTGCAAGCTGATTATTGATAGTGGTAGCTGCGTGAATGTCGTATCTGAGAACGCCGTTGCACGTATGTCCTTGGTCACGGAACCGCACCCGACCCCATATCAGGTCGCTTGGATCAACAAGCTCTCTGTACCCGTTACCAAATGATGCCTGGTCCCACTCTCATTCAAATCCTACATTGATGAGGTGTGGTGTGATGTCCTTCCGATGGACGCTTGTCATGTGTTGTTAGGCCGCCCTTGGCTATACGACCGTGATGTTACACATTTTGGTAGAGCCAACACTTATGAATTCAAATTCAATGGCAAAACCATCACTTTAAGGCTGACCATCCCAAAGGAGCCCGTAGTCTTGGCTAAGGACACCACTATTCTGGTAGAACGGAAAACGTTGAATCTAGTTGGTAGGAAAGAGTTTGAGAGGGATCCGTTTTTTGATGGAATCATGTATGCGCTAGTCCTCTTAAGTGCGAAGCCCGATTCTAGCATTTTGGATGAGTTACCTAGTGAGTTACGGGTACTGTTGGAGGAGTATAGGTACGTGTACCCGGATGAGTTGCTGCCCACGTTACCCCCGCTTAGGAATATCCAGCATGCGATAGATCTCATCCCGGGGTCTTCCTTGCCAAATCAGCCCCATTACCGACTCCACCCCGCAGCTCACCTAGAGTTGTAGTCTCAGGTAGAGGGCTTGCTAGCAAAAGGTTTTATTAGGACTAGTATGAGTCCATGTGCTGTACCAGCCCTACTTGCCCCCAAGAAGGATGGTACATGGAGGATGTGCGTTGATAGCCGGGCTATCAACAAAATCACCATCAAGTATAGGTTCCCCATTCCCCGCCTAGACGATTTGTTGGATGTCTTGTCTGGAGCCACCGTATTCTCCAAATTAGATCTTCGGAGTGGCTATCCCCAGATTAGGATACGAGAGGGCGATGAGTGGAAGACGGCGTTTAAGTCGAAGGATGGTCTGTACGAATGGCTTGTGATGCCCTTTGGGTTGTCCAATGCCCCTAGTACCTTCTCCCGGATGATGACACATGTCTTTCAGCCATTCATGGGAAAGTTCGTTGTCGTCTACTTTGACAATATTCTGATTTATATCACCTCTACTACCGAGCACATCTCCCACATGAGAGTGATCCTTTCCACCCTGCGGAAGGAGACGTTATTTCTCAATCTTAAGAAATGCACTTTCTATGTCTCGGAGGTAGAGTTCTTAGGCTATATAGTCAGCTCTGAGGGTATCCGAGTCGATCTGGGCAAGGTTCAGGTCATTAAGGACTGGCCCGTGCCAACCACCCTACGTGAGGTGCGTAGCTTCCATGGGTTGGCCATGTTTTATCGTCGTTTTATACTAGACTTCAGTAGTATTATGGCGTCTATCACAGACTGTATGAAGAAGGGAGAGTTTACGTGGACGAAGTCCGCCACCCATGCTTTTGAACGAATAAAGGAGCTTATGACTGAGGCACCTGTCTTACGTCTACCTGACTTTGCTAAGGTCTTTGAGCTAACATGTGATGCGTCTGGGGTAGGGATTGGAGGTGTCTTGAGCTAGGAGGGCCATCCCGTTAGTTATTTTAGCGAGAAGTTGTCCGGCCCTAAGCTGAACTATTCTAATTACGATAGGGAATTTTATGTTGTAGTCCGATGTCTACACCATTGGAGGCACTATCTCCTCTCCAAGGAGTTTGTGATCCTCTCCGATCATAAGGCTTTACGTTTCATCAACGGCCATCATAAGATCAGTCCACGACATGCTAAGTCGGTAGCTTTCTTATAAGGTTACACGTTTAATCTCAAGCACCTTAAGGGAGCTGATAACCGAGTTGCGGATGCCCTTAGTCGTCTTAATCTTTTACTCACCTCAATGGAAGTACATGTTGTAGGATTTGAGCGGATTAAGGATGAGTACGCCACGTGTCCTGACTTCCAGGACTTCTATCTTTCTGCCCAGGATAGCTCCCCCACGACGATATCTGCCTACGTCATCAAGGACGGTTACTTGTTTAGGAACGGGAAACTATGTATTCCACAGTCATCGTTACGACTACATATCATATGGGAGTTGCATAGCGGAGGGTTGAGTGGCCACTTCGGTAGAGATAAGACAATTACGTTAGTCGAGGACAAATTCTATTGGCCAAAACTTAAGGTTATGGTGGGACAGGTAGTGAGTAGCTGCCGCACGTGCCAGGTGTCTAAGGGTAGTAAAACCAACGTAGGATTATATACACCCTTGCCTATTCCCTCCATGTCTTGGGTAGACGTTAGTATGAATTTTGTATTAGGCCTCCCCGTTACCCTACGCCGTCACGACTCAATTTTTGTAGTTGTGGATAGGTTTTCAAAGATGGCTTATTTCATCCCGTGCAATAGGACGAATGATGCGTCTCACATCGCTAAACTTTATTTTAAAGAAGTCGTTAGTCACCGTGGAGTGCCAAAGACCATAGTATCGGATAGGGACGTAAAATTCACTAGTTATTTTTGGAAGACTCTTTGGATATTAATGGGAACGAAATTATTGTTTTCCTCTGCCTATCATCCCCAAACTGATGGGCAGACGGAAGTGGTTAATCGGAGGTTAGGAAATTTGTTACGATGCCTTGTGAGTGATCACAAGAGCACTTGGGATCTTCTCCTTCCCCATGCCCAGTTAGCCTACAATAATTCCAAGAATAGGTCTACGGGTCTGTCTCCGAATGAGATTGTCCACGGGTATAAGGCTCCTGTGCCGCTTGACTTGGTGCCGTTGCCCCCAACGTACAAGGCAAGTCAGTTTGCACAATCCTTCGCCCAGCACATCCATGATTTACACGCACGTATACGGGCCACCTTGACTACGCAATATGACTCTTATCAAGCGCACGCTAATTTACATAGGAGAGTATCAGACTTCAAAATTGGCGATCTAGTTTTAGTCCGTTTGGTTCCCGAACGCTTGCCAACTGGCACCGTTAAAAGGTTAGCACCAAAGCGCGCCGGCCCTTTTCGGATTATTAAGAAGTTAGGTGACAACGCTTTCATTTTGGACTTGCCTGCTGATTGGGGTATCTCCCCCATTTTTAATGTTTCGGATTTAACGATGTTTGTGTCACCACCATAAGAGTTGATTTCTTTGTCGTCTTCTTCTCCCACTGAAAATTCTCATGGGTTGGGGAGTGGTAGTACGGATGATCTCTCTCTTTCGGTCCTCACAGGTATATCATCGGATGGTAAGTTGCCTTCTTTCCTACCTACTGCTAATATGTTCCCCAGGTTTCCACGGACGTTTTCCACTCCAGAGATGATACTTGATGCTGAGCTGGTTACCACTGCTGATGGCGACACCCACCGCTTTCTCATCCGTTGGCATGATCGGCCCCCTTCAGATGACTCTTGGGTACTCGAGACGGAGCTGCAGAGTTTGGATGCCGCTCTCCTTCACCGCTATCGCTTGGACCATGCAACGGAGATGCGTGCATTTGAGCGGGGGAGGATTGATGGCGTGCCCCCTCCTCCACCATTTGAAGACGATGCTGACGATGCTGATGATGATCCGGTTGATAAGGCAATACAACTCAAGGATGTGAGGCGGCACGATGACGCTAATGGAAGGCTACGCTACAACCTCCGCCCGCGGCGTGCTACCGCCACCGCAACACATTAGCCTTATTTATTTCCTTCTTGCACTCTATTTTATATTTGGAATATAAAATTATCCTATGTTTAAGTGATAATTTTATATTCATTGCATGTTTTATTATTTTTAATTTAGAACATTTTTCATGTTGGTGTGCCTTTAGCCATTCGGATGGATGAGATTACATCTCCATCATGAAGGGCTAAGACTTGTTTGTAACTCCTATATAAGGAGGCTTTGTTATGAGATCATTATAAAGAATTGAAAACCTAATCTCCTTTGAGAAATTTCGGCCAAGAGGAGCCTTCTCCTAGCCGCCGCCCCCTAGCTTGTGGTGTGAAGTCACCGCCCCCTTGCTCCCTCCATCCGTTCGGTGCAACTCCGGCGCGGCTTCCTTCGGTGCGACTCCTTGGAAGAAGGTTGCAAACCATTCGGTGTGACGCCGGTGGATCCGTGGAGAGAGTGATTCTCCCACAGTTATCTTGTGTGAAAGCTTTCCGGTTGGGTAATCTCTTCCCCCTCCCTTATGTGATTTCTTCTCTTTAGTTGTGGTGGTTTTCGCAAATCGTTTTCTCCGGATCGTTAATTTAATCGCTGCAAGTTTTGAATCGAAATCGCCATTGCAAGGCTTTTTACTTCCGGATCGGGTGGATCCTATTTGCCTGAGCGGATCTTGGCCTATAGCCTTGGTCTTGTTCTCAAAAAGGAGTGGCAACCTTTGTGTTTTCTTGGGGAATATTCTGACTCAAATTTCCGATCGTTGTTTTCGAGTAGACCATTCCTCCTTTGTTGTTTGTGCTGCGTTTTGTGACGAGGAACTATTGTGGGCGATAGGTGCTGTGTAGGTGCGGTAGATCTACGACGTGTAGAGCGGAGATAGAGCGTTAAATCCGTGGAGATCTCTGATCCGACATCCCTTCATCATCTGTCATATTGTGGGCCTGGGAGCCAACTTGAACATAACTGGGTTATGTGATGTATGTAAACGATTTGGGACTCGGGAAAGCTTGACCCGCGTATATGTTTTAAATTAACGTTGCGGTGTGAGCAACGAGTCAGGCGGAACCGTACCCACTCTATGTCGTTCGGTTAAAGACACCTAAAGTTACTTGGCACTTACCGTTGACATAGATAAAGGGCCTTAGGCAGTGGCCAGAAAGACCAAATGCTCACGAGATATTACCGTCCAAGGGGCGGTGGTGAGTCGGCGGACTTTGACCATGATCACCGAGAATGTGCCCTAAGAGCATGGGGCATGTGGTCATGCGTGCCTGCACCTGTGATGTAGTGTTATTACTCTACTGCTTGATTATGCTAATAAAGTGCAGGGAAGGAGCATCGCAGCCCCGAGTTTGGGGGTGGGATCGTTATAATTTGGTCAGCATAGCTGACCGTTGCCTTTGTTTGCCACTGTCGCGGTGGATTGTTGCTTGCAGGTGCTGTAGGACCAAGCGGTTAATAGTGGGCTGAAGCCCAAATTGTTGATCCAGCCCTTGAAGGGCTAATTGGAGTGTTTACTTGTGGTATTCATGTATGACCGGCCTGCGTGCCGAGATTTAGAAAACATGTAATTTGAGTAAACCATTTTGTAAGGCCATAAGGCCAGTACTTGTGTATTTGTACTTCATTCCTTTTGGTTTTGTTTAGTGGACATTCATGCTAGTACTGGGTTCTTGTTATTGCAACTAATAAAATTGCTTCCACTAGAATGACTTTGTGTAGGACGTTGGATTGGTTGGATGGTTTCCATTGAGTAACCACCTGGTCTATCTGTGTTATATGGCATCGGTTCCCGGCCGGACCTACTGTTATATGCTATGCGACGGATAGGCGGTGTTACAATTTGGTATCAGACTACTGGTTTTAGTCAGGCTTAACTGAATTTATGGGCGAATTCTTTTTAAGGGGTGGTGAGAACATGTGTGTGTGTCATCGTTATAACAACAAAAGAACCCATGAATGTCCACTTAGGAATGAAAATACACGTGTTTGAGGAACCTGCGTGTTCCTATAATTGAGTTTTGCAATTTTGTTTGGTCGTTTAATGGTGTTTTGTACAACTATAGGTGACCATAAGCGGTGTTGGGCCGCCAGAAAGTCTGGTTTCTGAGGAGTATAGTGCACCCAGTGAGGTATTTGAGACCCCTCCTTCGTCTGAAACCATAATAAGGATCGTTGAAGCGGTGTTCGCTGTGACTAATGCACAACATGGAAGAAATGTACAACCCTGTGCCCCTGTAGTGACTTCAACGTCGGGTGGCGTGATGGAGCAGATGACATTTGGTAGACCATCGGGCCAGCAGCTAAACATGCGTTTAGTGCAGGGAGCGCACTCAGTTGACGAATATTTGCAAGCATTTCTTATAATAAGCCGCTACCCATGCTTTGAGTTGGAGAACGAGCAAGCTATAGTCGATAGATTTTATAATGGGCTGCGTGGCGAGCTGCGAATGCTACTGCTAGGACCAAAATTATTGGAATTTCGAGCCTTGGTGAAGTCGGCTAGATCTTTGGAAGTAGACTTGAGGAAGACTCACCTGATGCCAGCGACCATGGTATGGAACTATGCAAGCCCCATAAGAGCTGCATCCAGCAGAATGCTGGAGAAGGGGGCTACAACATCGACTAGCAAAGCTACTTACATTTGTCATACTTGTTTAAGGGGGCACTTTGCTCGAGAGTGTCGGAATGGTGCTCAGAAGACTGAGAAAGCTATGTCAGGAGCAGTTGAGGACTTAGGTGCAAAGAAAACGGCGTTCAAAATGCCGAACACCTCAAAGTCTGGATATCGTAGGTGGTATAAGAAGGCTGGGACTTTGCGTCTAGCCCCTCCTTTCGGTACTTCGGGGGCAACTATAGGTCGAACCCCGGGCGCATGTTACAACTGTGGGGAACCAGGGCATTATGCCCGTGGGTGCCTAAAGTCCGAGAGGAAGCACGCCGTCGTGAGGACAGGTATGGTTTAAAGTTATAACAGTTTAGACTTAAATACTTGACGCCCTTGTGCATGTTAGCTTAGAACTACTTGTGCTAAGCTTTATTCTAATTTTTGTTTATCCGGTGAGATCACCGTTCGTTTAGGGAGCTTCGCATTCCTTTATTTAGGAATTATATTGCGCGTCGGAGTGCCTACTTCGATGGTAAGAGACAAATTGAATGTGTTATGGTACAATGGTGCTCAATGCGCGTGGGTGGAATCTGTTGCGCTTAGGTATGGATTGGGAGACAAGAGTTTGATTTACAAACATCGTTACTATCGCTAGTGGAGTTCGACGTGATCTTTGGTATGGACTGTCTCTTGGAGCAGCAAGCATACATCAATCGCAATCGTAAGGGTGGGGGGGTCATGTCGGGAACAAGTCTTGAGCCTTTATGCCAGTGGAGGTTGCAAAGCCTAAGCCTACATTGGATAGTATTCCAGTGGTATCAGAGTACCCTGATGTGTTCCCGAGTAATCTTCCTGGAGCCCCGCCTCAACGGGAGATAGATTTCACGATTGAGCTAGTGTCAGGTGCTAAACCTGTGTCACGCTCTTCGTATCGGCTAGCTCCTAAGGAGATGGCGGAGCTAAAAGTTCAACTGGAAGAGTTGTTGGAGCAAGGGTATGTGCGTCCAAGTTCATCGCTTTGGAGGGCACCGGTCCTCTTTGTTAAGAAGAAGGACGAGATCTTGAGACTCTATATTGATTATCTGGAGTTGAACAAGCTAACGGAAAAGAACAAGTACCTGATCCTGAGGATTGATGATCTATTTGATCAGTTAGTTGGGTCGATGGTGTACTTGAAGTTGGATCTCAAGTCCGGTTACTATCAGCTGAGGATAAGGGATAGTGATATCCCTAAGACAGCGTTTAGTACGAGATACAAGCATTATGAGTTTACAGTCATGCCGTTTGGGCTGACGAATGCGCCGTCAGAGTTCATGGATTTGATGAACAGGACTTTCAGGGAGTACTTGGACAATTTTGTGATCGTCTTCATCGACGGCATTTTGGTGTACTCGCAGAGTGGGGAAGATCACTTCAGGCATCTTCACTTGGTATTGGAGACGCTCAGGAGGAATCAATTGTATGCCAAGTTCTTGAAATGCGAGTTTTGGTTGTCCTCAGTGGCGTTCCTCGGTCATATAGTGAGTGGAGAAGGGATTGCGGTGGATCCGGCGAAGATTGTTGCGATACGGGAGTGTCCTGTGCGTTCTACGGTGGCGGAGGTCCGAAGTTTTCTGGTGTATCACCCCCTATCCGTCGCATAACATATAGTAGTAGGTCAGGACGGGGCCCGACGCCATATACCACAGACAGACCGGGTGGTTACTCAATGTAAACCATCCAACCAATCCAACGTCCTACACAGAGCATTCTAGCGGAAGCAGTTTTATAAGTTGCAATGAAAAGAACCCAGCAATAAGCATGAATGTCCACTAACAAGCCAAATAGGAATGAAGTACATACACCAGTACTGGCCTTAAGGCCTTACAAATGGTTTACTCAAAATTACATGTTTTTCATACTACGGCACGCAGGCCGGTCATACATGAACAAAAGCAAGTAAACACTAAAATTAGGCCTTCAAGGGCCGGCTTCGCAATTTGGACTTTAGCCCGCTATTGACCGCTTGGTCCAGCAGCACCTACAAGCCACATACCACCACACAGTGGCAAACAAAAGCAACGATCAGCAATGCTGACCAAATTATAACGACCCCGCCCCCAACTCGGGGCGGCGATGCTCCTTCTCTGCATTTATTAGCATAACCAAGCAGTATATAAATATACATTGCATCACAGGCATTGACACGCACGGCCACATGCCCCGTGCACTCAGGGCACATTCTCGGTGAACCGGCCAATGTCACGTCAATTTAAGCCATAGACATTCCGGACTCACAACCGCCACTTTGACGACCAAACATATGAGCATTTTGTCTTCCCGGCATGGGTCACGTCAATTTAAGCCATAGACCGTTGAAGACCCTCATCTATGCCAACGGCTCTAACCGAATGACATAGAACGAGTACGGTTCCATTTAACCCGTGCTCACATCGCAACGACAATTTAAGCCATATGCACGGGTCAAACTTCTCCCGAGTCCCGTTTCGATCACAAACTTCACATAACCCGGTTATGTTCAAGTTGGCGCCCAGGCCATCATGTTGGCAAGATCACGCATCCGCCCAGTTTTCCGGGTGCACCTTAGGGTTAATCCCCAAGGCTCCCTGTTACAATCTACCACGTAGAAAACCCAAAAAACAAACATTCGCACGGAGTCTTCTCCGGCATTTATGCAATGCAACATCACCGATACATACCAACATGTCCGGATAGGCTTCACACAACATGCTTATGTCTGTTCTCGATTACAGACTCTACATAACGGGGACTTCACATATCTACCCGAAAGAACGCCTCCAACTCGCCGCAAACTCGCGAGAGCGGGCTTCCTATGCAAAAGAAGTAGAGCTTCACATGCTCAAGTAGAGAATTGTTACACTAGCGTTCTTCCTTGGCGCCATGGAAATGTACGTGGATGTAAAGCACCACAATCTCCTTGCCTTCGTAGATCCGAAGTCGGCTCGCGATTTGGAGCTCTAAAACTCCTCCAAAGACTGGATCTAAGCTTCTTCTTCCTACTTTGCTCTCCCCTCTCTCTAGGATTTAGACAGAGAGCCAGCAGAAAATAATAAGGGTTTTGAAACCCTTCTCTCGGGTATAACCCCTTTGGGATAACCACAGCCATCGGATCCCACAAAAAGAAATGCACGTCTACAATCCAGGTCTGACCTGGACGAATGGGGCTAAACACCGCATGGTACACCAACAGGAGCAGGACACGTTCGCGTCAATGTCGGAACAATTAGTCAACTGCCTCCAATCCCGTGTGTCGACACTCCGCGTCGACCAAGTCAGACACACCATAAACAACCCCACGCTCGACGATCGTCGAACCAAGATCGCCGACCACTTACAGATCGTCAAACGGAGATCTATAGCCCGATCGTCGAACGCAACACTCTGGCCAAATCGTCGAACGCGCAGCCCGATCGTCAAACCCACGTCCCGATCGTCGAACCCAGATAGCTGGCCCGATCATCGAACATAGATAGTTGGCCCGATCGTCGAACGCAGAAAGCTAGCCCGATCGTCGAACGCAGTATTTAGACCAGATCGTCGACCCAGGTTTCTGCCTGATCTTTTGCCAGAACTCTGAACTACCCCGACACGCCCTGGGACACGCCCGTGTCCCAGGCCATGTACCCCTGCCAAATTCCAAATTTGGTACAGATTCTTCACCCGTCGCTCTTTTGATTTTCAGGGCGTTACAGCTCTCCCCCTCTTAAAAGAATTTCATCCACGAAATTACATAAAGGAAAGATAAGTACAAAACCAAAATTTATACCTGAGCGGAACAACTCTGGATTCTCGTCAAGCATAGTCTGCTCTCGCTCCCAAGAGAGCTCCTCTCGACCGCAATTGTCTCATCAGACCTTGACCATCCTGATCTCTTTATTGCGTAGCCGCTTGACTTCCGAGTCTTCAATCCGCATGGGCTTTACCTTTATCGTCAACCCACTATCCACCGGCACTTGACCAACCGCGATCACTTACGAAGGCTCTTGCACCGTCTTCCGTAGAACCTATATATGGAATACATCATGTAGACCACTAAGTTCCACCGATAGCTTCAATCGATAAGCCGCTTCGCCAATCCGCTCCAGAACATCAAACGGCTCAAGGTACCTCGGGCTTAGCTTTTTCAAGCGCCGCACCCGCGAGACACCCTTGAACGGCTTGATCTTTAAGTACACCCAGTCGCCCACAACGAACTCCACATTCCTGTGCTTGGCATTATAGTACTTCGCTTGCCGGTCCTGAGCGGTTAGCAACCTCTCCCGAATGGTTCGCACCAATGAAGTAGCATCCTCCACCTCTTGACGCTTGTACAACTCTGACTCACCCGTTTCCAACCAAGACAACGACGTGCGACATCTTCTACCATAAAGGGCCTCAAAGGGCACCATTTTTATCCTCGCCTGGTAGCTATTGTTGTACACAAATTCCGCAAAATAAATATGGTCTTCCCATTGTTTTCCAAAGTCCAAGACACACATGCGGAGCATGTCTTCTATAGTTCTATTGACCCTCTCGGTATGCCCATCTGTTTGCGGATGAAAGGCTGTGCTGAATTTTAACTTTGTTCCCAACATTTGCTGTACTAGCCCCCAATCATTGGACGTGAACCGCCCATCTCGGTCACTCACGATGCTGCGGGGCACACCGTGAAGCCGTACTATATTATCCACATATAACTTTACCAACTTCTCCACTGGATCATCCTTCCTATAAGGAATTAAATGCGACACCTTCGTTAGCCGATCTACGACCACCCAGATGGCGTCGTTCCTGAAAGATATGGTACCTAAATACCTAGAGGGGGGGTGAATAGGTGACCTAATCCTTTTCTAACTTTGTTGGCAGCCAAACAGTTATATCACAGATTTCTAATTACTTTTGCACAGCAAACAGTAATAACAAAACAAACACAGCTAATCCACAGCACAATCACAGCACAGCACACAGTGTTTTATAGTGGTTCCCCAAGATATGGGTACATCCACTTTCCCCCTTCGCCTATCTAGCAGTGTACTAGATTCGGCCAAACTTCTCCACTGTCTCAGAACCCAAATTGGTTCCTACACCTCAGGCTCAAAGCCTTACAACTCAGCTTTATCCCAAAGACTACACTCAGCCAATCAAGGCCTACACTCAGCCAACCAAGGCCTACACTCAGCCAATAAGGCCTACACTCAGAGATCTCTATCTCCTACACTCAGGCTAACAAGCCCTACCCTCAGCTTTTATAAATACAGGCTTATAAATCACTCAGATCCAAAGGATCCTACAAGTTAAAATGTAATACAAATAATTAACTCAACAACTCAGAAATGAAAGAGGGGAGTTGAGAGTTTCTTGATGAGTTCTTGGAAGAACTCAGCTGGATTCACCCTGACTTAGCTTTCTTCAAAGCTTCTTGAGTAGAACTGAATAAGACTGAATCCTCTGCAGTTGTTCCTTGACCTCTGCCACTTAAGATCCAGAATTGAATCTGAATCCTTCTTCTCAGCCTAGTTCCAGAGGCTGATTTCTTGGATGGAGCCCTCTCTCTCCAACTTCTTAGATCTGCACTTGAACTGCTAGATCTTCTTGTGTTGATACTCTTTGTACCACTTTAATAATTACTTCAACAAGGTGATCAACCTTAACAATAATCTGATCAACAACTTCAACAACAGTTTCTGTAAACTGTGGGTGCCTATTTATAGGCCTTCTTCATGGTAACCGGCTGGTCCGGTTCATAACTAACTTCTGACATCTCTGACAGTTGCTGTAGACCGGCTGGAACGGCAGCTGTCAAGTCATCCAGTCACTTCTTGAAAATCTCTAACTGTCTGTAAGTGTCGAGACTTTCTGTCTTTAAGTGTCGACACTTATAGTCCAAGTGTCGACACATGTTGTGTAAGTGTCGACACAAGTCTACAAGGTGTCGACACATTTCCTTGTATGTCTCGACACAGATTCTTCTGCATGTGTCGATACTGAAATTGAGTGTCGACACAAGTACTTGTTCTTCTAGCTTTTGCTGAATTCTTCTAAGTGTCGACACATCTCCTTTGTGTCGACACAACTTCTTGTGTTGTATCTGTTAAGTGTCGACACTGCTTCTTAGTGTCGACACATAGTCTTCATTGTCGTTACTTGCTGAGTGTCGACACAGCTCCTTGTGTCGACACTTGATTCTTCTGTTGAGACTTCAGCTGAGTGTCGACACATTCCTTTAGTGTCGACACTTGTACTTAGAATATTTTGGAAATAATTCTGTTCTTTGCTAAGTGTCGACACAGCTCCTTGTGTCTACACTTTCTTCCAGTGTTGAATCTTCAGCTGTGTGTCGACATATTGTTCTGGGTGTCGACACAGACTTCAAATGCTGACTCTTCTGTTGAGTGTCGACACATTGTGCTGGGTGTCGACACTTACTTCAAATGCTGACTCTTCTGTTGAGTGTCGACACATTGTGTTGAGTGTCGACACTTTAACTTAGTCTCTGCAGACTTTTGCTGAGTGTCGACACAGCTCCAAGTGTCGACACTTTCTGGTGTAGACACAGCTTCACTGGGTGTCGACACAGCTCCTTGTGTCGACACTTTCTGTCTGCACTTTTCTTCACTGAGTGTCGAAACAGCTCCAAGTGTCGACACTTTCTGTCTGGTGTCGACTCTGCATCCCAGGTGTCGACACGATGACTCCAAGTGTCGACACTGCTTGTCTGGGTGTCGACACAAGATTTCTCAAGTGTCGACACTTTCCCTCTGGGTGTCGACACATGGACTTAGAAACTTTTTGCTTCAGTCCAGTGATTTCTTAACCTGCACAAGTAAACTCAACATACATCAAATACATTATGATGTATATCATTGAGTTGGGTGAGGCTTCTTCAAATCAGGTACATTTGACCAATATACCCAACAATCTCCCCCTATTTGGAGAAGTCATAACCCTTAGTCAATGATATACACCATTCATAATTAAAGATTACAAAATGATGTAAAGCAGATTATTTACAGCAGGGTAAACATAAACATGTAATAAATCACACATGTATACACAATCATCATTTCAGAACAAGTAAGAAATAGACACATTCACAGAACAATCATGAAATATATTAATCATATATTATTCTAACATTTTTCTTATACATTTTCAGAAGTTTACTAAATGTGTTACATCAAAAGATTACAATATAAACTTTAAGTAAACTCTTAATCTATTTCTGATCAGGTTCCTTGATAACAATTCCTTTGCCAGGTTGGACTTGAGCTTTGACAGTGGCTTCAGCAGTTTCAGCAACAGCAGGCTTCTTGCCTTTTAAGTCCTTCTTCTTCAGCTCTTCTGCTTTTGATTTTCTGCCTCTCAAAATAGTGGTATGGCTTAGGAAAGTACTTGTTAGGCTCCACTACAGTAGAAGGTAGCTTTCCCATCTTTGCCTTCCTTCTATACTAAACTATGGCTTCTTGTCTGATCTCATGTTTCCTCCATTCAGCTTCAGAAAACCATTTGTTCCTGTCATTCATGTTGTCTTTGGCAGCTTTCCAGGCAGTTAAAATTATATTTCTAGAGGTAGGGCTCCACTGTTCAAAGTCTGGCCTTTGTTCTGCTTGTTCCCTAAACCTCTTCTTTGACAACCTTGCCTCTTCTTCTTTCTCTAATGCCTCTTGCATAGCTGGAGAAATAGGTTGAACAACCTTTTCCAGAACAACATTTGACTTCCCTGTAGTTGGGCTATACATCTGGTGAATATCAGCTTGCACCATGTCAAAATCTGGTGGAGGATATATGACCTGAGCTACCTCTGGTTGCTCACCTCCAAGATATGCACTTTGAATCCCAGATTCAGCAACATTGTCATCATCACAGAGTGGAGGATAGCCCAGTGTAGCTCTGATAGAATTAGATATCCATTTTGCAAGGTCAGAGCTAGCTTTGACTAAAACTCTCTCCCCCTTTATGACTTCTTGGGCAACATGATCTCTTACATCATCCTTCTGGAATATGATTTGACTATCCAAGTACCTGATTCCATCTTTAAAGTAAGGTTTGAGCTTAGTGAGCTGTTCAGAGATGGCCTTCTGGGAATCTTGAATTGCAGTCTTGACAGCAGTAATCTCAGCTTGAAATACTTTATCAAAGTCAGCCTTAACTGCAGCAGCAGATGTAGAAGGTTCAGCAGTCTTATTCTTCAATTCAGTGACTATAGCATTGTGAGATTGTGTGAGATTGTCATTCATTCTGAGTTGGTTTTCCAGCACATATCCTTGCTTCAATGCTATATCATCTACTTGTACTTTTATCTTCTCTTGGTGTGTTGCCAGATACACCACTACATTGCCACCCTTGTGGAAGCAGTCTGTCATCTCTTTCTTGTTAAGGTTCATTTCAAACCTTATAGACTTTATATCTTGTGCAAGATCAAACTGTAGGGTCTTGTGCCCTTCATCCACATATGTCTCAATTGCCTTTCTTTGCTCATCCAATTTGATCTGTAGTGCAACCATTAAAGCACTATAATCAGCAGTTGGAGCTTGCTGAACTATAGGCTGTGGGGCAATGGATTGCAAGGCTTTCTTATAACTCTGACTTCTCCTCTTGAAGACATAGAGTTTCTTCTTCTTAGCCTTTGCAGCCTCATCTTCTTCAGATTCTGAAGTGCTGGCTATTTCAACCCTTTCCTTAGGGCTTGGAGGTTTGTCAGCTTGCACATCAGGTGCCTTCACAGTTTCTGGCCTTAAAGGCTCTTCCAGAACTGTCAGTTGCTCCCCCTCAGCAGCAGCACTCTTATCTTCAACAACAGCATCCTTGTCCATGTTAAAATCTTCTTGATCTAAATTTAGAAACAAATCTTCCATTGTATATTCAGGTGGAGACTGTGCAGGAGAAGTTCTTGGTTCTTCAACCACTTGAGAAGTATCATCTTGAACTACAGCAGATGTGTCTTCTAAAACAACATCTGGAACTTGACTGTCTAGCTGAGTTTGCTGATGTACATCAGACAAATCAGAATCTACTATAGAAAAATTCAATGTATTTAGGTCAATGAGTACCTCTTGTATGATGTTAGTGGCTTGTTCACTCTCTAGTATAGAGGGTTCTTCTACACCTGGAAGCTCCCCCTGGCTTTGATCCCTGTGGATGGGGCTAGCCTGTGGTAGCTCCCCCTGGATCTCAGCATCAGCTGGAGGAGCAGGAGTCTTTTCAGCAGGCACTTCCTCTTGATCAGCAGGAGTGAAAACAACTTGTTCTTCACTCCCTGAACTGCTGGAGGACTCTTGTATCACAGGAACTTGCTTCCTTTTCTTCTTAGGAGGACTGTCTTTCTCAGTAACTGGCTTCTCTAGGGTTGCCACTTCCTTGGACAACACCCTGTCCCATCTGGAAAAGATCCTTTGATCCATTTTCCTCATATGGTTTATCTTGCTGCCTGCAGCAGTATTCATTACCTCTGGTATGGTACCAGATAGGTAAAGACTAATGATCCTGCCCAGATTGGGCTTCTTCAGACTTTCCTTAATTTTCTCATACACCACTTGAGACCAATCTGTTTTCAGAGTGAAGATTATTCTTGTCATGATTTCAAACATGTAGGCAGACACTCTGTCATGCCCTCCAGTCTTGCTGAGTAAGACTTTTCCTACAATCTCAGACATGAACTTTCCTTGGTTATTCATGCCTTTCCTATTGAATACAGATCCTATCTTCATCTTAGGATCAAGACCACACCAGGTTAAAGCTTCCCTGGTCTTTGAAGCAGTAACCTCTTCTTCATCTTGAATTTTTGGTAGCTGGAGCACCTTCCTCAGATTCTTTGGTGAAACCTTGACCTTAGTTCCATGAACTCTGGATTTGATTCTGAATCCAGATTCATCGACTACAGCTCCATTAAGGAATTCAAGCACTTCCTTCTTCCAAATCTTTGTTGGTTCTGAAACCAAGTATTCTAGTCCAGAATTGGCGACTAGTGTTACCACCGACTTGATTTCTTGATCAGCTTCATCGAACGCGCCGCGCATAAGCTCATAGCCTTCGTTAACGTTCTCCTCAAGCTTAGGTGCCATTAGGGTTTGTAGAATTTGTCTTTAGAAAAGAGAAGTGTCGACACAGGAGTTTTGGTCTCGAAACTTTGAAAGCGTGTTGACAAACAAAGACAGAACCCTATTTATACCTTTCTGATTTTGAAGATGAACAGGCGGGACAGCTAGCTTAAAATGTGTCGACACTGGCAATAAGTGTCGACACTGACTTATAATGGCTCGACACATATGTGTCGACACAAGTTTAGTCAACAGATTTTATGTGTCGACACTTGGTTATGTGTCGACACAACATATCTCGACACATTGTCGAGACTTTACTTAGTAAATACTGAGTAAAACATAAGTGTCGACACCATGTTGGATGTGTCGACACCTACTAGACATGTGTCGACACTAACATTCTGAAGTGTCGACACCAACATCCTGGATGTGTCGACACCTTTTTCCTGAAGTGTCGACACTACTATTCTGTGTCGACATAGACTTGTCTATGTGTCGACACCTTTTTACTTAGTCATTTTCAAATCTGTGAACTTAGTCTAAGTTTAACATTCCTAGTTCAATTTTGAATCTATTGAACTTAGCTTCTTCTAGTGGCTTAGTAAACATATCAGCTACTTGTTCATCTGTTTTATCATATTCAAATAAAATATCTTCTCTTTCTACATGCTCCCTAAGAAAATGATATTTAATCTCAATATGTTTTATCCTACTATGGGATACAGGGTTATTAGCTATTGAAATAGCACTAGTAGAATCACAGAAAAGTGGAGGTCTACTTACCTGAAATCCATAGTCCTCTAGCTGATGTTGAATCCACAGAAGTTGAGCACAGCAACTTCCTGCAGCCACATACTCTGACTCAGCTGTGGAGATAGCCACACTGGTTTGCTTCTTGCTACTCCATGAAATTAGTCTCCCACCTAGGAATTGACAGGTTCCAGTAGTGCTCTTTCTATCCTCTTTGCATCCTGCAAAGTCTGCATCTAAATAACCTGTTAGATCAAAATCTCCATTCCTAGGGTACCAGAGGCCTGGATAGGGAGTGCCCTTTAGATATCTCAATATTCTTTTGACTGCAGTCAAATGAGACTCTTTAGGGCAGGCTTGATACCTTGCACAAACACATGTAGCATACATGATGTCTGGTCTACTAGCAGTCAAGTATAATAGGGAGCCAACTATCTCTCTATACAAGGATTCATCTACAGGTTTCCCTGCATCATCCTTGCTAAGAGACATACTTGACCCCATAGGAGTCTTCATGGTGCTGGATGAATCCATACCATACTTCCTTATGAGTTCTAGGGTGAACCTTGACTGACAAATGGACAAACCACTCTCAGTCTGTTTAACTTGGAGACCCAAGAAAAACTTCAGCTCTCCCATACTACTCATCTCAAACTGACCTTACATAAGTTTTGCAAACTTTTTGCAAAGGCTGCTTTCAGTAGACCCAAATATAATGTCATCTACATATATTTGGACTAGTATGACTTTGCCTCTAGATTCCCTAAGGAATAGAGTCTTATCTATTTTCCCTCTTGAGAACTTGTTCTCAATGAGAAAACTAGATAGGGTTTCATACCAAGCCCTAGGGGCTTGCTTTAACCTATATAAAGCTTTCCTAAGTCTATAGACATAATGAGGTAGAGTTGGATCAACAAAACCTGCAGGCTGTTCCACATAAACTTCTTCTTTAAGATTACCATTTAGGAATGCTGACTTGACATCCATTTGGTACACCTTGAATCCTTGATAGGTTGCATAGGCCAAGAACATTCTTATGGCTTCCAGTCTGGCTACTGGAGCAAAGGTTTGATCAAAGTCAATACCTTCTTCTTGCCTATATCCTTTAGCAACCAGTCTAGCTTTATTCTTAATGATGACCCCTTGTTCATCCATCTTATTCCTGTAGATCCACTTAACTCCTATTACATTGTGGTCTTTAGGTTAAGGAACAAGTTCCCAAACCTTGCACCTCTTGAACTGATTAAGCTCTTCTTGCATTGCTTCAGTCCATTGTGGATCTTGTATTGCTTCTTCAAACTTCTTAGGTTCAACTTGTGACAGAAAGCTGGAATAGATTGCAGCATTCTGATTTCTGCTCCTTGTTTGAACTCCTTGTCTTGGATCTCCAATAATCAGCTCTACTGGATGATCTCTAAGATGCCTGTGGGCTGGAGGCATCCTCACTTCAGGTTGAACCACTTCAGCATCTGCATCATGCTGTATTCCTTGGATTTCTTCAGCAATTGGCACATGTAGTTCTCCCCCTGGATAACAGCTACTCTCCTCTCCTTGCTGTCTTGCAGCAGGCACTTCTTCTATAGTAAGCTTGTCCATTTTCTTTGTCAAACCTGTGGGGCTGCATACATTGCTAGACAACTCATTATTAATAAGTTTAGTCTCATCAAAAACTACATGCACTGATTCTTCTACAACTTATGTAGTCAAGTTGTAGACTCTATAAGCCTTACTATTATTGTTGTACCCAACAAAAATTCCCTCTTGGGACTTGGCAGCAAACTTAGTTAAGTAAGACTTCCCATTGTTAAGTATGAAGCATTTGCAACCAAAGATCCTGAAGTAGGATAGGTTTGGTTTCCTGCCTTTCACAACTTCATAGGGGGTCTTGTTAAGCCTTTTAGTGATGGTAGCCCTATTTATAACATGGCATGCAGTATTAACTGCTTCAGCCCAGAAATACTCTGGCAGTGATGTATCACTAAGTAGGGTCCTACCAGCCTCTATCAAGGTTCTATTCTTCCTCTCAGCAATGCCATTTTGCTGAGGTGTTTTAGGTGAAGAGAATTCTTGAAATATCCCAAAGTCTTCACACAATTTTGTCATGCTATCAGACTGAAATTCAGTACCATGGTCACTTCTAATTTTGACCACAGTACTATTTAGTTCATTCTGAATTTGCTTGACAAAGCTGTAGAAGACACTAGGTGTTTCAGATTTCTGTCTTAAGAAGAACACCCAGGAAAACCTTGAGTAGTCATCTACAACTACAAGGGTATAGACCTTCCTACCTAAGCTGTGAACTGGCATTGGACCAAAGAGATCCAAATGCAAGAGGTACAAACACCTCACAGCATCTTTGTTTTCTATGCTTTTAAAGGTGGATTTAGTCTGCTTGCCCTTTTGACAAGCTGAGCAAATACCATCTTTGACACACTTAACTTGAGGACCATTCCTCACTAACTCTTTGCTAAAGAGTTTGCTAATAGTCTTGTAGTTAAGATGGGCTAGCCTCTTATGCCATTTGACACAATGAGAGACTGTCTCATCAGCTACAAGACAAACTGGAGAACCATTGTTCTCAATCATAATGTCTAGGCAGTAGACATTCCTCTTCCTATAACCTGTCAAAATGATCTCTTGATCACTTGACCTCTTGATATGACAACCATTTTTAACAAATGAGATGTCATACCCTACATCACTTAATTGACTTATACTTATTAGGTTGTGTTTCAACCCTTTAACATAAGCCACTTGAGTAATGGTAACTAAGTTTGAAGAAATGTTACCAAACCCTTTGATGATTCCTTTTTCAGAACCACCAAAGGTCACTTTAGGACCATTTTTGATTGGAATGTAGTCCTTAAGTAGTCCCCTAGTTCCAGTCATATGTCTGGAACATCCACTGTCCAAGTACCATGTAGGGGTATGGCCACTTGGACTCACCTGCAAAACAAATTAATGAACCTTAGAACCCAAAGTATTCTTGGGTCCTTGGTGATTGTTAGTTTGCAATTTGACAAAACTACCTACTGGCTTTCCAACAGGTAGTTTGGAACTCACTTTGGCACTCACATTGTGCCAACAGTCTACTGCAAAATGGCCAACTTTGCCACAGCACCAACATTCAAATTTATTGTACCTTTGCTTAGGTACTGCCTTGGCTGTCTTGACTACAGCAGGCTTGTTGAATGTTGGGGCTTTGCCCTTGGACTTATACTTGGACTGCTCAGTCCCTGCAGGTCTAATAAAGCCCAGTCCAGCTTTACCCTTGTGATGAACAAATTCATCAATTATGGATAACACTGACTTAGGTTTAGAAAACCTAGCAACCAAGTCCTTCTCCTTCTGAAGATTGTTCTCCAGACACTTAATTTGATCATTCTTAAAAGTGAAAGTTCCCATCTGGATCACTGTTATGTGTTTCAGCCTGGCTATCTCATTCAGTTTTTGATCAAATTGCTTCTCAAAATCTGTTGCAGCAGCTTTAAGATCAGCAATTTCCTTTGCCTGACTTTTGGCAAGGGACTTGCTTTTCTTGTAAGCTTGCAACAGCACTCTATATTCATCTATAAGTTGATGAATATCATCCTCAGACTCAGATACATTCTCATCACTTGATGAAGAAGAATCTGAATCTGAACTAGAACAAGAAACTGAATTTAAACTTGAACTTTGTACCTGACTGGGTACTGGCTGCTCTAGGATTTTGGCACTTTCTATCAAAGCCATTAGCCCTTGGCAATGACTGTCTTCTTGTTCATAAATTGACTCCAAGATATGCATGAATTCTTCCTCTTCTTCTTCAGCAAACAGCCCTATGTAGGCTTCAGCCTCAGACTCAGTTTCTGAAGAAGAGATATCTGATAGAGTCTTCTCCTTCTTAGCAACAAAAGACTTTTCTTTCCTCCCTTTGAAGTGAGTCTTTTTCCTGTCACCAGATTCCTTTCTCTTCTCTGGACAATATGCAATAACATGGCCCTGTCTATTGTAGCAATAGCAAACAATCTTTGAACCAGTTGCCTTGCTTGATTTTGTCCTTTTCTTGTCATTCTTTGAAGACCTCTTTTTCTGATAAGAGTCTTCCTTTCCTTGTGATGTAGAAGGCCTTGACCTCCACTGTTTCTTTTTCAAAAACTTCTGAAAGTGTCTAGTGAAAGCAGCAAAGTCTTCATCACTTTCACTGCTCTTATACTTTGTGCTGACAGACTCATCAGACTCTGATTCAACTACCTCTGGAGGTGGAGTTAAAGACTTATTCCTTCACTTTCTGGGAACTTCTGTCTTGAAAGCAACAGTTCTTTCTTTGTGCTTAGTCCTTGTTGATTTCTCCTCCTTTTTTCTCACTATTAACTGCATTTCATAAGACAATAGCTTGCCAAATAGTGTGGGAGGAGGAATTTCCCCCAACTTAGCCATTTCTCTTATGGCACAGATCTTGGTGTCCCAATCTTTGGTTAGGGACCTTAGGAACTTGTCATTTAGTTCATAGTTACTGAACTCTCTTCCATAAGACATGAGTTCATTAACTATTCTGTAAAATTTCTTATAGCACTCAGTGATGCTATCACCCTTTCCTTGCCTAAAGCTTTCATACTCCTGATTTAGCAAGGACTTCCTATCTTGCCTAACTTCTTCAGAACCTTCCATATAGACAATGAGAGTATCCCACATCTCTTTTGCTATTTTATAGTGAATTAAGTTCTGAAAAGTTGCATCATCAATGGCACTCACTATTATGTTCTGTGCCCTCTTGTCCATGGTGGCCAGGACAATTTCATCCTTAGTCATCTCAGAGAAATCCTTTGGAGTTCTCTGGTTTGCATCTAGAACTGAAATCTTCATGGGCACATAAGGCCCTTCCTTTACTGTGATGTAGATTCTAGGGTCTGAGGCCTCCATAAACAGCCTTACCCTTTCTTTCCAGATCCCAAAGATCTCCTTTCTGCATATGGGTAATTTCATGGAACCCAATTCCTTGTGATTCTCATAGGAACCCATGTTTCTTGATTTTCTTGAATTTCTTGAATCTGTGTTTTCCCTTACACAGAATCTGCCAAACAGGATCTCCTCAGACTGTTAGTCCTTGTTTTGAGGAACCTCGCTCTGATACCACTTGAAAGATATGGTACCTAAACACCTAAAGGGGGGGTGAATAGGTGACCTAATCCTTTTCTAACTTTGTTGGCAGCCAAACAGTTATATCACAGATTTCTAATTACTTTTGCACAGCAAACAGCAATAACAAAACAAACACAGCTAATCCACAGCACAATCACAGCACAGCACACAGTGTTTTATAGTGGTTCCCCAAGATATGGGTACATCCACTTTCCCCCTTCGCCTATCTAGTAGTGTACTAGATTCGGCCAAACTTCTCCACTGTCTCAGAACCCAAATTGGTTCCTACACCTCAGGCCCAAAGCCTTACAACTCAGCTTTATCCCAAAGCCTACACTCAGCCAATCAAGGCCTACACTCAGCCAACCAAGGCCTACACTCAGCCAACAAGGCCTACACTCAGAGATCTCTATCTCCTACACTCAGGCTAACAAGCCCTACCCTCAGCCTTTATAAATACAGGCTTACAAATTACTCAGATCCAAAGGATCCTACAAGTTAAAATGTAATACAAATAATTAACTGAACAACTCAGAAATGAAAGAGGGGAGTTGAGAGTTTCTTGATGAGTTCTTGGAAGAACTCAGCTGGATTCACCCTGACTTAGCTTTCTTCAAAGCTTCTTGAGTAGAACTGAATAAGACTGAATCCTCTGCAGTTGTTCCTTGACCTCTGCCACTTAAGATCCAGAATTGAATCTGAATCCTTCTTCTCAGCCTAGTTCCAGAGGCTGATTTCTTGGATGGAGCCCTCTCTCTCCAACTTCTTAGATCTGTACTTGAACTGCTAGATCTTCTTGTGTTGATACTCTTTGTACCACTTTAATAATTACTTCAACAAGGTGATCAACCTTAACAATAATCTGATCAACAACTTCAACAACAGTTTCTGTAAACTGTGGGTGCCTATTTATAGGCCTTCTTCATGGTAACCGGCTGGTCCGGTTCATAACTGACTTCTGACATCTCTGACAGTTGCTGTAGACCGGCTGGAACGGCAGCTGTCAAGTCATCCAGTCACTTCTTGAAAATCTCTAACTGTCTGTAAGTGTCGAGACTTTCTATCTTTAAGTGCCGACACTTATAGTCCAAGTGTCGACACATGTTGTGTAAGTGTCGACACAAGTCTACAAGGTGTCGACACATTTCCTTGTATGTCTCGACACAGATTCTTCTGCATGTGTCGATACTGAAATTGAGTGTCGACACAAGTACTTGTTCTTCTAGCTTTTGCTGAATTCTTCTAAGTGTCGACACATCTCCTTTGTGTCGACACAACTTCTTGTGTTGTATCTGTTAAGTGTCGACACTGCTTCTTGGTGTCGACACATAGTCTTCATTGTCGTTACTTGCTGAGTGTCGACACAGCTCCTTGTGTCGACACTTGATTCTTCTGTTGAGACTTCAGCTGAGTGTCGACACATTCCTTTAGTGTCGACACTTGTACTTAGAATATTTTGGAAATAATTCTGTTCTTTGCTAAGTGTCGACACAGCTCCTTGTGTCGACACTTTCTTCCAGTGTTGAATCTTCAGCTGTGTGTCGACACATTATTCTGGGTGTCGACACATACTTCAAATGCTGACTCTTCTGTTGAGTGTCGACACATTGTGCTGGGTGTCGACACTTACTTCAAATGCTGACTCTTCTGTTGAGTGTCGACACATTGTGTTGAGTGTCGACACTTTAACTTAGTCTCTGCAGACTTTTGCTGAGTGTCGACACAGCTCCAAGTGTCGACACTTTCTGGTGTAGACACAGCTTCACTGGGTGTCGACACAGCTCCTTGTGTCGACACTTTCTGTCTGCACTTTTCTTCACTGAGTGTCGACACAGCTCCAAGTGTCGACACTTTCTGTCTGGTGTCGACTCTGCATCCCAGGTGTCGACACAATGACTCCAAGTGTCGACACTGCTTGTCTGGGTGTCGACACAAGCTTTCTCAAGTGTCGACACTTTCCCTCTGGGTGTCGACACATGGACTTAGAAACTTTTTGCTTCAGTCCAGTGATTTCTTAACCTGCACAAGTAAACTCAACATACATCAAATACATTATGATGTATATCATTGAGTTGGGTGAGGCTTCTTCAAATCAGGTACATTTGACCAATGTACCCAACAGTTCCCCTTTTGCGACCTTGGCAAACCGTGCACAAAGTCCATTGTGATGTCGTCGAATTTCCACTCCGGAATAGGCAAGGACTTCAGAAATCCTCCCGGGTTCTGGCATTACGCCTTCACCAAGGCGCAAGTTTGGCACTTCGCCGCGTAGAGTGCCACATCCTTCTTCAAACCCGGCCACAAAAATAGTTTCTTAATGTCACGGTACATCTTTGTGCTCCCCGGGTGAATCGAGTACTTGGTATGGTGCGCCTCGTACAACAAATCCACCCGCAAACTGCCCACACTTGGGAAAAAAGACGACCGTCTTTCCAAAGCAATCCGTCCTCCACAACGAATTGGTAATTTGACCCATCCAGAGCCTCTACCAAGAACTGCTTCATGTGGTCATCCAAATCCAATGCCTGCCGAATCCGATCAGCCAGGTCATATTGAACTTCAGTCCAATTCAAGAGTGCTTCAACACTTGACTGCTTATCTACACAAACAATCTACAACGCCTCCAACTCCCGAACCAACCGCTCGTCATGGATCGATAGCCAATTGGCTTGAGCTGGGGCTCGGCGACTCAACGCGTCCGCAACTGCATTACCTTTCCCAGGCACGTAGTGGATCTTGAATGTATAGTCCCCCAGGAACTCCATCCATCTACGCTGCCGCATATTCAGATCTTTCTGATCGATCAAATACTTCAGGCTCTTATGATCGGTGTAGAAACCAATCTTCACACCGTACAAATAATGCCTCCACAGCTTCAAGGCAAAAATCACGGCCGCTAACTCCAAGTCATGGACCAGATAATTCCTCTCGTGCACCTTCAGCTGTCTCAAGCCATATGCTATAACGCTTCCATGCTATAATAGCACACAACCCAAACCACGGCCCGAAGCATCGCTAAATCTCATAACCTTCGGTCCCACTCGGCGAACTCAGCACAGGCGCCGTGGTCAACCGACATTTCAACTCCTCAAAAGCTCGTGCGCACTCCGGCATCCAAACGAACTTCTGCTCCTTCCTCGTCAAAGTAGTGATAGGTAACGCAATCCGCGAGAAGTTCTCTACAAAGCGCCTAAAATAGTCGTCAAGCCCCAGAAAGCTCCTGACTTCCGCTACTGTAGAAAGCTCAGGCCACTCCCGTATCGCAACAATCTTCGTCGGGTCCACTGCAATACCTTCCCCACTCACTATATGACCGAGGAACGCCACTAAGGACAACCAAAACTCGCACTTCGAGAACTTGGCGTATAATTGATTACTCCTTAGCGTCTCTGAAACCAAATAAAGATGCCTGAAGTGATCTTCCTCACTCTGCGAGTACACCAAAATATCGTCGATGAAGATGATACAAAATGGTCCAAGTACTCCCTGAAGGTCTTGTTCATCAAATCCATGAATACTGACGGTGCATTAGTCAGCCCAAACGGCATTACCGTAAACTCGTAATGCCCGTATCTCGTACTGAACGCTGTCTTCGGGATATCACTCTCCCTTATTCGCAGCTGGTAGTACCCGGACTTGAGGTCCAACTTTGAGTACACCGTCGACCCGACTAACTGATCGAATAGATCATCAATCTGGGGGATCAGTTACTTGTTCTTTTTCGTCAACTTGTTGAGCTCCCGATAATCAATACATAGCCTCAAGCTTCTGTCCTTCTTAACAAAGAGGACCGGCGCGCTCTAAGGTGAAGAACTTGGACGCACATACCCTTGCTCCAACAACTCTTGCAGTTGAACCTTCAGCTCCGCCATTTCCTTAGGCGCTAGCCGATAAGGAGAGCGTGACACAGGCTTTGCACCTGGTACGAGCTCTATCGTAAAATCTATCTACCGCTGTGGTGGGGCTCCAGGAAGATCGCTAGGGAACACATCAGGGTATTCCGATACCACTGAAATACTATCCAACGTGGGCTTAGGCTTTGCAACCTCCACTAGTGTAAAGAACAGTTCTGCACTGGCACGAACCGCCTTCACCACCTGAAGAGCAGACATCAACGTCTTGCTCGACCGCTTTAAGCCCGTGAAAGTCGTCTCACGACCTGCTCCCAGCTTGACTTCCTTGCTACCGCAATCAATATAGGCACGCTGCTCCGAGAGCCAGTCCATGCCAAATATAACATCGAATTCCACTAGCGGAAATAACGACTCTTGCAGATCGAACTCTTGACTCCCAATTCGAATCTTCACGCCACAGATTCTATCCGCGCGCATCGAACACCCATTGGGCAACAACATATCCAACTTGTCCTTCGCCATCGAAGAAGGTACTCCGACGTGCAATACAAATCCCGAGGTTAATAGGGAATGCGAAGCTCCCTAGGCTAACGGTGCTCTCGCCGAATTAACTGAAAAGCAGAACAAAGCTTAGCACCGACAGTTCTAAGCTAACATGCACAAGGGCAACAAGTATTTAAAGTTAAACTACTATAACTTTAAGTCATACATGTCATCACGACAGCGTGCTTCTTCTCGGACTTGAGACGTCCGCTCCAGCAATCGCGGGCAAAGTGCCCCGGCTTTCCACAAGTAAAGCATGCACCCGGGTCCGACCCGTTGTCGCCCCAAAAGCACCAGAAGAAGGAGCTGGACCCGAAGTCCTAGACTTCTTAAAGAACCTTTGATAGCCGGACTTTGAAGTAGTCGGCGCCTTGAATTCAGACTTCTTGACACCAGAGTTTTTCTTTAACTTCTGAGCACCAATCCGACAGTCTCGGGCAAAGTGCCCTTCCTTGCCACACTTAAAACAACCATATGGAGCCTGACTAGTAGACATTTTAGACTTCTTATTCCTCCTCCTTCGGTATTCAGATTTTGCAGAATCTGGAGAGTCTAGTACCCAAAGCTCCGACGTCCGATTGACTTTTGCCAAATCTTCTTCCATAGATCTAGTCAATTCTACCAAGGCTCGAAATCCCAATAACTTTGGTCCTAGCAACAGAATTCATAATTCGCCGCGTAGGCCATTATAAAACCTATCGACCATCGACTGCTCGCTCTCCACTTCAGAGCCTGGGTAGCATCTTATCATCAGAAACGCTTGCAAATATTCCTCAACTGAGTGCGTACCCTGCACTAAGAGCATGTTCAACTGCTGCCCCAAAGGTCCTATAAATGCCGGTTGCTCCATCACACCACCCAGCGTTGGGATAATAGGGGACTGCACACGTCTTTCATTTTGTGCTCCAATCACAGCGAACAATGCTTCCACCACCATTCTTATGGTTTCAGTGGAGGGAAGGGTTACAGGCACGTCACTAGGTGCACTATAATCCTCAGAAACCTGATGTTCAGACGGCCCAACACCGCTTCCGGTCACCTATAGTGGTACAAAACACCGTTAAGTGACCAAACAAAATTGCAAATAGCAATTATAGGAACACGCAGGTTCCCCAAACACGTGTATTTTCATTCCTAAGTGGATATTCATGGGTTCTTTTGATGTTATAATGATGACGCACGCACATGTGCTCACCACCCCTTAAAAAGAATTCGTCCACGAATTCATTTAAGCCTGACCGAAACCAGTAGTCTGATACCAAATTATAACACCCCCTATCTGTCGCATAGCATATAGCAGTAGGTCCGGCCGGGGCCCGATGCCATATACCACAAACAGACCAGGTGGTTACTCAATGAAAACCATCCAACCAATCCAACGTCCTACACAGAGCATTCTAGCGAAGCAGTTTTATAATTTGCAATGGAAAGAGCCCAGCAATAAGCATGAATGTCCACTAACAAGCCTAATAGGAATGAAGTACATACACCAGTACTGGCCTTAAGGCCTTACAAATGGTTTAATCAAAATTACATGTTTTCCATACCACGGCACGCAGGCCGGTCATACATGAACAAAAGCAAGTAAACACTCCAATTAGGCCTTCGAGGGCCGGCTTCGCAATTTGGGCTTTAGCTCGCTATTGACCGCTTGGTCCAGCAGCACCTGCAAGCAACATACGACCGCACGGTGGCAAACAAAAGAAATGGTAAGCAATGCTGACCAAATTATAATGACCCCGCCCCCAACTCGGGGCGGCGATGCTCCTTCCCTGCATTTATTAGCATAACCAAGCAGTATATAAATATACATTGCATCACAGACATTGGCACGCATGGCCACACGCTCCGTGCACTCAGGGCACATTCTCGGTGAACCGGCCAATGTCACGTCAATTTAAGACATAGACATTCCGGACTCACCACCGCCACTTTGACGGCCAAACATATGAGCATTTTGTCTTCCCGGCATGAGTCACATCAATTTAAGCCATAGACCGCCGAAGACCCTCATCTATGTCAACGGCTCTAACCAAACGACATAGAACGGGTACGGTTCCATCTAACCCATGCTCACATCGCAACGACAATTTAAGCCATATGCGCGGATCAAACTTCTCTCTAGTCCCGTTTCCTTCACAAACTTCACATAACCCGGTTATGTTCAAGTTGGCTCCCAGGCCATCATGTTAGCAAGATCGCACATCCGCCCAGTTTTCCGGGTGCACCTTAGGGTTAATCTCCAAGGCTCCCTGCTGCAATCTACCACGTAGAAAACCCAAAAAACAAACATTTACACGGAGTCTTCTCCATCATTTATGCAATGCAACATCACCGATCCAGACCAACATGTCCGGATAGGCTTCACATAACATGCCTATGTCCGTTCTCGATTACGGACTCTACACAATGGGGACTTCACATATCTACCCAAAGGAACGCCTCCAACTCACCGCAAACTCGCGAGAGCGGGCTTCCTATGCAAAACAAGTAGAGCTTCACATGCTCAAGTAGAGAATCGTTACACTAGCGTTCTTCCTTGGCGCCATGGAAATGTACGCGGATGTAAAGCACCGCAATCTCCCTGCCTTCGTAGATCCAAAGTCGGCTCGCGATTTGGAGCTCTAAAACTCCTCCAAAGATTGGATCTAAGCTTCTTCTTCCTACTTTGCTCTCCCCTCTCTCTAGGATTTAGACAGAGATCCAGTAGAAAATAATAAGGGTTTTGAAACCCTTCTCTCGAGTATAACCCCTTTGGGATAACCACAGCCATCAGATCCCACAAAAAGAAACGCACGGCTACGATCCAGGTCTGACCTAGACGAATGGGGCTAAACACCGCATGGTACACCAATAGGAGCAGGACACGTCCACGTCAATGTTGGAACAATTAGTCAACTCCCTCCAATCCCGTGTGTCGACACTCCGCATTGACCGAGTCAGACACACCATAAACAGTCCCATGCTCAACGATCGTCGAACCAAGATCGTTGACCGCTGACAAATCATCGAACGGGGATCTATAGCCCGATCGTCGAACGCAACACTCTGGCCAAATCGTCGAACGCGCGGCCGGATCGTCAAACCCCTGACCCGATCGTCGAACACAGATAGCTGGCCCGATCGTCGAACACAAATAGTTGGCCTGATTGTTGAACGCAGAAAGCTGGCCCGATCGTCGAACGAGGTATTTAGACCAGATCGTCGACCCAGGTTTCTGCCTGATCTTTTGCCAGAATTCTGAACTACCCCGACACGTCGTGGGACACGCCCGTGTCCCAGGCCGTGTACCCCTGCCAAATTCCAAATTTGGTATAGATTCGTCACCCGTCGCTCTTTTGAGTTTCGGGGCATTACATCTGGGGATTGCCGACTATTACAAGCGCATTGTGGAGAACTTCTCGCGGATAGCTTTACCTCTCACTACTTTGACGAGGAAGGAGCATAAGTTCGTTTGGACGTCGGAGTGCGCGCGAGCTTTTGAGGAGTTGAAGTGTTGGTTGACCACGGCGCCTGTGCTGAGTTCGCCGAGTGGGAGAGAAGGCTTTGAAATCTACAGTGATGCTTCGGGCAGTGGTTTGGGTTGTGTGCTACTGCAGCATGGGAGCGTTAAAGCGTATGGCTCGAGACAGCTGAAAGTGCACGAGAGGAATTATCCGGTCCATGACTTGGTGTTAGTGGCCGTGATTTTTTCCTTGAAGCTGTGGAGGCACTACTTGTATGGAGTAAGGGTCGATATCTATACCGACCATAAGAGCCTGAAATATTTATTGGATCAGAAAGATCTGAACATGTGGCAGCGTAGATGGATGAAGTTCCTGGGGGACTATACATTCAAGATCCACTACGTGCCTGGTAAATACAATGCGGTTGCGGACGCATTGAGTTGTTGGGCCCCAACTCAAGCCAATTGGCTGTCGGTCCATGACGAGCGGTTGGTTCGGGAGTTGGAGGCGTTGGAGATCTCTTGCGTAGACAAGCAGTCAAGTGCGGAACCACTATTATATTGGACTGAAATTCAGTGTGACCTGGCTGATCGGATTCGGCAGGCTTTGGTTATGGATGGCCACATGAAGCAGATCATGGTTGAAGCTCTGGATGGGTTAAATTCCCAATTCGTTATTGAGGATGGATTGCTTAGGAGGTACGGTCGTCTGTGCGTCCCAAATGTGGGAAATTTGAGGTTGTATTTGTTGTACGAGGCGCATTGTACCAAGTACTCGATTCACCCGGGGAGCACGAAGATGTACCGCGCCGTTAAGAAATTGTTCTGGTGGCCAAGACAGAAGAAGGATGTGGCACTGTGCGTGGCAAAGTGTCAGACATGCACCTTGGTGGAAGCGGAGTGCCAAAATCCGGGAGGATTCTTGAAATCCTTGCCTATTCCGGAGTGGAAGTTCGACGACATTACTATGGACTTTGTGCACGGGTTGCCAAGGCTGCAAAATGGGAACGACGCCATTTGGGTGGTCGTAGATCGTCTAACGATGCTGTCGCACTTCATTCCGCATAGGAAGGATGATCCGATTGAGAAATTGGCAAAGTTGTATGTGGATAACATAGTACGGCTTCACGGTGTGCCCCGCGGCATCGTGAGTGACCGGGATGCGCGGTTCACGTCCAACGATTGGAGATTGGTGCAGCAGATGTTGGGAACGAAGCTGAGTTTTAGCATAGCCTTCCACCCGCAGAGGGATGGGAACCGAGAGGGTCAATAGGACAATGGAAGACATGCTTCGCATGTGTGTCCTGGACTTTAGAAAGCAGTGGGAAGATCATCTATACTTGGTGGAGTTTGCGTGCAACAATAACTACTAGGCGCGCATACAAATGGCGCCCTTCGAGGCCCTTTATGGTAGAAGATGTCGCACGTCGTTGTCTTGGTTGGAAACGGGTGAGTCAAAGTTGTACAAGCGCCAAGAGGTGGATGATGCTACATCTTTGGTTCAAACGATTCGAGAGAGGTTGCTTATCGCTCAGGACCGGCAGGCGAAGTACTATAATGTCAAGCACAGGAACGTGGAGTTCGCTGTCGGCGATTGGGTGTACTTGAAAATCAAATCATTCAAGGGTGTCTCGCGGGTGCGGCGCTTGAAAAGGCTAAGCCCGAGGTACCTTGGACCGTTTGAGGTTCTGGAGCGAATTGGTGAAGCAGCGTACCGGTTGAAGCTGTCAGTGGAGCTTAGTGGTCTACATGATGTATTCCATATATCGGTGCTACAGAAGGCGGTACAAGAGCTTACGTAAGTGATCGCAGTCGATCAAGTTCCGGTCGATAGTGGGTTGACGACGAAGGTCAAGCCCGTACGTATTGAGGACTCGGAAGTCAAGCGGCTACGCAATAAAGAGATCAGGATGGTCAAGGTCCGTTGGTACAATTGCGGTTGGGAGGAGCTCTCTTGGGAGCGAGAGCAGACTATGCTTGAGGAGTACCCGGAGTTGTTTTGCTCAGGTACCGTTTAAGTTTTATGCTTATCTTTCCTTTATGTAATTTCGTGGACGAAATTATTTTAAGAGGAAGAGAGTTGTAACGCCTCGAAACTCAAAAGAGCGACGGGAGGCATTTTGAGCCAAGTTTGGAATTTGGCAGGGGGCACACGGCCTAGGACACGGGCGTGTCCCAGGGCATGTCGAGCTTGGGTCGTCGACCTAGCTGTGTGGATGACGAAATTTGGCGTCGACGATCTTCGAGCAGCAAACACGGCCTGGGACACGGGCGTGTCATAGGCTGTGTGTGTCTCGGGTGGTTGGCCGATTTTATTCACAGGTGAAACACAGCCTGGAAGCCCAGGCGTGTTCAGTGGTGACACGGTCGTGTCAAATGGGACACGGGCGTGTCCAATACCCGTGTGTGTCTCGGGTCACTGCTGGCCTATGTCGATGGAAGAACACGGCCGGGAACACGGCCGTGTACTGGCTGACACGGGCATGTCAGGTCAAACACGGGCATGTCGGGTGCCCGTGTGTTTTTGAGATGCGTCGTTTTTGACGGCGAATGGGGGACACGGCCCTGAACACGGGCGTGTCGCAGGCCGTGTTCGGCCCAGGTTTTACAATTCAGGCCCGAATCATGGTCGTTCGTTTCTTTAATTTGGGATCCGATGGCTGGGGGCTGCTAGTGCTTGGATATACCCGGGATTGGGCCTTTGAAACCCTCATTTCACTGGAGTGGTTCTCTTTCTAAGTCTAGAGAGAGGGGAGAGCAAAGGAGGAAGAAGAAGCCTAGATCCGGTCACTGGCGGAGCTGCGGAGCTCCAAATCGTGAGCCAACTTCGGATCTATGGAGGCAAGGAGATTGCGGTGCTTTTCATCCACGTACATTTCCATGACGCCAAGAAAGAATGCTAGGGTAACGATTCTCTACTTGAGCATGTGAAGCTCTACATCTTTTGCATAGGGAAGCCCGCTCTCGCGAGTTTGCGGTGAGTTTGAGGCGTTCCTTCGGTTAGACATGAATAGTCCCCGTTGTGTACATGTAGAATCTGTAATCGAGAATGGACATAGGCATGATGTGTGAATCCTACCCGGACAAGTTGGTCTGGATCGGTGATGTTGCATTGCATGAAAGGTCGGAGAAGACTCTGTGCGAATGTTTACTTTTCGAGTTTTCTACGAGGTAGATTGCAACAGGGGGCCTTGTGGATTAACTCCAAGGTGCACCCGGAAAAATGGTCGGACGTGTGGTTCTGCCATCTTGTGGGCCTGGGAGCTAACTTGAACATAACTGGGTTATGTGATGTCTGTAAACGATTTGGGACTCGGGAAAGCTTGACTCGCCCATATGTTTTAAATTAACATTGCGGTGTGAGCAACGGGTCAGGCAGAACCGTACCCACTTTATGTCATTTGGTTAAAGAGACCTAAAGTTACTTGGCACTTACCATTGGCATAGATAGAGGGTCTTAGGCAGTGGCCAGAAAGACCAAATGCTCACGAGATATTACCGTCCAAGGGGCGGTGGTGAGTCGACGGACTTTGACCGTGATCACCGAGAATGTGCCCTGAGAGCATGGGGCGTGTGTCCATGCGTGTCTGCGCCTGTGATGTAGTGTTATTACCCGACTGCTTGATTATGCTAATAAAGTGCAGGGAAGGAGCATCGCCGCCCCGAGTTTGGGGGCGGGATCGTTATAATTTGGTCAGCATAGCTGACCGTTGCCTTTGTTTGCCACCGTCGCGGTGGATTGTTGCTTGCAGGTGCTGCAGGACCGAGCGGTCAATAGCGGGCTGAAGCCCAAATTGTTGAGACAGCCCTTGAAGGGCTAATTGGAGTGTTTACTTGTTGTATTCATGTATGACCGGCCTGCGTGCCGAGGTTTGAAAAACATGTAATTTGAGTAAACCATTTTGTAAGGCCAGTACTTGTCTATTTGTACTTCATTCCTTTTGGTTCTGTTTAGTGGACATTCATGCTAGTGCTGGGTTCTTGTTATTGCAACTAATAAAATTGCTTCTGCTAGAATGACTCTGTGTAGGACGTTGGATTGGTTGGATGGTTTCCATTGAGTAACCACTCGGTCTGTCTGTGGTATATGGCGTCGGGCCCCGGCCGGACCTACTGCTATATGCTATGCGACGGATAGGCGGTGTTACAATTTGGTATCAGACTACTTGTTTTGGTCAGGATTAACTGAATTCATGGGCAAATTCGTTTTAAGGGGTGGTGAGCACATGTGTGTGCGTTATCGTTATAACAGCAAAAGAACCCATGAATGTCCACTTAGGAATGAAAATACACGTGTTTAAGGAACCTGCGTGTTCTTATAATTGTGTTTTGCAATTTTGTTTGGTCGCTTAACGGTGTTTTGTACAACTATAGGTGACCAGTAGCGGTGTTGGGCCGCCAGAAAGTCCAATTTCTGAGGAGTATAGTGCACCCAGTGAGGTGTTTGAGACCCCTCCTTCGTCTGAAACCGTAAGAAGGATCATTGAAGCGATGTTCGCTGTGACTAATGCACAGCATGGAAGAAATGTACTACCTTGTGCCCCTATTATGACTTCAACGCCGGGTGGCATGATGGAGCAGATGAAATTTGGTAGACCATCGGGCCAGTAGCTGAACACGCATTTAGTGCAGGGAGAGCACTCAGTTGACGAATATTTGCAAGCATTTCTTATAATAATCCGCTACCCATGCTTTGAGTTGGAGAACGAGCAGGCTATAGTCGATATATTTTATAATGGTCTGCGTGGCGAGCTGCGAATCCTACTGCTAGGACCAAAATTATTGGGATTCCGAGCCTTGGTGGAGTCGGCTAGATCTTTGGAAGTAGACTTTAGGAAGACTCACCCGATGCCAGCGATCATGGTATCAAACTATGCAAGCCCCATAAGAGCTGCATCCAGCAAAATGCTGGAGAAGGGGGCTACGACATCGACTAGCAAAGCTACTTACACTTGTCATACTTGTGGAAGGAAAGGGCACTTTGCCCGAGAGTGTCGGAATGGTGCTCAGAAGACTGAGAAAGCTATGCCAGGAGCAGTTGAGGACTTTAGTGCAAAGGAAACGGCATTCAAAATGCCGAACACCCCAAAGTCTAGATATCGTAGGTGGTATAAGAAGGCTGGGACTTTGGGTCTAGCCCCTCCTTTCGGTACTTCGGGGGCAACTACAGACCGAACCCCGGGCGCATGTTACAACTGTGGGGAGCCGGGGCATTATGCCCGTGGGTGCCTAAAATCCGAGAGGAAGCATGCCGTCGTGAGGACAGGTATGGTTTAAAGTTACAACAGTTTAGCCTTAAATACTTGTCGCCCTTGTGCATGTTAGCATAGAACTACTTGTGCTAAGATTTGTTCTAATTTTCGTTTATCCGGCGAGAGCACCATTTATTTAGGGAGCTTCGCATTCCTTTATTTAGGAATTATATTGCGCGTCGGAGTACCTCGTTCGATTGTAAGAGATAGATTTCATAATTGAGCTAGTGCCAGGTGCTAAACCTGTGTCACGCTCTCTGTATCGGCTAGCGCTTAAGGAGATGGCGGAGCTGAAAGTTCAAATGCAAGAGTTGTTGAAGCAAGGGTATGTGCGTCCAAGTTCGTCGCCTTGGAGCGCACCGGTCCTCTTTGTTATGAAGAAGTACGGGAGCTTGAGACTCTGTATTGACTATCGGGAGTCGAACAAGCTAACGAAAAAGAACAAATACCCGATCCTGAGGATTGATGATCTATTTGATCAGTTAGTCGGGTCGACGGTGTACTCGAAGTTAAATCTTAAGTCTGGTCACTATCAGCTGAGGATAAGGGAGAGTGATATCCCTAAGACAACGTTCAGTACGAGATACGGGCATTACGAGTTTACGGTCATGCCGTTTAGGCTGACAAATGCGTCATCAGTGTTCATGGATTTGATGAACAGGACTTTCAGGGAGTACTTGGACCATTTTGTGATCCTCTTCATCGACAATATTTTGGTGTACTCGAAGAGTGAGGAAGATCACTTCAGGCATCTTCACTTGGTATTGGAGACGCTCAGGAGGAATCAATTGTACACCAAGTTCTTGAAATGCGAGTTTTGGTTGTCCTTAGTGGCGTTCCTCGGTCATATAGTGAGTGGAGAAGAGATTGCGGTGGATCCGACGAAGATTGTTGTGATACGGGAGTGTCCTGTGCGTTCTACGGTAGCGGAGGTCCGGAGTTTTCTGGGGCTTACCGACTATTACAGGCGCTTCGTGGAGAACTTCTCGCGGATATCGTTACCTTTCACTACTTTGACGAGGAAGGAGCAGAAGTTCGTTTGGACGCCGGAGTGCGCACGAGCTTTTGAGGAGTTGAAGTGTCGGTTGACCACGGTGCCTATGCTGAGTTAGCCGAGTGGGACCGAAGGCTTTGAAATCTACAATGATGCTTTGGGCAGTAGTTTGGGTTGTGTGCTACTGCAACATGGGAGCATTAAAACGTATGGCTCGAGACAGCTGAAAGTGCACGAGAGGAATTATCCGGTCCATGACTTGGTGTTAGCGGTCGTGATTTTTGACTTGAAGTTGTGGAGGCACTACTTGTATGGAGTAAGGGTCGATATCTATACCGACCATAAGAGACTGAAATATTTGTTGGATCAGAAATATCTGAACATGCGGCAGCGTAGATGGATGGAGTTCCTGGGAGACTATACATTCAAAATCCACTACGTACTTGGTAAGGAAAATGCGGTTGCAAACGCATTGAGTCGTCGGGCCCCAGCTCAAGCCAATTAGCTGTCGGTCCATAACGAGCAGTTGGTTCGGGAGTTGGAGGTGTTGGAGATCTCTTGCGTAGACAAGCAGTCAAGTGTTGAACCACTATTGCATTGGACTGAAGTTCAGTGTGACCTGGCTGATCAGATTCGGCAGGCTTTGGTTATGGATGGCCACATGAAGCAGATCATGGTTGAAGCTCTGGATGGGTCAAATTCCCAATTCGTTGTTGAGGATGGATTGCTCAGGAGGGACGGTCGCCTGTGCGTCCCAAACGTGGGAAATTTGCAGTTGGATTTGTTGTATGAGATGCATCGTACCAAGTACTCGATTCACCCGGGGAGCACGAAGATGTACCGCGCCATTAAGAAATTGTTCTGGTGGCCAGGACTGAAGAAGGATGTGGCACTGTACGTGGCAAAGTGCCAGACATGCGCCTGGTGGAAGCGGAGTGCCAAAAGCCGGGAGGATTCTTGAAATCCTTGCCTATTCCGGAGTGGAAGTTCGACAAAATTACTATAGACTTTGTGCACGGGTTGCCAAGGTTGCAAAAGGGGAACGACGCCATTTGGGTGGTCATAGATCGTCTAACGAATGTGTCGCACTTCATTCCACATAGGAAGGATGATCCGGTTGAGAAATTGGCAAAGTTGTATGTGGATAACATAGTACGGCTTCACGGTGTACCCCGCAACATCGTGAGTGACCGGGATGGGCGGTTCACGTCCAATGATTGGAGGTTGGTGCAGCAGATGTTGGGAACGAAGCTGAGTTTTAGCACAGCCTTCCACCCGCAGACGAATGGGCAGACCGAGAGGGTCAATAGGATAATGGAAGACATGCTTCGCATGTGTGTCCTGGACTTTGGAAAGCAGTGGGAAGATCATCTATGCTTGGTGGATTTCACGTACAACAATAACTACCAGGCGAGCATACAAATGTCGCCCATCGAGGCCCTTTATGGTTGAAGATGTTGCACGCCATTGTCTTGGTTGGAAACAGGTGAGTCAAAGTTGGACAAGTGTCAAGAGGTGGATGATGCTACGTCTTTGGTTCGAACGATTCGAGAGAGGTTGCTTATCGCTCAGGACCGGCAGGCGAAGTACGATAATGTCAAGCACAGGAATGTGGAGTTTGCTGTCGGCAATTGGATGTACTTAAAAACCAAGCCGTTCAAGGGCGTCTCACGGGTGCGGCGCTTGAAGAAGCTAAGCCCGAGGTACCTTGGACCGTTTGAGGTTCTGGAGCAGATTGGTGAAACAGCGTACCGGTTGAAGCTGTCAGTGGAGTTTAGTGGTCTACATGATGTATTCCATATATCGGTGATGTGGAAGGCGGTGCAAGAGCCTACGCAAGTGATCGCGTTCGATCAAGTGTCGGTCGGTAGTGGGTTGACGACGAAGGTCAAGCCCATACGTATTGACGACTCGGAAGTCAAGCAGCTACGCAATAAAGAGATCATGATGGTCAAGGTCCATTGGGACAATTGCAGTCGATAGGAGCTCTCTTGGGAGCGAGAGCAGACTATGCTTGAGGAGTACCCGGAGTTGTTTTGCTCAAGTACCGTTTAAGTTTTATGCTTATCATTCCTTTATGTAATTTCGTGGATGAAATTCTTTTAAGATGGAGAGAGTTGTAACGCCTCGAAACTCAAAAGAGCGACGGGAGGCGTTTTGAGCCAAGTTTGGAATTTGGCAGGGGGCACACGGCCTGGGACACGGGCGTGTCCCAGGGCGTGTCGAGCTGGGGTCGTCGACCTGGTCGTGTGGATGACGAAATTTGGAGTCGACGATCGTCGAGCAGCAAACACGGCCTGGGACACGGGCGTGTCATAGGCCGTGTGTGTCTCGGGTGGTTGGCCGATTTTATTCACAGGTGAAACACGGCCTGGAAGCCCCGGCGTGTTCAGTGGTAACACGGCCATGTCAAATGGGACACGGGCGTATCCAATACCCGTGTGTGTCTCGGGTCGCTGTTGGCCTATGTCGATGGAGGAACACGGTCGTGTACTGGCTGACACGGGCGTGTCAGGTCAAACACGGGCGTGTCGGGTGCATGTGTGTTTTTCGAGACGCGTCGATTTTGACGGTGAATGGGGGACACGGCCCTGGACACGGGCGTGTCGCAAGCCGTGTTTGGCCCAGGTTTTACATTTCAGGCCCGAATCGTGGCCGTTCGTTTCTTTAATTTGGGATCTGATGGCTGGGGGCTGCTAGTGCTTGGATATACCCGAGATTGGGCCTTCAAAACCCTCATTTCACTTGAGTGGTTCTCTTTCTAAGTCTAGAGAGGGGAGAGCAAAGGAGGAAGAAGAAGCCTAGATCCGGTCACCAGCGGAGCTTCGGAGCTCCAAATCGCGAGCCGACTTCAGATCTACGGAGGCAAGAAGATTGCGGTGCTTTTCATCCGCGTACATTTCCATGGCGCCAAGGAAGAATGCTAGGGCAATGATTCTCTACTTGAGCTTGTGAAGATCTACTTATTTTGCATATGGAAGCCCTCTCTTGCGAGTTTACGGTGAGTTTGAGGAGTTCCTTCGGGTAGACATGAATAGTCCCCGTTGTGTACATGTAGAGTTCGTAATCGAGAACGGACATAGGCATGATGTGCGAAGCCTACGCGGACAAGTTGGTCTGGATCAGTGATGTTGCATTGCATGAAAGGCCGGAGAAGACTCCGTGCAAATGTTTGTTTTTCGGGAATTTTACGAGGTAGATTGCAACTGGGGGGCTTGGGGATTAACTCCAAGGTGCACCCGAAAAACTGGGCGGACGCGTGGTTCTGCCATCTTGTGGGCCTAGGAGCCAACTTGAACATAACTGGGTTATGTGATGTATGTAAATGATTTGGGACTCGGGAAAGCTTGACCCGTGCATATGTTTTAAATTAACGTTGCGGTGTGAGCAACGGGTCAGGCGGAACCGTACCCACTATATATCGTTCGGTTAAAGAGACCTAAAGTTACTTGGCACTTACCGTTGGCATAGATAGAGGGTCTTAGGCAGTGGCCAGAAAGACCAAATGCTCACGAGATATTACCGTCCAAGGGGCGGTGGTGATTCGGCGGACTTTGACCGTGATCACCGAGAATGTGCCCTGAGAGCACGGGGCGTGTGGTCATACGTGTCTGCGCCTGTGATGTAGTATTATTACTCTACTGCTTGATTATGTTAATAAAGTGCAGGGAAGGAGCATCGCCTCCCCGAGTTTGGGGGCGGGATCGTTATAATTTGTTCAGCATGGCTGACTGTTGCCTTTGTTTGCCACCGCCGCGGTGCATTGTTGCTTGCAGGTGCTGTAGGACCGATCGGTCAATAGCGGGCTGAAGCCCAAATTGCTGAGCCAACCCTTGAAGGGCTAATTGGAGTGTTTACTTGTTGTATTCATGTATGAACAACCAGCGTGTCGAGGTTTGGAAAACATGTAATTTGAGTAAACTATTTTGTAAGGCCATAAGGCCAGTACTTGTGTATTTGTACTTCATTCCTTTTGGTTCTGTTTAGTGGACATTCATGCTAGTGCTTGGTTCTTGTTATTGCAACTAATAAAATTGTTTCCGCTAGAATGACTCCGTGTAGGACATTGGATTGGTTGGATGGTTTCCATTGAGTAACCACCCGGTCTGTCTGTGGTATATGGCGTCGGGCCTCGGCCGGACCTACTGTTATATGTTATGCGACGGATAGGGGGTATTACAATTCAAATGGGCTTGCGTCTTTTGCAATTGGACACAGTAGGAGACATTCTTTTTTCCCACTAGACAAATAGGAGAATCTATATCTAGATATAAAAAGTTTAAGCAATAAATGTTCCCACTCCTAGTGCCTGTCAAGTTGACCTCTTGGTTACTTGACCTCCTACTTAGGCACTCATCCTTGTGGAATACAATAACATAGCCAAGATCAGAGATATGGCTTAGGATTATAAGGTTGTGTCGCAACCCTTCAACATAAGCCGCTTTGGTGATAGTGACTTTGTCATTGGTGATCTTACCATATCCCTTGGTTCCAGCTCTATCTGAACCACCAAAGATGACTTTGGGTCCATCTTATACTGAAGTAAAATCCCTTAAGTTGCTCCTTGTTCCAGTCATGTGCCTGGAACAACCACTGTCCAAGTACCATATAGGTGTATGATAACTTGGACTAACCTGCAATACACAATTTACTTTACCATAAGACCCCAATATCTATTGGGTCCTAGGTGCACATTAGTATCAAACTAAACATGTCTACCAGCAGAATTTCTGACTGGTGGACTGACCCTAGCTCTGGCCATATTGGGATTATGCCAGCAGTCAATGGCAAAATGCCCTATCTTACCACAACACCAATAGTCATGTAAGTTATATCTTCTCTTCTGTGTAGGCCATACAACTTGGTTATCAGCAGTCCTAATAGGAGGAAGATGTGCTGCGTCGCTTTTCTTATTTCTTTTAGCTAGAATTTGACTGAAGGTAAGTCTTCTAGCTGGCGTGTTTGGTCTCCTCGGAGTGCTATCAACAGCAAGATTCTTTTCAGAGAGCATGCTTTTGATGGCATCAGAAATGCCCAAATCAGCCTGACTGTTAGACTTGCCCTTAGTCTGACCCTTAGTTGTCAGATTCAGAGCTTTGTCTGTAGCAAAGTTCTTTAGTATTGGTGTTGAAGCACCAAAAACAAATGGTCCTGGTTGGGCCATCTAAAATTTCTCATGGGTAGCCTCAAAGGCACTCACCCGGCTAGAGCTTTCACCATGGCAGTGAACATCTTTGTTCACCCCAGATGAACAACCCTTCTCCTAGTGACCACAGGAGCTTTCCTGGTCATACCTGTTAGAAGGTAACAGAACATTTCTAAAAAAAATGGAAGGCTTGGAAGCAATAGACCGAGGTGGAGGTGGAGCTTTGCCCTTCCTTTTGGAAGGAGCAACTCTTGTGCTTCCCTTGAATCCCAACCCCTTCTTACCATTTTTAGAGGAGAGGGTGTTTATCAAGGGTAGTACTGTACTTGGCTTAGAATAGCTAGCCACTAATCTTTTCTCCTTCTCAAGCTTATCTTCAAGCTCCCTGATGAGACAATTCTTGCTCTTGATGGAGGCTATCTGGATGTCCAATAGGGACTTCAGTTGCCTTATTTCCCCAGCTTTCTGGTCCAGCAGATTAGTTGTTACAGTCTGCTTGGCAACTACAAGCTTAAGAGATGAAATCTCTTTAGCTTGCTTTTTAAATAACTTCTTGACCTTCTTGAAGGCATTTAGAATTCTCCATACTTCTCAATCAGTTGATTGACATCTCCTTCAGATCCAGAATCTTCACCACTGGGTGAAGAGGCTTCTGAGCAAGGATTGGTCTCATACTCAGACATAAAAGCAGAATTAGGTAATGAATGTACCTTGCTTTGACCAGGCCGATCCTGGCTTCCCTCTTCATCTGTCATTGCCATCAACCCTCTGTAGCTGTGGGCATCTTCATCGTCCACTGAGTCACTATCTCATAGGGTTAGAGGGGCCCTAATTCCTGATGGTTAAAACTCCAAAAAAAATTAATGGATTAATCAAGTCCACGGCAATGGCGCCAAAAACTTGATGATTAAAACTCCAAAAAATAATGAAGGTTTAAAACACGCGGCGCCCCGGGCGGTTTATTTTAGAAAGAAGATGGTTTATTTAGAAAGACGGGGCACGCGGAATTATTTGGATATAAAGTAACAAATTATTATATTTTTTGGTGTTTTTAAGTAGGTTTTTTATTATTTAGTTGGTTTTTAGGTAGTTTTTTTAGTTTTTTGTTAGGTTTTTTGTTTTTTAGTTTTTTAGGTTTTTTATTTTGTAGTATTTTTTTAGTTTTTTAGATTTTTTTTGGGTTTGTAGTTTTTAGACTTTTTAGTTTTTTATTTTTTGGGGTTTTAGTGTTTTTTTAAAAAATAATGAAATTGTTTTAGATTTTAAATTTTTTTTCATTTTTTAGGGTTTAGATTTTTTTTGTTTTATAGTTTTTCGAGTTTTTAGTTTTATAGTTTTTTAAATGTTTTGGAAATGGCGACATTTCATTTTTATATAGATAAATATATATGAAATAATAAGCATAAAATAAACTTTTTTCTTTAAGTTTTTTAAGTAGTTTTATTATTATTATTATTAGTATTAGTAGTAGTTTTGTTTTTGGTTGACCATTTTTTTGTATATAAATATAAAAAAATATAGGTAAAAGTAATAGTTTTCCAGAGTTCAAAATAACAACACGAAAATTCCTCGGCAACGGCGCCAAAAACTTGATGGTTAAAACTCCAAAAAATTAATGATTTACTCAAGTCCCCGACAATGACGCCAAAAACTTGATGGTTAAAACTGCAAAAAAAATTAATGGATTAATCAAGTCCCCGGCAACGACGTCAAAAACTTGATGGTTAAAACTCCAAAAATTAATGAAGGTTTAAAACACGCAGCGCCCCGGGTGATTTATTTTAGAAAGAAGATGGTTTATTTAGAAAGGCGGGCCGCACGGATTTATTTGGATATAAAACAGTTGAAACCGAGTTTTAACGAAAGGAGGCAAGTGCACCTATTACGTGTAGTACATGATATTCCGGTGAAGAATATCATGGCCGTATTGTTCTCGAGGACGGGTTTATTATTTTTACTATTCCCTGGAGGGAACTATTATTCGACCGAAAATAACTTGTCGGGTTATTATTTATATATATATATATAAATAGAAAATAAACATTAAAAAGGAGCCGATGAAGAAATAGCGCAACGGTACCAAATCAACTTTGAACTAAAATAACTTTTAATAAATAGATATCCTAAATTTCAAATTAATTAAGGCAGAGACTTGGTCGTGGTGGTTCCACAAACATGAGCTCACTAATCTCTAGGACTATCGCTCACCTGAACATTAAGACTATTCGATCGGGCTATCGTCCGACGAATGATGCCTCTTAATGCCTGCATTACATTAAGAACCCCGCTATTGGGTGGGGAACCCAATCTGATAGAATTTCTCGCCTCCTCTCTCAGGGGTTAGTGCAGAACTCCCTTTACCCAGGGGTGATCGGTCTATACGCACGGCCTCTCGGTTAGCTAGCGTATGCACTACGGAAATTGAGCCCACACATCGATATGTGGTTCTATGCATCGTAAACCCGGAGTAAACCTTAAGTAATTTAATTAATGAGAAAAAGAGGACCTTTAATTATTTAAAACAATTTTATTTGTCTCAATGCTCTTTGATAATAAGGGCTAAGAGCGGTTAGCCACTCATCAGAATGAGGATGGCTTGCGAAAAGAAAATTTCATAATTGATAATGTGACACCTATTCAAACGAGTAGGCAAAAAATGAAAGCAGAAAATGAAAGCAGTAAATGAAAGCTGAAAGTGAAAGCAGTAAAATGAAAGCAGTAAAGGAAAGCGATAAAATGCAAGTTCTACTCAAACGAGTAGATGAGAAATGAAAGTAGTAAAATTGTGAGACCTACTCAAACGAGTAGGCAGGAAATGAAAGCAGTAAAATTACAAGTCCTACTCAAATGAGTAGACGGGAAAAGACAAGTCTTACTTAAACGAGTAGGCGGGAAATTAAAGCGAGTCCTTCTCAAATGAGTAGGCGGAAATAGATGCACACACACACTCTCTACATAAAATAAAATCTAACTCATTCACTCACGCACACATACAAAAAATAAGAAAACAAAGTGATTGAAAAAATAAAACAACTATATTTTCTACCATTAGAATACGATAAAAATTCATAAAAAGAGAAAGAAAAATTAAATGAGCAAAAGTTTTTTGAAATTAAAGGCAAAAATTGAAGTGTTTGAAAAATTAAAACGATTATAAATCTATTCTTATAACTTCGTAAAAGTGCATAAAAAGTGGAAATAAAGTAAAAAAGAACAAAAAGTTTTGCAAACTAAACGAGAAAATCTAAGTTAAAGAAAAATAAAATTCACTTTAAAACACTTGTATGGATTTATAAGAATGAATAAAAAGCTATAAAATGCTAAATCTAAACAAAGCTAAGTAAAAAAAGAACTAAAACATAAAAGCGGAAATCTACACACATACACGCAAACACTAATAGAAAAAGAACAAAAACAAAGATAAAACAAATAAAAATAAGATTGCTTAAGGAGGGGGCACTCAGATGCATTCCAAAATCATATAAAGGGAGAAGAAAAACACAGATTTCATTAAGATAAAAAGGAGTTACATAAAACCTGAAACAAACACTAAGGTGAGGGGGAGAAAATTCACTTACATAGCATGGAAAGCATATAAACAACACATTCCCAAACAAAATTGTTCAAAAAACAGAACATTTGATCTTACAGAGAAGATCTATTTATAGGGAAAAAATTTGGGTTACACGCCCTAGGTCACGGGCGTGTAGGGGGCGTATAGCTACTGTTGCTGAAATGATCCAGAACATTTATTGTCGGTTTGACTTTGGGGTTGTACACATGGAAGTCACGGGCATGACCCTGCTGTCACGGGCGTGTACTGGGGGCGTGTTGGGGAGGTTTATCTGGGGAAGGTGTCGTGTCATTTCAACGTCAACGCTGTCTTGTCTGGGACAAGTAAAGAAATCACGGGCGTGTCGAATATTGACACGAGCGTGTCAAATATTGACACGGGCATATCAGGAAGCGTTGAATGGCGATGGCATTGAGTGGCGATGATGTTGAGTGGTTGACGTTGAGTGGCGATGCCGTTGACTGGTTGGCTGGCGTCAAGTGGTTGGCGTTGTGTGGCGATGGCATCGAGTGTGTGTCACTAGTTGAACACGGGCGTGTCGAATTGGGACACAGGCGTGTCGGGCAGTTCGACGAACGTCAAATGCCGATCGTCGAGCTGGCGGCAACATCTTTTGAAATCAAAATCACACGCCTGGTCACGGGCGTGACCGAGAAGTACACGGGCGTGTACTTTGAAATTTGACAATTTCCTGAAAAATTTCAGAAAAAAATTTAAAGCTAAGTTAGAATAATATTTACAAAAAGAAATATTTTATTGAAGAAAATTAACTAAAAATAACGAAAAATAAATTAAAACGACTTAAATAACGTACGTAAAAATACGTATATTTACAACTTATCAAATACCCACATACTTAAGTTTTTGCTATTCCAGAGCAAAAGTTGGAGATATACTTATAAAGAATTAAAGAAATCCTAAGTTTAGCTACTGCTTGAATTAATTGAAAGAAAGATCAAAATAATTATCCGGTGTATAAGAGTTAAGTCCTAAATTATGACAAAAATTTAAATATAGGAATAGTTTCAGCTAAAAACTTCTTGATATAATCAAATAGAAAGCAAAAATTGTATTTGTTAGGTTAACAAAAATAGACTGGAATTATAGAAACTTTAGCTTATAAAAATTAAAAGAAATAATGCAATTTAAAAATTATGCTCCCAAAAAGATTTTAAAATTAAATCAAGAATCATGTGAAATTGGCGGAGGGGGATATTGTGGTATATGAAGAGGGCTTTGGTTTAGAGGTGAGGTATATTTTTTTCGCTCAAACCTCTAATGAAATTTTTTGTTTGAATGTGAATGTTTAGGAAAACGAAATCTTATTTTCCATAACATATAGTATTTTTTGAACAACTTCATAATAATTCAATGTATATGTATAAGAGTAATGAATTTTATCCTCTTACTCCGTTTTTTTCAAATATTGGATGTCTATGCTTACGGAATGAAATCTTATTCTCATTGGCATGGGATCTTTTAAGGATCAAAATCATGCCAAGTATGACATGAAAAAAAATGAGATAGGTTTTTTTCCAGAAACAAAACTATATTTAATAAAAAAAATTTGAGTGCAATCTTTATAAATTGAATGTTCCTATATATCAAAAAAAAGCTTGGAGTAAACATAATTGAAATCTGAGGTTGTTTTTTCTAATAAAATAAATGTGCATCTATTTAGATAAGTTAGATGTAATGCTGAAAACAAGTCTCTTATCTAAAATTAAAGAAGAATGCAAAATTCTTTTAAACTTAAGCCCAGATATCTAAATCTATCGATCTACAATTAATAAATGAATAGTAAACAAAGAATTAATAAAATTCGCTTATAAATAAATTTGCAACAAAATTTTTGGAGAGCGAAAAGGGGTCAAGAATGAGACATTTGATTTATTTGTTTCATAATAAACAAAATTTTGGGGATTTTTTTAGAGTTTTTATCTTTTTTGTATTTTTGATTATTTTCTTTTTTTTTTTTTGGATTTTTAGAGTTATTCTCTTTTTAGGATTTTTGGATTTTCTAAATTTTTTTGATTTTTTTTATCAAGTTATTTACAAAAAGTGGAGAGAAAGAAGTGTTACTTACAAAGAAGTGAGGGGGAAAAGAAAGATTTTTTATAAAAAAGATTTACAAAGTAAAAACAAATTTTTTGAAATTTTGTATTATAAGTTTTTTGAATTTTTTTTTTATGAAACTTTTTTTTGTGTTTTTTATTATGAAAATAAGCAAAAATTTTGAAGTTTTTACTTTTTTGCATTTTTTTGTTATTTTTGATTGGGTGCAGACAATATAAGTGCGAAAATATAAGTGCGAGGAAAGGAAACACCCCGACACTTAGTTTCAACATTGTCCCCAATGTTGCAAGATAAGCATGAGGAACAAAAATAGATAAAATACAGTATTTACAAAAATTAAGATGGAGGGTAGAAACTTCCCAGAGATGAGGTCGGGGAGGTCCATTTGGAAACCTACATTATTTAGAAAAAATAGCACAAATATAGCAGAAAAACGAAACAGATAAACTCGGCCAAAAGTGGCGGGTGGTAGGGGCAAGTATGTATGTAACTCTGTATTGAACTAACGTCTTAGCCAATTGGGCATTACAGAAATGCGTTCTCCTATCTTTCACAATAGCGTAAGGTGCGCCGAAAAGAAATCAAGCAAGTTAAAACAAAATAAGGTAAAATAAAATAAGTTAAAGAAAACATATATATATTTTTAATAACAAATTATTATATTTTTTGGTGTTTTTAAGTAGTTTTTTTAATTTAGTTGGTTTTTAGGTAGGTTTTTAGTTTTTGTTAGGTTATAAGTTTTTTAGGTTTTTTAGTTTGTAGTATTTTTTAGTTTTTTAGATTTTTAGTTTTTTAGTTTTTTAGATTTTTTTTTGGGTTTGTAGTTTTTAGATTTTTTTAGTTTTTAGATTTTTTTGGTTTTTAGTGTTTTCATAAAAAATAATGATATTGTTTTAGATTTTATATTTTTTTTCAGTTTTTAGCGTTTAGATTTTTTTTTTATAGTTTTTTCAAGTTTTTAGTTTTATAGTTTTTTAAAAATTTTTGGAAATGGCGCCATTTCATTTTTTTATATAGATAAATATATATGAAATAATAAGCATAAAATAAACTTTTTTTCTTTAAGTTTTTTTTTATGTAATTTTATTATTATTATTATTAGTAGTATTTTTTTGGTTGGACATTTTTTTGTATATACAAATAAAGAAATATAGGTAAAAGTAATAGTTTTCCATAGTTCAAAATAACAACACGAAAATTCCCTGGCAACGGTGCCAAAAACTTGATGGTTAAAACTCCAAAAAATTAATGGTTTAATCAAGTCCCCGACAATGGCGCCAAAAATTTGATGATTAAAACTCCAAAAAAATAATGGATTAATTAAGTCCCCGACAACGGCGTCAAAAACTTGATGGTTAAAACTCCAAAAATTAATGAAGGTTTAAAACATGCGGCCTGTTGGGTACATTGGTTAAATGTACCTGATTTGAAGAAGCCTCACCCAACTCAATGATATACATCATAATGTATTTGATGTATGTTGAGTTTACTTATGCAGGTTAAGTAATCACTGGACTGAAGCAAAAAGTTTCTAAGTCCATGTGTCGACACCCAGAGGGAAAGTGTCGACACTTAAGAAGGCTTGTGTCGACACCCAGACAAGTAGTGTCGACACTTGGAGTCATTGTGTCGACACCTGGGATGCAGAGTCGACACCAGACAGAAAGTGTCGACACAAGGAGCTGTGTCGACACTCAGTGAAGAAAAGTGCAGACAGAAAGTGTCGACACAAGGAGCTGTGTCGACACCCAGTAAAGCTGTGTCTACACCAGAAAGTGTCGACACTTGGAGCTGTGTCGACACTCAGCAAAAGACAGCAGAGACTAAGTTAAAGTGTCGACACCCAGAACAATGTGTCGACACAACAAGAAAAGTCAGCACTTGAAGAAAGTGTCGACACCAAAAACAAAGTGTCGACACTCAACAGAAGAGTCAACACATGAAGTAAGTGTAGACACCTAGAACAATGTGTCGACACTCAGCTGAAGACTCTACACTTGAAGAAAGTGTCGACACAAGGAGCTGTGTCGACACTTAGTAAAGAACAGAATTATCAACAAAATATTCTAAGTACAAGTGTCGACACTAAGGGAATGTGTCGACACACAGCTGAAGTCTCGACAGAAGAATCAAGTGTCGACACAAGGAGCTGTGTCGACACTCAGCAAGTATCAACATAGAAGACTATGTGTCGACACCAAGAAGCTGTGTCGACACTTAACAGATTCAACACAAGAAGTTGTGTCGACACAAAAGGTGATGTGTCGACACTTAGAAGAATTCAGTTAAAGATAGAAGATCAAGTACTTGTGTCGACACTCAATTTCAGTGTCGACACCTGAAGAAGAATCTGTGTCGAGACATACAAGGAGTTGTGTCGACACCTTGTAGACTTGTGTCGACACTTACACAGCATGTGTCGACACTTGGACTATAAGTGTCGACACTTAAAGACAGAAAGTCTCGACACTTTCAGACAGTTAGAGATTTTCAAGAAATGACTGGATGACTTGACAGCTGCCGTTCCAGCCGGTCTACAGCACCTGTCAGAGATGTCAGAAGACAGTTATGAACCGGACCAGCCGGTTACCATGAAGAAGGCCTATAAATAGGCACCTACAGTTTACAGAAACGAGAGTTCAGATTGTTGAAAAACAAGTTGTTAAAGTGGTACATAGAGTATCAACACAAGACGATCTTGCAGTCGAAGTGCAGATCTAAGAAGTTGGAGAGAGAGGGCTCCATCCAAGAAATCAGCCTTTGGAACTAGGCTGAGAAGAAGGGTTCAGATTTATTCTGAATTCTAAGCGGTAGAGGACAAGGAACAACTGCAGAAGGATTCATTCTTATTCAGTTCTACTTTCAAGAAGCTTTGAAGAAAGCTAAGTCAGATTGGATCCAGCTGAGTTCTTCCAAGAACTCATCAAGAAACTCTCAACTCCCCTCTCTTGTTTCTGAGTTGTAGAGTTAATATTTGTAAAATCATTTTAACTTGTAGGATCCTTTGGATCTGAGTGAATTGTAAGCCTGTATTTATAAAGGCTGAGGGTAGGGCTTGAGAGCCTGAGTGTAGGAGATTGAAATCTCTGAGTGTAGGCCTTGTTGGCTGAGTGTAGGCCTTGATTGGCTGAGTGTAGGCCTTTGTGGCAGAGTGTAGGCTTTGGGAAAAGCTGAGTTGTAAGGCCTTGGGCCTGAGGAGTAGGAACCAATTTGGGTTCTGAGATAGTGGAGAAGTTTGGCTGAATCTAGTACACTGCTAGATAGGCGAAGGGGGAAAGTGGATGTACCCAAAGCTTGGGGAACCACTATAAATCACTGTGTCTGCTGTGCTGTGATTGTTATTTGTTGTGTATGCTTTGTTATTGTTGTGCAAAAGTAGTTAGAAATTTGTGATATAACTGATTGCTGCCATTAAAGTTTAATAAGGATTAGGTCATCTATTCACCCCCCCCCCCCCTCTAGGTGTTTAGGTACCATATCTTTCAAGTGGTATCAAAGCAAGGTTCCTCAAAAGGACTAACAGTCTGAGGAGATCCTGATTGGCAGATTCAGTGTAAGGCAACATACAGATTCAAGAAAATACAGATTCAAGAAAATCAAGAAACATGGGTTCCTCTGAGAATCACAAGGAATTGGGTTCCATGAAATTGCCCATATGTAGGAAAGAGATCTTTGGGATCTGGAAGGAAAGGGTAAGGCTGTTTATGGAGGCCTCAGACCCTAGAATCTATATCACAGTAAAGGAAGGGCCTTATGTGCCCATGAAGATTTCAGTTCTAGATACAAATCAGAGAACTCCAAAGGATTTCTCTGAGATGACTAAGGATGAGATTGTCCTAGCCACCATGGACAAGAGGGCACAAAACATTATAGTGAGTGCCATAGATGATGCAACATTTCAGAATCTTATACACTGTAAGACAGCCAAAGAGATGTGGGACACTCTTATAGTGTATATGGAAGGATCTGAAGAAGTTAGACAAGATAGAAAATCCTTGCTAAATCAGGAGTATGAGAGTTTTAGACAAGGAAAAGGTGATAGCATAACTGAGTGCTATAAGAAGTTCTACAGAATAGTGAATGAACTCATGTCTTATGGAAGAGAGTTCAGTAACTATGAACTAAATGACAAGTTCTTAAGGTCCCTAACCAAAGATTGGGACACCAAGATCTGTGCCATAAGAGAAATGGCTAAGTTGGGGGAAATTCCTCCTCCTACACTGTTTGGCAAGTTATTGTCTTATGAGATGCAGTTGACAGTGAGAAAAGAGGAGGAGAAATCAACAAGAACTGAGCACAAGGAAAGAACAGTAGCCTTCAAGACAGAAGCCTCCAGGAAGTGCAAAAATAAGTCATCAACTCCACCTCCAAAGGTAGTTGAATCTGAGTCAGATGAGTCAGTCAGCACCAAATCTACAAGCAGTGAAAGTGATGAAGACTTTGCTGCTTTCACTAGACACTTTCAGAAATTCCTGAAGAAGAAACAGTGGAGGTCAAGGCCTTCTACTTCAAAAGGAAAGGAAGATTTTTATCAAGATAAAAAGGCTTCAAAGAAGGACAGGAAGAGGACAAAATCTAGCAAGGCAACTGGTTCAAAGATTATGTGTTATTGCTGCAATAGACAGGGTCATGTTATTGCAGACTGTCCTGAAAAGAGGAAAGAATCTAGTGACAGGAAAAAGACTTATTTCAAAGGCAAGAAAGAAAAGTCTTTTGTTGCTAAGAAGGAGAAGACTCTATCAGATATCTCTTCTTCAGAAACTGAGTCTGAGGCTGAGGCCTACATAGGGCTGTTTGCTGAAGAAGAAGAAGAAGAAGAAGAATTCATGCAGATAATGGAGTCTATCTATGAACAAGAAGACTGCAAGTGCCAAGGACTGATGGCATTGACTGAGAGTGACAAAATCCTGGAGCAGCCAGGACCCAGTAAGGTACAAAGTTCAACTCTTAGTTCAGTTTCTTGTTCTAGTTCAGAATCAGATTCATCTTCATCAAGTGATGAGAATGTATCTGAGTTAGAGGATGATATTCATCAGCTTATAGATGAATATAAGGTGCTGTTGCAGGCTTACAAGAAAAGCAAGTCCCTAGCCAAAAGTCAGGCAAAGGAAATTGCTGATCTTAAAGCTGCTGCAACAGATTTTGAGAAGCAATTTGATCAAAAGCTTAATGAGATAGCCAGGCTGAAACACATTACAGTAATTCAGATGGGGACTATCACTTTTAAGAATGATCAAATCAAGAGTCTGGAGATCAATCTTCAGAAAGAGAGAGAGAGCTTGTTGCTAGGTTTTCTAAACCTAAGTCAGTGCTACCTTTAATTGATGAATTTGTTCATCATAAAGGCAAGGCTGGATTGGGTTTCATTAGACCTGCAAGGACTGAGCAGTCCAAGTCTAAGTCCAAGGGCAAAGCCCCAACATTCAACAAGCTTGCTGTAGATAAGACAGCAAAGACAGTACCTAAGCAAAGGTACAATAAGTTTGAATGTTGGTGTTGTGGCAAAGTTGGCCATTTTGCAGTGGACTGTTGGCACAATGCTAGTGCCAAAGTGAGTACCAAACTACCTGTTGGAAAGCCAGTAGGTAGCTTTGTCAGATTGCAAACTAACAAGTACCAAGGACCCAAGAATTCTTTGGGTTCTAAGGTTCATTAATCTGTTTTGCAGGTGAGTCCAAGTGGCAATACCCCTACATGGTACTTGGACAGTGGATGTTCCAGACATATGACTGGAACTAGAGGATTACTAAAGGACTACATTCCAATAAAAGATGGTCCTAAAGTCACCTTTGGTGGTTCTGAAAAAGGAATCATCAAAGGGTTTGGTAACATTTCTACAAACTTGGTTACCATTACTCAAGTGGCTTATGTTAAAGGGTTGAAACACAACCTAATAAGTATAAGTCAATTAAGTGATGTAGGGTATGACATCTCATTTGTTAAAAATGGTTGTCATATCAAGAGGTCAAGTGATCAAGAGATCATTTTGACAGGTTATAGGAAGAGGAATGTCTACTGCCTAGACATTATGATTGAGAACAATGGTTCTCCACTTTGTCTTGTAGCTGATGAGACAGTCTCTCATTGTGTCAAATGGCACAAGAGGCTAGTCCATCTTAACTACAAGACTATTAGCAAACTCTTTAGCAAAGAGTTAGTGAGGAATGGTCCTCAAGTTAAGTGTGTTAAAGATGGTATTTGCTCAGCTTGTCAAAAGGGCAAGCAGACTAAATCCACCTTTAGAAGCATAGAAAACAAAGATACTGTGAGGTGTTTATACCTCTTGCACTTGGATCTCTTTGGTCCAATGCCAGTTCACAGCTTAGGTAGGAAGGTCTATACCCTTGTAGTTGTAGATGACTACTCAAGGTTTTCCTAGGTGTTCTTCTTAAGACAGAAATCTGAAACACCTAGTGTCTTCCATAGCTTTGTCAAGCAAATTCAGAATGAACTAAACAGTACAGTGGTCAAGATTAGAAGTGACCATGGTACTGAATTTCAGTCTGATAGCATGACAAAACTATGTGAAGAATTTGGGATATTTCAAGAATTCTCTTCACCTAGAATACCTCAGCAAAATGGCATTGCTGAGAGGAAGAATAGAACCTTGATAGAGGCTGGTAGGACCCTATTAAGTGATACATCACTGCCAGAGTATTTCTGGGCTGAAGCAGTTAATACTGCATGCCATGTTATAAATAGGGCTACGATCACTAAAAGGCTTAACAAGACCCCCTATGAAGTTGTGAAAGGCAGGAAACCAAACCTATCATATTTCAGGATCTTTGGTTGCAAATGCTTCATACTTAACAATGGGAAGTCTTACTTAACTAAGTTTGCTGCCAAGTCCCAAGAGGGAATTTTTGTTGGGTACAGCAATAATAGTAAGGCTTATAGAGTCTACAACTTGACTACACAAGTTGTAGAAGAATCTGTGCATGTAGTTTTTGATGAGACTAAACTTATTAACAATGAGTTGTCTAGTAGTGTATGCAGCCCCACAGGTTTAACAAAGAAAATGGACAAGCTTACTATAGAAGAAGTGCCTGCTGCAAGACAGCAAGGAGAGGAGAATAGCTGTTGTCCAGGGGAGAACTACATGTGCCAATTGCTGATGAAGTACAAGGAATACAGCATGATGGAGATGCTGAAGAGGTTCAACCAGAAGTTAGGATGCCTCCAGCCAACAGGCATCTAAGAGATCATCCAGTAGAGTAGATTATTGGAGATCCAAGACAAGGAGTACAAACCAGGAGTAGATACATAAATGCAGCAATCTACTTCAGCTTTCTGTCTCAAGTTGAACCTAAGAAATTTGAAGAAGCAATACTGGATCCACAATGGACTGAAGCAATGCAAGAAGAGCTTAATCAGTTCAAGAGGTGCAAGGTCTGGGAATTAGTTCCTAAACCTAAAGACCACAATATAATAGGAACTAAGTGGATCTACAGGAATAAGATGGATGAACAAGGGGTCATCATTAAGAATAAGGCTAGACTGGTTGCTAAAGGATATAGGCAAGAAGAAGGTATTGATTTTGATCAAACCTTTGCTCCAGTAGCCAGACTGGAAGCCATAAGGATGTTCTTAGCCTATGCAACCTATCAAGGATTCAAGGTTTACCAAATGGATGTCAAGTCAGCATTCCTAAATGGTAATCTTAAGGAAGAAGTCTATGTGGAACAGCCTTCAGGTTTTGTTGATCCAACTCTACCTCATCATGTTTATAGACTTAGGAAAGCTTTATTTGGGTTAAAGCAAGCCCCTAGGGCTTGGTATGAAACCCTATCTAGTTTCCTCATTGAGAACAAGTTCTCAAGGGGGAAAATAGATAAGACTCTATTCCTTAGGGAATCTAGAGGCAAAGTCATACTAGTCCAAATATATGTAGATGACATTATATTTGGGTCTACTGAAAGCAGCCTTTGTAAAAAGTTTGCAAAACTTATGCAAGGTCAGTTTGAGATGAGTAGTATGGGAGAGCTGAAGTTTTTCTTGGGTCTCCAAGTTAAACAGACTGAGAGTGGTTTATCCATATGTCAGTCCAAGTTCACCCTAGAACTCATAAGGAGGTATGGTATGGATTCATCCAGCACCATGAAAACTCCTATGGGGTCAAGTATGTCTCTTAGCAAGGATGATGCAGGGAAACCTGTAGATGAAACCTTGTATAGAGGGATAGTTGGCTCCCTATTATACTTGACTGCTAGTAGACCTGACATCATGTATGTTATATGTGTTTGTGTCAGGTATCAAGCCTGCCCTAAAGAGTCTCATTTGACAGCAGTCAAAAGAATATTGAGATATCTAAAGGGCACTCCCTATCTAGGCCTCTGGTACCCTATGAATGGAGATTTTGATCTAACAGGTTATTCAAATGCAGACTTTGCAGGATGCAAAGAAGATAGAAAGAGCACTACTAGAACCTGTCAATTCCTAGGTGGGAGACTAATTTCATGGAGTAGCAAAAAGCAAACCAGTGTGGCTATCTCCACAGCAGAGTCAGAGTATGTGGCTGCAGGAAGTTGCTGTGCTCAACTTCTGTGGATACAACATCAGCTAGAGGACTATGGATTTCAGGTAAGTAGAACACCACTTTTCTGTGATTCTACAAGTGCTATTTCAATAGCTAATAACCCTGTATCTCATAGTAGAACTAAACATATTGAAATTAAATATTATTTTCTTAGGGAGCATGTAGAAAGAGAAGATATTTTATTAGAATATGTTAAAACTGATAATCAAGTAGCTGATATGTTTACTAAGCCCCTAGAAGAAGCTAAGTTCAATAGATTCAAAATTGAACTAGGAATGATAAACTTAGAGTAAGTTTACAGAATTAAAATTGGCTAAGTAAAAAGGTGTCGACACATAGACAAGTCTATGTCGACACAGTATAGTAGTGTCGACACTTCAGGAAATAAGTGTCGACACATCTAGGATATTGGTGTCGATACTTCAGAATGTTGGTGTCGACACATGTCCAGTAGGTGTCGACACATCCAATGTGGTGTCGACACTTAAGTTTTACTCAGAATTTTCTAAGTAAAGTCTCGACAATGTGTCGAGTTATGTTGTGTCGACACATAACCAAGTGTCGACACATAAAATCTGTGACTAAACTTGTGTCGACACATATGTGTCGAGACATTATAAGTCAGTGTCGACACTTATTGCCAGTGTCGACACATTTTAAGTTAACTATCCCGCCTGTTCATCTTCAAAATCAGAAAGGTATAAATAGGGTTCGGTCTTTGTTTGTCGACATGCTTTCAAAGTTTCGAGACCAAAACTACTGTGTCGACACCTCTCTTCTCTCAAGACAAATTCTACAACCCTAATGGCGCCTAAGCTAGAGGAGAACGTCAACGAAGGATATGAGCTGGTGCGCGGCGCTTTCGACGATGCTGATGCAGAAATCCAGGCGGTCGTAACCCTAGTTGCTGATTCAGGGTTAGAATACTTAGTTTCTGAACCTACAAAGATTTGGAAGAAAGAGGTTCTTGAATTTCTAAATGGAGCTGAAGTAGATGAGTCTGGATACAGAATCAAATCCAGAGTTCATGGAACGAAGGTCAAGGTATCACCAAAGAGTCTAAGGAAGATTCTACAGCTTCCAAAAACTCAAGATGAAGAAGAAGTTACTGCATCCAAGTCCAGGGAAGCTATAACCTGGTGTGGTCTGGATCCTAAAATGAAGATAGGTTCTGTTTTTAACAGGAAAGGCATGAACAGCCAAGGAAAATTCATGTCTGAGATTGTTGGTAAGGTCTTACTCAGCAAGCCTGGAGGGCATGACAGAGTGTCTGCCTATATGTTTGGAATAATGACAAGGATTATCTTCTCTCTTAAGACTGACTGGTCTATAGTAGTTTATGAGAAAATCAAGGAAAGCTTGAAGAAGCCCAATCTGGGCAGAATCTTAAGTCTCTACCTAGCTGGTACCATACCAGAGGTAATGAATACTGCTGCTGGCAGCAAGATAACTCATATGAGGAAGATGGATCAAAGGATCTTTTCTAGATGGGACAGGGTGTTGTCAAAGGAAATGCCAACCCCTGAGAAGGCAGTTACTGAGAAGGAGATTCCTCCAAAGAAAAAGAGAAAAACTGCTCCAGTGGCACAAGAGTCCTCCAGCAGTTCTGAAAGTGAAGAACAAGTTGTTTTCACTCCAGATGACCAAGAGGAAGAGACTGCAGTGAAATCTCCTGCTCCTCAAGAGGCTGTTGAGATCCAGGGGGAGCTGCCTCAAGCTAGCCCCATCCACAAGGATCACAGCCAGGGGGAGCCTCCAGTTGTAGAAGAACCCTCTACACTGGAAAGTGAGCAAGCCACCACCATCATACAAGAGGTACTCACCGACCTAAATACTTTAGAATATCTTATAGAAGATGCTGATTTATTTGATGTTCCTCAGCAAACTCATCTGGATAGTCCAGTACCAGATGTTGTTGAAGATGACACATCTGATGTACAAGTGATTCCTGATCCAGTGGTTGAAGAGCAAAGACTGTCTCCAGCTCCTTCACCACCAGAATACACAATGGAAGATTTATTCCTAAATCTGGATCAAGCAGATTTTGATAAGGAAACAGATGCTACTGAGAATAAGAATGCTGCTGCTGAGGGGGAGCAAGTGCAAGTTCTGGAAGAGCCTATAAGGCAAGAAACTGAGAAGGCACTTGATGTGCAACCTGAGAAGCCTTCAAGCCCTAAAGACAGGGTTGACATAGCCAGTACTTCTGCCTCTGAAGAAGAAACTGTATGTCTTCAAGAGAAGAAGTCAAAGTTATAAGAAAGCTCTGCAATCTATTGCCCCACAGCCTATAGTTCAGCAGGCTCCAACTGTTGATTATAGTGCTTTGATGATTGTCATGCAGATTAAATTGGATGAACAAAGAAAAGCCATAGAAGCTTATGTGCATGAAGGGCAGAAATCCTTACAATTTGATCTTGCCCAGGACATAAAGTCTATCAGGTTTGAGATGAACCTCAACAAGAAGGAGATGACTGAATGTTTCCACAAGGGTGGCAATGCAGTGGTGTACTTGGCCACCCACCAGGAAAAGATAAAAGCCCAAGTGGATGACATAGCATTGAAGCAAGGATATGTTCTTGAAAATCAGTTAAGAATGAATGACAACTTGACTGCTTCACATAATGTTATAGTCACTGAATTGAAGAACAAGGTTGCTGAACCTTCTACATCTACTGCTGCTGCTAAAGCTGAATTTGATAAAGTCTTTCAAGAAGAACTTACTGCTATAAAGACTGCTATCCAAGCCTCCCAGAAAGCCATATCAGAACAACTTCAAAAGCTTAAACCATTCTTTAAAGATGGAATCAGATACTTGGATAGTCAAATCAGATTTCAAAAGGATGATGTCAGAGATCATATGGCTCGAGAAGTCATAAAGGGGGAGAGAGTTTTAGTCAAAGCTAGCTCTGATCATGCCAAATGGATATCTAATTCCATCAAAGCTACACTGGGCTATCCTCCACTCTGTAATGATGACAATGTTGCTGAATCTGGGATTCAAACTGCATATCTTGGAGGTGAGCAACCAGAGGTAGCTCAAGTGATCTTTCCTCCACCAGATTTTGACATGGTGCAAGCTGATATTCATCAGATGTATAGCCCAACTGAAGGGAAGTCTAATGTTATTCTTGATAAAGTGGTTCAGCCTATTACTGAAGCCATGCAAGAGTCATTACAGAAGGAGGAAGAGACAAGGTTGTCTAAGAAGAGGTTTAGGGAACAAGCAGAATAAAGGCCAGACTTTGAACAGTGGAGCCCTACCTCTAGGAATATAATATTAACTGCCTGGAAAGCTGCCAAGGATAACACTCATGACAGGAACAAGTGGTTTTTTGAAGCTGAATGGAGAAAACATGAGATCAGGCAGGAAGCAATAGTTCAGTATAGAAGGAAGGCAAAGATGGGAAAGCTACCTCCTACTGCAGTGGAGCCTAGCAAGTACTTTCCTAAGCCATACCATTATTTTGAGAGACAGAATATCAAAGCTGAAGAGCTTAAAAAGAAAGATCTAAAAGGCAAGAAGCCTGCTGATGCTGAAACTGCCGATGCCCCTGTCAAAGCTCAAGTTCAAGCTGGCAAGGGAATAGTTATCAAGGAACCTGAACAGAAATAGTTTAAGAATTTACTTGAAGATTATTTTGTAATCTTTTGAATGTAAAACATTTTTGTGAACTACTGAAAATGTATAAGACAAATGTTAGAACAATATGTGATCAATATATTTCATGATTGTTCTGTGAATATGTCTATTTCTTATTTGTTCTGAAATGTTGAATTTGTATACATGTGAAATTAATACATGTTTATGTTTACCCTGCTGAATATAACCTGATTTACATCATTTTGTAATTTTTAATTATGAATGGTGTATATCATTGACTAAGGGTTATGACTTCTCCAAATAGGGGGAGATTGTTGGGTACATTGGTTAAATGTACCTGATTTGAAGAAGCCTCACCCAACTCAATGATATACATCATAATGTATTTGATGTATGTTGAGTTTACTTGTGCAGGTTAAGTAATCACTGGACTGAAGCAAAAAGTTTCTAAGTCCATGTGTCGACACCCAGAGGGAAAGTGTCGACACTTAAGAAGGCTTGTGTCGATACCCAGACAAGCAGTGTCGACACTTGGAGTCATTGTGTCGACACCTGGGATGCAGAGTCGACACCAGACAGAAAGTGTCGACGCAAGGAGCTGTGTCGACACTCAGTGAAGAAAAGAGCAGACAGAAAGTGTCGACACAAGGAGCTGTGTCGACACCCAGTAAAGCTGTGTCTACACCAGAAAGTGTCGACACTTGGAGCTGTGTCGACACTCAGCAAAAGACAGCAGAGACTAAGTTAAAGTGTCGACACCCAGAACAATGTGTCGACACAACAAGAAGAGTCAGCACTTGAAGAAAGTGTCGACACCAAAAACAAAGTGTCAACACTCAACAGAAGAGTCAACACATGAAGTAAGTGTCGACACCTAGAACAATGTGTCGACACTCAGCTGAAGACTCTACACTTGAAGAAAGTGTCGACACAAGGAGCTGTGTCGACACTTAGTAAAGAACAGAATTATCAACAAAATATTCTAAGTACAAGTGTCGACACTAAGGGAATGTGTCGACACACAGCTGAAGTCTCGACAGAAGAATCAAGTGTCGACACAAGGAGCTGTGTCGACACTCAGCAAGTATCAACATAGAAGACTATGTGTCGACACCAAGAAGCTGTGTCGACACTTAACAGATTCAATACAAGAAGTTGTGTCGACACAAAAGGTGATGTGTCGACACTTAGAAGAATTCAGTTAAAGATAGAAGATCAAGTACTTGTGTCGACACTCAATTTCAGTGTCGACACCTGAAGAAGAATCTGTGTCGAGACATACAAGGAGTTGTGTCGACACCTTGTAGACTTGTGTCGACACTTACACAGCATGTGTCGACACTTGAACTATAAGTGTCGACACTTAAAGACAGAAAGTCTCGACACTTTCAGACAGTTAGAGATTTTCAAGAAATGACTGGATGACTTGACAGCTGCCGTTCCAGCCGGTCTACAGCACCTGTCAGAGATGTCAGAAGACAGTTATGAACCGGACCAGCCTGTTACCATGAAGAAGGCCTATAAATAGGCACCTACAGTTTACAGAAACGAGAGTTCAGATTGTTGAAAAACAAGTTGTTAAAGTGGTACATAGAGTATCAACACAAGAAGATCTTGCAGTCGAAGTGCAGATCTAAGAAATTGGAGAGAGAGGGCTCCATCCAAGAAATCAGCCTTTGGAACTAGGCTGAGAAGAAGGGTTCAGATTTATTCTGAATTCTAAGCGGCAGAGGACAAGGAACAACTGCAGAAGGATTCATTCTTATTCAGTTCTACTTTCAAGAAGCTTTGAAGAAAGCTAAGTCAGATTGGATCCAGCTGAGTTCTTCCAAGAACTCATCAAGAAACTCTCAACTCCCCTCTCTTGTTTCTGAGTTGTAGAGTTAATATTTGTAAAATCATTTTAACTTGTAGGATCCTTTGGATCTGAGTGAATTGTAAGCCTATATTTATAAAGGCTGAGGGTAGGGCTTGAGAGCCTGAGTGTAGGAGATTGAAATCTCTGAGTGTAGGCCTTGTTGGCTGAGTGTAGGCCTTGATTGGCTGAGTGTAGGCCTTTGTGGCTGAGTGTAGGCTTTGGGAAAAGCTGAGTTGTAAGGCCTTGGGCCTGAGGATTAGGAACCAATTTGGGTTCTGAGACAGTGGAGAAGTTTGGCCGAATCTAGTACACTGCTAGATAGGCGAAGGGGGAAAGTGGATGTACCCAAAGCTTGGGGAACCACTATAAATCACTGTGTCTGCTGTGCTGTGATTGTTATTTGTTGTGTATGCTTTGTTATTGCTGTGCAAAAGTAGTTAGAAATCTGTGATATAACTGATTGCTGCCATTAAAGTTTAATAAGGATTAGGTCACCTATTCACCCCCCCCCCCCCTCTAGGAGTTTAGGTACCATATCTTTCACGGCCCCCCGGGCGGTTTATTTTAGAAAGAATATGATTTATTTAGAAAGACGGGGCGCACGGATTTATTTGGATATAAAATAGTTGAAACCGAGTTTTAACGAAAGAAGGCAAGTGCACCTATCGCGTGTAGTATAGGATATTCTGGTGAGAAATATCCGGGTCGTATTGTTCTCGGGGACGGGTTTATTATTTCTACTCTTCCCGGAAGGGAACTATTATTATACAGAAAATAACTTGTCGGGTTATTATTTATATATATATAAACAGAAAATAAACATTAAAAAGGAGTTGATGAAGAAATAGTGCAACGATACCAAATCAAATTTGAACTAAAATTACTTTTAATAAATAGAGATCCTAAATTTCAAATTAATTAAGGCCGAGATTTGGCCGTAGAGGTTCCATAAACATGAGCTCATCTATCTGTAGGACTATCGCTCACCTGAACATTAAGACTATTCGATCGGTCTCTCGTCCGACGAAGGATTCCTATTAATGCCTGCATTATGCTAAGAACCCCACTATTGGGCGGGGAACCCAATCCGGTAGAATTCCGCGCCTCCTCTCTTGAGTGTTAGTGTAGAACTCCCTTTACCCAGGGGTGATCGGTCCATACGCACGGCCTCTCAGCTAGCTAATGTATGCACTATGAAAATAGAGCCCACACATCGATATGTGGTTCTACGTGTCGTAAATCTGGAGTAAGCCTTAAGTAATTTAATTAACGAGAAAAAGAGGACCTTTAATTATTTAAAACGATTTTATCTATCCCAATGCTCTTCGATACTGAGGGCTAAGAGCGGTTAGCCACTCATCGGAATGGGGACGTCTTGCGAAAAAAAAATTGCATAATTGAAAGTGCGACACCAACTCAAACGAGTTGGCGGGAAATGAAAGCAGAAAATGAAAGCAATAAATGAAAGCTGAAAATGAAAGCAGTAAAGGAAAGCGATAAAATGTAAGTCTTACTCAAACGAGTAGGCGGGAATTGAAAGTAGTAAAATTGCGAGTCCTACTCAAATGAGTAGGCGGGAAATGAAAGCAGTAAAATTACAAGTCCTACTCAAACGAGTAGGCGGGAAATGACAAGTCCTACTCAAACGAGTAGGAGGGAAACTAAAGTGAGTCCTACTCAAATGAGTAGGAGGAAATAGATGCACACACGCACACACTCTACATAAAATAAAATCTAACTCATACACTCACGCACACATACAAAAAATAAGAAAAACAAAGTGATTGAAAAATTAAAACAACTATATTTTCTACCGATAAAATATGATAGAAATTCATAAAAAGATGAAAGAAAAATTAAATGAGCAAAAGTTTTTTGAAATTAAAAGCAAAATTTGAAGTGTTTGAAAAATTAAAATGATTATAAATTCATTCTTATAACTTCGTAAAAGTGCGTAAAAAGTGGAAATAAAGTAAAAAAGAACAAAACGTTTTTAAAAATAAACGAGAAAATCTAAGTTAAAGAAAAATAAAATAAACTTTGAAAACACTTTTATGGATTTATAAGAATGAATAAAAAGCTATAAAATGCTAAATCTAAACAAAGCTAAGTAAAAAAAACTAAAACATAAAAGCGGAAATCTACACTCATACACACACACACCCATAGAAAAAGAACAAAAACAAAGATAAAACAAATAAAAATATGATTTCTTAAGGAGGGGGAACTCAGATGCATTCCAAAACCATATAAAGGGAGAAGAAAAACACTTATTTCATTAAGATAAAAAGGAGTTACATAAAAAACTAAAACAAACACTAAGGTGAGGGGGAGAAAATTCTCTTACATAGCATGGAAAGCATCTAAACAGCACATTCCCTAAGCAAAATGGTTAAAAAAACAGAACATTTGATCTTATAGAGAAGATTTATTTATAGGCAAAAATTTCGGGTTACACGCCCTAGGTCACGGGCGTGTCGGGGGGCGTGTAGCTACTGTTGTTGATGTGATCCAGAACATTTATTGTTGGTTTGACTTTAGAGCTGTACACGTGGAAGTCACGGGCATGACCCTGCTGTTACGGGCATGTAGGGGGGGCGTGTCAGGGAGGTTTATTTGGAGAAGGGGTCGTGTCATTTCGTCAAAAATGTTGTCTTGTCTGGGACAGGTGGAGAAGTCACGGGCGTGTCGAATATTGATACGGGCATGTTAGGAAGCGTTGAATGGTGATGGCGTTGAGTGGCTATGGCGTTGAGTGGTTGGAGTTGAGTTGCGATGGTGTTGAGTGGTTGGCTGGCGTCAAGTGGCGAGGACGTCGAGTGTGTGTCACGGGTTGGACACGGGCGTGTCGAATCGGGAAACGGGCGTGTCGGGCAGTTCGACGAACGTCGAACACCGATCGTCGTACTGGCAGCAACATCTTTTGAAAACAAAGTCACACGCCCAGGTCACGGGCGTGACTGAGAAGTACATGGGCGTGTACTTTGAAATTTGACAATTTCCTGAAAAACTTCAGAAAACAAATTTATAGCTAAGTTAGAATAATATTTACAAAAAAGAAACATTTTATTGAAGAAAATTAACTAAAAATAACTGAAATAAATTAAAACGACTTAAATAACGTACGTAAAAATACGTATTTTTACAACTTATCAATTCTTATCCTCACTGGAGGATTAACTTTTTCTGCTGCAACAGCTTTATCATTACCAGCAGTAGCAACTAGCCCAATGTAGGCTTCCTTTTCTTCAGACTCAGATGATGATGTGTCTGTACAGCTCTTTTCCTTCTTGGCAATGAAGTACTTCTCCTTCTTTCCTTTGTGTTGGTGCTGCTTATTCTCCTCAGCCTCCTTCCTCTTCTCTGGGCAGTCAGTTATCATATGCACAGGCTTGCTACAACAGTAGCAAACTACTTTAGAAGAGTTTTATTTATTAGGTTAGGAACCATACCTGCCAGTCTTGGACTGATTCTTCCTGTGATGAGTGGAGTTGGAAGACCTCTTCTTCCAAAGCTTCTTCTTCACTAGCCTCTGGATTTGCCTGGAGAATGCTGCAAAGTCTTCATCAGACATACTCCTGTCTGATGCCTCTGAGTCTGAGCTATCTGACTCTGCTGGTCTTCTTGGTGGAGAAGGAGTCCTCTCCTTGCCCTTGTGCTTTCTGCTCTGAAGGACAAGGACTTTTCCTTGGCCAGGGATTTGACGGTGGCCTCCTCCTCATTCCCGGTAGCTAACTGCATCTCATAGGAGAGCACCTTTCCAAACAATATTTGGGGAGGAGTGCCAGCAAGCTTAACCACCTCTCTTATGTCACAGATCTTTATATCCCGGTCTCTAGTGAGAGATCTGAGAAACTTGTCATTTATTTCATAATTATTGAAGACCCTCCCGCAGGTGTTCAACTCATTTATGATCCTGAAGAATCTTTCATAATAAGCAGTTATGTTCTCCTTCAGATTTTTCCTGAAAGCCTCATACTCTTGGTTGAGCAGAGACTTCCTATCATCCCTTACCTCTTCAGTCCCCTCCATGTAGACCACAAGTGTGCTCCATATCTCTTTGGAGGTCTTGCAGTGAACTATATTCAGAAAGGTTGAGTCATCAACAGCATTGGCAATAATATTCTGTGTTCTCTTATCTAGTCCAGCAATGGTGATTTCATCCTTGGTCATCTCAGAGTATGTCTTAGGAGTCTGATCATTAGCATTCAGAACAGAGACCTTTATAGGGATGAAAGGTCCCTCCTTGACTATTACAAAAATCCTTGGATCATAGGCCTCCATGAATAGCATCACCCTCTCTTTCCATATTCCAAAATACTCCTTCATGTAGATGGGAAGTTTCATGAAACTCAGCTCTCTCTATCTCTCTCCAGAGCCCATGATCACTTAACTGTAGTTACCTTTGGAGATCACTCAAATTGTTAAATCCTTTTTTTGAGTAACCTCCCTCTGATACCACTTGAAAGTTCTTGTTTTCAAGGTAGATAGCAACCTAGAGGGGGGTGAAAAGGTTTATCTAGGTCTTTTGATTCCTTTTTGTTTCTTCTTTAGTTACAATGTGATTGAAAGCTTTTTATGTACATGTAAATAGAAATCAAACAAAGAAAAGCGCACAGGTATTTTTATAGTGGTTCCCCAAAATTATGGGTACATCCACTCTCCTCCCACCTTGCTAACTTCCTGTTAGTCAAGGCACTTCTCCAAAGAAATGCTCCAAAGAGCTCACACATCAGATCCCTCGAGATCTCCTAGTCTCCTCCAAGACTAACACCTCAGCCACAAAGGCCTACACTCAGTGATGCAAGTATCACCTACCTCAGGAAATTAAGCCCTACCTCAGAGCAAACTTGCTCCTACAGCTCAGAGAGATACACTCTCCTACAGCTTAGGCAATATTACCCTACTTCTTAGTGATTAAAAACTCACCTACCTCAGATCCCAACTGGATCCTACAATCAGAGAGGAGCCCTCTCCAACAACACATGCAAATTTGCTTGACCTCAGGCTCAAGGCCCTACAGCTCAGATCCAGAAGGATCCTACAACAAGAAATAATTTAATTAACATTGACACGGAGAAATTTCTCTGTGTCAACAACTAGAGCAGAGAAATTTCTGCTCTAACTCTCCTCACAGCAGAGAAAAATAATGTTGGAGGTACCCAGAAGCTGACTTCTGAACTTGCTGAAGAAGGCTAAAGATCTATTGATCTTGAGTCTTCAAGCAGCTAACTGAACCTGCCCGAGGCTGAAGGTTCTTCTTTCTTCAAAACAATTTCTGATTCTACTGTGGCTGATGGAGATTGCACAACTATCTGAACTTTTTCTTGCAAGAGTGGTTCAAGCTTTTTGCATGAAGCAATGGCGAAGAAGATGAAGTCGGCTGGTAACTTTTTCAGTTGATAATGTCTTAAAAGTTATTTTGTGTTTTGGCCCATCTCATCCTTTTGTAGTTCGTTGATCAACAACTCTTAGATATCAGTGGGCCCCACCAGCGGCGTAAAGTTGCGTCTTACTTTAACGCCTATCTGTCGTACTGTAGGCTTATGGGGCCTTTTGTCGTGTACTGTGGCTTTGCCGCTAATAATTTGAATATGGTTGACTTTTTGACTTGCTGGCATCCGCACCTGAAGACTTAGTCAAAATTCAAGCATCAGTGGTATACGCGTTGAGTGAGTGAGATTCACTCGACGCCAAAGTACTTAGATAATTTTACTGTCTCTTGGCGTTGAGTGAGTTACCTTCTCTCAACGCAAAACTACTTTAAAAAATAAATCTATTTCTAGGCATTGAGTGATTCAGTTTCACTCAACGCCAACTTGCTTTCTCAGCTTTCTGTTGCTTGGCGTTGAGTGAGTGAGCATCACTCAACGCCAAACTCCTTAGACAAAATTATGTCTTCACTAGGCGTTGACAGCGTTGAGTGAGTAATGCACACTCAATGCTTTTTGCCTTAACAATTTCTGCGTCATGGTATTGAGAGCGTTGAGTGACCACACCTCACTCAATGCTTTCTTCCTTAGCCAAATTTATGTATTCTTTAAAAGTACTGGATTTGACTGACAAAGTGTTACTCAACACTTAAGAGGCTATGGTGTATAGTGAATGACCTTCACTCAACACCTGTGGACTTATCCACATTTCTGCCTCTTAAACCTTAGGCATTGACTGTCTCATCCAACCTCAATTAACACTGAACTGAGTTCGACGAATGTTGAACAGAGTTCGACGAATAGTGAGCTCAGCTCGACGAACTCTGAACTTTGTTCGACGAATTTAGACTTGGCCAAATTTCTCAAACTCCAAACTTAGTTCAACGAATGATTTTCTCAGCTCAATGAACTCTGAACTTAGTTCAACGAATTTAGACTTGGCCAAATTTCTCAAACCATATCTTAGGTAAGAGTTTTCCTGACTTAGCCACATAGTCTACCTGTCCCAACACTGTCATCTACAAATATGTGCATATCATTGACAAGATTTACTTCCTCAAATCTAGGACATTCTGGGTAATGAACCCAACAGATGGAAAGAACCGCACCGGGCCGCACTCCGTAGATCTGGACTCGGCTCGCGATTTGGGGCTCCGGAGCTCCGTCAATGGCGAGATCTCTCCTTCTCCTTATTCCTTTTCTCTCTTCTCTCTCTAGCTCTTTAGAAAGAAAAAACCTAGGTTAGAATGAGTAAGAACCCTCATCCCACGACCTTAGGCCAACAAGAACCACTCCCCACCGTCGGATCTCATTAGGAATTTATGAATGACCACGATTCAACTAAATTTCCTGTACAGAGCGCTACCGCCACGCGGTAACAAGCTACCGTCGCCCGGTACCTCGAACGGTGGCTTGTTTGGCAAGCCCTCCGTCTAAACTCTCCACACAAATGCCAATACGTGGATACATGTAACTGGCACACTACCGTCATGCGGTACCATACTACCACGAGCGGTAGGTGATTTGACGTGCCATTACACCACCTACATCAAAAGGTCCACTACCGCCAGCAGTAATACTACCGCCGGGCAGTACCTCACTGAGAGCTATGACAATTAAATCAACTATGCTACTGCCGATACTAGCACTATTGCCAGGCGGTAGCTCACAAAGAGCTACGCCAATTAAATCAACCATGCTACCATCGACGCTAGCACTACCACTGGGCAGTAGCTTTCAGTGAGCTATTTCTGGTAAACTCTGGGGCGTTATAGTCTTGGCCTCGCTTGCCACGACCAACCAATTCGTCGGTCGTGACTTCTCCACCGGCCGCTGATCATCACCAAGTTGGCTGCCCGCTCATAGCGGGCCTTCGCCACCGTCCGATCATCCCAACACGATCACCATCGTTCATTACAAGAGTAACCACTCGTGTAACTACCTACTCACCTCTATGGTTAGTGGGGAATATTATTTAATTATTTAAAGGTGTGGATGTAGTCAAAATCATGGAAATAATATACCCCCAAAACAATACTGAATGCGGTCTTCAATTTATAATTTTGGGTGGTTATGGTGTACGTATAGCCATGTAACCACCATAACCACCTCCTATAGCATATAAAAAGGCCCCAGGACCCCTCTCATTTCTAACCTTTCTTCCTCCCAGTTTTCGTCTTCCTCTGGTCGAAGCTCTGCTGGAATTCTCCTACGTTCCTCCTCCACCTACCGGGCCACCCGAAAATTTGCCTAAGTCCACGATTCTCCTGAGATGAAGACGTTCTACTCGCCATTCCGTGAAGCCTCCTACGTGTGCGATGTTACTCAAGTAACCACCAACACATTTCCTCACATCCTACCACTAAGTTTGCCAGTGAAGTAGCGTCCGAGAATTCTCGTCCACATCAGACAATTGAAAGGAACAAGCTTCATGTGAGGTGGCTTGTCACCCACCATGCGTAATGACGTCTCTCATCTCAAAGTTGTAACAAGGAGCAGCATGTCACCCTTGAATCTCTATACACTCTGTAAACTGCCTCCTATAGTGAAGTTTGATTGGCACTGTACCTGTCACATGGTTTTTAGCTAGTTGAGGCGTTTTCCACTTTAAAATTATCTTGTGTACTTTTACTTACTCTACGACTGTGTGCGTGCTCGACCGCTCCACGAGCTAATGTGACCTAGTTTAGTCTGGTCTACCAGGAGCGTTGAGTTGGCCGCAATAGTTTGGCACTGTCTGTGGGAATAGGTTCCCCCAAAGGCCGACAAAGTTTTCTAGAAATTCATACGACAGTATCCACTACTCAACGATACTCATGACTTAAAAACACGTACAAATGAGATGAAAGGTAATCCCAGAGCCGACTCAAGTATGCATTGAAGAGGAATCTGAAGAATTGCAACCTGGGAAAAGACTCGGGCTAGATGTTGCCATAACCTTCGGGGATGAGGATTCATTTGGGTACACATGCCACACAATGATCCTCTCATAATAAGTGCAAGACTAGGGGATCCATTTTATGAAGTAAGAAGGATCCTTTTTGATAGCGGAAGTTTAGCTGACTTCTTGTTCCTCTCCACACTTCATGGAATCAAACTGTCTAAGGATCGCCTCGACCCCACGATGGGGCTCGTTCACGACATCGATGATCATCCTATTTTCGTACAAGGAATGTTATCTCTCCCAGTCACAATAAGAGAACCACCAAGACAAATGACAAATCACATTCAATTTATGGTGGTGGATTGCTGCTTGTCCTACAATGCGATTTTCGGTCGGCTAAGTAACGAAGCGCGAGCTACATCTCCCGACATCAACAACTTCAACCTACGCGACAAAGTTGCACTTAAGAGACGATTTTTGATAGAAGGGCTAGAGGATGTTGTCCTTTCCCCTCAAAACCCATCTCATATGGTACAAATTAGGTGTCTCCTACCTCTGACAGAAATGAAGCTACTCATTGTATTGCTCAGAGAAAATAAGGACATTTTTGCTTGGAGTCTGGAAGATATATCAGGGGTAGATTCGGACGTAATCACACACTCCCTGAACATTAATCCTTCTTTCCGCCTAGTTATCCAAACGAAAAGAAATTTTTCCCCCGAGCGACTCTAGACTATCGAGAAGGAGGTAACCGAGATTTTAGAAGCAAAATTCATTCGAGAAGTTAAATACCTAGTTTGGGTGGCAAACATTGTTATAGTAAAAAAGGCTTTAGGTAAATGGCAAACGTGCATCGATTACATCGACTTGAATCAGGCTTGCCCAAAAGATAGTTTTCCGTTTCCTAGAATCGACCAACACATGGATGCAACTACCGGTCGTGAGTTTCGCAACTTTATGGACGCCTATTCAGAATACAACTAGATTCGGATGAACCCAGCCGATGAAGAGCACGCTGCCTTTCGAATAGACAACGGAGTTTACTGTTACAAGGTGATGCCCTTCGGTCTCAAGAACGCGAGAGCAACCTACCAATGCTTATGAGCAAAGTATTCAAAGACCTTATCGGAAGAACCATGAAGGTATATGTTGATGACATGCTAGTAAAAAGAATTAATCTCCAAGGCCATTTCCAAGATCTAGAAAGGCGTTTCTGAACTCTGCGCCGCTATAAAATGTGGATCAACCCCAGCAAGTGCACCTTCGAGGTTAAGAAAGATTCTCGGCTTTATGGTAACTTAATGAGGAAACGAAGCTAATCCTGAGAAGAGTAAAGCCCTTGAGGAAATGTCGCCTTTACGCTCAATAAAGGAAGTGCAACAACTTAATGAGAAAATTTTCGAGGCGAGTCACTCACAACATTAAGTTTGTAGTTGTCGAGATAAAGTCACCCTACAATGCAATTTTAGGATGACCCCTTCAAGTGGTGTTCAATGCAATTCCATTTATCCCTCAGTTAGCAATGAAGTTCATCACCTCCACAGGAGTTGGAGTTGAATGTGGGAATTAGGAGACCGCGCACGCATGCTATATATGACAGACTCAACTTGTACAGGAAGTAGCCATGTACTTAGGAACTATCGACACCTAAGAGTCGTTTACAAAAGGGAGTTGGGAACCGAGTGGAAACACCTTACTATGTTCCGGCCCATAAATCTCTAACACCAGCACATCTACTAAGACTATCAAGAACAAATATATAGATATATGTCTACGCACATACGTTATGTACTGTTTAATTTAATCACTTTCGATTGCTTGTAACCTTGCTGTCATAGGAACGCTTGAAGCTCATCCACTCAGCCGCCAATAGTCAACATCACGGTAGTACTTATTTGCCCCGGATCGAAGGTTCTCCCTTCTCCCCTGTGGTAAGGACACATCGCGGGACCACGCCCCAAATGACCTCACACTACCCTAGGTCGAAGGTGCAACCTCCCCTCCCCCACACACACGGTAGGTCATGGTAATTCCAGGTCAAGCCCCCCTCGCGCACGACAAAATATCTATTAGGGTTTACCCCTCGCCATCTCCAAGCGGCCTCGTACTGCCCTGAATCAAAGGTATGCACTTCTCCCTCGTAGTAGGTCACGACACCATCAGGGCTTGCCCCCCTCGTGGTTGCCTTGGTCAAAGGTTGGTACTTCACCATCATAATCAACAAACGACTGGTAGGGTCTAACCCTCGCCATCCTCAACATACCTCTCACTGCCCCAGATCAAAGGTGCGCCCTTCTCCCCTGTGGTAGGTCACTACAATCAGCAACACCCCTCGGTCTGGATATCTTAATTTTTACTTAGCCATCGAGTTAAGATGTTTAGGGGTCTCGTCCTTCAACAGTCAAATATTCAATGACATCAACATGTCTGAAATCATCATAGTAGCTAAGTTCTACGCTGAGGAAAAATTGCAAAGGCAATTCAAAGAAACGCTCCAAAGCAACATACATATCGTCAAAGGAAGATACAAAGTATAAGTACAAAGACAAATACAAGGCCATCACAAAGCAACTCAACTGACAAATCAAACACAAACATGCAAAGGCAAGAATTCTACTTACCGACTGCGTCTATATCAGAATCAGAGCCTCAATAATCATCATCAAAAATGTCATAAAATCCAAGGCCTGAGACATCACACTCAAGCTTCCTGGCAACCATCAGAAGTGCCTTTGACACTCCACACCTAAGGGAGACCTCGTGAATATCCTCCATCTGGAGCTCTACCTCTCTCATCCAGACCTCCTCAAGGATCTCCTCGAGGATCTCCTCACCAATCAAGCAACGATCGCCTATATAGTCCATGTACTCAGAAGCCCAGCAACCTTCAGCTCTGACACTCGATCTTCTGAGGAAAGTCGCTCCACCTCAGCCTTTGAAGCCCCAAGCTCTATCTCCAAGCAAGAATTCTCCTCCTGAGCAGTCTTCAGCAACTACGTTGTCTTCTCCACCAGATACTTATCTATTTACAATGCCACTCGAGCCTCCTCAAGCGCTGACTTCGGCTCTGAAGCAATCCACTGAAATCAAGATATATCTTGATCATGCTCCTCCTTCAAGTCAGTAAGTGAAATCTATGCCACCCGGAGCTTCTCCTGAAGAGTCAAGTATCCATCTTTCATACTCACATAATGTTCATTCCACGTGAACGCTATATGAGACCAAGCTTCAATCTACAACCAAAAAGTAGAAGGTCAGAATTGAATAAAGTAATTAAACTAAAAATCAGAAATAGGTGAGCTCACTCACTGTATTGTTCATCACCTTCAAAGAAGAGGACACTCGGGGGGAGGGGGGAGAAACCTCTGTAAGAGGGACTCAGAGGGGGGGAGAAGACTCCAACACCTCAACCTAATGATCAACTGGTGTATCCTCATCTCGAGGAACCTCCTCAGTCTAATAATCTCTCTGCCTCAATAAAGGTCGAGGATCCACTTCTGCATCTCTAGTACCCTTCAAAACAAGCTTTCTCTTCTGATCACGCACAAGAGGTACCTCAACGATACAGTCGGGGGGGAGGGGGGTAGCAGAAATCCCACACAGCAACAGACGTTTCTCATCCACAAATAAGGAAATGGAGAACAAGCAATTTGCCAACTCCCGTGGCTCTGTAAATCCTAATGCGGGAGAGAAGTCTCATTCTCGCCCCGTATAATGTTGATAATGATCAGGTAATGAATCCCAAAGATCCGGCAGACCCCGAGAATTTCGAGCATATCCAAACAAAGTGTTTCCATGGAGGCGATGCGTTAGACTCTCAAAGTCGAGCCAACTCTTGTTGCTAAAAATCTCAACGCGGGCGTCTCCATGGACATGAACATCACACCAGTCTCTGAACAAGTCCAAGGAGAATTTTGAGTCATACTCTCTAAAGAATGCAACTAATCCCTTGAGGTGCGTCATCCCAAGAGGAGTAAATTGTGACATAGGGATGCCGCAAAACTTTAAGATGTACACCGCATCTTCGCACGGCGGAAATCGGAATCCGGACCATAACATCGTCTCGTATACAGTCAACCAACACTTCGATGGATTCTGAACTCTTTCCTCATCATGGGGAATCCTAACTTTAAGATCGACAGGTAACCCGTATCTTTTTCTCCAAATTACAATGTGCTCATTGGTAAGTGTGGAGTGCAATCACATTGGACGAGCATGCACATTGCGCTTTGAGACCTGAAAATCAGGGCAAAAAGAGCACTCATTGCAAGGATAATGTAATCTCTATAGCATGACAATCGCGCCTTGGGCGCTCAAAAGAGACCCCACACGTGAGCATACACAGCCCTGCCACCAGCATGAAAAGACGTGCTCTACAGCATGTAGGTGCACGTACCCGAAAGAGCCAAGGCGCCCGCCCGGGTGCACGTGCACACCTGTGCATGCGCTCCCATGCATGTGTGTGCCTTGGTGCATGCAAGAGCACGCACGCATGCACGCACAGGGGTGCAAGTATGCACGCCCAAGTGTGCACACACCCATATGTGTGTGCTGATGTGCGTGTGCGCCTAGATATACGCACGGATGCGCGCTTACCTTTGTGCCCCATGTGCGACCAGGCGTATGCAGGTGCACACATCCAGTTCCGCAGCAAGGCTGGCACGCATGAATCTTCGTGCCTCTACCATTGTGCCTCCTCCTTTACGCCTCTACATGCCTCCTGCTTCGCGCCTCTACGCGTATCCTCCTCCTTATGTCTCCACCTCCGAGCATAATCTTCTCATTTAAATAATTAACAATGTACCTTGGCGTGTAACCCCCCCCCCCCCCCCACCAGTAACACCCCCATCCATCACATAAAATATAACAGAAGATCTGGTTGGGGCTCCGTGCCATATTCTATGAACAGTTAGTGGTGTTCCTTATTGAAACCATAATCCGTAAACAAGCAACCTAACTCAGAGTGCATCCTAGTGACAGTATATTAATATTATATAAAGAACCCAACCATGTAAATGTCCACTAAACCAAAACAGGAATAATAAGATAAATACTCCAACAGTTATGTCCTTAAGGCCTTACAAAGTTTTCTTAAATATTAATGTCTTATATACTTTGACACGCAGGTCGGCACACATGAAACGATTAATAAAGACGGCCAACTTCACTTTGGCCTTCAAGGGTCGTCTTAGCAACCACGGGTTCCAGCCCGTTATTTACCGCTTGGCTCAACTGCACCTGCACGAAACATTCCACTGTAATGGTGGAAAACATAGCAATGGTCAGCTTTAGCTGACCAAATTATAACGACCCAATCCCTCACTCTGGGCGGCGGTGCTCCTTCCCTGCAGGCATTAACATAGACAAACATTGGCAATCGGAACGTGCAGTTTAAGCAATGTTCATCACAGATGTTTGCGTGGCCATCCAACGCCCCATGCAATCATGGAACATTCTCGGTGTGGTGAGATTCAAGCCCCACCACCGTTCTCAAGACGGCACCTTTGAGCATTACCAGTCTTTCCAGGCAGAAGCCAAAGACTCTCCCAATGCAACGACAATGTCTTGATGATCCCCCAGATATACATTTTGACTCACTCTAAGTCAAACTCCATAGGGTGGGTAGAGGTCAGCCACATCTTGTGGCTCAAACCGTCAGGATCGCAAGCAACGACGCACGTCAGCCTCCCCTTTCCACTCACACAACACATAACCACATTATGTCCAAGGCTGGCTCTCACGACCGCAAAAGTGGAGCAATTTATGCTCACAGCTCAACATACAGGCCCCTAGGAATCCATGAGACAGGCCTCACAAAACTGTGCTCTCGAGGAGCTACCGCCAGCAGTAGCGCTACCGCAGCGCAGTAGGGGACAGACTATCGATTCTTCCCCTTAAATAGTGTTTTCCTGGAGACCCTCTCCAGTACTCCCACTATAGCCATATGCACACCCCATGGCTCTGAAATCTAAGCATTTACCGCGGAGTATTCTCCGAAATACATACAAACATAAAAAATCCAGGCCAACCTGTCTGTATGGGATTCACACGACATGCCTATTCCGTACTTCAATTCCAGAGTCTAAATGCAAAGATAATGGGGATACCACCAATCGACCCGCCGGGAGAACCACTTCCATGTACTCGTGGAGCGTCTATCCTCACATGCCAAAACGAAGGACTTCACATGTGCAAGAAAGAGGATCGTTACCCTAGAAGTTCATTTCTGTACCATGGAAGAAAATCTAGTTAGATGGAAATAACCGCTACGGCTTTGCCTCCAAAGATCCAATCATGTCTCACGAATCAGAGATCCGAAACTCCAATGGTAGCGATGTAACACCCCATCTGTCGCATGGCATATAACAGAAGGTCCAGCTGGAACCCGATGTCATATACCACAGACAGTCGGAAGGGATACTAAATGAATAATCAAACCAACCAATTAAGACTACTCGTCCTAATCACAGAGCATTCTAGCGGAAGATTTTAAAGTTGAAAGAACCCAAAATTAAATCCATCAATATGAATGTCCACAGCTACAACAACAGGAATGAAACCCCAAATACACAGAAACGGGTGCATGGCCTTATGGCCTTACAAATGTTCACTTAATAAAGAGTGTTTTACATACATCGGCTCGCAGGCCGGCCACACATGATAAATATAAAAAAATAGCTATTCTACGGCCTTCTAGGGCCAGCAAAGCAACATGGGCACCAGCCCGCTATTTGGCGCTCGGCTCCGCAGCACCTGCAAGCACATACCACCGCACGGTGGCAAATAAAGCAACGATCAGCTAAAAGCCGACCAAATTATAATGAACCCGCCCCTTACTCGGGACGGCGGTGCTCTTTCCCTACATAATATTAACCCAACAATATATATAGCGCAATTATATTTCGCCACAGGTGTAGGCTCGCACGGCCAAACACCCCGTGCACTCAGGGGACATTCATGGTGAACCCTGACCCATCAGTGCATTCACCACCACCCCCAGGATGGCAACAACATGTGAGAATTTAGCCTTTCTGACCACCGTCTAAGGCTCCGACTATGCCAACGGCCAGTCCTCGTCTTCGGGTCTCTCGCACCGAACCACATAGCCTAGGTCCAATTCCACTTGCCCGTTGCTCACGCCGCATGTCCAATTTAAGTCCTATGCGCGGGCCAAGCTTCTCTCGGATCCCAAATTTTCCAAAACAATCTCATAACCCAGTTATGATCAAGGCCGGTTCCCAGACCGCCAAGTTAGCAAAACACGTTTCCGCTCAATTTTCCGGGTGCGCCTTGAAGCTAACCTCCAAGGATCCCTGCTGCAATCTACCGCGTAGAAACCCGAAAAACCCAAAGCACGGAGTCTTCTCTGGCAAAACCACATCAAATGCAACATCACCGATCCAGACGATACACGTCCGGGTAGGCTTCACACACAATGCTTATGCCCGTACTTATGATTCCGGGCTCTATATGCAACACAAGGGGGACTATTCACATCAACCTCAAGGAACATTTGGGATGTGCCTATGCCCGTACTTACTTTCCTATGTTTGGGATGTGCCTATGCCCGTACTTACTTTCCTATGTTTGCCATAAGGACAGACAGGTACATGGCCTTATGGCATTACAAATGTTCACTTAATAAAGAGTGTTTTACATACATCAGCTCGCAGGCCGGCCACACATGATAAATATAAAAAAAATAGCTATTCTACGGCCTTCTAGGGCCAGCAAAGCAACATGGGCACCAGCCCGCTATTTGGCGCTCGGCTCCGCAGCACCTGCAAGCACATACCACCGCACAGTGGCAAATAAACCAACGGTCATCTAAAAGCCGACCAAATTATAACGACCCCGCTCCTTACTCGGGACGGCGGTGCTCTTTCCCTGCATAACATTAGCCCAACAATATATATAGCGCAATTATATTTCGCCACAGGTGTAGGCTCGCACGGCCAAACACCCCGTGCACTCAGGGCACATTCATGGTGAACCCTGACCCATCAGTGCATTCACCACCACCCCCAGGATGGCAACAACATGTGAGCATTTAGCCTTTCTGACCACCGTCTAAGGCTCCGACTATGCCAACGGCCAGTCCCCGTCTTCGGGTCTCTCGCACCGAACCATATAGCCTAGGTCCAATTCCACTTGCCCGTTGCTCATGCCGCATGTCCAATTTAAGTCCTATGCGCGGGCCAAGCTTCTCTCGGATCCCAAATTTTCCAAAACAATCTCATAACCAGTTATGATCAAGGCCGGTTCCCAGACCGCCAAGTTAGCAGAACACGTTTCCGCTCAATTTTTCGGGTGCGCCTTGAAGCTAACCTCTAAGGATCCCTGCTGCAATCTACCGTGTAGAAACCCGAAAAACCCAAAGCACGGAGTCTTCTCCGGCAAAACCACATCAAATGCAACATCACCGATCCAGATGGTACACATCCGGGTAGGCTTCACACACAATGTCTATGCCCGTACTTACGATTCCAGGCTCTATATGCAACACAAGGGGGACTATTCACATCAACCCCAAGGAACACCACGCACTCGCCGCACACTCGCGGGAGCGGGATTCCCTATGCAGAAAGAAAGAGCTTCAAACGCTCAAGTTAAGAATCGTTACCCTTGTAGTCCGTTTTGGCGCCATGGAAAAACTACGCGGTTAGAATTCTTCGCAATGACCTTCCCTCCACGGATCCGCTCTCAGACTTCGAAATGGTGCTCTGATGCTCTGCCGGCGACCGGAAACCTCCTTCTTCTTCCTCTTCTCTCTCACCTTGGAATTAGAAAGCTTTTGAGAGAAAATGAGGAATTAACCCCCTATTCCCGGCCTTAACAGAGCAGGATTTCATCTGGGGAATCGGATCCTAATTAAAGAAAATGAACGGCTTAGATCTGCACAAAATTCTCCAGACCTGGGCCGAACACGGCTCGGCACACGGCCGTGTCCCAGTCCGTGTGCCTCGACCCAGGCACGATCGTGGAACTGAGAAATGACACACGGGCTATGACACGCCCATGTCTCACCTAACACGCCCGTGTCGGGTTCCTCGACACGCCCGTGTTCGTGGGCGTGTCACGCATAACCGCCACGGCAACGGACATGACCCAACTGCACACGGGTTGGGACACGGGTAGGCACACGCCCGTGTCGGAGGACACGCCCGTGTCATCCGGCCGTGTTCCTGGCCGTGTCCTTCTCGGGTTGAAAACGGCCAAAAATCACCAGCCAGACACGGCCTTGGACACACCCGTGTCCTAGGTCGTGTACCCCTACAGGCACCAAAAACCCTTTTTCCGCGACCGACTCGCACACAATATTCGGGGCGTTACAAATCTCCCCCACTTAAGGAATTTCGTCCCGAAATTAAGCAATGGTACACAAAAGCTAACCGATACCTGAGTGGAATAACTCGGGGTATTCCTCTAACATAGCTTGCTCTCGCTCCCAAGAAAGCTCCTCACGCCCGCAATTATCCCAACGGACTTTTACCATTCGGATCTCCTTGTTGCGGAGTCGTTTTACTGCAACATCTTCAATTCGCACTGGCTTGACCCTTGTTGTTAACTCATAATCAACCGGTACCTGATTGTCCGTAACGATCTGCGAAGGCTCTTGCACTACCTTACGCAACACCGATACGTGGAATATGTCATGTAGCCCACTCAACTCCGTCGACAGCTTCAACCTATACGCCGCCTCGCCAACACGCTCCAGGATTTCAAATGGTCCAAGGTATCTCGGACTCAGCTTCTTCAAGCGTCGAACCCGCGATACTCCCTTGAACGGCTTGATCTTTAAATATACCATGTCACCAACGTTGAACTCCACTTTTCTATGTTTGGCATTGTAATACTTTGACTGTCTATCCTGAGCAATCTTCAGCCTTTCCTGAGTTGTCTGTATCATTGAAGTGGCATCTTCCACCGCTTGACGTTTATACAACTTTGATTCGCCTGCCTCCAACCAAGACAACGGCGTACGACACTTCCTCCCGTATAAGGCTTCGAAAGGCGCCATTCCAATACTTGCCTGAAAACTATTGTTGTATGCAAACTCCACCATGTACAAGTGATCCTCTCAATTCTTCCCGAAATCTAGGACGCACATGCCAAACATAGGAAACTCCACCATGTACAAGTGATCCTCCTAGATTTCGGGAAGAATTGGGAGGATCACTTGTACATGATGGAGTTTGCATACAACAATAGTTTTCAGGCAAGTATTGGAATGACGCCTTTCGAAGCCTTGTATGGGAGGAAGTCTCGTATGCCGTTGTCTTGGTTGGAGGCAGGCGAATCAAAGTTGTATAAACGTCAAGCGGTGGAAGACGCCACTTCAATGATACGGACAACTCAGGAAAGGCTGAAGATTGCTTAGGATAGACAGTCAAAGTATTACAATGCCAAACATAGAAAAGTGGAGTTCAACGTTGGTGACATGGTATATTTAAAGATCAAGTCGTTCAAGGGAGTATCGCGGGTTCGATGCTTGAAGAAGCTGAGTCTGAGATACCTTGGACCATTTGAAATCCTGGAGCGTGTTGGCGAGGCGGCGTATAGGTTGAAGCTGTCGACGGAGTTGAGTGGGCTGCATGACGTGTTCCACGTATCGGTGTTGCGTAAGGCAGTGCAAGAGCCTTCGCAGATCGTTACGGACAATCAGGTATCGGTTGATTATGAGTTAACAACAAGGGTCAAGCTAGTGCGAATTGAAGATGTTGCAGTCAAACGACTCCGCAACAAGGAGATCTGAATGGTAAAAGTCCGTTGGGATAATTGCGGGCGTGAGGAGATTTCTTGGGAGCGAGAGCAAGCTATGTTGGAGGAATACCCCGAGTTATTCCACTCAGGTATCAGTTAGCTTTTGTGTACCATTGCTTAATTTCGGGACGAAATTCCTTAAGTGGGGGAGATTTGTAACGCCCTGAATATTGTGTGCGAGTCGGTCGCGGAAAAAGGGTTTTTGGTGCCTGTAGGGGTACACGGCCTAGGACACGGGCGTGTCCAAGGTCGTGTCTGGGTGGTGATTTTTGGCTGTTTTCAACCCGAGAAGGACACGGCCAAGAACACGGCCGGATGACACGGGCGTGTCCTCCGACACGGGCGTGTGCCTACCCGTGTCCCAACCCATGTGTAGTTGGGTCGTGTCCGTTTCCGTGGCAGTTATGCGTGACACGCCCACGAACACGGGCGTGTCGAGGAACCCGACACGGGCGTGTCAGGTGAGACATAGGCGTGTCGTAGCCCATGTGTCATTTCTCAGTTCCATGATCGTGCCTGGGTCGAGGCACACGTCCTGGGACACGGCCGTGTGCCGAGCCGTGTTCGGCCCAGGTCTGGAGAATTTTGTGCAGATCTGAGCCGTTCGTTTTCTTTAATTAGGATCCGACGGCCCAGATGAAATCCTGCTCTGTTAAGGCCGGGAATAGGGGATTAATTCCTCATTTTCTCTCCAAAGCTTTCTCCTTCCATGGTGAGAGAGAAGAGGAAGAAGAAGGAGGTTTCCGGTCGCCGGCGGAGCATCGGAGCACCATTTCGAAGTCTGAGAGCGGATCCGTGGAGGGAAGGTCATTGCGAAGAGTTCTAACCGCGTAGTTTTTCCATGGCACCAAAACGGACTACAAGGGTAACGATTCTCAACTTGAGCATTTGAAGCTCTTTCTTTCTGCATAGGGAATCCCGCTCCCGCGAGTGTGCGGCGAGTGCGTGGTGTTCCTTGGGGTTGATGTGAATAGTCCCCCTTGTGTTGCATATAGAGCCCGGAATCGTAAGTACGGGCATAGGCATTGTGTGTGAAGCCTACCCGGACCTGTACCGTTTGGATCGGTGATGTTGCATTTGATGTGGTTTTGCCGGAGAAGACTCCGTGCTTTGGTTTTTTCGGGTTTCTACGCGGTAGATTGCAGCAGGGATCCTTGGATGTTAGCTTCAAGGTGCACCCGGAAAATTGAGCGGAAACGTGTTCTGCTAACTTGGCGGTCTGGGAACCGGCCTTGATCATAACTGGGTTATGAGATTGTTTTGGAAAATTTGGGATCCGAGAGAAGCTTGGCCCGCACATAGGACTTAAATTGGACATGCGGCATGAGCAACGGGCAAGTGGAATTGGACCTAGGCTATGTGGTTCGGTGCGAGAGACCCGAAGACGGGGACTGGCCATTGGCATAGTCGGAGCCTTAGACGGTGGTCAGAAAGACTAAATTCTCACATGTTGTTGCCATCCTGGGGGTGGTGGTGAATGCACTGATGGGTCAGGGTTCACCATGAATGTGCCCTGAGTGCACGGGGTGTTTGGCCGTGCGAGCCTACACCTGTGGTGAAATATAATTGCGCTATATATATTGTTGGGCTAATGTTATGCAGGGAAAGAGCACCGCCATCCCGAGTAAGGGGCAGGGTCATTATAATTTGGCCGGCTTTTAGCTGACCGTTGCTTTATTTGCCACTGTACGGTGGTATGTGCTTGCTGGTGCTGCGGAGCCGAGCGCCAAATAGCGGGCTGGTGCTCATGTTGCTGTGCTGGCCCTAGAAGGCCGTAGAATAGCTGTTTTTTTATATTTATCATGTGTGGCCGGCCTGCGAGCCGATGTATGTAAAACACTCTTTATTAAGTGAACATTTGTAAGGTCATAAGGCCATGTACCCATTTCTGTGTATTTGGGGTTTCATTCCTGTTGTTGTAGCTGTGGACATTCATATTGATGGATTTAATTTTGGGTTCTTTCAACTTTAAAATCTTCCGCTAGAATGCTCTGTGATTAGGACGAGTAGTCTTAATTGGTTGGTTTGATTATTCATTTAGTATCCCTTCCGACTGTCTGTGGTATATGGCGTCGGGTTCTAGCTGGACCTTCTGTTATATGTCATGCGACAGATGGGGGTGTTACAAGCGAGATCTCCTTTGTCTGACTCTCCTCCTTCCTACTCCATCCGCGCAAAACTATGCCTCCAAAGAAAATGAAGTGAAAACACCACTTACTATGTTTTAAACTGAACTACTGCAGTACGGTAACTAGCTACCGCCACATGGTACCTGAATCGATGGATTGATTCACGAGGCCACCGCCCAAAACGTCCAATCATAGGCCAACACGTGGCCACGTCATTACAGCCTGCTACAGCTGCACGATAAGTCATTACCGCCACACGGTACCTAGATCCGGTTACGAAACCAACCACTATCGTGACGCAATACCTGTTATTGCCATGCGGTACCTCATAGAGATGTATTCCAGACACATCAGATTCATTACTGCCGACGTTAACCCTAATGTCGGGCATTACCTCATAGAGAGCTATGTTGATAAATTGACCATGCTACCGCTACGCGGTATCAACCGACCACGAGACGGTAACTCACCAAATGCCTTTGTGATAAAATCTGGCATACTACCGCCAACGTTAACCCTACCACTGGGCGCTATCTCACAAAAATCATTTCCTACTTCAAGAAACTTGGGGCGTTACAAATCTCCCCCCACTTAAAGAATTTCATTCCAAAATTACGTCGTGCAGGAAATTATAGAAGTAACAATATCAAAATGTGTACCTCAAACAAATAACACAGGGAACTCCGCTTTCATGGTTTGCACCCGCTCCCATGATAATTACTCTCAGCCACAGTTGACCCAACGGACGTTAACCATCCCGATAGACTTATTCTGAAGCTGCTTGACCTCTATTACCTCAGTGCGATTGGGCTTGACCTTCATTGTCAACCCAACATCAATCAGTTCATGATCTGCAGCAACCACTTGTATAGGATCTTGCAATGCCGATATGTAGAATATGTCATGCAGAGCACTTAGTTCCGTTAAAATCTTCAATCGATAGGCGGCTTCACCAATGCGCTCCAATACCTCAAATGGCCCAAGGTATCTCAGTCTTAGCTTTTTCAAGCATCGAATCCTTAATACTCCCTTGAACGGTTTGATCTCCAGGTAAACCAAATGCCTATGGCGAACTCGACATTTTTGTGCTTGGTGATATAGTACTTAGCCTGCATATCCTGAGCGATCAGTAACCGCTCCCAGATTTTACGAATAGTCAAAGTCGTATCTTCGACTTCCTTTTGCTTAAACATCTTTGATTCGCTCAGCTCCAGCCACGAAAATAGAGTACGTCACTCTCTGCCATAAAGGGTCTAGAAAGGCACCATTTGAATGCCTGCATGGTAGCTATTGTTGTAAGCAAACTCAATCATATACAGGTGGTCCTCCCACCTGTTTCTGAAATCTAGGTTGCACATGCAAATCATGTCCTCCATCGTCTTGTTTACCCTCTCAGTTTGACCATTCGTTTGCGGATGAAAGGTCATACTGAACTTTAGTTTGGTACCTAATAATTGTTATATAATACTCCAGTCATTAGACGTAAAGCGCCCATCTTAGTTACTAACGATGTTATGGGGCACACTTTGCAATCGTACAATATTATCCACCCAAATCTTCACCTGCTTTTCCACCGAATCATCCTTCCTATTCGGAATGAAGTGCAACACCATCGTCAAACGATCACCGATCACCCAGATGACGTTGTTCATGTTCTACGATATCGGCAAACCATGCATGAAATCTATAGATATGTCGAACTTCCATTCCGGTATAGTCAATGACTTCAAAAATCCACCGAACTTCTGACATTCGGCCTTCATCAAGTAACAAGTCTGACACTTCGTCACATATAGCACTATGTCCCTTTTCAATCCTGGCCACCAGAACAGCTTTTTCATGTCTTTAAACATTTTTGTGCTCCACTGGTGAATTGAGTGTTTGGTGTAATGATCCTTGTATATCAATTCTTCTCGTAACTTGCCTAACTTTGGGACGCACAATCGTTTGTTCTTCCACAATAGCCCATCATCAATGGTAAATTGGGCATTCGACCCTTCCAAACACACTGCAATGTAACGTCTCATACTGTCGTCCAACTCTAGCGCCTGTAAAATCTGGTCTGCGAGATCATTCTGCACTTTTGTCCAGTTCAAACATGTTTCAGCATTATACCATCTATCAACACAAGAGATCTCTAAGGCCTCCAAATCTCAAATAAGACGCTCATCATGCATTTGTATCCATTTGGCCTGTGCAGGAACTCTACGATTTAATGCATCTGCAACGACATTACCCTTGCTAGGAACATAATGTATCTTGAAGGTGTAATCTCCAAGGAACTCCATCCACCTCCGCTGGCGCATATTCAAATCCTTCTGATCCAACATATACTTCAGGCTCTTGTAGTCTGTATATATGTCTACCTTCACACCATACAAGTAGTGCCTCCAGAGCTTCAGAGCGAATATCATGGTAGCTAACTCCAAACCGAGGACCAGATAGTTCGTATTGTGCACTTTCAACTAGAGTGAGTCATAAGCTATCACCTTCCCATGTCGTAGCAAAACACAGCCTAAGCCGCTCCCTGAGGCGTCACTGTAGATTTCACAGACCTCTGTTCCACATGACAAGCACAAGATAGGCACCGTGGTCAGACAACTTTTCAACTCTTCAAAAGCTTGCGCATTTTCTGGAAACTAAACCAACTTCTGATCCTTCCTTGTCAAGGTCATGAGGGGCAGCACTATCCACGATAAATTCTTCATGAAGCACCTGTAGTAGCCGGCAAGCCCAGAAAACTCCGGACTTCCGCCGCCAATGACAATATAGGCCACTCCCGTGTCGCAATAATCTTCACTGGATCTACCATGATTCCCTCTCCTCTAATAATATGACCACGGAATGTTACCGAAGATAACCAAAACTCATACTTAGAGAACTTGGCGTACAACTACTACTCTTCAGGGTATCAAGAACAATATGTAAATGCTCTGCATGATCATCCTCGGACTAGGAGTACACTAGGATATCATAAATAAAGACTATCGCGAACCGGTCAAATTATCCCTGAATGTCCAGTTCATTAAGTCCATAAACCTGGATGGTGCACTCATCAGCCTGAAAGGCATGATAGTGAACTCATAATGCCCATATTGTGTACTTAATGGCGTCTTTTGAATATCACTTTCCATGATTCTCAATTGATAATACCCAGACTACAGATCTACGTTCGAGTATACAGTTGACCCAACTAGCTGGTCGAACAGATCATCGATCCTCGGAATTAGGTACTTGTTCTTCTCTGTCATATTATTCAATTACCGATAATCGATTCACAATCGCAGACTTCTGTCCTTCTTCCTCACAAAGAGGATCAGGGCACTCCAAGTTGACGAACTTGGATGCACATACCCCTGCACTATCAGTTCTTGAAGCTGCACCTTCAATTCCTCCATCTCCCTCGGTGTTAAGTAGAAAGGAGACCATTGCACAGGTTTGTCACCTGGCACCAACTTGATGGTGAAATCGATTTCTCTCTGAGGTGGAGCCATAGGGAGACCTTCAAGGAAACCGTCTGCAAACCCCGACACCACCAAAATTCTGACAAACCAGTCTTGGGCTTCTTAGCCTCTAATAGGGTGAAGAACAACTCTACACCCTCATGAACTTCTTTGACAACTTGGAGATCAGACATCAGCATCTTGCTTGATCCCTTCATAACAGAGAAAGTAATTTCATGGTCTGTATTCAGCCTTAGTTTGACCATCTTCAGACTATAATCGATGAATGCATGTTGCTCCGAGAGCCAATACATGTCAAAGATCATGTCAAACTCTACTGTAGGTAGTAGTGACGCTTCCAAGTCAAACTCTTGACTTCCTATCAGCACCATAACGCAACAGACTCTATCCGGGTGCATCGAACACCCATTAGGCAGCAGCACATTCAGTCTATCCTTCACCATATAGGAAGGCACTCTGATATGCAACACGAAATCCTCAGACAGGAAAGAGTACGAAGCTCTTGTATCAAACAGTGCTCAAGACGGACAGTCCATGATTAAGACAAAGCCTAAAACATGACAGTCATACGACCAATGCATAAGGTGTAAGGTATAGAAAGATTTAAAAACTAAAATCTAACTCATACTTGTAACCACATCATCTTTTTTGATGGCCTCATGTTGGTCAAGGTTGTAGACTCTTGGTTAGGCTAGAGCATGATGAGGCGTAGTTGAATCTACCGTCTTCCCTTTCTCTGCATAAGATGCTCCTGCCTTCTTCTCTGATTTGCCACTTCGACACTCGCAGGCAATGTGACCCGGCTTACCACAATTATAACAATGGATTCGGCCTCCTCACTCAGATGATGCCCCAGAAGTAACAAACAAAGAAGTCGGCCCCGTTAATATGGGCTCCTTGTTCCACATTTGATGCCCAGTCTTTGATGAACCTGGAACTTTGAACTCTGGACTCTTCATAGACAAGTCCTTATTACTTTGGACCCTCATTAGATCTTTCTTCAGAGATCAGGTTATATTAACCTCGGTCAGAAATACCTGCATCATGAGACCTAAGAGTAGCAACCTCAGATCGTCATGCAATCCTTCGTAGAACTGATTGGTCTTGTACTAATCATCAGTAAAGGTAGTGCTAACATATTTCCCCAATCTTGTGAACTCATGTAGGTAGTCATCCACACTACTCTCACCATGATTCAGTCTCCGAATTTTATTTTCCATAGCAATTTTCTGCGCTGATGGGATGAACCGTGTGAGAAATAATCTCGAGAACTCGTCCATTGAGATATTGGTGAGTTGTCTCCCAGTAAAGTGATGTAGCTCTAACTCAACGCACCACAACCTTGCTTCGCCATCCAAAAGGAAAGTGGCTTTAGTAAACTTCTTCCACTCCTCAGTCTTTGTTGCCGTCATGACTCTCTTAATCCGAGAGAGCCAGTCTTCGGCTTGTATTGGGGTTTCAGTCCCCACGAACATTGGTGGGTTGAAGCTGATCACATGCTTAAGTTATTTCTTTGCCGCTCTTCTTGGCACGAAAGGCTCTGCAGCCACTTGATCCGCCACAATAGGTTCAACCACACCAAGAAGCGCCTAGCCTACATTAGTGGTAGGAGATTTCACCTGCCTCCCTAGCTGAGCATTAATCATGGTGAACACCACTTCAGCTACCAATCGTATGGTTTCAGCGAATTGAGGGGTCGGAGGCACGTCATTAGGTGCACTACTCTCCACAAAGTGCTAACATTGAGCATGCTCTGCACCACTCCTAGTGACCTATAATCGTGAAACACTAAATTAGGCAACAAATATATTGCCAAAAATCAATAATAGGAGCACACAGGTTCCTCAAACATGTGTATTTTCATTCCGAAGTGGACATTCATGGGTTCTTTCATGAACTGCTACAACAAAGTCATGATGATCCCCCCGGATATACACTTTGACTCACTCTAAGTCAAATGTCATAGGCTGGGTACAATTCAGCCACATCCCGTTGCTCAAACAGTTAGGCTCGCAAGCCACGACGTGTGTCAGCCTCCCCTTTCCACTCACACCACACATAACCACATTGTGTCCAAGGATGGCTATCACGGCCGCAAAAGTGGAGCAATTTATTCTCATAGCTCAACATACAAGCCCCCAGGTCTCCATGATACAGTCCTCACAAAACTGTGCTCTTTGGGAGCTACCACCGCATAGTAGGGGACAAACTATCGATTCTTCCCCTTAAATGGGTGTTTTCGTGGAGACCCTCTGCAATACTCTCACTGCAGCCATATGCACACCCCATGAGTATAAAATCTACACATTTACCATGGAGTATTCTCCAACATACATACAAACATCACCAATCCAGACCAACCTGTCAGGATGGGCTTCACATAACATGCTTATTCCGTACTTCGATTCTGGAGTCTAAATGCAAAGATAACGGGATACCACTGATCGCCTGCCGGGAGAACAACTTCCACGTACTCGTGGAGCGTCTACCCTCACATTCCAAAATGAAGGACTTCCCATGTCCAAGAAAGAGGATTGTTACCCTAGAAGTTTGTTTCGGTGCCATGGAATAGAATCTAGTCGGATGGAAATAACCACTACAGCTTTTCCTCCAAAGATCCGAACTCGTCTTGTGAATCAGAGCTCCGAAACTCCAATGGAAGTGAGATCTCCTTCATCTGATACTCCTCCTTCCTTATCCAGCTGCTCAAAACTATGCCTCCAAAGAAAATGAAGTGAAAATGCCACTTCCTAGGCTTTAAACTGAGCTACCGCCGCACGGTAACTAGCTACCGCCATGTGGTATCTGAATTGATGGCTTGATTTACGCGGACACTGCCCAAAACCTCCAATCACAGGTCAACACGTGACCACACCATTACATCATGCTACCGTCGTGCGATAAGTCACTACCACCACGCGATATCTAGCGTCGGTTACCAAATCATCCACTACCACGGTGCGATACCTTCTATCGTCATGCGGTACCTTACAGGGAGGTATTCCGGATACAACAGCTTCGCTACCGTCGACGTTAACCCTAATGTCGGGCAGTACCTCACAAAGAGCTTTGCTGATAAATCAACCATGCTACCGCTGCGCGGTATCAACCTACCGCTAGGCGGTAACTCACCGAATGCTTCTGTGATAAAATCCAGCATACTACCATCAGTGTTAATCCTACCGCTGGTGGGTATCTCACAAAAATCATTTCCTGCTTCCAGGAAACTTGGAGTGTTACACCCCCACCCCCCCCCCCCCCCCACCCCGCTCGGAACATAAGACACAGTTGAGGGAAGTTTTATGCCCAGAACAGTTGTCTTGTGGTAACATTTACCGGTCGATTTCCCTTATGCAAAGAATATAGAGAAGAGAAAAATACACAAAGGTATAAAAAAATTAAAGTTTAAATCTCCCTCAAGACAATTCCTATATTGAGCAATCCTTGATCGGTGCTAGAAATCTTCGTGGGTTTGCAACCGATCAACTCTTTGTAGTCATTATTGTTCTTGGCTCGCCGGAGTCCTTCGTGCGCAAATGGGAGGGAAGCGTTTTTCTTTTCCTTTGACGGAGACGGTGGAACGGAGTACAGAGGCGGCTGCCAAACCCTAGGAATGAAGTTCTCATCTCTTTTCATCTCTCTTTAGAAATCAGAAAATGAGATTCCTTTTATACTTTTTTGTGAAAATAGGCTACCGCTGGCGGTAGGACTAGTGCCCGGTGATAGGTCTTTATGTGTTGACATGACAACTATCCTGCATATTTGGAAAAATATTCAAAAATATTATTTTTCTCTTTTTCGTGCTACCGCAGTGCGGTAGGAAGTTATCGCCTGGCGGTACATCTGTCTTCTCGATGAATCCATCTCAACGATCGTTGATTGGGCTAGCAATATGCTGTAGAACGATAGAGTGGGGCGGTAGCTCACAAAATGACTAGATGAATTTAATCCCCATGCTTGTGCGGGCAGTAGGACAAGCACTGCGTGGTAGCAACCTGAGTGTCATGTCAATTAAATTTTGGTTACCGCTCGGCGTTAATGGCCACCACGTGGCGGTAGATGCCAGAGGAGACTTTCTCGCTTCGATTGAACCTGTAAACCTGCACACTCTACCAAACACAAGTTGTGATCAAATAAAACATGAGAATTGATATTATCAAACTGAGGATATGTGAACTGTCAGTTCCAAAAGTGAATACTCGTCGAATTCGTCGAGTATACTCATGGATATTCGTCAAATTCGTCGTGTATACTTAGTGGCACTCATCAAATACGTCGCATTTACCTATGGGATAACCTCTGAGTTCTTGGAAATCAGTTAAGTAAAAATCGTCGAGTATCCTTAAGTATACTCATCAAATTTGTCCAGTGTATCTATTGATACTCGTCGAATTCGTCGAATATGTACGACGATACACGACGAATTCGTCGAGACTCACTGGATAGGTGTTGAGTTCTCAGAATTTACTTCTATGGATATTCAACGATACTCGACGAATGTACTTAGCAATTTTTTTCTGCTTTTTCTGTCTGACGGATTTCTGCTCCTTGTCTTCGACCATGCAAAATACATGTGGACGTTTTGTTCTTGGAAAGTTTTTTATAGTTGTTGGAGAAGGATTTTTATAAATACCTAGGGTTAATTCGTTCAACCCTAATCACTCCTATATTTCAAATCGTGTTAAGGGCGCCGATCTCCGTCACTCGTACATCCTTCAGAAGGAAACATTGCGACGTAGCCTTGCACGACTAGCGATTCCTTTGAAGTATTGATTTGACAGATCTCTCTCCAGACTTCTCCAAGATTTCAGATCGTGTCGGATCAAGTATTCAGATCAAGCTCTCAAGTTTCGTTTCTATTCTTCTCCTTCTACAAAGCTTTCAAGATTTCATTCAAGGAAGAAGAAGACTGTATCTGTTCAAATCTGAAGATTTAGATTGTTTTCAATCTACAGAGTTGTATAAATATTTTTTTGAACTCTTGTAAGAAGTTTCACTTTCGAGTTGTAGATCCTTATTTTCGAATCGATTTGTAGGAGAGGTTGTTCTTCGAGTTATAGGAGAGGTTATTCTCTAAGTTTTAGGAGCGTAGTCTCCAAGTTGTAGGAGTTGAGGCTCCGAGGTGTAATATTTGGATAATCTGAGATAAAGGTGAAATAGCCGAATCTAGCCCTTCGTGGTTGATAGGCGAGGCGGGACAGTGGACGTACCCAACTCGTGGAACCACTATAAATTCTCTGTGTTTCTGTGTGCTTATTTTTGTACTAATTTTTTTTTCGTGATAAAATGCAGAACTCGCCTATTAACCCCCTCTAGGTGATTTAGATTAATACTAAATACTTTCAATTTATATCAGAAGGGTGTTGTTCGATATAAGGTTAAAACCTTGAACAAGATCTCCTATCTAGTTTTCAAGAGAAACCGCTCAATTGCAATGGATAGAAGCAAGGACATGTCCTCGATGAAGCTTCCTGTGTGCAATAAAGAGAACTTTCCTATGTGGAAGGAAAGAGTTAGATTTTTCATGGAAGCTGTTGATCCTCGCATATTTCATATTGTCAAAAAGGACCACACATTCCTACTCAACCATCTACTATAAATCCTAATGTGATGGTTCCTAAAAAGATGATGGAGCTAAATAAAGATGAGATTGCACAAGCCTCCTGGGAAAAGAAGGCAAAGAATATCATAGCCAGTGCAGTGGATGATTCGATGCTTCAAAATTTATTTCACTACAAATTAGCCAAGGAAATGTGGGACTGTCTCGTAGTTCTCATGAAAGGAACTGAGGAAGTTAGAGATGATCACAGATATCTGCTAAATTAAGAATATGAGGCGTTCAAGACAGGATCTAACGATACAATTGATGATAGCTTCGAAAAATTCTTTAAGATCGTCAACAACATCAGAAACTATGGTCGTAGTTCTACTAATGATGAGCTCAATGACAAATTTCTAAGATCCCTGACAAAATACTGGGACACTAAGGTGGTGTCCATAAGGGAATTTGGAAAGCTGTGTGAGATTGATCCCCAAAATCTTTTCGGAAAGCTCCTCTTGTATTACAAATGAATACTCGAAAGAAAGAGGAGCAACTCGGCAAGACTTCCAGCAAAGAAACGTTGGTAGATCTGAAGGCCGATTCTCAATTTTCTGCTCTCCTTCATGGCTCCTCGGGGAACTGGTGGATTATTAATAGGGGGAGAGTTGGTCCGAACTGGGCTTGCATCGACCCCTGACAAATTCCGAAATGTGATCCTCAAGATGGAATCAGTCGGTCTCCCTTTTGTTCTCGAATACCCATGCAAGGTGTTGGATAAGGATATTTTGGAGTTCTTAGTCAATGCCAAGCCTCGCAGTGAAGACACGGTCATAAAGAGCAAAGTCAGAAAAATCAAAGTCAAAGTGAAAGCTTCCCACCTCACAAGGTATCTACGGCTCCCAGTGTGTGAAGAGGAAGATCAGTTAGAAGACAGTGATTTCTCAAGGGCTCTTTTGTTTTGTGGATTGCCAGGAGGAACTACAACTGTTAAGAGGAAAGGGATGAATGATGAAGGAAAATTATTCTCAGACATTATTGGAAAGGCTTTTTTGTGTAAAATTGGATCTCATGATTACCTGTCAATAGATATTTTCAAGATTCTGATCGTTATGATTTGTCGTAAGAGAATTGATTGGGTCCCAGTATCATTTGGCAGGATAAAGGACTGTCTCCGCGCACCAAACATTGGAACAATTCTCAGCCTTTACCTGAATCAGCTTGACAGAGATACTTTTGACATGATAAAAGGAGTAATTATTCATCACCTAAAGAAATTTGATTCCACTATCTTCTCAAGATGGGAAAGAAGGATCCCAAAGCAAGGTGGTCTTCGGGAAATGCCTGAGGCAGAGGAGGAGCTTGTACCTGAGGATAGGATTCCTCCTCCTTGCCCTCGTGAGATTCCTAAGAGCTCGAGTGCAGGAATTGAGGGGGAGTCTGCTGCAACTCAAGTGGCTACCGATGCTCAAGTTTCCTTGGTTGCTCCATCTTCTACAGTGATAGAGGCTCCAGCTGCAGATGTTCGAGTTCCTATACAGTTAGTTAGTTTAGATCTAGTGGTACCAGATTCAGTTATAGAGTCGGATGATTTACTTACAGAGATTGATGATATTGTTCGTACTGCTACTGCTGAGGTTATGCCTGATGAGGCTGATGATGAGTTAGCTGATGATGTTGAGTTTGATGGTACTGATTTTATTGACGATGTTAATGAGGATCTTACAGCTAATGATAATGTAAATGATGTAGATAAGGTTGCAGCTGCTAATAATGTAAATGATGTTGTCTCAACTGCTGATAATGTAAATGATTCTTTTGTTACTGCCTCTATAGAAAATCTAATCATAAGTCTCCCAGAGATTCGTCCTGCTTTGCCTGAGGGGGATCCGATTTAGTCGTTTATCTCCATTCAGACGCAAGTTGATTGGTTTATTCAAAACCTTCAGGGAAGGATTGCTAAAATTCCAGGGGGACCTCCAGTTGAGGATGAAGACATTGTTAATATTTCTGATAAGGAAGGAGATGTAGAGATGCATCCTACTATCCTAGAGGGCCAGGATCCCTCAAGGTTGGTAACTGCTCACATTTCACTTATGACAGAGTCGTCAAGTGACGCAAAAGACATGACAAATCTTCCCCCTCCTCCAAGTGTTCCTACTATAAATATTCCAAGTTCCAGTTCATAAAGTTCTTTATTAAAGTCCATAGAAGCAATATGGCAAGGCAATAAGCTCAGTTTGACTCATCTCTACAAAAAGTCCTGAAGAAAGTAAAAGAAACTGAACGTGATCTGAACAACGGCCTTACTGAGGTCAAGGTGCATTTTGACAAGTTAGAGTCCACCCTTAATAGCTAGTTCATGCAAGGTGGACAAGCCATTGTCCATAGGATGGCTGGTCTGAAGAGCAATTTTGATGTTCTAAAGAATGTGGATGAGAATGCCAAGATGGTAATAAATATCTAAAATGTCAGAATAAATCATTTTGACAATCAGATGCTTTTCTACAGTAATGAAATTGCTAGGGCAGTGCTGACAGAAGTCAAAAAGGGGGATGATGAACTTAAAACTAAGGTAATTGCTATTGAAGCCTCCATGAAAGACCAGTTACAGGTAGTCAACAATTATATCTATGATAATTTCAGTTGGCTTCATGGAGAGTTGTTTTGTAGGCTAGGTCATGCTAACGAGAGGATTCCTAAACCTATGGTGCCTGGACTAGTAAATTTTGAAGTTAATCTAGCCCAGGATTACTCATAGTACTGGTCAGAAACCCAAAACTTTTCCCAGTTTGGACCAAGATCTAATGTTGCTGCTGTTGGACCAGATGTTTGAGTGGTTGAAGAGGTACCTAAACCAGCTTACAAGAGAAGAAGATATGGTGAAGGTTCTTCTACTATCAGGTCAGATCCCAACAGAGAATAATGTGAAGTGTGGAGTCCAATTCCTAAAAGCATCATCTTGGACACCTTCACATTATTTTACTTAGTGGAAGTTCCTTAACTGAAAGTTAGCTAATCACCTAAAGGGGGCTGAATAGGTCTTTAAGCTTTTAATGAATCTTTTGCTGATTTCTAATTATACTAACTAGAGCTTGTCCTTAAGTCCTACAATAATAAAGAAAAACAAGCAGACAACAAACACAAGCATTTATAGTGGTTCCCCAATTGGGTACAACAACTTTCCCTCCCACCTATCCAACTTATTTGTTGGACAAGGCACAACTTCTCCTCTATTCTCCTGAGAGCTTACACCTTAGTCCCTTAGCCTTACACAGAGATTATTCTCAGAATCCAACTCAGAACCACAAGGGTTCCTACCTCAAAGCTCTGTAGAACTCCTACAGCTCAGTGATCCAGAGATCACCTACCTCAGCCTTATTTCTAAGGCCTACACTCAAGCTTTTCAACCCTACAGCTTCAGGTACACAACCCTACTCTCAGAGTGCCGCAGCACTCCTACAACTCAGTACCCTTTCAGGTACCTACAGCTCAGCCTCCTCCAAGGCCTACAATCTCAGTGACAAACTTGTCACCTATAGCTCAGTGACTCTTCAGTCACCTACCTCAGGCACAAGGCCCTACACTCAGGCTGGGAGTACAGCCCTACCTTAGATCCACACTTGGATCCTACCTCAGAGAACATCACTCTCCTACCTCAGGCACTTAAGCCTTATAGCTCAGATCCTCACTTAAATCCTACCTCAGTGCCCCAACAGGGCACCTACCTCAGTGACAAATTTATCACCTACCTCAGGCACAGAGTGTCATACACTTAGATTCAGGAAACCTGAATCCTACAGGAAATGAAATAGTAAGTTGAAGAAAATAAAAACTAACTCAGAGAAATAACTCAGAGTCAACTTTGCTGGACTGAGCAGATTTCAGTCGAGCTCACTTGTTGTAGAAGGAATCAGCCTTCTTCTACAGCTATAACTTTTTCCTGCTGCACAGATGAGCAGCTTCCACCTTCCTAATGGGATGAATCAGCTAAATTGTTTTGTTAATAACAAACTTGCTGAGCTTTGAAGTGCTTCAACTATCCTTCTTTTCCTTTAAGCTATCTTGGCTGGACTTTGGCTTTCAAGCTTAATGGAAGATCGTTCAGCCGCCTCTTTTCATTTTTTTTCTTCTTCTGTGTTCATTAACCATAATCCCTTTTCTGTTTCCCCTTTTATATGAATTGATTTGAATCAACAGCACCATAGTATGTGGGCCCACCAAGGATTGGTGAGCGCCAACGCCATCAAAAAGGGACAAAACATCTTTCAGCATTGTAGCAGCTTTCCCGCAACGGCTTCCTGCAATTTTGACATTGATGACATCAGCAGTGGTCATCAACATCTGGACTTAGAAAATTTTCAGAATACCATCAAGTGTTGAGTGGTGTTAAGACACTCAATGTCATTAGCATTGGCTCTCAGCGCCTCTGGACTTAGAAAATTCTTTGGCTTTATCTCAGCGGTTTCAGTGGCTTTTCATTATCAGCTGAGACGAGCCTTTGTCTTAGTGCTTTCTTCTTATCTACTGTGTCAGTGGTTTTTGCACTTAACTGTCTCTACAGTTTTATCTCAGCGATCTCAGTAGTTTTTCATTTATCAGCTAAGACAATCCTTTGTTTCAGCACTTTCTTCTTATCTGCTGTCTCAGTGTTTTTTGCACTTTGTTGTCTCAGCAGTTTTCCTCTTGACTGTCTTAGCAGTTCCTTCTTCATTAGAAGCGTTGAGAACCTGCTTCACTCAACGCTTTTGGACTTAGAAAAAATTCAGCTAATTTGTCTCAGCTGTCTCAACGTTATCTTCTCAGCTGTCTCAGCTGTGTCACCGGTCTCAATGCCTTCTTCTCAGTGGACTCAACGATTTTTGCCTTAGTTGATTTTTTTGCTTTAGCTTAGCAAGAGTTGAGCTGATTTCGACGATTTGTGGGCTGAGCTCGACAAACTTTAATCCTCTCAGCGGTCTCAGCGCTTTTTGCCTTAGTTGATTTTTCTCTTGGTTTAGCTTAACAAGGGTTGAGCAGAGCTCGACGAACTGTAGATTAAGTTCGACGAACTCTGAGCTGAGTTTGACGAATTTTGAATACTGAGTTCTTAAGCTTAACCTAAGGAATGCTGAGTTGAGCTCGATGATCAGCGAGCTGAGTTCGACAAACTCTGAGCTGAGTTTGACGAAATTTAAGTTAACTGCCCAACTCATTTTTCTTCACCTGTCCAATCATTGACTACATGTATGCAAGAACTAGAGCACACATCAAATACATTATGCCCCTTAGCATGATTGTTGATGCCAATTCAAATCCTGAGGAACATTGTAGGGCACAATTCCCAACACTTAGCAAATGAAGACATATGGAAACACTATGGTAAAGAAGAATGGCAGAAGCACGAGGTAGTATGAGAAAAAAGGAGATTGCACTTCAGGATGTACAGATACGATGATCTAGATGCTCCTCCTACTCCGCCAAAGTATTTTCCAAAGCCAAAGGCGTATTTTGAAAGGCAGTTACAGAAGAGTCAGGGTAAACCAATTTGATGTTCTTAAATTTCTTAATGCTTGTATAAAGTTATTTGCCCCGATAGAACCTATATTTACATATGTTAATATTTTGACTGTGATTATTATTATTTCTAAATTTTTATGTTCTTTCTTTGACTTATTATATTGCGTGCAATTCACCTTAATTTGTAGGGTTTTGACTTCTTCAAATAGGGGAGATTTTTGGGTATTGTATCCACAATAACCCTGAGTTGAAGAAGTGTCCCTTGAACTAAGATGAGTTGAGATTATATTTGATGTTGTTTGTCTAATTATGTGCTTACAAGACCTTAATGCTAAATACACCCCATTGTCAGGTTATAGTGGGTCATGAAACACAGTACTATACAATGTAATCCCTCATTGTGTAGGCCAATGTGTTGACCCATATGTAATCTCTCTATTAGATGGTACTTTTATTCTAAGTGCATTAAAAGAAACGAAGAAGGACAAGTTATTGTTTTCATAAAAATGGAATTTTTCCTCAAGTAAAATTCATCGAGTATAATAGTGAATACTCGACGAATTCATCGAGTATACTCATGGATACTCATCGAATTCGTCGTGAATACTTAATGGAACTAGTCGAATCCATCGTATTTACCTAGGGAATAATCTCTGAGTTCGTGGAATTCAGCCAAGTAAAATTCGTCAAGTATTGTAGTGAATACTCGTCGAATTCGGCGAGTATACTTATGGATACTCGTCGAATTCGTCTTGTATACTTACTGGCACTCGTCGAATTCGACGCATTTACCTAAGGGATAACCTATGAGTTCTTGGAAATCAGTTAAGTAATAATTGTCGAATATCCTCAAGTATACTCATCGAATTCGTCAAGTGTATCTATTGATATTTGTCGAATTCATCGAATATGTATGACGATACACGACGAATTTGTCAAGACTCACTGGGTAGGCGTTGAGTTCTCGAAATTTACTTCTCTGGATTTGTCTAAGTTAAATTTGTCAGATATCGAAGTCGATTCATCGAGTAAACCCTTGGATATTCAACGATACTCGAAGAATGGACTTAGCATTTTTTTTTGTTTTTCTTTCTGACGGGTTTCTGCTTCTTGTCGTCGGTCATGCACAGTGCACGTGGACATTTTGTTCTTGGAAAGTTATTTGTAGCCATTGGAGACGGATTTCTATAAATACCTAGGGTTAATTCGTTCAACCCTAAACGCTCCTTCTAAATTTCAAATCATGTTAAGGCCGCCAATCTCCGTCGTCTGTACATCCTTCGGAAAGAAAAGGCGTGACCTCGCCTTGCATGACTGGCGATTCCTTTGAAGTATTTATTCGGCAGATCTCTCCAAACTTCTACAAGATTTCGGATAGTGTCAGATCAAGTATTCAGATCAAGCTCCCAAGTTTTGTTTCTAATCTTCTCCTTCTACAAAGCTTTCAAGATTTCATTCAAAGAACAAGAAGACCAAATCTATTCAGATCTGAAGATTTAGATTGTTTTCAATCTATAGATTTGTACAAATTTTATTTTGAACTCTTGTAGGAAGTTTCTCTTCTGAGTTGTAGATTCTTGTTTTAGGATCGAGTTTTAGGAGAGGTTGTTCTCTGAGTTGTAGGAGAGGTTGTTCTCCAAGTTGTAGGAGCGTAATCTCCAAGTTGTAGGAGTTGAGGCTCCGAGGTGTAAGATTTAGATAATCTGAGATAAAGGTGAAATAGCTGAATCTAGACCTTCATGGTTGATAGGCGAGGCAGGACAGTGGACGTATGATATAAAAATTAAATGTGGAGAAGGGGTTTTGCGTGGAGAAGAAAAAGTTAATGAAAGATAAGGTGAAAGTGTGGTTGTGAGATGTTCTCCGATTCTATATTCGATGAAGGCAAGTGTACCTCATCGCATATAGTATAGGATATTAAGTTCAATATCAAGGTCGTATTACCCGAGGCGATTTGATTACTTCTACTTCAAGGAGTTACTATTATCATATCAAATAAAAGTTCTTTTGGGCTTGCTCACTAAATTAGAGAAGTGAGAAAATTACTTGCAAATAAAAGAAAGGCTAAACGATGAATAAGCGGTAGTACTCGATCTTGAATTTCTTTGGCATAAATTAATCAAGAATGCAATAACAAACTTTAACTTAATAAAATAAAGATACCTTGACCATGGGAGTTCCTGAAGCTTGAACACACTCCTCTCGAAGAAGTACCCAACTGAGGTTAGAAAGATCCGACCGAACGCTCGTCTCGTATTTGAATACCTAATGCTCACTTTAAGTAGTGAACCCTGCTATTGGATTTGACTCCAATCCGGGAGATTTACGTCATTCTCTCTCGATAGGTGCGTGCAACTCTCTTTACTCTTGAGCGCTCACTTCAAACTATCGGCCTCTCGGCTACCCAAGAATGAAGCATGAATGAAAACTATATACCGATAATATAGTTTCATTCAAAATAAATCAAGAGTAAATCGAAGGCCTAAATTCTAAAAAGAGAAAGAGAGCTAGAGCATCATAACTGATCAACTGATCAACTGATCCTCGAATCATCAAGATCGAGTACTATGAGGAATTAGTTACTCGTTGTGGAGGGGGAGAGAAGAAAGAGTGGTAGGAATCCAATAGAGAAATTAAGTAAAAGAGAAAGAAAGAAGGAAGTTGAGAAAGAGAAGAAGAGGAGAGATAAAACTAGTTCAAAACTTCAACTATGGAAAAGCACATAAAAGAGAACTAATTTAACTTACAACTAGTGCATTATAGAAGATTATAACAAGTAAGAAAAAGTCCATAAACTAGAAGAAAAAAAAGAAGAAAAGAGGCTAAGAAGAAATGAGCTTTTTTATTAAATCAAAAGGGAGCTACAAGTTGAAATGAAAGTACAATAACTTGAAATGAAAGCTGGCCAACACTACTATCATACTAGAAATGAAATTACAACATTATTACAACACTTGCATGAAATTAAAAGCCAAGAAGGCTTGAAATAAAAGAGAGAAAGAGAGAAAACAAGGAAGAACACTTAAAGAGAGCTCAAGAATCTGATTGACAGCACCTCCCCTCTCAAAATTTGGATGCTCAACACTTGGAGATGCTCTCAATTTTTAGAAATTTTTTGGGCTGGGTCACGCCCCCCCTTACACGCTCGGGTGGGGCGTGTCACATTCAGCGTGACTTTTCTTGCTGAAATTAAATGCTGGAGGTGACAGGCATCGTAGTTGAGTAACACGCCCCGATGACACGCCCGTGTAATATTGGCATATAAGCTGCGGCATGACGGTGGAATGCGGAAAAGTCGTGCTGCGGGGATTCCTCGGCACTTGGCGGGACAAGCCTCAAGTACATGCCCTACCTGGGCATGTCTTGTGGGCGTGTATGTTGGATTTCTTGAATCTGACTTCGGACTGATTCCTTAATTCCATTAGTGTTACATGCCCTCAGTACACACCCTAGGAGGGCATGTCAGGGGGGCGTGTATGGTACGGGGTTGACCTCAGGTGCTAGATTCTGCTGGAAATTATGATTACTTCTGTACAATGTTGGACACGCCCTCTGATAAGCCCAGGGAGGGCGTGTCAGGGGGGCGTGTCAGGCCATTTTGGCCGAAAGCTATGAAAACCTGCAAAAAGAAGAGAACACATTAGTTGCAATAATATATGCAAAAGGAGGTCAACATATAAGCATACAAGACATGATTTGTGTATTAAAAACTTGAAAATACCCTAATAGTTTAGACTACAGAACGTACTATCAAATTCCCCCAATCTTAAGCTTTGCTTGTCCCCACGCAAAGATATAAAAACTAGTTAATATAAAAAGTGACTAATCCAAAATATTGTAATTATGCTTACACAAGTACTATGCAAAATTCTAAGTAGGGAGATGGTGAAACGCAAATCTAAACCAGTTACTTAGGCATGGTTTAACAATTTATAAACTTTACTAACGAAAATAAATCATCCAAAATTTAAACAAAATTCTTTAAATAAATTTAAGTAAAGTAACAAAATGAAAAAGAGCATTGAGTTATTACTAGATCCAAGAGACACATTATAACTATATTAATCAAATAACAAAAATCTAAATTTAAATCCAAATCTATACTAATCTACTTTTCTTCTTTACTTAGCTAATAAATAAAATTCAAAAGCATGAATCAAAAGAGCTTATTAGGACCGAAACGTTTGGTTTAGGATTATGATTAGGAGTGGAATTCAAAGATAAACAAGGAGGCTTTAAAATCACACTAAACCAAAATAAAGAGTTTCAAAAATTTCATCATAAATAAAATATTTTTCTTTCTTTTTCTTTTCCATTTTTTTCTTTCCTTTTTTCAAAACAAAGGCCATAAAGTGAACTTTGTGAGGGATTCAGCAGCATTGGAGCAGGCGATCGTAAAAGCTTTAGCTTGTCGGAGCCCTCCCCGGGGCAAAAAGTGAAAAATAAAGAAAACAGAAAAACCTTGGGTTGCCTCCCAAGAGCGCCCTTTGTTTATAAAGGTCGTTTGAGCTCGACCAAAAAGAATATTGTCAAGCAATAAGAAGTCTTAAATTATTATTATAGTCCAAATAAAAAAATAGTTCAAGAGTTTGATAACACTAATTGTTCTGTCATAGTGGGAATTAAATCGTTTGGAAAATAGAGTTTTAATCGGTGACCGTTTACTTTAAATTCACCCTTATCCGAGTGCAAAATGAGAACTGTCCAATATGGACAAGCCTCTTTAACAATAAAGGGGCCAAACCATCACGATTTTAATTTACCCGGAAAGAGGCGAAGTCGAGAGTTATAAAGAAGGACTAGATCGCCCGGCTAAAAAGTTTGAGGAAATTTAATATTTTTGTCGTGACAAAACTTTGTTCGCTCTTTATAAAGCCTATTACTCTCATACGCGTTCACGTGCCATTCGTCAAGTTCATTTAGCTGAAATTTGCGTTGTTCGGCAGTTAGGGTAGGATCTATATTTAATGTTTTGAGTGCCCAAAATGCACGGTGCTCTAACTCAACCGGAAGGTGGCAAGCCTTGACATAAACCAATCGATACGGCGTGCAGCCGATGGCTGTCTTATACGTCATTTGATAGGCCCATAGGGCATCATCTAGTTTTAGTGCCCAATCCTTCCTATTTATAGATAAGGTTTTGAAAAATGTTTAAGTTGTCTACCTAAATCACCAAGAGGGGGGTGAATAGCAGAGTTTTGCGTCTTTTTATGGAATAAAAATTGAACGAGCGATGCACAGAAAAATAAGCAAGAATTCACAGACGAAATCAAGTTTATAGTGGTTCCCCAACCTTGGGTACATCCGCTTTCCACCTCACCGATCTAGCAATGCACTAGACTTGGCTACTCCACTACTCTCGGATTGAAAACAATCCTACCACTCGGAACAAAGTTCCTACAACCCGATCCATCAAAATAGGATCTACACTCAGAAGAGAAACTTGCTACAAATAACTCGGAGAATAAAGCTCCTACACTCGTAAAATAATCTCCTACAAGAGTAAAAATGAAATAGAAACAGTATTGATCTCAGATCTGAAAACTTCAGCCCTTCTTCTTCCTTAAACTTTGAAGCTCTGTCTGAAATAGTTTGAACAAGACACGACCAAATCTCTAGATCTGAAAATTCTGGACTTAGCATGATCAAGAAAAGAATCTGTCGATGTAGAAGATCTTGATCTGTTGAATCACTTGTTCTGAATCTTTGGATCGAAAGCAGATCAGCGATGAAGACGATGAGCAGTGGCGGCTTCCAATTTTGGAAAGAGAAAACACGATTCAGAATACTTAGGAATTCTTCTTAGGGTTGGTCGATTATGTTAAGACCTTTTATAGGACTTACTTAACGGTCATAATCATAATAAATGCATGACATGTAGACCAATAATGCACTAATTATTTTTGAAATCACGTCTGTCGAAACTTAGAAAAAATCAGAAAAACAGTACAGCATTTCTTGAGAAGAATGATAGTACTCGAGAAAAGATCTTCTGATTCTCGAGAAGAATGATGATGATCTCGAGAAAAAAACATAGTCAAAATGTAGAGGTGGAAATCAACAATTTCGAGAATTAAGGATAGTACTCGAGAAGAATTATTTTGTTCTCGAGAAGAAGTACTTTGGTACTCGAGAATAAAGAAGTATCTCGAGAACAGATGTCTGGCTCTCGAGAAAATATTATAGGTCTCGAGAAGTATTTTCTGCTTCTCGAGAACTAAACATTGCCTTCTCGAGAAAAATCCTTGGCATCTCGAGAAAAGGACTTAGAAAAATATCCTGTCTGGAAAAGAAGTAACTCGAAAAAAATGAAATTTTGTTCTCAAGAAAACATTCTGTTACTCGAGAAAAAAATTTGTTACTCGAGAAATGACTTCTGGTTCTCGAGAAGTAATACTGAGCTTCTCAAGAAATGACATATGGCATCTCGAGAAAAATAAATTGCTTCTCTAGAAAAGTAGATTGCTTCTCGAGAAAAAGACTTAGAAAAATATCATGACTGAAACTGAAGTAACTCGAGAAGTAAAGTCATGGAGTACTTGAGAACATATGGCTTTCTCGAGAACAACACTAAGCTTTCTCGAGAACTGCTTATGCAACTCAAGTACATGACAAGTCTTACTTAAGAATAGACTTAAGTTCTACTCGAGTACAAACTTCCCTACTCGAGAAAAATACTTAGAGATTTTCTGAAAATCAGTAAACTTGATTTCTTCAGGATATACAGCTGCCAACTTTTCTCATATGTCTTTAGTGCTTGAAAAAGAAGTGTGTCCCAATAGAGAGGCTACACATGAGTCAACGCCATGGATCACACAATAAGGGATTACATTGTATGGTCCTGTGTTTGGTGACTCATTATAGATTGACATTGGTCTATACTTGGCAATTGTATCCTGCAAACACTCTACTAAAAATAGCATCAAATACAAACTTAATTCATCTTATTTCAAGGGTGACTTCATACAAATCTGGGTTATTGTGGATGCAATACCCAACAATCTCCCCCTATTTGTAAAAGCCAGAACCCTCTACACTAAGGTGAATTATATCATGATAAACAATCAAAGAAATAAATAACCATGATAAATAGAAGAAAACCAGTAATATAGAAAAGTCAGAGATTATCAAAACTTAAAGGTTTATATTCATATAAATTATCCAAGAGAATTCAATTCCACAAGATTTCAAAAATTGAATTTTTTTTATCATCAACAATGTCTACTGGTTCTGTTGTTGTTGTTGTTGTCTTTCTTGCTTTTCTTGTTGTGTCTTCTAGTATCTGTAAGGTTTTGGAAAGTATTTAGGAGGTCTGGGTGGAGCTTTGGGATTGTTCCTTCCATATTCTCTGTCATACAATCTCCTCTTGGTAAGTGATTTTTCATATAGATCCCATTCATAGGAGTTGTAGTGACTGTTTATGTCTTCATTAAAGTCAACTACAAGTTTCCAAGTATCAATAATTAGAGCTTTGGAGGTTGGACTCTAAACTTCAGAGAATTCTTATAGTCTTCTCCTCTCAACTTCAGAATGAGGAGTTGATCTACTGGCTGATGCACCATCACCATATTTTCTTTGTTTGGCTTTCTGAATCTCTGGAGGTGATTGAGGAGGCATACTTACTTGTTCTGATTCCCAGACTTTCTCATAGTTTTTAGGAGGTGGTCCTTAAAAATAGTCAGTAGGAGGTATCACAACCCGCATTTTCACCGCCAAATAAGTATATCAGAGTAAGATAAAAATTCGCATCACGATGTCACGTTAGCAGGCGATAACTTCGGACGCTCAGGAAAAACTCTTACTTCAAAACTCTTAGTTAGTCGTATCCCTCAGCTTAGTGGCTCATCTAGTCCACAAAGAAAGTAGTTATACACTACGGAAAATACTTATTTTATGAGTATATGCATCCAACATGAGTGTAAACGCCCCCCAGGGAACAACTCATGGTATACAAGATCCTAGATTTATAATGAGTTTAGCTAAAAGTCTTTACGCTAACCAGAAAGTAGTGACTTAATTTTGAAAGAGATGGCATGTATGATGTACTAATAATAGTGATTTATAAGTTAAAAATATTTAACATGCAGTCCTAGCATAAAATATCCCAGAGAGCAAGTATCCCAAACTCACAGAAAGAAAGCTAAGCAGCTAGGAAGTATCCAAAAATAACAATTCTGTGGGCGTCAACAAACTGACACGAACCCACAAAATGTAAAGTATGTCTGAACTAGCAAATAAACTAAAAAAACAACAAACTACCTCAATACGGTAAGGCAAGGAACACAACCAACACTGCTGCTCAGAAACCTCAAAAACTAGCACGGATACCTGCTATAGCTCTGAACCTCAGGCATTCCAAAGATCGAACACCTCAACAAGAATGTACAAGTAATGGCAGAAAATAAGCCAAAAGTAAATGAAGTCGAGGGGTACCAACCCAAGGAAAATACTTAATAAAGTACAGCAGAAATGTACAAAACCCAAAAAAAGAAACACTTACGCGAAGCATCACGTACAACAAAGCACCTCAAATGCACAAGACTATAAGGGGAAAAAGGTCATGATTAAACCATCCGAAAAGAAACAAACCCCTATTAGCTACCAGTGGTCAACTCCACCCAACAATCCGAAACTGGCAGAGTGGTCAACTCAGCCGGACACAACCCCAAAGACAATTATCCGTCTAAAAGCGGGGGAGACTAAACACTCCACCATTCACCTCAAATGCCCCAAACATCCGGTAGAGCCCCACAAAGTACTAATAGGGAAGAAAAACAACGTAATGATCCGGGTTTAGATCTCATAAGCCCACAAAAACATGCAACTTGTCTCGCTTCATGGCATCGCCACGTAGAAAAACCATGATAGAAATCTCATGACAACAATGGCACATCGTATTCTACTAAACAATTCTAGATCTGAAGCGATTGATCAACCTTTAGGAGGAATTTACAACCCTAAATAACCTCCAACGCATTCTACGAGAAAGTTACGGAATGGTAGAAAAAGTGATATTTAATCTCATCATCAAGATACATAGCACTACAAGGTTATGTAACCAAGACCAAGAACATGGAAAGTAAAATGGAAAATATACAAAGATCACGTCAACACTTAAGAACCAGCAAGTTATTTATTAACCATGATAGCAAGAAGTTAGAAACTTCTACAAAACTGGATAAAGAAGAGAAGGGAAGAAGAAAACCATCAGTTACTTTGGTTTTACCGGAAAAATTCTTCAAACCACTCCACGTCGCGAATCGGGGCAAAAGAAGACGGAAGGAGTCGAAATCTGAACAAGAATGGCGGAAATAGAGGTTAGGGCCAAAAAACCAAGCGAGAAAACTCAAGGAATGGGGAAACATTTACCGCGATGGCATAGCTCTCGCTGAGAGCTTTCCGGATCTATATTCGGTTGAAGATTTCGAGCACCGGAGCACCATCGGTGGCCACTGAAAGAATCATGAAAAACTCCTCCCACGTCGCTCTGGTTCAGAAGATGAATAGGAAATCGGTCCAAAGTGAAGGAGGAAAAAGAAGATAAGTATTTATATACTAAGGGTATTATTTGGATAATCAGCACTTAAGCAAATCAAATCGGGATCGGGTGAACCGAACATCTCAAGAAAAGATGTTGTTCTCGAGAACACAAAAATTATTCTCGAGAAGGAAGTTGTTGCTCTCGAGAACACATAAGTTGTTCTCGAGAAGAAGAATCTGCTCTCGGGAAGAAGGACTATTCTCGAGAACACAGGAGTTGTTCTCGAGAAGAAGGATTTGCTCTCGAGAACCCAGAAGCAGTTCTCGAGAAGATAAATCTGCTCTCGGGAAGAAGGACTATTCTCGAGAACATAGGAGTTGTTCTCGAGAAGAAGGATTTACTCTCGAGAACACATAAGCAGTTCTCGAGAAGAATGGCCTAATTCCGAGAAGAAAAGGATGTTCTCGAGAAAAGAAAAGGCTGTTCTCGAGAAGAAAGGGTTGTTCTTGAGAAGAAGGCAACAAAATCCCAAAAAGAAGGAATCACATTTCGAGAGCGGAAGAACACACCTCTTGGGAACGAAAGGTCTTTCTCGAGTACAACAGAGAAGATCAACACAGTTCATCGAAATTTCGTCGAACGCAACACAGTTCGACGATTTACATTCAGATTTTGTCGAACGCAACCCAGAACAGCTCGACTCGTAGTCGAGCTCAACTCAACGATCGCCGAGTTCCGCTCGACGATCGTCGACCTACAATCGACACTTCGCCAAACACCAGGTAGCACCGCAAAACCTGCGTCACCCGCCTCAGGTCGACGAAATCCTACCCAAAGGAGGGCTTCCCGAGAATCAAAGCAAGCCTAAGGCTGGAAAATAATTACAATAGTTTATCATCTTCATGACAGTTTGACAAGGAAAATAAGAGTTTCAACAGACCCCAAATGCGCAATGAATTTTAAACAAATTCAATAGCGAAGACAACCCTAGAATCTGATGTACCATTCTTGAGACTCAATCATTAACAGCTCTCACAAGAAAGGAAATCACCACAAGGGTCCAAACACACGCCGAGACTCCAAAATGCTCGGAACGCAACTGAAAGAAATAGTGTCTAACCACCTAGAGGGGGGGTGAATAGGTGTACTTTTTCTTTTTACTATAAGACAAACAAATTGTTTTGTACTTTAAGAAGCAAATACAAATTCTATAGTTATCACAACACAGCAACCACAGAAACAAATATTCACGGAGTGCACACAGTGTTTATAGTGGTTCCCCAAGGTCTGGGTACATCCACTTTCCCCCTTCGCCTATCTAGTAGTGTACTAGATTCGGCCTAACTTCTGCACTTCTCCTCAGATCCTCAGATCTTACAGCTCAAAACCCCAATCTAGTTTCCTACAACTCAGAGTGTCCTCACTCCTACAACTCAGGCACAAAGCCCTACCACTCAGTCTTCAACAAGACCTACACTCAGGCTTAACATCCCTACCTCAGCCTTCAACAAGGTCTACACTCAGAGAATTGTTTCTCCTACACTCAGGCTCAAAAGCCCTACCTCAGCTTTTATAAATTTAGGTTTACAACTCAGATCCCTTAGGATCCTACAAAAAGATAATAAAATGTTTTTATATCACCACTCAGTTTGAGAGAATGAAGAGGGCAATCTTCTTGATCAGTTCTTGATAGCACTGATTCCTGAGATCAACTTTATCTTTGCTTTCTTCAAGGCTTCTTGAGTCTGAACTCAGTAAAGATGATCTTCTTGAAGTAGACTGGCTGGCAACTTCCTTCTTAGGATGGAGAAATAAATCTGGATCCTACTTTGCAGTCTGGTTCAGAACCTGCTCCTTAAGAGATTTGATTAACAAGTCTCTTTCTTGACTTCAATTACCGAAGTTCTCTCTCTCCAAGTAAATTTGAAGTTTCTTCAGAATACTGATTTACAGTTTTCTCTGGATCTGTCTTGATCTTCTTAAACTTTAATCTTCTGATTGATGATTCAATAATTGTGATCCATTCTCTTCTGTTGAAGGAGAAAGGCATTTATATAGTCTTCCTACAAGGTAACCGGCTGATCCGGTTTCTAACGAACTTTTGACAGCTCTGACAGTTGCAGTTGACCGGTTGAAATGGCAGCTATCAAGTCATCCAGTCACTTCTTGAAAATACTGTCTCTGTCTGAATGTGTTGATACTGTTCTTCAATATGTGTCGACACAAATAGACCAAGTGTCGACACAAGTGGACTAAGTGTCGACACTAGCCTTGATGGTGTCGACACAACTCCTTGTGTTGTTGTAATAGCTTCTCGACACAGCTTCTTTAGAATGTGTCGACACTGATTCTGTGTATCGACACTGATTCTGTGTGTCGACACAAGTACTTATTCTTTAACACTTAGTTGAATTCTGTTGTGTGTCGACACATCTCCTTTGTGTCGACACATCTTCTTTTGTTGTTGATACTTGCTGAGTGTCGACACATCTCCTTTGTGTCGACACATGCCTTCATGTGTTGAAACTTGCTGAGTGTCGACACATCTCCTTTGTGTCGACACATGCCTTCTTGTGTTGAAACTTGCTGAGTGTCGACACATCTCCTTTGTGTCGACACAAGTACTTTAACTTTGTTGAAGCTTGCAAAGTGTCGACACAACCACCTGGTATCGACACATTTGATGTCGACAAAGCTTCTCTGTGTGTCGACACTGCCTCTAAGTGTCGACACAGATTATGTTGACAATTCTTCACAGTGTGTCGACACTGCCTGTATGTGTCAACACTTTTCTTCTGGTGTCGACTCTGTCTTTCCTGGTGTCGACACAATTACTCCAAGTGTCGACACAGCTTCTCTAGGTGTCGATACAAGCCTTTATAAGTGTTGACACTTCACCTCTAGGTGTCGACACATGGACTTAGAAACTTTTCTGCATTTTTCTGCAATTACTTAACATGCACATATAAACTCAAAGCACATCAAATAGACCATGATGTATATCATTGAGTAGGGTGAGACTTCTTCAAATCTACTACACATTTTCCAATGTACCTAACAATCTCCCCCTATTTGGAGAAGTCATAACCCTTAGTCAATGATATACACCATTCATAACAAATACTCAATATGATGTATAACAGTATTATATGATAGGGTAAATACTAAACATATATAAACAAAACATATATAAACAATTATCTCAGAATAATAATGTAATATATTGAACATCAAACATTGTTTTGTTATAACTTCCAATAGTTTCATTAATCAAAAGTTTACATAGATTTTAATGAAAAAGATTACAGAGTAGTAAACTTAAGAAAATTCTATTTTATGGCTGCTCTGGCTCCTTGATAACAATGCCCTTTCCAGATTGAATCTTGGCTTGAACTGGAGCATCATTGTCATCAGCAGGCCTCTTTCCCTTAAGATCTTTCTTCTTCTGTTCTTCAGCCCTTATCTTTTGTCTCTCAAAATAATGATAAGGCTTAGGGAAATACTTGCTAGGATCACGTGCATTAGGAGGTAGCTTCCCTAGTTTAGCATTTCTTCTGTACTGAACTATGGCCTCTTGCCTAGCTTCATATTTTCTCCATTCTTGGTCAGAGTACCATTTACCCCTCTCTAGAAAATTATCCTTTGCAACCTTCCAAGCAGTCAGTATAATATTTCTAGAAGTTGGGCTCCACTGCTCAAAATCAGGCCTTAACACTGCCTGTTCTCTGAACCTCTTCTTAGATAATTGAGCTTCTTGCTCTTTCAATACTGCCTCTGGCACAGGCTGTACTACTTTCTCAATGATCACATTTTGAGCACCTTCTGGAGGGCTATACATAGATTGTATCTCTTGATGTATCATGTCAAATTCTGCTGGAGGGTAGATCACTTGAGCCACTTCAGCTTGCTCACCTCCAAAAATAGCATGATGTATACCAGATTCAGCAATATTATCATCATCACACAAAGGTGGATATCCAAGGGTAGCTCTAATTCTGTTTGAAATCCATTTAGCATGGTCAGAGCCTGCATTGACTAATACCCTATCCCCCTTTATGACTTCTCTTTCTATATGATCCCTAAGATCATCCTTCTGAAATCTGATCTGAGCATTCAAATAGTTAACACCATCTTTATAAAAAGGTTTTAACCTTTGGATCTTTTCAGTAATAGCCTTTTGAGAATCTTCAATTGCAGTTGTAATAGCAGTGAGATTTTCTTGTAATTGCTTGGCAAACTCAGTCTTGGCAGCAGTCCTTGCTGCAGTTTGAGCAGCTGCTATATTTTGTATTTCAGTTACTATCACATTATGTGATTCAGTTAAATTGTCATTCATTCTAATCTGGTTTTCCAGGATATATCCTTGTTTCACTGTCATATCATCAACCTGTGTCTTTATCTTCTTTTGGTGAGTGCCTAGGTAAACCACTGCATTACCTCCTTTATGAAAACAGTAAGTCATTTACTTCTTATTTTGATTTACTTCAAATCTAATAGATTTTATATCTTGAGCCAGATCAAATTGAAGGGATTTATGTCCTTCATCCATATATTTTTCTAGAGCCTTCCTTTGCTCATCCATCTTTATTTGCAAAGCCACCAACAATGAACTATAATCAGCAGTTGGAGCTTGTTGTGGAGCAATAGTTTGCAGTGCTTTCTTGTAGGTCTGGCTTCTCCTTTTGAAGACATGTAGCTTTCTTTTCTTGGCTCTTGTAGCCTCTTCATCTTCAGAATCAGAAGTACTAGCAATGTCTACTCTATCCTGTGGAGTAGGTGGCAATTCCTTCTCTGCTCTTGGTAGGTAGCTCCTCAGCACTCCTTTGCTCCTCAGTCTCTTTTCTAGCAGTCTCATCCTGTGATCTTACATGCTCCCCCTCATGGTTAGCTGACTCCCCCTCAAAAGCTGCTTTCTCTCCCTCAAAATCAGTCTGTAATAGATCAGGGAACATCTCTTCTAAAGTAAACTCATGTTGAGTATGGACTGGAGAATCTCTTATCTCAGGAGCATTTTTTACAACTGATGTGTCTTCCATGACAACATCTTGTGGTTGACTATGTATCTGAGTTTGTTGATCAACATCAAGTAATGATTCATTCAAAACTTCATCCTCAATATTGAAAATAGATTGATTAACTTCATTGATTATCTCAAGAATTGTTTGGGTTTCCCTTTCACTGTCTAAGTGAGTTGGCTCATCCATATGTTGAGGCTCCCCCTGGAGTGGATCCAGGTGAATGGGGCTAGCAGATGGTAGCTCCCCCTGCCTCTGGGCATCTACATTTCTTGTTGGTGACTGTCCAGCATTTCCAGCTTCTCCATCATCAGAACTAAAAACTACTTGCTCTTCTAAGCTACTGGATGATTCAGAAGCCACAATGGCTTTCTTCTTCTTCTTCTGATGAGAAACTTCCTTTTCAGGAGTAGGCATTTCCTTTGTCAACACCCTATCCCACCTTGAGATAATCCTAACATCCATTCTCCTCATATGGTTTATCTTAGAACCTGCAACTTGGTTCATGACTTCTGGAATACTTCCAGCCAAGTACAAACTCATAATCCTACCCAGATTGGGCTTCTTCAGACTTTCCTTTATCTTTTCAAACATCACTGCTGACCAATCAGTTTTGAGTTTGAAAATGATCCTTGTCATTAAACTGAACATGTGAGCTGAGATTCTATCATGCCCACCTGGCTTGCACAAAATCACCTTACCTACTACCTCAGATAAAAATTTTCCTTGCACGTTCATGTCTTTCCTGTTAAAGACTGATCCAATCTTCATGCTTGAATCTAATCCACACCATTGCAGTGCCTCCCTTATCTTTGATGCAGGTACATCTTCCTCTTCTTTAGTTCGAGGTAGATGTAGAACTTTTTTCAGACTTTTCTGGGTGACTTTCACCTTAACTCCATGGACTTTGGATTTAATCTTAAGACCAGTTTCATCAAGGGTAGCTGCACTAAATAATTCAAGGACCTCCTTCTTCCAAATCTTGATTGGTTCTGAAATAAGATACTCTAACCCAGTCTCTGCAACTAGGGTTACAACACCTTGAATTTCTGGTTCCGCGTCGTCAAAGGCATGTCGCACAAGCTCATAACCTTCATTGATGTTCTCTTCTAGCTTGGGCGCCATTAGGGTTTGGAGAAATTTTGAATTTAGAGAAGAGAGATGTCGACACACAAGTTTGGTCTCGAAACTATGGTGAGCGTGTCGACAAACAATGGTGAAGACCTATTTATACCTTTCTAAAATTGAAGATGAAAAGGCGCGTCAAAATACTTGAAATGTGTCGACACTGTTGAAAAGTGTCGACACTTACTTCTAATGTCTCGACAACTATGTGTCGACACAAATATAGTCAACAGAATATATGTGTCGACACTTATATATCTGCACTCGACGATTAGTCGATACTTCACTCGACGAATTCTGTGTTAATCCTAAGTGTCGACACCACCCTGGATGTGTCGACACCTACTTTGGATGTATCGACACTAATTCTCTGAAGTGTCGACACAGACTTTCTAGATGTGTCGACACCATTTCTCTGAAATGTCGACACCACTTCTATGTGTCGACACAAACAACTCTGTGTGTCGACACTATTTTACTTAGCCAATTTTTTAAACTATTCTAAGTTTAACATTCCTAATTCAATTTTAAAATTATTGAATTTGGTTTCTTCTAGGGGCTTAGTAAACATATCAGCAATCTGATTATCTGTTTCAACATATTCTAGGGAAATGTCCTCTTTTTCTACATGTTCTCTAAGAAAATGGTATTTAATTTCTATGTGCTTAGTCCTACTATGTGAGACGGGATTATTTGCAATAGAAATGACACTTGTAGAATCACAAAATAAAGGTGTTCTACTTACTTGAATATCATAGTCTTCTAGCTGATGCTGAATCCACAAAAGTTGTGCACAACAACTTCCTGCTGCCACATATACTGACTCAGTTGTGGAGATAGCCGCACTGGTCTGCTTCTTACTGCTCCATGACACCAGCCTTCCACCTAGAAATTGACAGGTTCTTGTAGTACTCTTCCTATCTTCCTTGCAGCCTGCAAAATCTGCATCTGAATAATCTGTCAGTACAAAATCTCCATTCCTAGGGTACCAAAGGCCTAGATAAGGTGTGCCCTTAAGATATCTCAAAATCCTTTTGACTGCAGTCAGATGAGATTCTTTAGGGCATGCTTGGTACCTAGCACAGATACATGTAACATACATGATATCTGGTCTACTAGCAGTCAAATACAGTAGGGAGCCAACTATCCCTCTATACAAAGTTTCATCTACAGGTTTCCCTGCATCATCTTTGCTTAGAGATATGTTTGACCCCATAGGAGTTTTCATGGTAGTGGATGACTCCATACCATACTTCTTTATTAACTCTAGGGTGAACTTAGACTGGCATATGGACAGGCCATCTTCAGTCTGTCTAACTTGGAGACCCAAGAAGAACTTAAGTTCCCTCATACTGCTCATTTCAAATTGTCCTTACATAAGTTTTGCAAACTTTCTGCAAAGACTACTTTCTGTAGACCCAAATATTATGTCATCTACATATATTTGGACTAAGATAATCTTATTTTTAGATTCTCTAAGGAATAGAGTCTTGTCTATTTTCCCTCTTGAGAATTTGTTCTCAATGAGGAAACTAGACAGGGTTTCATACCAAGCCCTTGGGGCTTATTTTAACCCATACAAAGCCTTCCTAATTCTATATACATAATCAATTTTAAGAGAATCAACAAAACCTGATGGCTGCTCTACATAGACTTCTTCCTTCAGATTTCCATTCAGAAAAGCTGACTTTACATCTATTTGATATACCTTAAACCCTTGATATGTTGCATAGGCAAGGAACATCCTTATTGCTTCCAGTTTTGCTACTAGAGCAAAAGTTTGATCAAAATCAATGTCTTCTTCCTGCCTATATCCCTTTGCAACAAGTCTAGCTTTATTCTTTATGATGATTTCATTCTCATCCAATTTATTCCTGAAGATCCACTTGGTTCCAATGATGTTGTGGTCTTTTGGTTTAGGAACTAGCTCCCAGACCTTGCATCTTTTGAACTGTTTCGGCTCCTCTTGCATGGCATCAATCCAATGAGAGTCTAGAACTGCTTCTTCAAACTTCTTTGGTTCTACTTGGGATAGGAAACTGGAGTAAAGAACTGTACTCAGATTCCTGCTTCTTATTTGCACTCCTTGTCTGGGATCACCAATTATTTGATTGGCTGGATGATCCTTTAAGTGTCTATTTGTTGGAGGCAGCCTGTCTTCAGGTTGAACTCCTCCAGCCTCTTCATTTAACTGCATCTCTTGATCTTCTTCTGCATCTAGAGAATCTTGTACTCCCCCTGGACAGCAATCACCATCTTCCACATGCTGAGTTGCAGTAGAACCTTCTGTAATGGTAAGCTTGTCCAGCCTATCAGTTATACTTGTAGAGCTGCAAACACTACTTGGCAATTCACAGTTAATGAGTCTTGTTTCATCAAAGACTACATGTACAGACTCTTCTACAACTTGAGTAACCAAGTTGTAGACCCTATAAGCCTTACTATTATTGATGTACCCAACAAAGATCCTCTCTTGGGATTTGGCAGCAAACTTGGTTAGATAAGACTTGCCATTGTTAAGTATATAGCACTTGCAACCAAAGATCCTGAAATAGGATAAATTTGGTTTTCTGCCCTTCACAATCTCATATGGAGTCTTTTTGTGGCACTTGGTGATAGTAGCCCTATTGATTACATGACATGCAATGTTTACTGCCTCAGCCTAGAAATATTCTGGGAAAAAAGTGTCACTTAATAGGGTTCTACCAGCCTCTATCAATGTTCTATTTTTCCTTTCAGCAATACCATTTTGCTGATGTGTTCTTGGTGAGAAAAATTCCTAAAAAATACCAAACTCTTCACACAGTTTTGTCATACTTTCAGACTAAAATTCAGTACCATGGTCACTTCTGATTTTGACCACTGTACTGTCTAATTCATTCTGAATTTGTTTAACAAAACTATATAAGATACTTGGGGTTTCAGATTTTTGTCTTAGGAAGAACACCCAGGAATATCTAGAATAGTCATCAACTACCACAAATGTGTAGACCTTCCTACCTAGGCTGTGAACTGGCATAGGACCAAAAAGATCCATATGCAAGAGGTATAGACACCTCACAGAATCCTTATTCTCAAGGCTATGAAAGGTGGATTTGGTCTGCTTGCCTTTTTGACAAGCTGAGCATATCCCATCCTTTATACACTTAACTTGAGGACCATTCCTCACTAACTCTTTGCTAAAGAGTTGGTCAATTGTCTTATAGTTAAGATGAGCCAGCCTCTTGTGTCATTTAACACAATGTGAGACTCTCTCATCAGCTACAAGACAAATAGGAGAAACATTATTCTCACACACAAAGTCAAGACAAAAGACATTTCTCTTCCTATATCCTGTCAGAATGATCTTTTGATCACTTGACCTTTTGATATGACAACCATTCTTGACATATGAGATGTCATATCCTAAATCACTCATCTGACTTATGCTAATGAGGTTGTGTTTCAAACCCTTCACATAGGCCACTTGAGTGATAGTAATTTGGTTCGTAGAAATGTTACCAAAGCCTTTGATGATTTCTTTTTCTGAACCACCAAAGGTAACTTTAGGGCCATCCTTGATAGATGTATAGTCCTTCAGCAACCCCCTTGTTCCAGTCATGTGCCTGGAACATTTACTGTCCAAGTACCATATAGGGGCATGGCCACTTGGACTCACCTGCAAAACAGATTACTTAACCTTAGAACCCAAATAACTTTTGGGTTCCTGGTGGAAGTTAGTCTGACTTTTAACAAAACTACCTGTAGCTCTTCTAGCAGGCAGTTTGTTACTCTCCTTGACACTTGAATTGTGCCAACAATCTATGGCAAAGTGGCCTATCTTGACACAACACCAGCACTCAAACATGGTGTACCTTTGTTTAGGTACAACCCTGGCTGAATTATCTACTGCAGGCTTCTTGTTCAGTGCTGGGGCTTTGCCCTTAGATTTGGACCTAGCAGTCCAGGCAGGTTTTTTAAATCCTAATCCAGCCTTACCCTTTTGAGGTACAAACTCATCTATCAAGGGTAAAACAGATTTAGGTTTAGAAAAGCTAGCCACAATATCTTTCTCCTTCTGAAGTCTAACCTCCAGATTCCTAATCTGATCATTCTTGAATGTGATTGTGCCCATTTGAATAACAGTTATGTTTTTCAATCTGGCAATCTCATTCAGTTTCTGATCTAACAACTTGTCTGAATCAGCAGCAGCCAATTTAAGACTAGCAATCTCCTTTGACTGAGTTTTGGCCAAGATTTTACTTTTCTTCAAGGCCTGCAATAAGTCCTCATATTCATCAATTAACTGATGAATATCTCCTTCAGATTCAGACCCACCCACATCACTTGATGCAGATGTATCTGATTCTGACTCAGTACTATAAATTGAACTAGAAGAACAACTTTGTACCTTACTTGGTCCAGGCTGATCCTGTTTCTTGTCTCCTTCAGATAAAGTCATCAGTCCCTTGCACTGATTGTCCTCATGCTCATAAATTGAGTTCATTAGCTGCATGAACTCATCTTCTTCCTCTTCAGCAAATAATCCAATATAGACTTCAGCTTCTGATTCTATTTCTGAAGACGATTGATCTGTCAGACTCTTGTCTTTCTTAGCAACAAAGGACTTTTCCTTTTTGCCCTTAAACTGAGTCTTCTTTTTGTCAGCTGACTCCTTCCTCTTTTCAGGACAGTCAGCCACTACATGTCCCTGTCTATTACAACAATAACACACAATTTTTGAAGATGTAGCTTTGCTTGGCTTGGACCTTCTTCTGTCATTCCTTGATGACTTTCTTTTCTGATAGTAGTCATCTTTTGGCTGAGAAGTGGAAGGCTTAGACCTCCACTGCTTCTTCTTTAGAAATTTTTGAAAATGCCTAGTAAAAGCAGCAAAGTCTTCATCACTTTCACTGTTATCTGAATTCTTGCTATCTAAATTATTTGTCACAGCCTCAGCAACTATTTGAGGTGGAGATGGAGACTTGCTTCTATACTTCCTAGTAGCTTCAGTCTTGAAGGCCACAGTCTTTTCCTTGTGCTCCACTCTAGTATTCTTCTCTTCCTCCTTTCTAGCCATTAACTGCATCTCATAAGATAGCAGTTTTCCAAACAAAGTTGGAGGATGTATATCAGCTAGTTTAGCCACTTCCCTAATGGCACAAATCTTGGTGTCCCAGTCCTTAGTCAGAGATCTTAAGAACTTATCATTCAGCTCATAGTTGCTGAAGTCTCTTCCATAGGACACCAACTCATTAACAATCCTATAGAACTTCTTGTAACATTCTGTAATGCTATCAGACTTTTCTTGTCTAAAGCTTTCATATTCCTGATTTAACAAGGACTTCCTATCTTGTCTTACTTCTTCTGATCCCTCCATATAAACTATTAATGTGTCCCATATTTTTTTAGAGGTTTTACAATGAATTAAGTTCTGAAATGTTGCATCATCAATGGCACTAACAATTATATTATGGGCTCTCTTATCCATAGTGGCCAGAATGATTTCATCTTTAGTCATTTCAGAGAAGTCCTTGGGAGTTTTCTGATTTGCATCCAGAATGGATACCTTCTTTGGCACATATGACCCTTCTTTAATTGTAATATATATCCTTGGGTCAGAAACTTCCATAAAGAGTCTAACCCTCTCTTTCCATATGCCAAATATCTCTTTTCTACATATTGGCAATTTTATGGACCCCAGCTCTTTGTGATTCTCACTAGAACCCATTTTCTTGATTCTTGTTTGTTCTGAATCTGCCTACAGGATCTTACTCAGACTGTTAAGTCCCTTTTGGAGCAACCTCGCTTTGATACCACTTGAAAGAAATAGTGTCTAACCACCTAGAGGGGGCGGTGAATAGGTGTACTTTTTCTTTTTACTATAAGGCAGACAAACTGTTTTGTACTTTAAGCAGCAAATACAAATTATACAGTTATCACAACACAGCAACCACAGAAACAAACATTCACAGAGTGCACACAGTGTTTATAGTGGTTCCCCAAGGTCTGGGTACATCCACTTTCCCCCTTCGCCTATCTAGTAGTGTACTAGATTCGGCCTAACTTCTGCACTTCTCCTCAGATCCTCAGATCTTACAGCTCAGAACCCCAATCCAGGTTCCTACAACTCAGAGTGTCCTCACTCCTACAACTCAGGCACAAAGCCCTACCACTCAGTCTTCAACAAGACCTACACTCAGGCTTAACAGCCCTACCGCAGCCTTCAATAAGGCCTATACTCAGAGAATTGTTTCTCCTACACTCAGGCTCAAAAGCCCTACCTCAGCCTTTATAAATTTAGGCTTACAACTCAGATCCCTTAGGATCCTACAAAAGATAATAAAATGTTTTTAGATCACCACTCAGTTTGAGAGAATGAAGAGGGCAATCTTCTTGATCAGTTCTTGATAGCACTGATTCCTGAGATCAACTTTGTCTTTGCTTTCTTCAAGGCTTCTTGAGTCGGAACTCAGTAAAGATGATCTTCTTGAAGTAGACCGGCTGACAACTTCCTTCTTAGGATGGAGAAATAAATCTGGATCCTACTTTGCAGTCTGGTTCAGAACCTGCTCCTTAAGAGATTTGATTAACAAGTCTCTTTCTTGACTTCAATTACTGGAGTTCTCTCTCTCCAAGTAAATCTGAAGTTTCTTCAGAATACTGATTTACAGTTTTCTCTGGATCTATCTTGATCTTCTTAAATTTTAATCTTCTGATTGATGATTCAATAATTGTGATCCATTCTCTTCTGTTGAAGGAGAAAGGTTTTTATATAGTCTTCCTCCAAGGTAACTAGCTGATCCAGTTTTTAACGAACTTCTGACAGCTCTGACAGTTGCTGTTGACCGGTTTAAATGGCAGCTGTCAAGTCATCCAGTCACTTCTTGAAAATACTGTCTCTGTCTGAATGTGTCGAGACTGTTCTTCATTATGTGTCGACACAAATAGACCAAGTGTCGACACAAGTGGACTAAGTGTCGACACTATCCTTGATGGTGTCGACACAACTCCTTGTGTTGTTGTAACAGCTTCTCGACATAGCTTCTTCAGAATGTGTCGACACTGATTCTATTTGTCGACACAAGCCTTCTGTTGAATGTGTCGACACTGATTCTGTGTGTCGACACAAGTACTTCTTCTTTAACACTTAGTTGAATTCTACTGTGTGTCGACACATCTCATTTGTGTCGACACATCTTCTTTTGTTGTTGATACTTGCTGAGTGTCGACAGATCTCCTTTGTGTCGACACATGCCTTCTTGTGTTGAAACTTACTGAGTGTCGACACATCTCCTTTGTGTCGACACAAGTACTTTAACTTTGTTGAAGCTTGCAAAGTGTCGATACAACCACCTGGTGTCGACACATTTGATGTCGACAAAGCTTCTCTGTGTGTCGACACTGCCTCTAAGTGTCGACACAGATTATGTTGACAATTCTTCACAGTGTGTCGACACTGCCTGTATGTGTCGACACTTTTCTTCTGGTGTCGACTCTGCCTTTCCTGGTGTCGACATAATTACTCAAAGTGTCGACACAGCTTCTCTAGGTGTCAACACAAGCCTTCATAAGTGTCGACACTTCACCTCTAGGTGTCGACACATGTACTTAGAAACTTTTCTGCATTTTTCTACAATTACTTAACCTGCACATATAAACTCAAAGCACATCAAATACACCCTGATGTATATCATTGAGTAGAGTGAGGCTTCTTCAAATCTGGTACACATTTTCCAATGTACCCAACAGCAACAACACCGGACAAGTCTAGGTCCTCAAAACCACAACCATTATAATAGGGAAGACATTCCAACCCAACAGAATCCCAAAGTATGGATAAATAGGCCAGACGGACGCGAAAACGCACAAACGGACGCGAAAATGCGAAAAAGGGTAACACCCTGACGTCGAAATTATGACGTCGACAAACCAAATAATGACATTAGAAAAATCGGGGGCATTACAATCGCACCCCCTAAAAAGAAGTTTCGTCCCTAAAAGTAACACAACCTAAAAAACCAATTCAACACGACAAACCCACATATTAACACAACCTTGAAATCAAACCCACACCAAAACCCAATTATTATCAAAAATCTGGAGACATACCTGAACTAAGGGAAAAGATGTGGATGAGATTCTCTCATCGCCGACTCCAATTCCTACATCGCGCTCTCGACATCTTGATTTTGCCAGAGAACTTTAACCATGGGGATTGTCTTTATCCGCAACACTCGATCATGAGAATCCAAAATATGAACAAGCATCTCCACATAAAAAAGATTGGGCTCCAACTGGGGCACATCATCAAGAACTTGTCGGTCGCTTAGCACACATTTCCGCAACTGGCTCACATGAAACACGTCGTGCACACCAGGAAAATTTGCGGGCAAATCCAGCCTATAAGCTGATACACCAATACGCTCGACAACATTAAAAGGTCCCATATGCCTCGGGTCCAACTTATGATCCTTTCCAAACCTTTTAACTCCAGACATCGGGGAAACTTTGAGAAACACCATGTCCCCTACAACAAACTCTAAATCAGTTGTACGCTGATTGGCGTTCTTCTCATATCGTTCCTGTGCTATCTGAAGCTTTTCCCGAATAATCTTCACAGAAACGTCCATTTCTTCTAACGCTTCAGGACCCAGCAACGGTTTCTCACCGACCTCGGCCGAAAACAACGGAGTTCTGCACTGCCACCTATACAAGGCCTCAAACGGGGCCACCTGCAAACTTTATTGATAACTATTATTGTATGCAAACTCCATGAATCTGAGTCGCTCATCCCACGCTCATTTGTGGTTCAAAATGTAACATCTGATCATATCCTCCACGATTTGGTTCACACTTTCTGTTTGATCATTTGTCTGCGGATGATAGGTTGTGGAATACCGCAGATTAGTACTGAAACCTTCATTTAAACTCTTCCAAAAGCGAGACGTAAACCTGGAGTCACGATCAGATACAATACTAATTGGCACTACATGTAATCTAATGACATCGTTTAAATATAGCTCAGTTATCTTCTTCATGGGGTAATCAATCTTAAAAGGCACGAAGTGAGCACACTTCGTTAGTCTATCAACAATAACCCAGACTAAATCGTGACCTCGGGGAGATCTCGGTAACCTAGTAATAAAATCCATTGAGATACTCTCACACTTCCAACTCAAAATTTCTAAGGGCATTAGCTTACCACCAGGGCTTCCATGATCGGCCTTTACTCGCGTGCACGTAAAACATTCTGAAACAAACTTCGTTATATCACCTTTCATTCTGAACCACCAGGCGAACTGCTTCAAATGTTGGTACATCTTGGTTGAACCTGGGTGGTAGGCAACATTGGAACCATGAGCCTCACTGCACAACTTAACTCGAATATCTTCAACATTGGGGATGCAAAATCTATCGCGGTACTTCAAGGTACCCGCGTCATCGATAGAAAAATCAGGAAACTCTCCCTTCTCAGTCCTCTTGTAAAGGTGTAATAACTCAAGGTCTTCCTTCTGATGCAGTCATATGAGTGTAATCGATGAAGTCTCGGCTAACTCCAAACTATTTGACAAATTACAACTCCCAATAGAAATATTCATCAAGAGAAATTCTTCTACCAGCGAATCCACTGAAAGATTAAAACATTTTCCTGTCCTTCTACTTAGGGCTTCGGCTACCACATTAGCTTTGTTCGGATGGTACTGGATCTCAACATCATAATCAGCAACATACTCTAACCATCTTGGTTGGCATAGATTCAACTCTCTTTGAGTGAAATCGTACTTTAAGCTTTTATGATCGGTATAAATCTTGCATATTGCGCCATACAGCAAGTGCCTCCACAACTTTAGGGCATAAATCACTGCTGCGAACTCTAGATCATGTGTAGGGTATTTCTTTTCATGTACCTTTAGCTGTCTCGACCCATACGCAATTACCTTGCCTTCCTGCATCAACACACAACCCAGACCAACATGCGATGCGTCTACATACACCGCATATTCTAACCCTTCAGTAGGCAGAGACAAAACTGGAGCAGTGCACAATCTCCTCTTCAATTCCAGAAATGCTTCCTCGCACTTATCGCTCCAAATTAATGTTGCGCTCTTCTGCGTCAGTTTAGTCAAAGGCACAGACAACGTAGAGAAACCCTCTACAAACCTCCTATAATAGCCAGCCAACCCTAGGAAGTTCCTTATCTCCTTGGTGGTGGTGGGCATTCTCCAATCCATAACAGCAGTCACCTTCTCAGGGCCAACCGAAATTCCATTTTTATTTACCACATGACCCAAGAAGGAAACCTGAAGAAACCAGAACTCACACTTACTTAGCTTGGCATATAGCTTATGCTCCCTCAAAGTAGACAAAACCAAACGCAGGTGCTGGCATGCTCATCAGCACTGCGGGAATACACCAAAATGTCATCTATAAACACAACTATGAAACGGTTCAGAAAATTCTTGAACACACGGTTCATCATATTCATAAAGGCAGAGGGAGCATTGGTCAAACCAAAGGACATTACCAAAAACTCAAAATGCCCATGTCGTGAACAGAAGGCAGTTTGTGGAATATCTGCCCCACGAATCCTCAACTAGTGATAGCCTGAACGAAGATCGATCTTTGAAAACACAGAGCTACCATGCAACTGATCAAACAGATCATCAATCCTAGGCAGGGGATATCTATTCTTAATGGAGACTTTATTCAGCTCTCTATAGTCAAAACACAGCCTCATTAATCCGTCCTTTTTCTTTACAAAAAATACGGGAGCACCCCTAAGTGAAGAACGCGGCCTAATAAAACCACTCAGGATTAACTCATCCAAATGAGTACGCAGCTCCCCCAACTCACGCGGGGCCATCCGGTACGCCGCCTTAGCAATAGGACGGGTACCCAGCTCCAGATCTATGACAAACTCCACGTCCCTCTCAGGCGGGAGACAAGGAAGATTAGCTGGAAAAACATCTGGAAACTCACGCACCACTGAAATCTCCTCTATATGCGGCAAGCTAACAACGATCTCCAAAACTGAAACCAAACAAGCAAAACATCTGGAACTTACCAGCTTCGGAGCACGTACCGTAGATATAATCAGAGAAACTTGGTGCGAAAAACCATAAACACTCCCCGGTTGACCATTGTCCATCTTGAAGTCCCAGCGATTAACCCTGCACTAGATAACCACATCATTTTTAGACAACTGGTCCATGCCCAAGATCACATCAAAATCTTTTAAGTCTATCATCTTCAAATTGGCAACTGCTAGAAAATTGCCTAACAAAATCGTACAACTCCGGATACCCTGGTCTGACACCACTAAATCACCAGAAGGAAACTTGACTTAAAATGCATCGCCGACTTGATCGAGAGTCAAACGATGATGCTCAACAAATGCCCTAGCTACAAACGAGTTGGTAGCACCGGAATCAAAGAGAACACGCTCCCAACGGTTCTTTACTTTAAATTTCCCTATAAAATGGTTACATAACTAATCGAACATCATCGAAACTACAGTTGTAAGCTAAAACAGAAACAAAACTAGGTTAGAAACTAACCTGAAATCACATGGGTAGAAGTCTGGGGCTCCTCCTAAGACAACACGTTCAGCTTTCCCTTCCCTTTATCTACAGGCTGCGGCGGTGGCAAGGCTCGAAGCGGCACTGGCTACAGCGCAGGCTGAGACTGTGGGCACTTTGACTTGATGTGCCCCTTATGTCCACACTGAAAGCATACTCGAACCTTATCCCAATAGTGGGCAGCATCATGCCCCTTCCGTTTGCACGAAGTACAAACCAAATCTCTCTTAGGAGCACCCTGGATCACATGGACCTGCTCCTGTTTCTGAGCTCCTAGCCTCAGGAAACATTTCTCAAACAGGTGGCCTGGCCGGCCATAGAAACTGCAAATTCCCTTGCTCCTCTTCCTTGAAATAGCACCGGATTCATAGAAACTATTACTCTCACCAGTCTTCCTCTTATACCTTCTCATTTGTTGTCCTTGGTTCTTGTCATTATCAATTGCCTCAACCTTAAGAGCTGCTTCGACTGCTTCGGCTTAACTCTCTGATTTATAAGCACTCGCCGACTGCTGGATGTCACTCTTCAGACCAACCAGAAAACGCTTGACTCTGTTATCTTCAGAAACTACTAAATCTGGGGCGAATCGGCTTAACTTGCTAAACTCCACCTCATACTCACTCATCGTGAGATGTCTCTGCTTTAAGTGCATGAAATCGTTTAACAAACGATCTCGCTCGACCGACGGCAGAAACTTCTTCATCAAAAGCTCTTTGAAAACTTCCCAAGAACATCCATCCTTCAAGTTTTCCTTCTCCCTTAGCCACCAACTCTTTGCCAAACCCTTAAGTTGGTATGCATAGTGTAACACCCCCTATCCATCGCATAGTATATAGCAGTAGGTCCGGCCGGGGCTCGACGCCATATACCACAGACAGACCGGGCAGTTACTCAGTGGAAACCATCCAACTAATCCAATGTCCTACACAGAGCATTCTAGCGGAAGCAATTTAAAAGTTGCAATTAAGAGAACCCAGCACCAAGCATGAATGTCCACTAAACACCAAATAGGAATGTAGTGCATACACAAGCACAGGCCTTAAGGCCTTACAAAATGGTTTACGAAGATGCCTGAAGTGATCTTCCTCACTCTGTGAGTACACCAAATTATCGTCGATGAAGACGATCACAAAATGGTTCAAGTACTCCCTGAAGGTCCTGTTCATCAAATCCATGAACACTGACGGCGCATTAGTCAGTCCAAACGGCATAACCGTAAACTCGTAATGCCTGTATCTCGTACTGAACGTTGTCTTCGGGATATCACTCTCCCTTATTCGCAGCTGATAGTACCCGAACTTGAGGTCCAACTTTGAGTACACCGTCGACCCGACTAACTGATCGAATAGATCATCAATCCGGGGGATCGGGTACTTGTTCTTTTCCTTCAACTTGTTGAGCTCCCGATAATTAATACATAACCTCAAGCTTTCGTCCTTCTTCTTAACAAAGAGGACCGGCGCGCTCCAAGGTGAAGAACTTGGACGCACATACCCTTGCTCCAACAACTCTTGCAGTTGGACCTTCAGCTCTGCCATTTCCTTAGGCAATAGCCGATATGGAGAGCATGACACGGGCTTTGCACCTGGTACGAGCTCTATCGTAAAATCTATCTCCCGCTGCGGCGGGGCTCCAGGAAGATCGCTAGGAACACATCAGGGTACTCCGATACCACTGAAATACTGTCCAACGCGGGCTTAGGCTTTGCAACCTCCACTAGTGTAAAGAACATTTCTGCACTGGCACGAACAGCCTTCACCACCTGAAGAGCAGACATCAACGTCTTGCTTGACCCCTTCAAGCCCGTGAAAGTCGTCTCACGACCTGCCCCCAGCTTGACTTTCTTTGACTTCGGCCACCGAAGACAACACCGGTCACTCCCGAATGGCTCTTATCTTTGACGGATCCATTGTTATGCCCTCTCCACTTACCACATGGCCAAGAAAAGCCACCGATGACAGCCAAAACTCGCACTTCGAGAACTTGGCGTAGAGCTTATTCCTTCGCAAGGTATGCAACACCAACCGCAAGTGGTTTGCATGATCAGCTTCAGATTAAGAGTACACCAAAATATCATCAATGAATACAATCACAAACAAGTCCAAGTACTCTCGGAACGTTCGGTGCATCAGGTCCATGAACACCGATGGCGCATTGCACATCCCAAACGGCATTACCGTGAACTCATAATGACCGTAGCGTGTTCCAATTGCGGTCTTGGGAATGTCACCTTCCCGCATCCTCAACTGATAATATCTAGATTTCAAATCCAATTTGGATTAGCCAGTTGATCCCACCAGCTGATCGAACAATTCATCTATCCATGGAATCAGATACTTGTTCTTTTCTTTCACCTTATTCAGTTCACGATAATCAATACATAACCGCAAACCACCGTCCTTCTTTTTCACAAACAGAATAGGTGCGCTCCAAGGCGACATACTTGGGCGTATATATCCCTGCTCCAGCAACTCTTGTAATTGGACTTTCAATTCAGCCATTTCCTTTGGCGCAACGCGATATGGCGAGCAGGCCACAGGTTTCGCACCTGGCACCAACTCAATCGTGAAGTCGATCTCCCGCTAGGGTGGTAGCCTAGGAAGATCCTTAGGGAACACATCCGCAAACTCCAATACAACCGGAACATCACACACATTGGCCTTTGGCTTAACAGCCTGAATCAGCGTGAAGTATAACTTCGCGCCCTTCCGAACAGCCTATACGACTTGGAGTGCAGACATCAAGGTCCCGCCCACTCCTCGCATACCAGCGAACTTAGTCTCATGCTCGGTATTCTGTCCCATCCGCGAGACAGTCCATACCAAAAATTACATCAAATTCTAATATCGGCAGTACAGATGCAGTCAAACAGAAATCCCGACTTCCAATTTGAACTGCCACATCGCAAGCACTATCCGCAAGAATCAAACAACCATTCAGTAATAACACCCTCATGCTCTCTGTCTTCACATGACTAGGTACTCCAATTCGAGCTACGAATTCCTTAGACAGAAATGAATGTCAAGCACTCGTATCAAACAGTGCTCTCGCCAGCGTGTTCCGAATCAGAACAAAGCATGTGGCACACACATCACACACAAGCCACATACAAAGCATTCAATAAGCAAAGCAATTTAATAACGTAAATCGTACCTGTGACGACGTCACTTTGCTTTATGGCCTCCTGCAGGCCAAGGTTGTAGACTCGGGGCTGCGCTTGGGATGCAGAAGACTCCACCACTGCCTTTCCCTTCTCAGCATAAGACTCTCCCGCCTTCTTTTCTCCCTTTGGTAGACCAACCCGACAATCACGGGCGATATGCCCCACTCTTCCCCAAGTAAAGCAAGTACGAGTCTCCGGCCTTGAAGTGGCCCCCGATATTGCACCCGATGCAACTGTAGAAGGAGCTTGTCCAGAAAACTTGGACCTCTTGCCCCATTTCTTTCTATAATACGATTTCCCAGGTCGGGGTGCTTTGAACTCCGGCTTTGTCACAGCCAAGGCTCGCTTTTCTTGCACCCTCTTCATGTCCTTCTCCAGTGCATAGGGAGTATCGACCAACGCCTGGAACCCTTGGTTCACTGAACTCGAAATCAGGAATCGCAACTCATCCCGCAAGCCTTCATAGAACCTATTGGCTTTCCGCTGCTCATCGGCGAAGATGGAGCCCGCATACCGTCCCAACTATGTGAACTCATGCAGGTACGTCTCCACACTACTTTCTCCTTGCGTTAGCCTTTGGAACTCATTTTCCATGGCAATATGTTGTGCCTCTAGTAGGTGCTTTGCCAGGAAGAGTCACGAGAACTCCTCAATCGACACTTGTGTTAACTGCCTGCCCGCTAAGTGGTGTAACTCGATCTCATCCCACCATAACCGAGTCTCACCTTCCAATAAGAAGGTGGCCATAGTGACCTTCTGATCTTCCTCCGTCCGAATCGCCGTCAAGATATGCTTGACGCGCGACAACCAGTCCTTCGCCTGCGTAGGGGATCCCACACCCATAAACGTCGGCGGATTGAAGCTCATAAACTGCTTCAACTGCCTTTCAGCTGCTTGAGGATCCACAGCCGCAACAAGTTCTGGCCTCGCTACAACCTGTTCTGGCCTCAATGCCGACTGCGCCTGCCCTTGCGCCTGCCCAGTAGGCTGTGCTTGAATCATCGCAAATAGTGCCTCAGCAACTAATCGAACAGTTTTCACAGAAGGGGGAGGTGTCGACACCTCAGCTGGTGCCGTACTCTCATCAGAACGCTGAGGCTCCGACTGCCCAGCACCACTCCAAGTCACTGATAGGTGAACAAGACACACACATTAGCGACCTTCGACAAACAATAACAACAATAGAGGAACGTGCAGGTTCCTCAAACAAGTGTATTTGCATTCCTCAGTGGACATTCAAGAGTTTATTAGTGTTAACGCGGTTCGCACTTACACGTGCGCGCCACCACACAAAATAATTCGACCACAAATTCGAAAGGGAAAGACCGAGACTGCTGATACCAAAAATGTAATATCTTCATCCGTTCATATGACATATAATAGAAGGTCTGGCTGGGGCCCCACACCATATGCCACAAAATAGGCGGCGAAGTCACGGGTTGATATCAAAGTTGTGCATCATAACTCATAGTATTCTAGCGGAAGCTTTTAACATAAATGTTGAACTCCAACCATGAATGTCCACTAATATATAAATACTCATATTTATATAGGAATGTACATCAAATACAATATCGTTTGGCCTTATGGCCTGACAGTTGCTCTTTACAAGAGTGGCTTCCAAACATCGGCGCGCAGGCCGGCCACACATGAACAAAACATAACATTTTTCAGCATAGCCTTCAAGGGATAGCAGCAGCAGTAGGGACTTCAGCCTTTATATATCCCACTCGGCTCTCCATCACTTGTACAAGGACAGTCTACCCAACGGTGGTAAACAAGGCAACGGTTAGTATTCCGCTGACCAATTTATAACGACCCTACCCCTTCCCTGCAGGAATAACAATTCATATGCAAATATATATATCACATATTATGCTCTCACGCACAAATATTCCATCACAACTATCAACCACGCGACCCGACGATCCGTGCACTCAGGGTACATTCTTGGTGTACCGGCGAACCAGGGTCCCGCCACCGTATCAGGGCCGAAACCCAATGGTAAAATTGAGCATTTGCTCCATGGCGTTCAGTCGGAGACTTTAGTCTTAGTGGCACGCAGGCCTAAGACTCTCGCTATACTCTCCAACAGACCGCACTTTCAGGCCTTCAAGTCAGACGGACATAACGCAGGTCCGATCAACCACCCCCATTGCTCAAGTCGTCTTGCCATCACCGAATACCAACGTACTCGTGGCTAAATAAAAGGCACGGGTTGGTTTCACCTTACCTGTTTGGCATAAAGCCTTTTTAAGAACTCATCAAGCTCACACATAGCCAGACCGTCCTCGAGGGACTGGCTTCACATTCATAGGTTAGTTAGGAGCCACGCCTCACGTTAGCGACAGAACTCATTTTTCGTCTCTAGCCCCAACCTTAGCATTCATAGCATACATCACAAACACTTGAGGGTATTTTTCTGGCCTTCCAATCCAGTACTTCCTGCTACTACCCTTCACTGGCACAACCCATCAAGCATCACAAGCATCACAAGGGTCTTTTTCTGGACTACCACTCCAGTACTTCATGCTACTGCCCTTCATAGGTCCAACCCATTGACTCCATAAACTACATGTTTTATCACGGAGTCTTCTCCGGTGTGTAAATGCAACAGCACCAATCCAGACCAACCTGTCTAGATGGGCTTCACACAGCATGCCTATTCCGTACTCCAGTTTCGGATCTATATCCAACACTAGTGGGGATTCCAAGAATCAACCCAAGGAATTCCCTTCACAATCCACCCTCTGGTGGGGGAAATCCATGCACATGCCAAAAAGAAAGGATGTCATATGTCCAAGAAGGAAGATCGTTACCCTTGACGACCTCTTCTGAGCCATGGAATTCTAGCCGGCTGGAAAGCACCGCAGCAGCCTTGCCTCCACAACGCTGGCCTCGGATCTCGAATCGGAACTCAGCAGCTCCATCGGTGGCCTGCTCCTCTCTCCTCCTCCCCCTTCCTCTCTCTTCTCTCTAGCTTTCTTAGAAAGAGAGTGTCCAAGATTACAATGAGAAATACCTTCTCTTTTTTGGCCTTAAAGCAGCAAGGAGAGGCCTGGGTCATTATATCCCAGATGAAGGAAAATGGACGGCCATAAATTTTCCTGAAAGCTCTTTTTTTCGGGTCTGACACGCCCTATGACATGCCCGTGTCACAGGGCGTGTACCTTAAGCAGCACATGACTGACTTATCCAGAACGAGACACGACCATGTGACACGCCCGTGTCACATGGATGACACGCCCGTGTCACCTGGCTGACATGCCCGTGTCTAGCTCTCAAGACCCACTCGAGACCTACTCAAGACAATCACTCGAGTAGTTGGGCATGACACGCCTATGTCATAGGGCTGACACGCTCGTGTCCCAGCAGTACTCGAGACATTGACGACCTACTCGAGACACCCCTCGAGACCCACTCGAGTAGATATAGAGTGGGACACGGCCATGTGACACGCCCGTGTCACATGTCGTGTTCTCTTTTTCTCGAGCATTCGTCGAGCGCATCTACTCGAGTGACATTCGTCGACTAGAGGAGGACACACACCCCTGACACGCCCGTGTCACAGGACGTGTTCCCTCTCGAAAACTTCGTCGAGCGTTCGAGCACTCGACAAACTGCTCAACCCGAGCTAGACACGCCCTGGGACACGCCCATGTCCCAGACGGTGTCGTCCAACCTGAACCCAACTTTGGGATTTGGGGTGTTACACAGTATACCCTCTCCAAACATGAACAAAATTCTTTCCTTATACCTAGTGAACACCTATCCTGATACTTTCAAACAGGAACATGGGGTGAAGATTCACTACCTAAAAAGAATGGACATAAAGACTTTGGACAGATTCACTAGGGTCCTACTAATGAGCCAACCTTCAGGAATAAAGGACTCCTCTAAGGGTATAAGGAAGAAACCTATTGAGGAAGAAAGAACATCTAGCTCTGAACCATAGCTTGGATCATCCTCTCTAGCTAATGTTGTCTGCAGGTTGACTTATCACTCAGTCAATCCTATGCAAACATTCAACTCCAGGATATTGTTGTGCATGATAATATAATCCATGCCAGCCCTAGGTCAGGACAAGTGTCAAAGATTGGAAATGAAGAAGCGGTTACTGTAGAAGATGGGGCAGATATGGCAGATACTGATGATGTAGTTGTAATTGATGATATGCCTACTACAGAAGATAACCATGAGCCTCCTGAAGTTTTAGATACTTATCTTGATAGGTCAAGCCAAGAGAGGGATGCTCAGTCTAAGGGGGGCAAGATCAGATGGATTTGACAAACTTGGATCAAGTTGTCAACGGATTAGTTGAGTCTGACCCACTAAGGAAATGTTTCCTACTATAGGTGTTGTAGTTGAGGGAGAGCCTTCTCAGATCTCTGCTCAGAATGTTGTACCTCCTTTTACATACTTCATCTACCCCCATCTCCAATGAGGAATTTCTAAACCAAATTAAAACACTCTTGGATGCTCAGACCACAACCCTCAATGAGTATGTTGATCAATTAGTTGTCAAACTGAGGGATGACTTGTCAATCAAAGTCAATGAAAATAAAGAAGAAATCTCTCACTTAAACAAACAGGACACCACTTGGTTTGATAGGGCTGGAACTACTGGCATCAAACTGACCACCCTCATGAAATCCTTGGACACAAGCCAAAAACTCTCTGTAGCTGACATAAGATATGTCAAGAATTATGTGAGTGCAATTGACGAGGTGATCAAGGGTGCAACAGATCATGTAAATCAGCATGTCACCAATATTGTCTTCCAATCTATGAAGGAGGTAATACTTCTGAAAGATGAGCTGCTTGCTGATAATGAGATAATATTCAAATCTATATCAAGCAAGAATGAAGCCAACACCACCTTACTGCAAAAGACCATCTCTGAAGAAGGCAGAAAGAGGGAGAGCAACCATACTAAGGCAGCAACACTCATTGAAGATCAAGCCTTCAATGTAATTCAAGACACCAGGGTGGCACTACACCTGCCCCTCCTGGATAGAAAGAGGCCAGAGGACCTAGACTTCCCAGCACAAGCTAGAATTGCACAAGATGCACAGCTTGCTGCCAGAAGAAAGAGGGAAGGAACTCAATTGGCTGAAGAGTTCATGACAAAGAGGAGAGCTGAGAACAGAGATGATCCAGATCATGAACAGCTAAGTGATGCATTTGAATCCATCATTATCAATGCTTGGGTAAGCCATGGGCAAATCTTAAAGAATATTGATAGTGTATATCTTCTAAGCAATGGAAAAAGCATCTGGAAAGAAATTCTCTAAGGGAAAGAGTATTCAAAGAGAATTTGGTAAGGAAGAGCAACCCCAAGAAAATGCCTCTAAGATATATTTCAAAGTTATTTCTTTACGTCAAGTGACAGAAGAACAAAGCTGAAAACTTGAAAAAAACTGTTGCTTCCAAGGATGCTGATTCTAGTTCATCAAAACGAAACTAATATGAGGCTACAAGACTTAGGGTTTTTTAAACATTTATTCAATGTCTTGTAATGCATATGAACAATGTAGCAACATCAAATTTGTATCAATCAAATTAATATGAGTTGACCCTAACTATATTGATGTAATAAATGTATAATGCAACTCTCAGTTGTATATCTGTAATAAATAAATATGTTGTTCTTTCATAGATGTCCTGTAATCACAAGTTTGATACTGTTGTTTGGCTAAGTTAATGATTAGGTAGATCTTAATCAAAATGTGTACCTTGTAAATGATTAATAAATCTTTTGTGATTAATCATATTATCATATTGTCAATGATTGATAATTGACATGTACCATTGATCTTTCAATCATAATGGTACGTCATCTCATCTAGGGGGAGTTATCCTGTACTGGGATGACTAGTTGTCATGATAATGTTTCATTAGACCTATCATGATATTTCTTGTGTTGATGTACCTTAGCATGGATGTGTGTTCTGCCTTCTTCAAATAGGGGAAGATTGTTGGGAATTATGCTCTACAATGTTCCTCGGGATTTGAAGAGGCATCACCAATCATGCTAATGAACATAATGTATTTGATGTGTGCCTTAGTTCTTGCATGCAGGTAGTCCATGATTGGACAGGTGAAGAAAAATGAGTTTGGTAGTAAACTCAAAATTCGCTGAGCTCAGCTCGCAGTTCGTCGAGCTCAGTTTGCTGGTCGTCGAGCTCAGCTCAACATTCCTTGGGATAAGCTCAAGAGCTCAGGATTCAAAGTTCGTCGAGCTCAGGTCAACATTTGTCGAGCTAAAGCCAAAAAAATTGACTAAGGCAAAAAACATTGAGATTGCTGAGAAGATCAGAGTTCGTCGAGCTCAGCCCACAGATCATCGAAGGCAGCTAAAGCCAGAAAAACTGACTAAAGCAGAAAGCGCTGAGACCGCTGAGAAGAAAGCGCTGAGACCGCTGAGAAGAAAGCGCTGAGACCGCTGAGAAGAAAGCGCTGAGATAGAAGGTTGTTTCAGCAGTTAAGAATAAAGCACTGAGGCCGCTTAGACGAACTGACGAATTCATCCGAAACATCCGACAAAAACTCAGCTACTACCGACGTATTATGGCTACTTGACAAAATTATAATCTGACGAACTGACGAACAATTCACTCAAGACTCTCCTTAGATGACCACTTGTTACCCAAAATTACGGCAAAAGGCCGTATTCGAACATTTAGACCGAAAATAAAGGAAAAAACAAGGGAATTAAACAAGGGGAGCAAGGGAGGGAACACCACTTGCCTCTAAACGTCCGGAAAACGCCCTCACACACGTTTCACTTCGAGGAACATCCGCAAGAACTCTCCATCTTCGATTCCTGAAACCTTTCGGAGCAAAATGAGGGTTAGGTCAACAACCCTAGCGCCAAAAATCCACAAATAAGAGAGATCTTACCGCGCACGCGTAGCTCCCGTCAAGAGCTTTCCGGATCTATGCTCTGACGAGGATTTCGTGCACCGAAGCTCTTGTGGTGGCCGTGGGAAGGATCTCTGAAATGGTTTGTCGTTCGGCGAGTGAACGGGGAAAAAGAATGAGTTCGATCTGTCTTATCGGAAGATGAGCATATGCATTTATATTGTTAATAGTAATAATAATAATCTTAATAATATTATTATTAACTGTTAAGATGAAATGAGAGAGGGGGAGTTTGGTGAGTAAGAGTCTGATTCGGTAAGATAATAATTCGATGAGTAAGATTATATTTAATATTAATAATATTAATAAAGATAATAAAAATGATGAGATTTAGGTTTCATTTGTTTTTGCGGTGGCGGGTCGATCCGGCGGGTGGAAACGGAGAGTTCGAACCGAAGGGGAGAGGTGACTGCTCCAAATGGAGATTTTTGGGGCGTTTCTCAAGGCGGGCGGGTGGAAATGGAGCAAACACCGCCGAATGTTCATTTGTTTACACTCTTTCCGGCGGCGTTTGCCAAAAACGGAGTTGCGCAACGCCCAAACAAATAGAGCTTTAATAAGAGGGGAGGGGGAAAAGCTGCTCGTCGAGTATAGCTGGAAGGGATGTGCATATTTTATATATATTTATATAATATAATTATATTAATGATTATATAATATATAATATAATTATAGTAATAACGTTAGTGTTATATTATTACGAAGGGTTTAACGTATGCCGATTCAAATGAAATTCACATCCTAAGTGATAGCCGGTGCTACGAATCCAATGGTAAAGTCGAAATCAAAATCCAACGCGCCGTTCTCGAGATAACAATTTCCAAATTTTACGGCGAAAATAAATTTTGCAAAACTTCAAAAAAATACGTCGAGGCCCCAAAATCGCTCTGATCGCTACGAAACTTGTCGGGAAAGTCAAAAATTAATTAATTTAATTTCCCAACGTGAAATTTTCCAATTTTGAGTAGAATTCTAGAATTTGGCCGACTCGACCGAACAGACGCGAAAACGTACTAGCTGCGACACGCCGTCAACTTCATGTTAACGTAACGCCCTTACGTCATTATGACCTCACCAAGAGGATTAATTATTTGATGGAAAAACTGAGGCGTTACAATAACCATCGCCTCTCCTTGCGCTCTTCCTTGCCTTCCACCCTGCTGGTGTTCGTTCCTCCTCTCCTGCTGCTGGTACTGAGGCCTAACATGTGGCCTCCAAGGGGGCGGATTCACATGATAATGGAATCACCACGCTTCTTCCCCCCTCTCCGGAGCCGCCATGGACCTCCTCTCCTCTTGCCTTCGAGACCTCTCCTGCCTCCTTAACTCTTCCGCCCTCCTGGGCTCTTCTCTTCTCCTCGGCTCTTCCCTACTTCTCTCCACCTGCCTCTCCCACACCACTCCAGCCCTAGCCTCTGAAAGCCCTCCTTTGCCTTTGCTTCCCAGGTCTTCCCCATCCATCCTCGGCAAGAAGTTTGGATTCTTCTCCTCCCCCTGCACGAACTTATTCGCCCGTTCGAACAACTCTTCAAAAGACCTCGGGTGGTTGGACCCGATCTCCAGGCTTAAGAGGCCCTGTTTGAGGTCAAATTTCAGAGCCAGCATTAGGATGAAGCTGTCCACCTCCTCTAATGCCAGGACCTTTTCCTGGAAACGATCGATGTAATGGCCGAGACTTTTGCGCTCCCTTTGCGCGATCTTGAAGAGAGCAGTTGCCTTCTTCTTCCTCTTCTTGGACGTCGCGAACCTTGCCATCAGGCCACAATGCAGATCCTCAAAGTAATGGTTGAAGCTGACAAGAAACTAATGAAACCAATTTCTTGCATATCCTTGGAGGTAATGGAGAAGAATCTGCATTTGAAGTCATCGGTCATGCTGCAGATGAATACCACATCCTCGAACTACTAGTGATGTCTGACCGGGTTATCTCTGTCGGAGTAGTAGCTTAGGAGGGGCTCCCTGAAGCCCTCGGGGACTAGGGTTGCGAGGATCTTGTCACAGAAGGGGCTCCTCCCTCCCTGGAGGTGGCGAGTTTCAACCTCGCGAGTATCCTCATCATACTCGCTATCATAGCGACTATCACGGTATCTCGCCTCAGTTATACATCTCAGAACCTGATCCCATGACTACGCGCTGGTTGGTGCCGCGACTGCATCAGTTGCTCTTCTACTTCCCTAGCTCGCTCCTTTCTAGGTCGGCTCGGTGGCACTTCCTCATCTGACAGTGTCACGCGACGAGGCAATGTCGTCGTGAGATTGGGGCGAGTAGGGAACCCTGCGATGACGCTTCTATCTATTATCCTCGCAAACTCTTCGAACGCCGCCACTATCGCGAAGTCGCTTCCTCGCGCAGAGTTACTAACTTCTGTCGAGTTGCCGACTATCTACTCATGCATGCCTGCATTCAGCATCTCACCTACTCGCGAAACGTTCCTTCCTCGGCTGTGATCCACACTCACCGCACCAAAGTTTTGAAGTCGGGAAAATCCCCTACTCCAAAATTTCGGATCAAGACAGCCTAAGGTTACTAGTTCAGCGGTCAGGCTCTACAGCTAACGGGCTAAGACATGAAATCTGTCAGAACTAAAAGGACCCCAGACGCTGCGACAGGGAGGTCCCACCACGTACCCGAAAGATTAGAAGAAGTAACCCCTCATCAACCAAAAATGACCGAGCACGGTACAAGGTAGACTAGCTGATAACAAAGTTGCGGCAAATAAGATTGATAGTTGCAAACTCACGACCTGTCTCTCTGAGCAAAGGATCCAAAGACTCAGCTTGATGTCTAGGAAAAAAGTGGTGGAGACCTTTTGCGAGATTTCGTAGTCCGTCTCCTCGTACCACTGAGGTCCTATTTATAGACAAATCCAGGGGGGGTCATATTTATAGCCCCACCCCTGGCGACTAGACGACTTCTTTGTGGGAGCTCACTCAGACTGAGCGAGTAACTAGCCTAGTCGCCTACCTGACGAGTATGCGAGTGGAGCTCGCCATACTCGCTCAGGTATTCTGTCGCCTTGCGCGTTGACTCTGCCTGCTGTCTTGACCTGCTAACTTTGACTCTTGCTAACCTGGCTCTGGAGGGATGCCCCCTCGGCGAATGTGTTGTACACATACACTTTGAAAAAAAATTGCACTGCATACCTTCACTTCAGTACTCACTCAAATTATTGATAGTAGTGGCCGACTCGTTACATTATGTTTTTCAGAAACGTAACCTATATGTTACATCCCATGCTTTTGCTACCGAATCATGATATTTTTGCCACATCGATAGAACAAGTGGGTAGTGGACAATTGTCATCCATTATTAATTGAATGAAATGGTTCTTATTTACGAATCTAATGAAAATTATCTTTCAAATTTCTGGCAATGTTGAATATAGGAGGAGAAATGTGAAATATTGAGATCTGAAATAATGAACCAATGCAATATGATAGCAGGATGCTATGATAGATCTCTTATCCGGCATGAGCATTCATTTTTTCAAAGGTGCGGATACTATATTGCAATGTAAGAGATTGTAGCAAATGTTGTGTATAAGGCTATGTTTGAGAGTCCGTTTTGACTCAATTCCGTTCTAAACGGACCGGAGGAAAGGTGTTTGGGAACAACTAAAATGTTGTCGTTTTAAAACGGCCGGTTTAAAATCTACTTTTTCCTCCGTTCTGAAAAGGTCAGAGAGACCTCCATTCTCCCTTTCAAAATGGTCGTTTGGAATAATTTTTTAATTTAATTTAATTTTACTTAATCAATTTTACCCCAATAAAAAAAATAATTATATCCATAAATTTGCAAAAAACTCACAAATATAATACCTAATTTTTTTAAAAAAAATTCAGAAAAAATTGACCCAAAATAAATAAAATTCATGTGAAGATAATTTTGAAAATAAGTTAAACCGTCACCGAAACTGAGATTACCCAAACAAAACCTCAGTTTTAAAACCACAATTTTTAAAATACAGTTTAGCATCTTATTTTTGAACATCCCCCTTTTAAAACGGCACCGATATCCCAAACAGAGCCTAAGCTCTCTTAATGCTGGAGTAAGGGCAAGTTCACAATACACTTGGCACCGATATCCCAAGTGTATTGTGGTCGGCGGACGCTTCAGCGACAGAGGTGGCGAGGGTTTCAGAGGCGGCGAGGGGTTCAGCGACGGACTGGTGAATGGAAAGGGAAAAGCTAGGATTTGGGATTCGGTCTAAAATTACAGGATTTAAACTTACTAATAATCATACTTTTTCTCCTACAATCGGACCGCAAATAGTGAAAATCGTACTGCCAATAACAGCAGTCAAAAACAAACTCCTTGTTTATCCTTTCCTGTTCTAGGAATAATTTTTCCTATTTTAACTTCCCCGCCGCCGATAGCTTCCAATGAAGAGGACGGCCGTGCTTGACGACGGCGAGAATATTCCGGTGTGCATTGCTGTTTTGAAGGACCCCCACGGAAGCTTCCGCTTCGAGGCCCAGCATCAGAGGAGCCATGGAGGTATGCCTTTCTAAATTTCGCGGACATTTTTTTTTGCTCAACTCCTTGCAGAAGTAAAGGCCGAATTATCCGCTGTACCAAAGATGGTTGTCCCTTCTGTGTAGCTACCGATCTCAATTCCTTGCCGGTTATTCTTAAAAATTCCCCCTCCACTGCTGCCACAGCAACAAATTCCAGTGGCGATGTTTTGGAGGCAGTGTGCATTTCATGCAGTGGTATAGCCTTCTCAAAATCACAGAACAGTTCTTGGAAATGTTTAGAAGGTGCGGTCCCCTATGTATTTATTCCTAATTTCAAAGTTTTTCAGGGACTCAGCCAGCTGCCAGTGAATTCTCCGAGGCTATATTGTTTAATCTCCCTGAAAATACTTTGGAAGGTGATAAGGGAAAGCTGGGAGCAGATTCAAAGAAGGATCGGAGGAAAAAAATAAAGAGAAAGAAGCACAGGCCCAAGGTGATTGAAGTTGAGAAGCCAGAAAGTAAGCCTAGGTCGGAAATTCCCATGCTTCCTCAAACACCTAATCAGAAATTTCCAGGGAAGAAAAAAAGTAAAGTGATCGGAAGGAGGACGTTTGCATGGAGGAAGAAGCTAGCAAATTCTTTAGACAATGAAGATGAATGGGAAGAAGCTGGTGATCTACCACAAGCTTTTGCAGATGGGGTCATTAATCCTTCAAACAACATGCAGATAGATGGGGATGAATTTGATGCCAAAATTTTTGTGGAGCCTTGGAAAAGTGAACTGATTTCAGAGAATTTTTCTGCAGGGTTTACTAATAATTCTACAGATGTCAATATTAGTATTGATCAGTTGTTGCAGGAGCTGGCTAAACTGCCTCAGAAAACATTTTCACCTCTTCTTCTTAAAGAAGAATTACTGCAACTTAATATTGAATGCCCTGTCAATACCTTGAAATACATTGTTGATAATATCAGAATCCCTTCCCTTCTATATATTTTTAATCAAGCTAGAAGAAGTGCTGCCGGAATTAGGTCCAAATGGGGACATAAACTCAAAGAGGGTCTAGATCATTCATCATATGAAGTACTAGAAAAATTTATGTTTGTGCTAAAAAATCTTCTTCCATCTCTTCTCTTGAAATATGATTCGTCGCGGTCTGTAGGGCATTTGATCAATAATATTCAAGGTAGGAGCAAGAGGAACATTATAAGATCAAAGGAACCAAGAGATATGAGTAAAAGGAGCTTTATCTCCAATGCCTACTCTAACTGTCAGATTGCACCTTATACACATTTACAGGAGTTAAGCTCGAGATTCCAGCGCATGGAAAATTCATGCCCAACACCAGTGACTTGCAATTTCACAATTAGTAGAAACATACTTCGAAATTGGAAGCATATCAACATACCTCCAAGTCAGTGTTGCAATAATACAACAAAACTTGATTTTCAAGATGTTGTGGATAGCTTTAGGATTGTGGACATAAATAAGGAATGTGAGTTAGATGTTTCGGCTGAATTGCGAAATGTTATTGTTCCTTCTTTTGAAGGTGGTATGATCATTCCATATAATGGTTCATTTGAACAGCCCAAGCAGAAACTCCACAGGGTAAAAGTGCTATTGGATCCCGAGACCAACAGACAATGGAAGCTTTTGCAGGAGAATGAAGGAGATAAAATTGAAGAAATGGATTCTTGCAAGCTAAAATGGTGGGAGAATGAAAGACGAGTATTCCTTGGGCGTGCTAAATCTTTCATTGCTCGCATGAATCTTATTTTAGGTTGTGCAATCATTTACTTTTAAAATTGTTCTAGAATAATATATGATGATTTTATTTCTATGTTCTTTCTGAAAAATATGACTACTGTATGAAAATTTCTGGTTGATTTATAATGATAATTGTAGAATGATAAAAAATATACTTTACTAGATTATCCAACTAAAGAGGAGATAGTTCTGCAACTCTTCAAGGATATTCAGAAAAAAAAGTCAAAATTTTAAATGCTTTAGGTGAATTTTAGATATTCAATTTGGTTTCATGTTGGAAAGATCTACTGTGGAGCGAATTTTGTGTGTTATGAGGCAATTGATGGAAAAAGGTAGTTCGCAACGAAAAGATATTCATACTGAATTATATTGTTTTGTAAAAGATTTAATCGACTACCATAAGGTTTTGTTTGTGCACATTAAAGAAGAAAATGCACGCTAAGTACTAAATTACTACTCTTTTCTACAGGGGACCGGCGTTTTTCTCCTTGGAAAGGCTCAATTGTGGATTCTGTGGTTGGTGTATTTCTTACCCAAAATGTGTCAGATCATTTGTCAAGGTAACTACATAGTTATGGGAATCCAATGCAAAAATGATGTAATTCTATGTAACGTACTAACATCATGTTGCACTTGAAACAGACACAAAAAAACACCTGTGCTATATATATGTACCTATTTCAATGCAATGTTTCTACTCACCTAGATGATCATTATCATTTGAGATCAGTTACAATTAATTGGAGGTTATTATATGTGTTTTAAGCACATGTTTTATTTGTTTAGTTCAAATACGACATGTAAGCAGTGAATAACTAATTATCATGAAAAAATCTTATCCCAACTGTTGGGGTTAGCTTCCTCAGATCAAAACTTTGTCCCAATTAATAGTTTCTCTACCTACATACATTATAAAGCCGGGCCATCCCAGATCTTCTCTGAACTTTTCGACCATAACTATATAATTATTTGAAGAACATTTGTAGATTTATATTTATCATGAAAATGATTTTGTATTCTATTTTTTCCTAATTATCAATGTTTTACTCTTGGTAGTTCTGCCTTTATGTCTCTTGCTGCAAAATTCCCTCTTCGAAGAAGAGGATATGAGGGTGGAAATTCTGTGAGCAAACTAGATGAATGCGAAGAGACATCTGCTGTTTCCATGACCATTGTAAATGACATTCCTAATTTATCTAATTGCGATGATCAAGATCCTATGAAAATTCAGCTGAATGGGCATCCACCTGAGGTCTTGACATCCCAATCTTACAATCTTCAAAATTCTTTGGGCTCCATTAGAATGGAGAGTTCGGAAAGAGACATGGCTATTGATATGGATGGATTTGTTGAACATGTTGCAAATATTTCCAATGCTTTTGGTGAGAATTCACAAAATGAATGCAGAGGACTCGGCCGTGTTGTTTCTGAATCAATAGTATGCTCAAACTTGAATAATCATTCTATTGATACAATGGATACTGAAATGGAGGCTACTACAAGTTATTCAAACAAAACAAATGCTTATTTCATGTCAGAAAATATATCTTTAAGAGAAACAAAGGAAAACTTTGTCGATGAAGGAAAAGTTGACTGGGAGGGCATGAGGAGAAAAGTATGTCATGATGGCGACAGGAAAGAGAGAAGTTGCGAGAGTTTGGACTCAATAAATTGGGAAGCAGTGTGGAATGCAGATTTAAAACAAATTTCGGAAGCTATTAGAGAGCGAGGGATGAATAATTTGTTGGCAGAAAGAATCAAGGTAAAATCTTACTTCACTGGACTAGATTTAGTGGCTGACTATGCTTATTAGTTACACTTGTTTAATCCTAACATTGTTGAAGCTCAAATATTTAGCATATTGCAAGCAATATTTATCCCCCATTTTAAGTTGGAAGCTAAATTAGTAATGGATAATTAATGGTTATTGATGATATTTGATATGTAAGTAAAAATGCAAATTAAAGTGGAAGCATCACTTTCAATGTTTTTATAGGACACTACACATGCTTTTACCTTAGTTTTTTATATTGACTGTTTTCTAATGTACAAATATTTGTTTTTTCAAGGATTTCCTTGATCGTTTGGTTAAAGACCATGGAAGCATTGACCTTGAATGGTTAAGAAACGTATGCCCTGATGATGCCAAGTGAGACCAATCATATATTATCTATGAAGTAAACTTGTTTATTATTTATCTCTTCAGGTTACATATCTTTTTGGATTGTGAAAATCACTGTCCTAAATTTGTGCTATAACAATAACGCACCATATTAAATTTCATTGGGAGTGATGAAAATTGAGAAGATCTCATTTCCCGTGCTCATTCTTCATATTGCAGAGAGCAACATGAATGCACAAATCCTGATTCATCTGGTTATGCCCAGAAACAATCTTATTTTCTTAGTCAATCAACTATTTATTGTAGTCAATTTAACTATTCATGATGCTTACAGGAAATATCTTCTAAGCATACGAGGACTAGGTCTCAAAAGTGTCGAGTGTGTTCGCCTCCTAGCACTTCAAAATGTGGCATTTCCGGTAAAGTTCAGATTTCACTAAACAATTTAATTTTAAAAAACTGCTTTTACTGATATTATCCAGTTCTTTTTCATGTTTTACTACTTAGGTTGATACAAATGTTGCACGTATAAGTGTAAGATTAGGATGGGTGCCACTGAAGCCCTTACCAGAATTCCTGCAACTACATCTCTTAGAACAGTAAGTATACTGGTTCATAAAGTGCTTATCCGATAATGACAATTTATTGGAGATTACCATTAAATTTTGGGCGCTGATATTTAAATGGCTATTTGTAATGCATGGATGTTTGTAGACCCCAAAATTATATTCATCAAGGTTGTAAATATCGAATGTCCGCGACATATCGGGTTGCGTTTTAAAATGTCGGATGTCGGAAGTCGGAGACATGTCAGAGATATATTAAAATATCAGATTTCTATATCTTATAAACAAAAATTTATTTTTATGTATACTAATTATAATTATATGTTAAAAGAAAAAAAATCAAATAAACGAAGAATAAGACGTATATCCCAAAATAAATTCGAAGAGTATCTAAAATAAAATATTTTTAATAAGGACAAAATGATATATTGTAAAATATATTTAATGTCATATAATAATTTTATTTTAATAACTCTAAATTTATAGCAAATAAAAAATATTTAAAAGCTAAATATTCCTGATTGATTATAGATTTTTTCAAGCTTATAAATGCTTAATTAATTTTATTTTGATAAAACTAAATGTGTTGAACTTTTTCAAAATTCTCTAATATGAAATAAAAAAATGTGTGTAATGATTATACAAATTTAGTCGTAAGAATAAAACATTAAAAATAGCGAAACAATAACTCTATTTATCTAAATAATTAAAACATATATAATACAATACATATATGAGATTTAAACATATACTGCTAGTTTGTCAATATAAGATAAAATAAAATAGCGGATGAAATATTCAAAAATCGTGTTGGCTGATATATAAAAAATATCGGATATGTCGGTCTATATTTTACAAAATGACATAATCTTTAGAAAAATATCATTTGACCGTCAAAACGACATGTCAGAGGACATTTAAAGCAGTGATATTCGTACCCAAGCATGCTATCCTTACCAATGTATAGAGTTTTTACACGAGCATTGAATGAGCACTTGAAAGAACACTAACAATATCATTCTCCCCTTTTGTTCCGTACATATATTTGAAAATAAACATGATGGGGGACCATCAGGTGCATCTCGGCGCAAGGCGGATCCCACCTTCGTCTATTCGCGCCGACGGACTTGATCGGACCGGCGATCCGTTACCGCGGATTCGTCCGGCTCGTCGTTTAGATTCAGTTTCATATATGACATTTTGTATTTTGGATTTTATTTCATGTAGTTATGGCGTCGGAACCGCCGGCCAATCATAGCCGTCGATTCCGGTTGCCCTAATCCCATTTTCTTATAAATAGATCTATTAGGGCTGCTGGAATTTTATTGCTGAAAGTTTGGAGAGGTTCTTCTTCCTTGCTTCCGGTGATCGTTCCACGGTGCCGACGCCGTGGAGCCCTTGGTGCCGACGCCTTGGGGTAAGTTTCCTTGTTTTCCCTCCCTCCTTCCCCTAAGCCTTGCTGCCGCCTACAGCCCCTAGCCGCCCACCTCTTCTAACAGCCGAACCCTCCGCCCTGTCCCCTAGTTTGGGCTGCGGGAACCCCCCCCCCCCCCCCCCCCACCGCCCATTCCTTTTCCCCCGCTGGTTCCCACGTGCCGCCACCCTCCAGCCCTCCCTTGCTTCCACCGACCAGCCCCCTCCAAGTCCAGCCGCACCCCCCCTTTTTCCCTACAGCCGGATCTGGACAGATCCGACCAGATCTGTTCAGACCGGGGCCGGACCTTGCCGGATCCAGCCCCGCGCCCACCAGCCCCCGTTTTCGCTCCCCGTAGCCACTCTCCAACCCCCCCCCCCCCCTTCCGTGGAACCACCCTCCCTTACCCGATCTCTCCTCGTACCACCCGGGAGCCCCATTTTCCTCCAAGATTTCAGTTTTGATTGATTTCGCAGCAGCCCTAATTTTATATTTCAGATTTTGTACTCGTATTGTGTGGATTTATTATTGTTGGTATAAAATATTATGCACGTTGTGGATCCTTGTGATTGACAGAAAATATAGTACGTTGAATTCGCCCGTGAACTTCTTGCCTTGCAGGACGCTTGATTCACCGCACGCTCAATTTAGCCCTCCATGCGGAGGAAAGCTATTGCCTAAATCGCTCAAAGAAAATTGTTTTCCTTTATGAATGAATGCAATGGTTATTATTTTGTCATTTTGCTTATGTTGATTAATTCGCCTGAATAATATTGTCTCACATATAGCCCACGGTTAGGGTCAGTCCTCCCCTCACGTCACTAGTTTGCATTTTAGGAGTCCACTACATAGCCTACCCTACATCAGTTTGTATCAGAGCCCAGGTTGGGCCGTTTTGCATGCTCCGTAGTGGTAAGGCATTTAGAAGCATGGTAGATCCACCAGCCACCAACGATCGGGCAGCTGGCTCGAATTCGAGCGCCGCTACCACAGACTTTCAGCGCCTAATTCTAGAGCGTTTTGACGTAATGGGTGCCCCGTTCAAAAATGTGCGTCACGATATCGCCGCGGTGACTCGTCGTCTAGATCTGATAGAGCACGCTAGGGATACCCCCTCCCTACACGACAATGAGATCGCGGGTGACCCGGATGACTCTCCCCGTCGCGGGCAGCAAGTCAGAGATGATCCGCCACCGGCAGACCGCTACCATCGGGAGGTCCCCGTGAGAGTCCCCACCCCGCCAGCATGGCGGAACCCAGAGCCACAACGTGGCCGACCCCCACCCCCGTGCGAGGATTACCGCATGCCACGACAGCCTGGCCCTAGGAACCGTGTACCCCCACACGGTCGCCATGACCAGCGTCGAGACGAGTATTATCCACCGGATCGACGTGAGCGCGGGCCCCCGCCCGCTCGACACGATTATGACCGTGACGATGATCCTGATGATTATCCTGACCCGGGGAGAGGCGACCGCGCCTTTGACATCACCCGTCGGATTCGCCTCGAAGCCCCGACGTTCGATGGCCGCCTGGACCCGAAGGCCTTTAGCGATTGGATCCTTGACATGGACCACTATTTTGATTGGTACGACATGAGTGATGAACGTTGTGTCCGGTTCGCCAAGATGAAGTTAGTCGGGCAGGCCAAGGTATATTGGATTAGTGTCGAGAGATCCTTAGAGCGTGACGGTTATTACCCTATCACCAGATGGGGAGAGATGAAGCAGAGGCTGAGCGAGAAGTACCTCCCTGCGTCCTACCGGGATCAGTTATTCGAGCAATTACAGAACTTGCGTCAGGGAATGCTCACGGTGGCCGAGTATGTGGCTCGATTCGACGAGCTAGTTGTTAGGAGCGATATTTCGGAGGAACCCATCGCCACTGCCTCTCGATTCAAGGCGGGCCTCCGTTCGGATCTCCGGAGAGAGCTGATTCCCCACTGCTTGGAGACGGTCGACCAGATATTCCAGCTCGCTCTAGAGTATGAGCAGTACCTTCACACTTCTAGTACGAAGCAGTTTCCTTCCCGGACGGATTCGTCGACGTTTAGGAAGCCCGCTCCGGCCCAGATTGCTACAGCCACCCCACCCCCTCGGGTCACTCCTGACATGAAGGGGAAGGCTATCGCTACTGAGGGCCAGAGGCCTGAGGGTATTCAGTGTTTTAGGTGCTCGGGCAGAGGACACGTAGCGGCCCACTGCCCGACGCGGAATCTGTTGATTGAGGATGAGGAGCACGGTGTAGAGGGAGATGAGGAGATTACTGAGGAGATCACTGCCACCGTGGAGGAGGGCTGAGAGAGCGATGCTGAGCGTTCGTTAGTGGTGGGAGTGGTCAGACGCTTCCTGCATACCCCACGTGCTGATGAGGATTGACGCCGCACTACCATTTTCTATACGTATTTCCCGAGTGCAGGCGGTCCCTGCAAACTAGCTATCGACAGTGGGAGCTGCGTAAATATCGTGGCCCAGAGAGGTCTAGACCGCATGCAGGTGAAGGCGGAGCCTCACCCTCACCCCTATCGTGTCATCTGGGTCGACACGACATCGATCTAGGTTACCCAGCGCTGTCTCGTCCCGATCACCATCGCATCCTTCGAGGACCGAGTCTGGTGCGATGTCATACCTATGGACGTCGCCCACGTTCTGTTAGGCCGCCCTTGGCTTTTCGATCGCGATGTCACGTGCTTCGGTCGGTCGAACACGTGTGTCTTTTACGACAAGGGGCGGAAGATCACATTATCTCGCACCCAGCCCAGAGAGCGACCTAAGGGCCGGATTGAGCCTTCCACTAGCACGATTGCCTCGAGACCCGTGCATATCCTGAGGCGTGGTGCGTTTCTGAGAGATAGCACTGATGCCGGTATCATGTATGTGGTGGCAGCCACGATGACATCTGACTGCCCTACACCTGAGGTTCATCCTGCCGTTCGACCCTTACTAGGTGAGTTCGCGGATATTATGCCAGAGGAGCTCCCTGATGAGTTACCCCCTCTGCGGGACATCCAGCACGCTATAGATTTAGTCCCGGGGGCCTCGCTCCCCAATCTGCCACATTATCGCATGAATTCCGTTGAGCATGCTTCTAGCTGGGACTTGGTGCTCCCTGTAGCTGAGTTTGCATACAACAGTTCTGTCAATAGGTCGACTGGCCTGAGTCCGTTTCAGGTAGTATCAGGTTATGACCCGAGAAAGCCTATTGATATTATACCCGTCCCGACTGAGTCACGCTCTAGTGAGTCTGCTGAGTCCTTCACACGTCATTTGCTTGAGTTGCATGAGTCTATCAGGCGTAAAATCAATTTAAGCAACGAACATTATAAAGAACAGACAGACAGACATAGGCGGGAGAAACATTTTCTGGTTGGCGAACAGGTGATGGTACGAGTTCGTGCGGAGCGGCTCCCTCAGGGGCCTGCTAGGAAGTTAAGTGCCAGGCGAATTGGGCCCTACACTGTTTTGAGGCGGATCAGGTTGAATGCCTACGAGCTGGACATTCCTGCGAGCATGGGTATCCACCCTGTGTTCAATGTTGAGGACCTGACATCCTATTTCCCACCTCACGAGTACCCCGATCCCCACCTTGGCGGACCTCCCGAACCTCCACCACCATCCCTTTTCCCCACCACCCAGCCTCCAGTTGATTCCCACTTCCCCAGGAGTTCCCCACCATTGGCTTCACCTGGTGCACCACCACCATCGTCGGACCACTTTTCCCGAGAGCAGAGGGTCGAGCAGATTACAGAGATCATTGCGCACGAGTTCGTCCCCTCTACGGCGGGACTCGTGTGCCGCTACTTGGTTCGCTAGTGTGGACGTTCCTCTTCCGACGACACTTGGATTGCTGCTGCTGAGCTTGATCAACTCGCCCCCGGGCTTCGACTACAGTACGATCATCTCCATTCATCGGAGATGAAGGCTTTTCAGTCGGGGGGAGTTGATGGGGGACCATCAGGTGCATCTCGGCGCAAGGCGGACCCCACCTTCGTCTATTCGCGCCGACGGACTTGATCGGACCGGCGATCCGTTACCGCGGATGCGTCCGACTCGTCGTTTAGATTCAGTTTCATATATGACATTTTGTATTTTGGATTTTATTTCATGTAGTTATGAGGTCGGAACCGCCGGCCAATCATAGCCGTCGATTCCGGTTGCCCTAATCCCATTTTTTATAAATAGATCTATTAGGGCTGCTGGAATTTTATTGCTGAAAGTTTGGAGAGGTTATTCTTCCTTGCTTCCGGTGATCGTTCCACGGTGCCGACGCCGTGGAGCTCTTGGTGCCGACGCCTTGGGGGTAAGTTTCCTTGTTTTCCCCCCTCCTTCCCCTAAGCCTTGCTGCCGCCTACAGCCCCTAGCCGCCCGCCTCTTCTAACAGCCGAACCCTCCCCCCTGTCCGCCCAGTTTGGGCTGCCGGACCCCCCCCCCCCCCCCCACCGCCCATTCCTTTTCCCCCGCTGGTTCCCACGTGCCGCCACCCTCCAGCCCTCCCTTGCTGCCACCGACCAGCCCCCTCCAAGTCCAGTCGCACCCCCCTTTTTCCCTACAGTCGGATCTGGACAGATCCGACCAGATCTGTCCAGACCGGGGCCGGACCTTGCCGGATCCAGCCCCGCGCCCACCGGCCCCCGTTTTCGCTCCCCGTAGCCACTCTCCAACCCCCTCCCCCCTTCCGTGGAACCACCCTCCCTTACCCGATCTCTCCTCGTACCACCCGGGAGCCCCATTTTCCTCCAAGATTTCAGTTTTGATTGATTTCGCAGCAGCCCTAATTTTATATTTCAGATTTTGTACTCGTATTGTGTGGATTTATTATTGTTGGTATAAAATATTATGCACGTTGTGGATCCTTGTGATTGACAGAAAATATAGTACGTTGAATTCGCCCGTGAACTTCTTACCTTGCAGGACGCTTGATTCGCCGCGCGCTCAATTTAGCCCTCCTGCGGAGGAAAGCTATTGCCTAAATCGCTCAAAGAAAATTGTTTTCTTTTATGAATGAATGCAATGGTTATTATTTTGTCATGTTGTTTAAGTTGATTAATTCGCCTGAATAATATTGTCTCACATATAGCCCACGGTTAGGGTGAGTCCTCCCCTCACGTCACTAGTTTGCATTTTAGGAGTCCACTACACAGCCTACCCTACATCAAAACACCTGAAAGAACACTAAGAACATTATATATTTTTCATCAACTTAAAATGCAAGTCCAAAAAAACATTGTAACATTAAAAAGAGTATCGTTCACAAAAAATTATATTTCTCCCTTCAAAATAAATTCATCATCGATCCAATGTATGACACTAGTAAGTAAGAAAAGGAAGCTTCAATCACTGTATTTTGGGATGCGTCTTCCCCAAAAGAAGTCTTGGACTGCGACAACAATATCAGAGCCTATTATTTCGCAAGAATAAATGAAAAATTGTGGCCAACTTGACTTTCATATTGAAGATGGCCTTCTGAACTTCCTCCAAGGTAGGTTGGTTATATTGCAAAATTTGTTGTCATCCTCGCCAGTTATTAGTGGGGGGGGGGGGATGATAGAGCAGTCAAAGTCTGGCAAGTGAAGTTATTACTGTCAAAAATATTCGCAAAATAGCTGATAGCACTATTGTTTATATCTGTTGGTGTTTCCAACCATGTCTTCTCTTTTCAAGAGATTTTGGAAAAAAATGGTGTTTCTCTCGCCCTCCTTGTGTAACATCCCAAATTTTACGCATCACCTCTCGTCATTTCAGGATTCAATCATGATTAAATTTTGTGGACATTGCTGTCGAATGAGGTACTTATGATCACCACTTTTAAATGTAGTGCAATATTTTCAAGTATAATAATCTCGTATAGTAGGAAAATGTTATGAGGATAGTTTTGGCGCATTTTCAATTTTGAGTGTAACACATTTTTTTAGAAGGCACAATTTTGGAAGTAGTAATATTCATAATAATTAAGGAGAATTTTTTTATCCGCAGCGCCTATTAAGGAATGTTGGGCGCGGTTACTCCTGCGGTCCAGGATCATGAAGTTTAAAAGAATAGGGCATCGTTTCTTTTAGCTGTGCCTCACTGTTTGGTCGAAACCGTCTGATATTCTGCATGATCACGACCTCCTTGTTATTATCTTGCAGACGCCGGGCCATCTGTTTCCCCCGCAAGAAAATCTCCTCGACGTCCCTCTCTCATTAACTCCAGAGGATCCTTGCTCGACATTAGAGCTTGTCGACCTTCCCTGCTGCTTCTGAAAAGGTAAGCGTAGTCCTTGACCCTAGCCGACTCCATCCTCTATCGTTGTGGAACCCTGTTTGGTAAACGTTTTTTCCTTCCTTCTAACCAGCCTGAGAGCAAAGCCCGGAGTTGGAGACTCAGGTGATTGGCTCCTGCCGTGGATTTAAGCCCCTGTTTCAGAAGGGTGCCCAACACCCTTTTCCCTTTTCTAGTAAGATATCGAATTTGCCTTAATAATTTTTCATTTTGTTTCTCGGGATCTAGATATGAATTCAATCCTTGCAGGGATTACAAATTCTAATTGTTCCTTGATTAACCGTCAATCTCTTTGTCGTTTCCATGGGTGGAAAGAGGTAAAAGCCCCTCACCCTCCCTTCGAGCCGTCTTTTCCGTTCATTTTAGCACAAACACTGTGTCACTGTTGTAATGTATTCAAGGAAACTTTAAAAGATTTATATTTACTTTGTTAAGAAATTTTGTTGTATTTTTGATTGAGGGTGCGAATTGGTGTAAATCTGAAAAGGTTCCTAATTGACAAGTAATTTAGAAGAAAGTATGCCGCCGCACCGTGTGTACGAGTGTCACAACCCCGTGGTAAGAAATTTGTCTTCTCTTTGTTAGAAATATCACTATTATACAATTATTTTCTAGTTCACTCATGAAAATTATGTAAAATAATAGAACTTGTATTTCTTTAAAATTCATATTTATACAAGGTACAAATCATATCACGCCATACATAACCTATAACTAAGTATTAATTAACAATTAATTTAATGTAAATTATCATTATGATCAAAACAAAAAAAAATAAAAAAGCCAAAACACAAGCATGATTAATAAAAAGGTTAACTACAACAAGGCTAAATGCAAAAGCTCAGATTGCGTAATAATCTTCGACCTCATTCTCATATGGCCAACAGTCCATATGCGCCTCAGATGGCTAGCAGTCCATATGAGCCTCAGATGTGGGGTCGTGAGCCACATTTTCAGATTTGGTAATTTTTAGATGTGAGTCTGTGTTCCACTCAAGGAACATTTCAGTTCAGGGCACATTTGGGCCACCATTTTGACTCTCTAATCAGATTGAGATCAATAAATTATCAAATATGAAATTTATTTACTCAATCTTTAAAAAGAATCCGGGGTATAGAAGTCAGTACAGGTAAGAACTTAGATAGTATGATAAAAACTATAAGGTTGCATTCTTTTCATGGGCTTTGTAGGAAGGAATTGGTTTTGGGCTACCCAATTCCATTCGCAGACGTTGGTTTGGTAATTTATTGGAGGGAATTGGTTTTTCTCCAAAACCTACTAGATCAGATCCGTTAAGAAATTAGGCTTTGGGGAAAACCTTCCCCTTTTCATCGGTTTTAGGAGAAACTTGTCCATTCTCTCCCGACCGTGGCTCGGCCGCTCCTTTCCTCCTCTGGCGCACTGCTCTCTTTTAATCCAAAATTAATTTTAAATTACAATTCAATTCAAAATTAAGTATATTTAACACCTAAATAAAAATAAAAATGAAAGCAATCAAAATTAATTTTGATTTTAAGTTAAACTTATATTTAAAACTAAATTAGACTTAAACTTAAAATTTTGTTTAAGCAAATTAAAACAAAATTAGACTAGAACTAAAAATTAAATTTAAATGAAAATTCATATTACAATTGAAATAAAAACTTATTGATGTCTTCTTGTACTATTGCCACTTCTTTGCTATTCTACGAAATCAGAACTCCCGTAACCACACATTAAAATTATCCTCCCGTAACCACACATTAAAATTATCCTCCCGTAATCACACGGGCTCCACCCGTAATCACACGGGCTCCACCCGCAATCACGTGGGCTCCGCCTGCATAAAGCCCGTGCTCGCTGCTTATATCCCCTTGACCGCATATACTCATTTCTGAACAAATAAACTTGAAGCCGCATGTACTCATTTATGCACAAATAGACTTGAAGTAGGTACCTCTTTGAACATCATTCTACGAGATAGAATTCTGCTGTTCGGCTGTACGTTAGAATTCAATAGTTGGAAATTGAAAATTTTAATTTAAAACATTGACATAATTGAAATATCACGATAAAATACAGAAGTCCACAACATAAAAATAAGAGTCCACAGCATAAATAAATTACACAGCATAAAAACATAAGTCTTGATAAAATCAATCGAGTAAATTTAAGCGGAGCACATACACACATACACACATGCACACCTACTTACAAATGCACACACATTAACATTTAATACAGATGGATTAAAAAGAACAGAGAATAGCAAAATAAACATTTCATTATTGTTTTAATACAAAATGTGTTATAACCGAAGCAACATAATAACATTCTTCCTGATATCAGGGCAGCATATAAAATAGTATTAATCAAAGTCTGCAATGTATATCAGTTTCAAAATGATTTAGCATAATTTTGACGAAGCAGGAAGCAAGCTTCAGATGAATGACAAATTAACTAATAAGAGAGATTTAAAATAACAGCTTAGAAAAACTACGTGAGTGAAAATTTTAGTTTTGTGATGGAGATGAATGACTTTATGCTAAGAAAGACACAAAGATTGACATCGGTTTAATTCAAGAACACTGCAAGCAACATTTCCAAGAGGAGGAGAGAGTTGCTTCCATTGTTAGAGTAAGCAAAAAGCTTAAGGAGAGAGGAAATCACCCCAGTTTGTCGCCTGAGAAAAGAGGATCGCCGGAGTTCGCTGCCTGAGAAGAGGGCTCTGGATGGAGGAGGTGGATTGCCGAAGTTCGCTAGAGGGAGCTGCACTGGAGTTCGTCGAGTTCACAAGAGCATCCGCGGGAGAGAAGACGTGGTAGATCACAGAATAGACCTGTCAGCAAGGAATCAGGAAATACGACCTATTTAGTTCGGAAATGGGGGTGGCCTTTCCTCTCTTTATTCAATACCCATGTGAATTGGAATGAATGTCGATTCCTAGGGTCGCCGAACGCTAGAATTGGAATTGCCAATTGAATTCCAATTCCAGTGCTCCAATTTCAACGTAACGAACGGGGCCTAGTAGATTTAATTTAAGAACACAGACATAAAAATCATACCAAATCATGGAGCAGAACCTGATGTCTGCCTCCAGAGCCCTATGTCTTCAATTTTGAGTACAGATCAACTGTCATTTGCTAATTACATTGTAATTTTCCCCACCACTTTCGGTGTGCATAGGCTACCTAACAGAACTCATGGACGGGTTGAGCCCGTTAACAACCTACGTTTGGGAGATATCCATTCGCATCCCACGACCGAAGGAAGGTCATTCGAACCCCACAAAAGGGCATTTGTAAATGGGTAAGGTTGCGTTTGTTTCACGGGTAAACTATTTTCGATCATCTTTCGTGCATGATTCAATTTTAGTTGGTTTGAAGTCATTTGAATGTATTTTAAAGTTGTAATATCAATTCCTGGCTCTAATTCCATTCTGCCACCGAACAAAAAATTTAATAGCTTGAAAACCATCCTGCAAACCCTTTCAATCAAAACCTGCGAAATGAATTTAGCCTAATGCATCTATACATAAGATGAGTTATAAACCTACAGACAAATTATTCAGAATCATACATGAATAAGCCAAAACTCATATTTTTATATACAAAATAATTATGTATTTTTGTGTTACTAAGAGCAGTCTTTCTTACTCACAAATTAGGCTTACTCGTCTTCAAACATTTATTTTGAGGGTCATCGGGGGGGGGGGGGGGGGGTTGTGCTTAGGTCTTTCCTTTCATGGATAAGCCTTGCTGTTCTTCATATTTGTTGGTCTTTCCTTTCAGTGATTATTTCATTCCAATTGTTGTTCTTTTAAGTATAAGCAAAATTTATTAGAATTATCTAATGTTTTCAATGTTTTTTTCATTCTTAGTTGGCTCTATGAATCAGATTTTGAGGTACTCCTGTTTACCCTTAGCTGTATATTTCAATTTCGCTGTAAGTTTGTATTTATTATTTTTATGCAATTATGCCTACTATATACCGGTTTTAGTACCATTGCTTAGTTTACTTCTTATCATGGGGCCTGACCAGACTGCTGATTTGTTGTTAAATTAGATTGAGGTGTTACAATTGGTATCAAAGACCGATTTAGGATTTCATAACCTAGGAAATTCACAGAGCCATAAGTTTTTATCTGAATCACTCTTTCAACAGTAGAGTCATTGAGTTTATTTTAGCTTTTAGTTATGCATATGTATGAAAATATCCTCCATAATAAATCCTTCATTTATGTCACATACATTAATAATTCCTTTCTTTATGTCTTATATGCACCTCGTCCCAGTGAGGCAGGGGAGTCTTCACATCAAAACACTACTCCTGAGATCATCATAGACGACGCTAATGTGCCAACAGTTCCAGAACCTTCTGACATGAGCCTTATCATATTTGGAGTTCAAGAATGGACTACTTGTAGGTGTCCCAGCTCCCGTCCCTGCACCAACTGCCATAGAGATCGGGATGGAACGCTACCTGAGAAACTGTAGAGATCTCCACCCCTCCAATTTCAGTGGAGAGGAAACCCTGATGGAGACAGATGATTGGTTGATAAAAACTTGTGATTTACTTAACGTGATGTAGTGCCCAGAGAACATGAAAGTACTATTAGCAACTTTCCTCGTTTAGGGTGAAGCAAACCTTTGGTGGACTAGACACCTAGCGGACGATCCTGCTTGTAAGAAGTTAAGTTTAAATTTCCTTACTTTATAATTAAATGTTTCTAGCGTAATGCTAATACGACCTCTGCTTATGCCATGTCGTTCAGTAGATATGGCCACCTGGAATGACTTTTCTAAGACACTCGCAAACTGGTTCGTACCTCGTTTAGAGCGCCAAAGTCTCTTGGAAAAGTATCTCAGGCTTAATCATGGGGATATGCCCGCCACGACTTATGAACAAGAACTTACCCACCTCTCTCGCTAAGTGGGCATATTGTAAGAGAATGATGTTGAGAAGTGATGCAGTGGCCTGGCTCTTATACGGTGGCCCACTGCCGGGCTGCAGCCCAAGCACCCCACCCATGACCGCACCTATTCTCAGCGCGGCGGGATGTTGAGGCGGGGTCTCGAACCCACAACCCCCTTGATAAAGAGCTTTCCTAACAGCTCTCATCACCAACTGAGCTGCAGCTCAGTTGGTGATGAGAGCTGTTAGGAAAGCTCTTTATCAAGGGGGTTGTGGGTTCGAGACCCCGCCTCAACATCCCGCCGCGCTGAGAATAGGTGCGGTCATGGGTGGGGTGCTTGGGCTGCAGCCCGGCAGTGAGCCACCGTATAAGAGCCAGGCCACTGCATCAAAAAAGTGCAGCTCAGTTGGTGATGAGAGCTGTTAGGAAAGCTCTTTATCAAGAGGGTTGTGGGTTCGAGACCTCGCCTCAACATCCCGCCGCACTGAGAATAGGTGCGGTCATGTGTGGGGTGCTTGGGCTGCAGCCCGGTAGTGGGCCACCATATAAGAGCCAGGCCACTACATCAAAAAAGTGCACTTTTTTGATGCAGTGGCCTGGCTCTTATATGGTGGCCCACTGCCGGGCTGCAGCCCAAGCACCCCACCCATGACCGCACCTATTCTCAGCGCGGCGGGATGTTGAGGCGGGGTCTCGAACCCACAACCCCCTTGATAAAGAGCTTTCCTAACAGTTCTCATCACCAACTGAGCTGCAGCTTAGGTTGAATTTAACTCAAAGGAGGCTGAGAGTGCCTGAATCGAATTCACACGCGTACAACTGCCGTAACGACGAGTTTCCCCAAAATCGTTAATCGTTCTTTGCAAAAGTTCTTCGGCGTCTAATGAATCGAACCGCCGCGAGATTCGACCAACCACAAGCACATCACAAGTGATAATTTATGAAATTGCGCTAATTAAGGCGGAAAGAACGTTCGAGGAAACCTTAAGATTATTTATTAGAGCACATAAATTTAAACTATGAGATCGGAGTGAGAGTACCCAAAGTTGTGGGGGGAAGTGAGTCCAAGTCAAACTGGTTTGGCACTTATGATTAAAACACGGTTTGGCCTCTGACTTCTTCAATCACGACTGGGCGAGCAGCGGGCACCATAGTAGAAATGTTTTGAGGTCGATGGTGCTTCCACGAACTGGAATGAACGATGCCAGAGAAGAATGGCGGGTCGACGACGTCGGAAGGCTGGATCACGGTTGGAGCAGTTGACGAGGCACCTTGTCTTGCGTCTGACGATCATCGTCTCTTACGACATGGTCAGAGTGACGAGTGGTGGTGAGCGCAGACTCCGAGCCTTCACTGGTGCGGGAGATGGAGGCGGGAACTGGTGGTCGGCGGCGACGTGGAATCAGGAGGCTTGACTGGCACTTGCACAGAAATGGGAAAATCGTTTCTCTGCTCTTGTCCGGTCTGCTTTCTTCTTTGTACGAGCCAAATTTAAAGGCCGGTGACACCTCCTTTGGGAATGAGATTTTGATTGCCCTAATTGTACTCTTTTCCTAATCTTGCTGATATGATTTTGACATAAGATCAATTTCATTGAAATGGCCAAATTTTATATTCTCTAATGACTCCTGATTTTGACTATATTTAATTATTCCTGATATGAATGACTCCAATTTTAATTTCATTTTATGTTTTCCATAAAATAACCTAAGCTTGCCAGGCCACTGCATCAAGAAGTGTAAACGCTTTGTAGATGGCCCGCGCGTTTCTCGGAGACAACCTTTGATGATCATGGACAATGCTGACTACATAAGCCTGATTGATACTTCAAGGAGGTTGAAAGCAGATCAACAAAGGGTGAAAATACACAATAACTTCTGTTCCAAGTGACCTCAAGATATGCCGCATCAATATCATAATAGAAGCATCTAAGGAAGAAACTGGAACAAAAGCAAAAAATGGGTGTGAAGAGAGGAAATCAGCCCGAAGTCAAGGGCAAGGACTACCCCCTTTGCCCAAAGTGCAACCACTACCACCCAGGAGAATGCTTGGCTACTTCTGGATTCTGCCACAAATTCCAGCAACCAGGACACTTTGTCCGTTCGTGCCCAGGATCTGCTGACAATCAGGTAATATAATTTGAAGTTTGATGCTTCTCCACATTTTATTTTAAGCCCATTCTTTTTACCGTAAAACATATTCCTGTGACATCTCTTACAATTAAAGTTTGAAGTTGGCGTTCCAAGCAAAACTGACAAAGGAAAAATGGTGACGGACGTCAACCCAAAAACAATTTCAGGATGAGGTCTTGTACAACTCAGAGCTTATGGACATGGCCATCAGGAGGCCAAAGAGGAGTATATGTTCACATGTATGAATTTGCTGAATTAAAGCCTCATTTGGCACAACGTTTCATCGCCTGCGTTTGGAGCAAACGCTGCGAGACGACGCGCAGACAAATGGGCGCCGGTGGCGTTTGCACCCATCAGCCAACAGAAAAGCCCCTCAAAAGCCGCGTTTCCAGTCCCGCTTCCCCCCTCCGGTTCCATCCCTCCCTTCCCAGATGCAATCTCCGCCCTCCACCGCCGCACCAAATGAGGTTTAAATTGTTAAATATTTCCTCTCAGTAACACATAACTAAAGTAACACAAATATGCATATAGGTATACTCATGATTCAAAACGTACCCTCGAAAGTTTTCTTTGTCACGGGTATATCACACTCGTTTATTGCGAATTCTTTTGCGCATAGACTCAGTCTAAAAATACTTCCAGACGCTACATCGTTAGGTGTCATGATACTTAACGGTTTAACTATGCAAACTAGTAGCAAGTGTCGGGTTCTAGTGTTGTTCTGAAAATCTGAAGTTGTCGCAGAGACATCCCTCCTACCTATTGCTGAATTTGAATTGATTTTGGATATGAATTGGTTGTCTGATGTAAACATTAAAATAGTGCAGGAGTATGGAGATTCACTTATAAGGACTCATTCAGTCTCTTATCTTCTTTTGTGGTATAAAAGGAGTTTCCAAACTGATTTTCTCATTTGTTAAGACTATCAGGAGTATTAATAAGGGTTGTGCAACTTTCCTAGTACTGATGCATGCTGAAGCTAAGAACACCTTGTAGGAAGTGTCGGTAGTGCGAAAATTTCCATGTCTTTCCTGAAAAATTACTTGGGGCCCTGGTTGACTTCCTAATTGACCTTCTTCCCGAATCTCGAACAGTAGCTAAGGCTCCTTATTGTATGACCCCCAGAGTTAGCAGAGTTAAAGATCCAGTTGTAAGAATTGCTTTATTTGGGATTTATCAAACCCAACACGTCGTCTTGGGGTGCACATGTTCTCTTTGTTAAAGAGAATGATGACAATTTAAGATTATGTATAGACTGCCGAGAGTTGAAGAAGCTCACCATTAAAAATAAGTATCCTCTTTCGAGGAAGATGATTTATTTGATCAGCTCAAAGGTCTTGCACTGAGTCCAAGTTAGATCTGAGATCGGAATATCATCAGTTAGACAATTGAATATTCGGGATGAGGATATCTAGAAGACAACTTTTCGCATGAGATACAAACACTTTGAATTTGTGGTTATGCCGTTCGAGTTGACTAATGCCCCGTCAGCTTTCATGGACCTGATGAATCAAGTGTTTTGAGAGTTTTTGGATTATTTTATTATTGTCTTCATAGATGACATTCTGGTGTATTCAAGTAGTAAAGAGGAGCATGTCGTCGTTATCAGAATTGTTTTGAGTACTCTCAGGGGGAATAAACTGTACACGAAATTTTCTAAGTGCGAGTTCTGGCTTTCAGAGGTGACATTCTTGGCACACGTGATCAGTAAGAGAGGTCTCACAGTGGATCCAAAGAAAATAGAAGCAGTCAGAGATTGACCAAGGCCGAAGGAAGTTACCGAGGTCTGTAGTTTCCTTGGTCTAGTGAATTATCACAAGAGATTCATTAAAAAAAAATTAAAAATTGCTTTGCCTATGACTTCACTTACCAAGAAAGAAAAAACCTTGAACTGGACAGCGGAACTTGAATTGCCATTTGAGAGGCTGAAGACCCAGTTGATGACTGCGCCAATTTTATGTTTACCTTCAAGGCTAGATGACTTTTAGATATATAATGATGTTTCAGGTCAAAGTTTGGGTTGTGTACTAATGTAGCATGGAAGAGTCATAGCATTCAATCCAAACAGTTGAAGGTACACAAAAGAAATTTTCCTGTTTACGACTTGGAATCAGCAGCAGATGTTCACACATAGAAAATATGGAGGTAGTATCTCTATGTAGTTTGTTTTGAAGTTTTACAGACCACGAAACCCTTAAGTATATATTTGAGCAACAAGAACTTGATAGGAGGAGTGTAGGTGGATAAAGTTCCTTTCAGATTATGATGTGAGTTTCTAGTACCACCCGGGGAAAGCTAATGTGATAAGCAGATGCTCTAAGCATTAAGGTTTGAACTATTCCCGCATCTAGCAAGCGGATTTAGTGCGAGCTCTAGAGAGACTGATGATCAGTGTGATACCGCAAACCACTATAAATTATGCAAGTTTATGTTGGATATAGATCAAGTGCGACATTAAGGATATAATCAAACAGGCCTTACCTTTAGATCTAAAGATGACAAAATTTTGGTAATTGACCCAGTTGGGGAAGGACTTTGTGATTTAAGAGAGTTTGCTATTATATAAAGGAAGAGTTTGCGTCCCAGATGTCAATCACCTTTGCATGAACATCATTATTGAGACTCATAATTCCAAGTACTCTATACATCCTGACAACACGATTATATATGCAGACCTTAAAAGTCAGTTTGATGGCCGGGGTTACAGAGAGACATTGCAGAGTATGTTGGAAAGCGTGAAATTTACTAGTTAAAGACGAATGTCAGAGACCAGAGGACAAATTGCATACACTTCCTATTTCAGAATAGAATTTTGAAAATATATCGATTAATTTCGTTCATGACCTTCCCAAATCTCGGAGTGAGAATAAATATTTATGGGTTATAGTTGATAGTCTTTATATGGTTGCTCATTTTATCCCTAATGAGAGAATAAATTAGGGTCCGAGATTGGCTCAGTTGTACGCAGATGAAATAATTTGACTGCATGGTGTTCCGAAGACTATTATTTTAGATAGAAATGACAAATTTACCTCTAAATATTAGAAATATATTCAAGAGTGTTTGGACACTAGGTTAAATTTCATTACATCATTTCAGCCCCAGACAGATGGGCAAACATAGCGCACAGATAGATTTATGGAAGATATGCTCACGGGTGGGAGAAGCAGCGTACCGTTTGGCGTTGTCCGCAGAGCTGAGTGGTTTACACGATGTCTTCCATGTCTCCGTTTTGAGGAAAGCCTTAGTAGAGGCTAGTGTGGTGATCGAATCAGCATCGGTGCCGATAGAGGAAGACTTGAGGACGCGAGTTCGTCCAGTTTCTATAGAGGATTCAGAAATTCGGCAATTGCGGAACAAAGAGGTCAAACTCATAAAAGTCCGATGGGAAACTACGGTCGTGAGGAGCTCTCTTGGGAGCGAGAACAAACCATGCTGGAAGAGTTTCCAAAGTTTTTCCATTCAGGTATCATTTACATTTTGTGTACCTTTTACTTTCTGTAATTTTGGGATGAAGTTCTTTTAAGGGGGGAGAGAGATGTAACGCCCCAAAATTCGAAGAGGGACGGACAACGTTTAGATACAAGTTTGGGTATTGGTGAGGGTCATACGGCCTAGGACACGGGCGTGTCCCTGGCCGTGTCATGCAAGGGTTCGACGAAGAACCCGGGTCGTCGATGAACTAGTCTCGACGAAGTGTCGAGACAGTGAATACGACCTAGGGCATGGGCGTGTCCATGGCAGTGTCGTGCTCGGGTTCGTCGAGAGCCCGGGAAGTCGACGAACTGCACTCGACGAAGTGTCGAGATAGTGTACACAGCCTAGGACACGGGCGTGTCCAAGGCCGTATCGTGCGCGTGTTTGACGAAGTGGCGCTTGACGATCGTCGAGACTTCGAACACAGCCTGAGACACGGGCGAGCCCCGGGTCGTGTCCTGCTTGGGTTGTTGGCCGGGCCGTGTGAGGGGATAGACATGGCGTGGAGCCCAAGCGTGTTTGTATTGGACACGAGCGTGTCAAATGTGACACGGGTGTGTCGAGTACCCGTGTTCTCCTCGGGTGGGGTTTGTTCCTGTGTCGATGGAGGAACACGCCCAGGCACACAGACGTGTAATGAGTGACACAGGCGTGTCAACTTTGACACGAGCATGTTCAGAGCTCGTGTCCTGTTCTGGGTGCGACGGTTTCGGCGTCGATTAAGTCACACGACCTTGCATACGGGCATGTCTTAAGCCATGTTCGGCCAAGGAATTTTGGTTTTAAGTGCGAATCGAGGTCGTTCATTTCCTTCTTTTGGGATCTGATGGTCCAGTGCTGTCCTTGCTGAGTTATGTCTGGGAATAGGGTTTGGAAACCCTCATTTTTCATCAAGTACTCTCTTTCTAGTGAGAAGGGAGAACAAGGAAGAAGGTGAAGGAGAGATCCGGCTGCCGGAGAAGCTTCAGAGCACCAAATCGTGAGCCGAGTCCGGATCCGCGGAGGCAAGTCCATTGCGGTGGTTTTCATCTAGCTAAGTTTCCATGGCTAGGAAGAGGGGTTGTAAGGTAACGACACTTCTCTTCTTGGTTTTACGATGACATATTTTCTTTCAAGCTTTTGGGCCCCAAATCTCTCAAATGAGAGGGGTTGGGTCGTCATGGTTCAAGAGGAACCTCCGGGTCGATTGAGTCCGTCCCCGGCATGATTTTGCATTAGAGATCCGCTCCGTTAGTGGATTAGGCATGGTGGGTGAAGCCGTGGTCGCGATCGTTAGTCCGACTCGGTGATGTTGCATAACAAGCTTTAAGGATTTTGTAGAAATCCATTACGACAAGATGTCGTTTGTGATGTTTGTGTATTTCCCCCCTTTTCTCGTGTCAGTACGTGTAGACGGAATCGGACAAGGTTAGCTCCGTAGTGGCGGTAGATGGTTTCCTTGGGGGACAACGTTAGCTCCGCAGTGGCGGTAGATGGATTCCTTAGTGCGCGGGGACGTTGTAGTACAAACAACGGATTATGGTGGGAATGTTTATGGATTGTGATGTGCTAAGGCTCGACTTTGTCTCCGTGGTCGGCTGGCTATCCCGTGACATCCAAGTCAGGCGGGGAGAGTGTCCCGACGAGACTAGTCCCCTTTTTTGAGACTGACGAGAACGCCAAGCATGGGGCAAGCCCGGGCAATGAGGCCATGAGCGGGTGGGGTCCAGCAAGGGTTCTTAGAATCAGTCAGTGTGTGAGACTGAATCCCAACGTGAGAAGTCAGAGCTTGCAGGCAAGCCCGTGTCTGAGACTATGAGCGGGTGGGGCCTTGGCAAGAGTTCCGTATGGCGGCTTGTATGTCGTAAGGGGAATTGCAGTGCCCCTTTTTGTTTGTGGCTTAACGCCAATGGGGAAAGTGGAAGTACCCAAATGTTATGAACTAAAACATCAGCCACATCAGAACTAACAGAAACAACAACATTTGCAGCAGTAGGAGCAGCATCAGTACTTTCAACAGAGACTGAAGGAGCAGCAGCAACAGAAACATACTTTATAAAAGAATTAATGAGACTGGTGTCACAGCTGAAAAAGGGCACAATGGCCTTGGAGAGATCCTCAGATTGCTGGACTGCAGTGCTCTCTGGAAGACAGCTGAAATATATATAATCAGACTCTGATAAAAGTGACCTGAGGTCCACTGAGAAAACTGCAACCTGTGGTGTTGAGGCTGGAGCTTGAGTTGAAGTAACAGCAGCAGCAGCAGCAGCAGACAATCTAACACCTTCATGAGGCATCTCCCCCTGCCTAGATTCAGAGATAGCTAGATCAAGGCACCCAAAGGAAGGGATTGCCTGAGGAGGAAAGATGGAGGAGAGCCTGGCAGATAGGTCTGCAACTGACTTTAAAAGTGGAGCCAAGGAGGTCTCCAACAAGAGGGACAGCCTGGGAGCTATCAGCTCATAAAGTCTGTCTGCTAAGGCTGGAATATCTACATGCTCAGTAGAGACTTGAGCAGAGGTAGAGAATGAAGGTGGAACAGCTGGAGATGTTGGTGGAGAGCTGGTGTATGGGGGAAAGGAAGGTTGAGGTGTGAGGATTGTTGAAATGGAGGATAGTGGAATGGAAATAGAAGGTGTGAAGGAGGGTTGAGCAATGATGTCTTGGAGTAACTGTTGGTATGATGTGGATGAAGAGGGTAGACCAAGAGGGGATGAAGGTGAATCATCCATAAATGAATCATCTAGAAGTGTGAAGGATGGAAGTTGAGATGATGAACCAATATCTTGGTGTGGGTAGTGATGTAATGGGTGGAAGAGTTCTTCTGTGAGAGGAAGAGTTGGAGAAATTGAAGTTGGAGATGGGGTTGAAATAATGATGGTGGAGGAAACTGTAATGGTGGATGAAATTTGAATGGTGGAGGTGACTGGTGGAGATGAAATAAGAGGTGGAGGAGGAGGAGAAGCAGCAGGCAAGTCTTCTGCAGGGGCAGAGACTTGAGGGGAAGAGACTGTAACAGTCCTTGTGCCTGAAGTTGCAGCTGCAGAGGGCCTGCTGGGCTTCACAATTTGTCTGTCCAACTTGCCAAACAGGGCACAGGAGAGCCTCTTGGAGGCATTGATGTGCATCCCATTTGATACTAGCAGAGCAGGGCATCTGTTTTGAAGAAACAGCCCTACTATCCTTTCATAATTCACAAAGTTCTTATTTAGCTTCTTCTTAATCAGATCAAAGAAAATCTCTCCCCAGTTTAATTGTTTCTTATCTACAAGAGCACCCATCAAACACAGCTGATACCTGAAGATGGTATCATGTGCTGAATGTTTGGCCAAAAGCACTTTTCCCACAACATCAGCTAAGAACCTGTACTCAACAGCCAAATTCTTTTTCAGCAGCTTGCTAGGGTTTGCATCAGAATGACCCATTCTATCAAGTATAGTAGAAAATTCTTCTCCAGACATTTCAACAGAATCCTCTCCAGAATTCAATCCAAAAATCTCTGTCAGGGTAGCAGGTGTAAGAGGTACCTGGGTTCCAGAAATTGATCCAATCACTGTATTTTGATCGTGGTTGTGGCAGTATATACCCACTCCTTGATTTCATCAGCAGCCAATTTGATTCTGGTGGACATGATGACAACAAGCTTTTGTTCCTTGAACAGTTCTAGAATATCTTGAAAAATATGATCACTGGTGCTGAAAGAATCCATATCAATATCGAATCCTGCATCAAATTTCATGGCGGCCAGAACGTCGACGGAGACGGCCATGGTTTCCTGAAAAAAAATAAACAACCAAACGACCAAGTGTAGAGAGGTTTGGAGGGAAAGAGAAAATTTGCAGAGAGATTGAAAGCGCAAAAGGAGAACGATGACCGAAAAATGAATTTTATATTAGGGTTCGACGCAGAAAAGGAAAGATCGTTGAACTCAGTTCGACGATCGGGGCTTCTAAAGGAATCTGAAAGGTCTTCAATATCGTCGATCTCCGTTCGACGATATTGGAGAGCGTCGAGCTCCGTTCGACGATAGTTCAAAAAACAAAATCGTCGAGCGCCGTTCGACGATCGTTGACCTGTAGAGATAGTTGAGCACTATCTGAGAAGCGCTGAACTCTGGTCGACGATTTCGGAAAGCGTCGATCTCCGTTCGACGATCGGGGAGAAAATCGTCGAGCGCAGTTCAGAGACCAGAAACACTCTAGACACTAGAAAAATTGAGAAGTTTGTCTAGTCTTGGTCATTTTTAGAGTTTTAAAATCTTGGACATTATTTTAAACTTCCTGCATCTAACATTCCTAACTGATTTAGGAAGAAGGTGCGTTTCTTTTCATTCAAGGGTTTGATGAAAATATCTCCCCTTTGCAAATCAGTTGGGATATATTGAATTTCAATTTTATTTTTCTCAACATTATCCCTTAAAAAGTGATGCCTAATTTCTATGTGTTTTGTCCTACTATGGAGGACTGAATTTTGAGCTATAGAAATAGTACTGATATTATCACAAAAGATTTTAGACTTCTCTAAGTTGTAGCCATAGTCTAGGAGTTGGTTTTGAATACATAATATTTGTGAACAACAACTACCTGCAGCCATATATTCAGCTTCAGCAGTTGAAGTTGACACAGATGTTTGTTTCTTGCAAAACTAAGAGACAAGTCTGTCACCAAGAAACTGACAAGTTCCACTGGTGTTTTTCCTGTCAATTCTGCATCCAACATAATCAGAATCAGAAAATCTAGTTAAGTCAAATGCTGAATCTTTTGGATACCAAAGACCTAGATTTGGACAACTTTTAACATACCTGAGAATCCTTTTAACTAATGTTAGGTGTGACTCTCTAGGACTCACTTGGAATCTAGCACATATGCATGTAGCAAACATTATGTCAGATCTACTAGCTGTAAGGTACAATAGAGAGCCAATCATTGCTCTATATGTTGTCTGATCAACAGATTTCCCATGTTCATCAGCATCCAATACAACATTAGTAGACATAGGTGTTTTCATACAAGATGCTTCAGACATACCAAATTTCTTAACCAATTCTTTTGCATACTTGGTTTGAGAAATGAATATGCCTTCAGCATGTTGTTTGACTTGCAATCCTAGAAAGAAGGATAACTCACCCATGCTACTCATTTCAAATTTAGAATGCATTAGATTGGAGAATCTTCTGCACAAATTTGAATCAGTAGAACCAAAGATAATATCATCTACATAAATTTGTACTAGTAGGGTATGAGACTTATGAGTTCTAATAAAGAGAGTTTGGTCTACTCTACCCCTTATAAATTCATTTTTCAGGAGAAAGCATGCTAGGGTCTCATACCATGCTCTAGGAGCTTGCTTGAGACCATATAATGCTTTGTTCAGCTTAAAAACATAGTCAGGATGAGTTGGAGAGATAAAACCTGGAGGTTGTCTGACATAGACTTCTTTTTTGATGTCTCCATTGAGAAAAACACTCTTTACGTCCATCTGATACACTTTGAAACCTTTGTGTGCTGCATATGCTAAGAAGATTCTAATAGCCTCCAACCTTGCAACTGGTGCAAAAGTCAGGTCATAGTCTATGCCTTCTTCTTGAGAGTACCCTTGAGCAACTAGCCTTGCCTTGTTCCTTACAATTACTCCTTGATCATCCAATTTGTTTCTGAACATCCAATTTGTTCCAACAATGGAGTGATCCTTAGGCCTTGGTACTAGTTCCCAAACTTTGTTCCTTTCAAATTGATGCAACTCTTCTTGCATTGCCATGATCCAGTGTGGATCTTGCTCTGCATCTTGAATGGATTGAGGTTCAATTTGAGATAGGAAGCAAGTGTGCAACAGATTTTGGTTGACCTGATTTCTGGTTTGCACACCAGCTGAGATGTCTCCAATTACTTGGGAAATTGGATGGTCTCTTGATGTTACTAAATCAACAGGGGGTGTTGATTGTTCACCAACCTGTGTTGTTGTTTCCTCTTGTGGTACAACAACTGGCTTTTCAATAAGTTCCTCTTCATGATGTTGAATGTCTTCTTCATCTTCACTGCTTTCATCCTTTTGAGTAATTTGTATTCTGTCCAAGTCTTCAGCAAGAGAATGTACCTGCAAAGGTTCTATGGTAGAAGTGTTCTTCTCCTTGAAAGACATGTTAGTTTCATCAAAAGATATGTGAACAGATTTTTCAATTTTAAGAGTTGATTTATTATATACCCTATAAGCCTTTCTGATCATGGAGTATCCCAGAAACACTCCTTCATCAGCTTTAGCTTAAAATTTTGCTAAATACTTCTTATCATTATTGTGTATATAGCAGATACAACCAAAAATTCTAAAATAATCTATTTTAGGTTTCTTCCCTTTGAGTAATTCATAGGGAGTCTTGCCCTTCAGTTTATGTATTAAACTTCTGTTCAGCACATAGTTGGAGGTGTTCACTGCCTCTACCCAAAAAGATAGAGGAAGGTGAGCATCTGACAACAATGTAGTGACAGATTCAATAAGGGTTCTATTTTTCCTTTCAGCTACCCCATTTTTTTGAGAAGTTCTAGGAGCTGAGAAAGTGTGTCTGATCTCTTCACTCTGACAGAACTCTTGCATAAGAAGAGAATCAAACTCTGTCCCATGATCACTTCTGATCAGGGCAATATGAGTATTGAACTCAGTATGTATGCATTTGAGAAACTCTGTCAAACACTTAAAGTTATCAGACTTCTTCCTCAGAAAGAACACCCATGTGAATCTAGAGAAATCATCTACAACTACTAAAGTGTAAGATTTCCCTCCTAAGCTTTGTACTGTAATGAGTCCAAAAAGATCCATGTGTAACAGATACAAAATCCTAGGTGAATCACTCTTATTAAGTGACTTGAAACTATTTTTAGTTTGCTTGCCTAATTAACAAGCCCTGCAGAGTCCTTCCTTCTTGTAGGGGCCAGAAGGTAGTCCTCTCACAAGGTTGTCCTTGGATAGCCTAACAATGGTTCTAAGGTTTATATGCCCTAGTCTCTTATGCCATAATACATTATGTCTACTAACAGAATTAAACAGACAAATATCTACTTTAGTTGAAAGAAAGTCTACTAAATAGATGTTACCTTTTCTTTTACCTGTCAACACAGTTGTGTTGTCCTCTGACTTGATCTTGCATAAGGCTTTGCTGAAAGTCACCTGGTAGCCTTTATCACATAGCTGACTGATACTGATCAAATTGTGCTTCAGTCCTTCCACATAGGCTACCATCTTGAATGTGACTGTGCCAATCTGGACTGCATCATATCCTTTAGTTTGTCCAAAGTTTGAATCACCAAATATGACTTTGGGTCCAAGCTTGGCTTTAAAGGATGTGAGGTTGTCCCTATTTCCTATCATGTGTTTGAGCACCCACTATCCAAATACCATTGCTGGTCTGATGTTGGATAGGTCTTCACCTGCACATAAAATAATTCACTTGTTTTTGACCCAGTTTACCTTGGGCCTAGGTTGATAACCTTTAAATTCAGAAATAAATGACATCCCTGGTTGACTCTTATAACCTTCAGGATGATATCTCCTTGGAGGTATTATCCATTCAGTATAAGAGTTAAATCTTTGGGTTGAAGAACCCCTATGATTGGATTTTGATTTACCCTTGAAAGAATTTCCAAGGCTCTGATCTCTGTTCGACGATCGTTGAGCTGCGTTCGACGATCTTGGGTCAGATCGTCGAGCTCCGTTCGACGGTCGACTGTGGCAGAGTTCAGGAATTAGAGATCGTCGACCTGAGTTCGACGATTTTGCCTGAGATCGTCGATCTGCGTTCGGCGATCGTCGAGCTTCGTTCGACGATTTCTGCTGGAACTTGGTCTTCTTAGGCAGATCATAATTTTTCCTAGCTACCTCTACAACTCCCTTCCCTTTATCAGAGATAAATTTAATTGAGGTTGTTAGTACTATATGTTGGATGGATGAAGCACCCAAGCCCAGTGTACTATTAAATCTGGAGTTCACTGTGCTTGTGATGTCCATTAGCTTGATGCTTCTCCCATTAAGGGATTCTTCAAGTTTTTTGGCCTCTGATAGCTCACTTTTCAGTGAAGCTATCTGCTCCCTACAACACTCCAACTCCTCAGAGAGTTTGAAGTTTTCTGATTTTAAGGAACTATGTTCAGACAATTGATTTCTGAGAGAGATAATTTCCTTATCAGATTTTAATAAGTCTAAGCACAGTGTAGAAAGTAGCGAATAAGAAAGAACAAACGGATAGACTTTTGAATAATTGAAATTTTATTATCCAAAAAAGATATCATTTACAAATGTATGACCTCCCTTATATAGAATGGAGGAGATATGAGAGAGTATAAACAAACAATGTGCGACTAAACATTTACAGGGCAGAGCGGCTAGAAATAAAGGAGACCGCACAGGCCGCGCGGTTAGTCAGATGGGTTAACCGCACGGCACCTCCAGCAGGATAAGAACAGACCGCACAGAGAGTCCGATAGACCGCCCGGTCTCCAAGCACCAGAGGAGACCGCCAGACCGCTCGGTCAACAAACCGCCAGACCGCTCGGTCAACAAACCGCCAGACAAGACCGCAAGACCGCCCGGTCTAATACTTCAACACTCCCCCTCAAGCTGGAGCATAGATATCAATCATGCCCAGCTTGTCACAAATGTGGAAGAAGGAAGTAGAGACCGGCTTGATGAAGATATCTGACAATTCCTTATCAGAGGTGACAAATGAAGTACAAATCTGTTTGTTCAAAATCTCTTCCCGAATGAAGTGACAGTCCACCTCTATATGCTTTGTTCTCTCATGGAAGACCGGATTCCTGGATATGTATATAGCGGCCTTGTTGTCACAGAACATAGGGAGAGGATAGTCATATACCTCGCCCAGGTCAAGCATGAGAGCCCGCAACCATTTTAACTCACACGTGGTTGACGCCATACTCCGGTATTCTGCTTCTGCACTGGATCTGGAGACAACGGACTGTTTCTTGCTCTTCCAACTCACAAGATTACCTCCAACAAAGGTACAAAACCTGATGTGGATTTACGATCGCCTTTATCATCCGCGTAACTTGAATCTGAGTAGGCCTCAACCCTCAAAAGACCATTCTTCTGAAAGAGTAACCCTTTGCCTGGTGCTGCTTTGATATACTCTAAAATCTTCAGTGCAGACTGAAGATGACACTCCCTGGGAGCTTGCATAAACTGACTGAACTTGCCTACAGCATATGCGATGTCAGGTCTAGTCACCGTGAGATAGATGAGTTTGCCTACCAAACGTCTGTACCTTGTGACATCAGATAGAAGAGGCGAGTCATCCGTCCACGTTTTGTCTTCTCCAATAGCCATGGGAAACCGAGCCGGTTTGACACCTGTCAAGCCTGCTTCTTGTAGAAGATCAAGGGCATACTTCCGTTGGGAGAGAACCAACGAGTCAGGTTTCCGAGAGATTTCTATCCCCAAAAAGTATTTCGGGGAGCCCATATCCTTCGTGACCAAGTGCTGACGGATGTGCTTCTTCGTCAAGTCCACCCCATCTCGGTCATCACCAGTAAGAATAATATCATCCACATATACGGCCAAAACCACCAGTCCCGAGGCCGTTTTGCGAATGAATAAGGAGTGATCGGCCGAACTCCTTCTAAAGCCGATGGTAGCCACAATACCACTGAATTTGTCGAACCATGCCCGAGGGCTCTGCTTTAGGCCATAAATGACCTTCTTCAAATGACATACGCGTGTCTCCCCCGGAGCAACATACCCAGGAGGTTGCTCCATGTAGACGTCCTCCTGAAGATCGCCATAAAGAAATGCATTCTTCACATCAAGCTGGGAAATAACCCAATCCCGGTTAACAGCCACAGAAAGGAGAACCCGGATGGTGCTGAGGCGAGCAACCGGAGAAAAGGTATCAAAGTAATCAATGTCGTAAGTCTGAGTGAAGCCCTTGGGCACCAGCCGGGCCTTGTAGCGATCCACAGTGCCGTCGGGGCGAAATTTCACCACGAAGACCCAGCGACAGCCAACCACATCAGTACCCACGGGAGGAGGAACAAGGGTCCAGGTACCCCGTTCAGTAAGAGTAGCCATCTCCTCATCCATGACAGACTTCCAATGAGGGAGAGCAAGAGCCTCCTGGTAGGTGCGAGGAGTAGAAGTAGCAGAGATAGCCAAGACAAAACACCTGCGAGAAGGAGAAAACCGATCATAGGAAACAACTGCCGCAAGCGGGTGTTGAGTACACGCCCGCACCCCTTTGCGAAGGGCAATGGGAAGATCCAGGTCGACGGGAGCGTCAGCGACCGGAGCGTCCGTGGCGGAGAAGGCTGGCCCGGGACTAGAGAGAGACGGCGACGGAGAGGAGGGTGGAGGGGTGGGTGGGGAGACGGACTGGGAAGGAGTCGGTGGAGGAGGAGACGGAGGGGGGAAAACGTCGAGAGGCGTGGAAGGAACGGAGATATCAGAAGGAAGAGAAGAGGTATGAGAGAAATAAGAAGCATTCTCGAAAAAAGTCACATCCGCGGAGACAAACTGCTTGCGGAGAAGGGGGTCAAAGCAGCAATAGCCTTTTTGAGTGATAGAGTACCCCAAAAAGACACACTTGGTGGAACAGGGGGAAAGCTTGTCGCGGGTAGCGGAGGGAGCGTGAACAAAGGCCGTACAGCCAAAGACACGGAGGAGGAGAGGAAAAGGTTCCTTGTGGGGGTAGAGAATGGAGAAGGGGGTCTGACCGTGGAGAACTGTGGAGGGAAGGCGATTGATGAGATAGCAGACGAGGAGCACAACATAGCCCCAGTAGGAGCGAGGGACGTGCATCTGCGTCATGAGAGTACGAGCAACATCAAGCAGGTGACGGTTTTTACGCTCCGCCACCCCATTCTGCTGGGAGGTGTAAACACAAGTCGTTTGATGAAGCAGACCATGTTGGTGAAAGAGAGAGGAGAACTCATGATTCAGATATTCCTTGGCATTATCAGAACATAAAACTTTAATAGAAATAGCAAATTGAGTCTGAATCATAAAATAAAAGGATTGCCAAACAGAAAAGAGTTCAGAGCGATCTTTTAACAGATACACCCAGGTACAACGTGAAAAATCATCTATAAAAGTGACAAAATAGGAACTGCCCCGACCAACAGTGAGGGTAGGAGCAGGACCCCATACATCAGAATGAATAAGATCAAACGGGCGAGAGGAGCCACGGCCTTGCTTCGGTGGGAAGGAGGAGCGATGATGTTTGCCAAGCTGACACGCATCACAGTTGAACGGAGAACTGGTAGGAGGTAGGTGAGGCAGAAGCTGGCGAAGAATCCGAGGAGGAGGATGTCCAAGGCGAAGATGCCATTGAAGGAGATCTGTGGAGGAGGAGTAGGCGGACAGAGCGGAAACATCGTCGAGGAAGTAGAAGCCGCCGCTCTCAGTCCCAGTAGCAATCGTCCGCTGGGTCCTCGGGTCCTGAAAAGAACAAGTAGTGAGAGTGAATAAGACGGAGCACTGAAGTTGCCGGCATAAAGTAGTAACTGATAACAAATTGCACGGGAACTTCGGGACATAGAGGGTGTCCTCCAAGCAAAGCGATGGGGTGAGTTGAACCATGCCCGTCCCATGAACTGGGGACGGTGAACCATCCGCCACACGAACCGGGGGTAAGCGGTCATGTGTCTCAAGACGGGAGAAGAAATGAGGGTTGCCCGTCATATGATTTGTAGCACCGGAGTCAATCAACCATTTACCTTGGGTAACGACGTGGGCACTACCTGACGTCGTGGCCACAGAGGCAGACGACCGAGAAGAGGCAGAGGCCGAAGAAGGAGCATCACCGGAAGGGCGAAGATGATGATGTTTCTGCCAGCAGCGGTCAACAGAATGGCCGGTACGACCACAGTGAGAGCAGAGGAACCGGGATGAACCCCGTCCGCCGGAGTGGCCGCGGCCACTATGTCCCCCCCCTCTGATCTTGGTGAGCAAAGGAGTCCTGGGAAGGGGGGAGGCCAACAGAGGCCGCTGGAGTAGCGAAGTAACAGCGGCAATGCGAGCCGCAGTGACATCCAAAGTAGGAGATTCCGCCTCACCCAAGATCTGCTGGCGGATCATATCATAAGAATCGGGAAGACGAAGAAGATAACAAACAACCAGGAGTTCCTGGAAGTGTTTGTGCTGTTCGGCCAAGTCCGCGGAGAAGGGGCGATTCTGGAGGATTTCAGCACCAAGAGCCTGAACCTGCTGATAAGCCGCAGCAGGAGACATGAAAGGGCGGGCGAAGAGGTCCGCATAGAGAATATAAATGCGGGACGTCTGGCCCCCTTCGAATAGAGAGCAGCGAGGTGAAGCCAGACGGCCTTGACCGTCTCATCATGGCGAATGACGGGAAGACACTCATCAGAAAGGCTGTTGGCCAGCCAGGTGCGGACAAGAGCATCACTCGCATCCCAGTCATCAAACTCAGGAGAGATACGAGGAGGAGGGTCATCGGTGAGGTGATGACGCTTGCGTTGAGAACGAAGGAGAAAAGTGAAAGAAACGCTCCAATCGGGATAGTTGGAGCCAACAAGCTTAGAAAGGGTGCCAAGGTTGCCCGAAGGAGGAGGTGGAGAAGGAGTTGCAGGAGTAGTGGTGAGACCGGAAGTAGTCATAGAACACAGCAAGAAACCGCAGCGGATAGAAAAGGAAGAAGCCGCGCGAACACAAGCGGCTAGAAAGCAGTCAAAGGTACAGCGGGGAAGAGGTCGCGCGGACTGAAAAGGCCGAGCGAACAGAAGAGAAGAGGAGGCAAGAAGCAGCGACTACAACAAGTCGCAGGCCGGGCGAACAGAAACAGGCCGCAACGACTAGGAAGTCGGAGAGGCAAGAAAGAACCAGGAGCGCGGCGACAACGAAACAGGCCGCGGCGACGAATAGCAGCAGGAGAAGCGAACCAAGGAGAAGCAAGCCGCGCGAACAGGGCAGCGGACAGAAACAAGCCGCGCGAACAAGGAAGCGGACAGAAGAGAAGGCAAGCCGCGAGACAGGTCGCAGAAAGCGGAAAACAAGCCGCGAGAATCAGAGAGCGCACACAATCAGGAGGAAACGACCTCCCTCTGATACCATGTAGAAAGTAGCGAATAAGAAAAAACAAACGGATAGACTTTTGAATAATTGAAATTTTATTATCCAAAAAATATATCATTTACAAAGGTATGACCTCCCTTATATAGAATGGAGGAGATATGAGAGAGTATAAACAAACAATGCGAGACTAAACATTTACAGGGCAGAGCGGCTAGAAATAAAGGAGACCGCATAGGCCGCGCGGTTAGTCAGATGGGTTAACCGCACGGCACCTCCAGCAGGATAAGAACAGGCCGCACAGAGAGTCCGATAGACCGCCCGGTCTCCAAGTACCAGAGGAGACCTCCAGACCGCTCGGTCAACAAACCGCCAGACAAGACCGCAAGGCCGCCCGGTCTAATACTTCAACACACAGTGCTTTAAATTCATACTTAAAGTACTCAAAATTGAAATCAAATGAGTCTATTACCTGGTCTTCTTCAAGTTGAGTCTCTGAGTCTGACTCTGACTCTTCTGCATCAGAATTGTGTTGAGAGACATTGATTGCCATCATGCAGAACTCCTTCTCTTCAGCATCATCTTCATCATCACTGGAGCTGGATGAAGCTTCTAATTCCTCTTCAGTCTCACTCCAAGATTCAGCAACAAATCCCTTCCTTGTGTGTTTGTTCTTGCTTGAGGAGGGTTTGCCATTGCTATTCTTCTTGAAGTCCTTATCTTTTCTTCTTTCTCTCTTATCCTTTCTGTCCTTGTTTTTGTTCTCTGGACAGTCAGGCACAATGTGGTCTGATTTCCTGCAACCAAAGCAAATAATTTCTTTATTATTTGATTTATCATGCCTTGGCTTGTCATGCTATTTGTATGATCTCTTCCTGAAGTCCTTTCTGGCCATCTTGCAAAATCTTTTGGCCAGCAGACTAAGCAACTCATCATTGCCTGTGACCTTGTCTTCAGGCTGATCTTCAGTAGCTTTGAAAGCTATTGTCTTTTCCTTTCTTGTGGCTGGTGAGGCAGCCTTCTGCTCTTCTTCTCTGTTCTTAATGAGCAGCTCATAAGACTTGAGCTTGCCCAAGAGAGCTTCTGTTGTAATCTCATTCAGACTTCTGACATCCTTGATTGGCCAGATTCTTGAGTCCCAAGTGCTTGGGAAGCACATTAGGATTTTGTCATTTAGCTCAGTAAATGAGATCTCTTTATCCAGAGACTTCAGTTCATTGACTATCAGACTGAGTCTGTTATACATTTCAGCTACTGACTCAGCTTCTTCTTTCTTGAAATTCTCATATTGGGATATGAGGTTAGATCTCCTGTCCTTTCTTTCATCAGCTGATCCTGAGACTATTTCAGATAGCTTGTCCCAGATCTCCTTTGCTGAGTTGCATTCAGCTAACTTTTGGAAAATGTCATCAGACATAGTCTGGGCTAAGATGTTCATAGCCTTTGCATCTGCTACCTTCCACGTCTTGATCTCTGCATCTGTTCCTGAGGGAGGTGGAACAACATTTGTGCTTGTGTTCTCTGGAGGTCTTGGACAAACTGTCTAAACAGAATTGAAGATGTCCTCATCAATAGAATTCATGTAGAGTCTAATCCTTGCCTTCCAAAGTGCAAACTTGGATAGATTGCACACTGTAGGTCTGGTGCTAGCATAATCTTTGTTTTGGGCCATGATTTGTGAAGAAAAAAATTCTAATAACAAAATCAAAACATGCAGATCTAACTAGGGATCTTTGGGTTCAGGTGTTAGCCTGTGCAACCACCAAGGTGTGATATGTTTAACCAACCTGGCTCTGATACCAATTGAAAGTGTGAGTTAGATCTGATATACTCTAGAGGGGGGGGGGGGTGAATAGAGTATGGTGCTTGCTAAAAACTTTTACAACAGTTATTGTATTCTTATGTGAACAGGGAAGCAAATAATGAAGAGTAAATCTAATCACAGAAACTATCTAATCACAGAGCAACCTAGTCACAAACCACAGTCATAAACAAAAAGAAAAAAACAAGCAACCAGAAGACACAAGGAGCTATAGTGGTTCCCCAATCAACCTGGGTACATCCACTCTTCTACCACCATTCGTAGGAATCCACTGCAGGATGAGTTGATCAGGTGTCCTGGGCACCAACGAGCTTTTGATAAGGTGCTCAAAAACCAAACCAGATTTTTTGATCAGGTGTCTTGCCACCAATGAGCTTTTGATAAAGTGCTCAAAAACCAAACCAGATTTTTTGATCAGGTGTCTTGCCACCAATGAGCTTTTGATAAGGTGCTCAAAAACCACACACAAACTTTTGAATGGAGTTTGAAAAACCCTTTACAGCAGAGAGAGAGAGGGATAAGAAGATCTTCTCTGTCAACAGTCAAAGAGAAGATTATGGATGTTGTCAAAGCTCCCCATGAGATCTGTAGTTGTTCAGTAAGTGAAGCTTTGCAGTAGGGTGATAGGCCTTCAGAAAATTGATCTCCAGCAAATGATGATTTCAGCAACAGCTGAAATGTGAGATGTCTGGAGTCTTGAATGATGATGACCTTGAACACTTGAATCAAAAGAGATCTGAAGATTTCAGTTTGTTGATCTCCTTTTGATGTTGGTGTTCTTGTGTGAATCTTTGAGACTAAGGATGTCTGCAACTCTTTCTCTTTCTCTTGTGTGTTTGTTGTTGTAAGAGTTGTTGCAGAATAAGTTTTGCAGAGAATGAATATTGCAGAATATATGTCTCTCCTTGTTCTTCTTTTTCAGTTCTGAAAAAATCTAATCTTTTATTCTCTTGATGTCTGAATAGAAAATAATTCACTGTCAAGATAGCCGTTGGCCTGTCATCAATGACTTCCTTAATTGCATTTGTCTTTTGGAGGAAAGTCCAATAAAAACATTCCTTGATAATTACTTGAAACTTGCTTCAGAATAAATGAAAACGGCTGTAAGATCTCTGAATTAATTGCTGACAATAATTCCTTAACTGTCTGAATTTGAATCTTGAAAATCGTTGAACTCTTCAAAAAAACGTCGAACTGAGCTCCACTATCGTCGAGCTGAGCTCAGAGATTTGGACTTTGACAGAAACAGAGATCGTCGATCTGAGCTCAACTATCGTCGAACTGAGCTCAGAGATTGAGAACCAAACTGGAGTCAAGATCGTTGATCTGAACTCGAAGATCGTCGAATGGAGTTCGACGACTTGTTGAAGTTGAGCTCAGCGATCGTCGAATGGAGTTCAACGATCCGTCGAAGTGAGCTCAACGATCGTCGATTGGAGTTCGACGATTCGTCGTACTGAGCTCGACGAAATGACTTAGTTTCCAGACTGAAAAACCTTGGTCTTGAGGGCAGCTTTCAAACCTAAGTACTAACCCTTAGACTCAATTCTAATTGACCTTTAGATCTATACAATGAGGTCAAAACAAGTTTCCTAAGAGACATAGTGATCCTGACCCAAATTAGTAATAGAGTGTTCCAACAGAGGTCTTTCCTTTATTTCAGCATTTTCACAAAATGATTTCTACGCAATTTGATACCCCTATCAAAATCCTATGCACTGACAATGGCCGCGGGTACATGGACTCTCACTTTGACCGCTACCTTGCTCAACATGGGATTATCCATCAAACGTCTTGCGTTCACTCTCCATTTCAAAATGGGGTGGCCGAACGCAAGAATCTCAAAATAGGGTTGCCAGATATCTTCTTCTCCATATGCACCTTCCAAAGTACTATTGGGGGGTTGCTGTTCTCACTGCCGCCTATCGTATGCCCTCTCGTGTCCTGGGTTATAACACTCCCCTTCACACTCTTGGGGTGCCTCCTACTACTCTCCAAACTCATATATTCGGCTGTGTTTGTTTTGTCTATATTCACCAAAGGACTAAACTTGATCCTCGGGCTCACAAGTGGGCTTTTATCGGCTATGCTCCTACTCAAAAGGGTTATAAATGCTTTGACCCGGTCCTTAAGAAAGTTTTTGTTATCATGGATGTCACATTCCGTGAATCAGAGAGCTACTACGGGCCCTCACTTCAGTGGGGGGGGGGACCTCTTCTATGTTGGAAGTGAGTTCCGTAACTCCTTTACCTATTCCTCCGTTATATCACTATCACTCGACTCCATCTCCATATTCACCAAAGGACTAAACTTGATCCTAGGGCTCACAAGTGGGCTCTTATCGGCTATGCTCCTACGACAACTCCAATTTCAACTCCTGCCGTTTCTATTGCCAAGCCCCTGCAGGTTTACTCTCGTCGTACCGAGGGAACGAACACATCGGCCCCTATCAGAGTCCAAGAGCAGATATCTGATCCGTCGTCAGGTTCCTTTACTCCAAGGGAAGATACTTCTACTCAACACCCGTTATCTCACTTCGTCTCATATTCGTCCCTAACGGCTTCCCATAGAGCTTTTGTCTCCTCTTTGGCCGCTACTTCTATCCCTATTTCGTGGGAGGATGCTCTCTCTGATGACAAGTGGAAAACGGCTATGCTTGAAGAAATGCATGCCCTGGATAAGAATCACACATGGGACCTAGTACATCTACCTAAAGGAAAGACTGCTGTGGGGTGCAAGTGTGTGTTCTCTGTTAAACAGAACACTCAGGGTGTTGTGGAAAGGTACAAGGATAGGCTGGTTGCTAGAGGGTACACTCAGACGACAAGTATTGATTACCGGAAAATCTTTGCACCTATTGCTAAGATGAACTCTATAAGGATTCTCCTGTCGTGTGTGGCCTGCAAGGGGTGGAGTCTCAGCCAACTTGATGTAAAAACACGTTCCTTCATGGTGATCTGGATGAAGAGGTATACATGGCTCTACCTCACGGTCTCTCCCCCAGAGGATCTGAAGGCAAAGTGTGCAAGCTGAAGAAGGCCTTGTATGAATTGAAACAATCACCTAGAGCTTGGTTTGGAAGATTTCACAAGGGAATGACATGCTTCAGATTCTCACAGAATAATGAGGATTATACTCTTTTCATCAAAAACAATGAAGAAAAACTAACTGCCCTGATAGTTTATGTAGATGACATCATTATAATAGGTGATGATCAGAACAAGATTCAGACATTGAAAGTGAGACGGGTGAAAGAATTTGAAGTAAAAGACTTGAGAAATCTCAAGTACTTCTTGGGTATTGAGGTTGCGAGGTACAAACACATGATATTCATATCGCAGAGAAAGTACACTCTTGACCTCCTTGAAGCTTCAAGAATGAGTGGGTGCAGTCCGGCTGACACTCCAATCGAAGTCAACCACAGACTTGGAAAAAATGACGGTGAAATGATTGAGGATATTCCCAGTTTTCAGAGGCTGGTTGGAAAACTGATCCACCTGTCGCATACTCGCCCAAATATTTCCTTTGCTGTAGGAGTGCTCAGTCAATATATGCATTCCCCGAGGACTCGTCATTTAGATGTTGCTTATCATGTCCTTAGATATCTCAAGTCCTATCCTGGGAAGGGTATCCTGTTTTCATCAAATAAAAAACTGACTATTGAGGTGTACACAAATGTTGACTGGGCTGAATCGATTCAAGATCAACGGTGCACGCCTGGGTATTGCACTATGATGGGTGTAAATTTAGTCACCTGGAGGAGTAAAAAACAACATGTGATTGCCAGATAAAGTGCTGAGGCGGAGTTCAGGGCCATGACTCACAGAATCTGCGAAGGGCTATGGATACGAACCATTTTGACCGATCTTGAATTTAAAAGTTGCGAGTCGATTAGGATATACTGCGACAACAAGGCAACGATCAGTATTGCTGGCAACGCTGTGTAACATGACCGTACAAAACATATTGAAATCGACAAACACTTCATTAAAGAAAATATAGATAAAGACATTGTTGTTACTACGTTTGTGCCCTCTGAGCACCAATTGGCAGACCTACTCACAAAGGGATTGTGCAGTGGTTTCTTTAAGGAACTTGTTGGGAATGTTCGACATCACACACCCAACTTGAGGGGGGGGGGGGGTTGGACTGTGCTTATTATTATCTTTGTGGTTATTGTCATTTTATATTTATTCTGTTTTTTCCTGATCGGCCTCCATATATAGAGGAGATTATGGTTTTGCCCATTATTGAAGTCATTTTTCATTTCTCTCGACAGTTTTCATTTGGTACTCTTATTAATGTCTGCTATGTACCAGTTTTAGTACTATTGCTTAGTTTACAATTATCACCGGGCCTGACCGGATTGCTGATTTGTTGTTAAACTAGGTTGGGGTGTTACACATTGACCCTTTTGATATTAGATTTCTACCTCCGATTGTTGTCGACGAATCCATGATACAGTCTCGCCCTCATATCCCTATTGTTTTAAAAAGGAAGCTTTACTCGGCCGGCTGCTGCCGACGGAGAAGAACTTGGCGAAGGGGGCAGCTAAGGCAGGATTTTGATCCAACGTCCAAGTCATGGTGGAGGTCCCGCGATCTAGTTAGTCGTAACTGCGAAGCCGGCGGGCTTGTGAACTCCTACAAGTGGGTGGGGGGGGGGGGGTCGTGTAATAGAGGGTCAGGCGACTGGTGGGGGAAGGCGGGTCTGCGATTATTAGGTATAGGGGACTCCTAAAACGAAAAAGGTTATTTACTTTTGGTGTGTGAATATCCATTTGTGGAATACAAATATCGGCGCCCAGAATTTCTTATACCTCTAGTCCCATCCAAAAATGGATTATGAATGCTACATATGGTTTAATTTTTCATCTGCTGCAATCATTCTATTTTTTTCTTTTATAGGTATCCTATACTGGATAGCGTTCAGAAATATATCTGGCCACGGTTATGCAAGCTTGATCAAAAGGAATTGTAAATTTTAGAAACTCACAAAAATTTCAATTTCAATTTCAAGATATTTTTTATTTGTAATTTTGTAGTAAATTGAATCAAGATTTTTTTTTTCATTTCCTTACTAAGAAACTTCATAATTTTTCATTTTGCACGACCATTTTTTTACTTTTATGCAAGTATACTTTGTTTTACAGATATGAGCTACATTATCATATGATTACTTTTGGAAAGGTAAATTCATGGGTATATTTATACAAGGTTCACATATCTAAATCTTTATTATTTGTTGAAATTAGCAGATTTTTTCTTTGTTTTTCCTCAGGTATTTTGTACAAAAAGCAGGCCAAATTGTAGCATATGTCCAATGAGAAGAGAGTGTAAGCACTTCAATAGGTATGAAATATCTTTTCATGTTGGAATGTGTGAAAGTCACATGAAATTTTTATTCTTTCTTTTTTCTACTCTGGTGATTTGAATGCATAACTGTAGTCATTCTTGCAAGTTACTGGAATATTTATTAAACTAATAACTGATATGCATATGTATAAACTTACTGTCATGTCATCATTTACTAGTGAGTATATATACATCTTTACTAAATTCATATTTTACAAATTAAAACTGACTTAAGCGGTAGGAATGACATCTGTTGGAGATAATATAATAAAAAGTCAATTTTTGTTGTTCAGATTTGTACAATGAAAAATGGGTACATGGTGTGTGCTTTGGATGAAAGTTCAAAATAATTTGAGGTGTAGACTAGGTTTTAACACCACACAAAGCACTCAACAAAATTAAATGGAAAATGAGCATTCTTAAAGCTGACCCAAAAATATTTGGAACAAGTTGAATGATGATGATGAGTATTTTAGAAATAGAAATCTTGGTTGGAGTAAGGTATCTTTTGTCGTCGTCTTTGCCGTTCAGAAATGTTATATGTGAGTTTTTTAAGTTGTAGTGTTCAGCACGAAGCACTATGTTGAATCCAACCTGAGGATTTCTTGCATGAGCAGCAGTGATATTTGTTTTTCCCTTTTCTTGAAAAATGGTAACAAATAGTACGTGTGTATGGTTAATGGAGGATTGTGAATGGGCGTAATTGAGCTGTTTCTTTGATCTCCTTGATAGATCACAGCTGTAATTTGAATTAGATCTGTGATTTATTTCCTAAATTTTAGGGATCTCTTGTTTACTTGTTTGTTTATGATCTTGAAGTATCTTCACTTGATCTAACATAATCTGTGTTATAGAAAGAAAGTAATGGAGGTGGGAGGTGAGAGGGTTAAAACTATTCATCTGCTAATGATGTACCTGTTCTTGATGCAGTGCGAAGCTTGCTCTTCCAGCACCGGGGAACAAACAGTTTAAATCCTCATCATTTTCTGATACTTCTTTGAGTAGCTGCATTTCTTTTAGTCCAACACTCCAACTTCAATATGATGAGAACCATGCCTCCGGTGTGTTAAATAATAATTATGTTCCTATAATTGAGTTTCCTACATCTCCTATCATAGAAGAGCCACCAGCTTCACCACCTCATGGTATAGTACAAGTAATAGACGAGCCACTACCTTCACCACCTCATGAAACCATTCAGATCGTAGACGCAGACATAGAAGATGCATTCTATGAAGATGATGAATTTCCTAAAATAAAGTTCAATTTGGAGCAGTTTGGGAAAAGTTTGCAGAATCTTATTCAAGAAAGTGATATGAAGATTCATGATAATGATTTATCAAAGGCATTAATTCAATTAAGTGCGGAAGCCGCTTCTATTCCAGTTCAGAAGTTGAAGAATATCAGTGGCCTCCGTACTGAGCATTATGTGTATGCACCGATATACTTATTATGTACAATTTTATTATTTAAAGCTGGTTGCGTTCCTAAACATTCTTTTATTCCATCCGTCTCTCATCAACCCACCTCATCAGATATGAACTTCCAGATTCACATATTCTTTTAAAGGAGGTATGATTTGTGTATTATTTCGATATTAAAAATATTTGTGTAAGAGGGTCTTGCCAATTGCATGTCTAGGGATGGGTGTTGTTAGCAGATTTTTTTGTTATTCATGAAAATATAAATTTTTTGCATTTCAGATGGATCAAAGATTGCCCGATGATCCATCTCCATATCTCCTTGCCATATGGACTCCAGGTAAGGGAAAATGATGTAAACAAATTTTCATTTTATTAGTGACTGCATTTGATTTTTTCCTTTCTTTGATGGAAAATATCAGGTGAAACTGCACAATCACTGGTGCCACCAAAATCATGCTGTAAAACACAAGAGATCAGTGGACTTTGTGAGATGGAGACATGCTTTGCTTGTAATAATATACGAGAATTAGAGGCCCAAACTGTCAGAGGAACACTTCTGGTAGAAATAAATAACGCTTATTGATGTAGTTTATGTTCATAATACCTGTTCTAGAATGCCATTTTAGATTCATGTTGGAGAGGAAGAAAATGTCGAAATATTTTGTATAAATAAAATAAAAATGCAGTAATGAAAAGTTAGTAAGAAATTGAGCCTTGGTAAGATATGCGATCATCGCCAAAAAGAAATTATGCCACCCACTAACATGTGACGCAGGACGAATCTATAGGCGGCGAGAAACTCGGTGATCTAACCCTACATGCTGTGCAAAAGTCTGACGGTGAGATCACAATTGGATAATAAATAAAATCATCCCATGTAAATAATTCAAAAGCAAGACAAAATAATTTATTTGGGCAAAAGCAAGCTTAGGCTTTCCTCCGCGTGGAGGGCCAAAGTTAGAGCGCACGGCGAATAAAGTCATTCAAATCACAATATTTATATAACAAACAACTGCCATACAGGAGATTCACAACAAGCACAAGTTCCAATCCAATATAAACATGCTAAAAATAATAATCCAGTACAACAAAGACTTATCAAGTAGTGGGCTGACCAAGACACTGAAAAATTCAGAGCCAACGTGTAGGACGGCGATCAGACGTGGAGCCGGTGGCGTGAAAATGATGACTGTGGTTGTTCTTGGTGGTGGTGGGTGGAATCAGATCGGAAATGGATAGATCCACCACGTAGGTATTGTTCCGGACGGGGGTAGATAGATCCGATGTTTTGAGAACGGATCCGGGATAGGGAAAGAAAAATGGATGGAGAGAAAGGCGAGATTGGGCTGGATTGCCCTAATCTGGCCGGAAAAGGGTGAGAGGCTGTTATGGTGGCTCCACGGGAGGAGGGAAGGGAGGCTGGTGGCAGGAGGCGGTGGGGTTGAGTGGGAGGAGTGGCCGGAAGAACCTTCAGGCAGTGGAGGAACAACGGGCTGAAGGGGAGGCGGGAAGCAGGGGGAGGGAGGGGGTGGCCCGACGGCTTGCTGGGAGGGGAAAAAGGAGCCGGCGGCTTCCTGTTGCTGAGGGAAAAAACTATACTTTATGAATAGTAAATTTCATTTATGAATAGTGAAATGGAAGAAGAATTCTGGAAAACATGTCAACGGATTTTGGGAGGGGTTTGGGGCTGCGAATGAGGGTTTCAGAGGTGGAAGAAGAAGACTATGGATGGGTAGTACCTTGGGGAGTAGCGTCGGTACCGTGGGGTGATCGCGGAGTTCCGGGATTTTCTTTCTCCAAAACCTGCAATGCCTTCAACCAGCCCACAAACCATCTATTTATAATAAAAGGAGGATTAGGGCATCCCACCATCAATGTCTATGATTGGCCGAAGGTGGGGCCACATAAATACATCTAAATAAAATGCAAAATAGTGAAATAATATATCAAATCGATTCGCAACGCGAATTCAAGCACATCTGCGGTGTCCGATCGTTGATCCGGGCACGCCATATCTGGAAAGTCGCCAAATCAGCCCCGAATGGGCCCAAAACTCGTCATCCACTACAAGTGCTCGTCTATGCTCCACATCAACATGACTTTTCACAGATGCTCACTTCTCCAAGTTATAACACCTAGCAAAATTCTAAAACTCTGATGTGCATGGACAATGAAAAACTACAAAATACCCAAAATCCATTAGATGAAACAAACTCAAAAGAAGGAAAAAAAGCAAGAGACAAAGAACTCACGAATAGAGAAGAAGCTGAAGTATATCTGTATGTCAGTTTATATAAAAATATTAGAAAGAATCGCGCACACAAAGTCTCCCCTCGAAAAATAGTTGAGATTAATACTAAGTAATTAATTTAATCAACTATAAAATAAATATAATTATTGGCGGATACAAAATACTTATTTTCGTCATAATAAAATTGATTACAAAAGACCATAACATTAAATTCAAATGGCTAGAAATCGTGCTAGAAAAAAACGCTTCCATAATGAGGCGTGATGGTAGAAGTTACCGCAGTTTTGTGCAACTATTACATATCGCAGCACGCGAATGCAATGATAACAAATCGCTGCACGCGAAGACTATGATGACAAGTCATAGTGCGCGATAACTATGACCATAGGTCGCAACACAACAACCGTGAAAACAAGCCATAAAGTGTGATTACTGTGAGCACAAACAACATCACACGACAATTGTGAGCACATGTCGCTGAGCCCAGTGATGATGAGCACAAGTTGCAGCGCTCGATGACAACCACTAGTGGGTGCGGTCGACGAATTGCAAAAGTGATAATTCAATTCGCTTATTCCTCTAATCCCAAATCCTATATCCCGAATCTGAATCCATGTTCCGTCCAGTTCATTCATGACACATGCATATGTTGGATCTTGTGGCCAACCTTAGAGGGAGGTGAATAAAGTTCTAATGATGTTTATTAAAAGTTTGAATTATTTCCAACCCAGAGAAATAGTACAGGAAGCTACCGCGGGGCGCTAGGTAGCTAGCGCGCGACGATATATGTCTCTGGACTCGTTTTCCTGGGCAGATTCTCCTTTGGAGATCTATGCACTTTTCAGGACAGCCCAATCTAACAACCACAGCAGCACACACAGGTAAAGAGATGTAAAATGAATTCTGTTACCAAAACTAAAATCAACACTTGTTATTAAAGATTACAAAGGTTGATCTCCGTGACGCCGGAGATCGAAGGTGATGAATAAAAACAACTTTTGGTTTTCTATACCGACCCGCTTCACGGACCGGTTGACTCTCTCCCTTTCCCTCGAAGAAAGGTCTTCGAGCCGACTCTTCACCTCCACACAAAGAATGGTCTTAGAGCCCCACTAGATCACCCGATCTAGACGTACCTTCCCCAGGACAATTTCTCACGGAATCCTACTCGGATTCCGACGACCCTCCCCGGTCGATTTCCTTCACCAAATCAATACAAAGAAGAGGAAAAAGAACATACGAATATAAAAAGATTTAAGTTCAAGTCTCCCTCAAAATGACTCCTCCATTAACGATCCGTAATCAGTGCTAGAGATCTTCGTGGGCTTGCAACCGATCAACTCTTCGCAGGCTTTGTAGTTCTAGGCTCGCCGGAGTTCTTCGTGCGCAAACGGGAGGGAGGAAGCCTTCTCTTCCTTGGACGGAGACGGCGGAACGAACCACAAGAGAGGCAGCCGAAACCTAGGAGTCGTAGATTTCTGTCTCCTTTTGTCTTAGGTACAGAACACGAGGCGGCTTTATATACGTTTTTATGAAAATACGCTACCGCCGGCGGTAGGACTAGTGTCCGACGGTAGGTTCGTACGATACGTGCTGACAGCTGTCCTGCAAAATTGAAAAAATATTTAAAACGAATATTTTTCCTTTTCATCGTGCTAGCGCAGCGCGTTAGGTAGATAGCGCCCATCGGTAACTCTGTCAGTTGTCCTCCAAATTTGGAAAAATATTCAAAATCAATATTTTCCTTTTTCCAATGCTAGCGCGACACGGTGGGTAGATAGCGCCTGGCGGTAGTCCTGTCTCAACGCACTTGACTCCTTGAGCGTTGAGTGAGTTACCGCGGCGCGGTACCAAGCTAGCGCCCGACGGTAGTGCAGTTTCGACGCTCTCGACGCCACTATCTTAACGCTCTCGACGCCACTATCTCAACGCTCTCGACGCTCTCAACGCCTCTGGCTAGCGCGACGCGGTAGAAAGTTAGCGCCTGCACGGTAGGTTCCCGAGAGCTTGACAAACTAATTCATCGAGCTAACGCGGACGGTAGGACTAGCGCAGCGCGGTAGGTTCCCGAGCACTTTGTCCATTTAATTCAGGCTACCGCCCGACGTTAGCTGCTACCGCTCGACGGTAGGTTCCAGAGGAGGGCTCCTTGCATTTCTCGGACCTGTAAAGCTGCACACTCTATCAAACACAAGATATAATCAAATACAACATGAGAGTTGATATTATCAAACTAAGGATATGTGAACCGTCGGTTCCAACAAACTCCCCCTTTTGATAATATTGAATCTCGTTCATGAGAAATAACAATGAAATGCATGATAGAGTGAATATATATAAAAGATAATCTTGAAAGTTCAGGTTTCAGGCTCTCTATATAGCTCCCCTACACATACGCTCCCCCTATCTACATGTTTTACACGCTCCCCCTATCTACGTGCACACATTGTAGCAAGCTCCCCCTACATGTGATCCTTTCTAACCCGTGACTCATACTCATGAACAATCTCTTCTCTCCCTTTGATAGTATCAAAAGGGCGGGCCAGACCAAACATACATGCGAGGTGAGAAACAGTTTATATGATGAGCGTGACATAGACAACATACAGTGCACACAATTAGTGAAGCAAGAGGTGAGAAACGTCGGGGTGACCCAAAAAACACAAATCAGAGAATATGAAACACATGGATCACACAAAAGAGCAAAGGACACGAACATAGAGTAAATCATTTTGAAGAGTTTATATGGATTGAACAACACAAAGTGGACTAAGCACACAACGAGTAAGACTACATTGCTACGAGAGTTATAGAGTTAATCACATTGAAACATTGTAAACGTCAAAAGTGTAAATCGTGTGCTAGTACCTATGTGCTAAAAACATAGTGTAGTTTCAGTCCAATACCTATGCATGAAAGCGTTAGATAAGACAATGACATGTGGACGTGTAGCATCAAAAGAGAGAAAACATCAAGTATAAATATCATATTTTACATGTTTTATCTCGATCCTTCAAAATGCTAACACAAGAAAAATAGAGTGAACGATCACGTCACATGTCTATCTATGTCATACCAAGACTTGAACTAGGGGCACTAACCTTAAGTTAGAGTCTATGCACAAGATCGAAGTGACTATTTGAACCAAGGTGCTCATCCTCACAATGCTCATAAAGACTTATCAAGAGTGAGTAATGCTTGGGGTGTCTTTGACATGATATTTGATGACTCGCATAATTTCTTTTTTGTTTGCTTTGAGCTATCACTTTTATATTTATTTTTTGAGTCAAAGAGCCCGGAATCAATCGAAATCTATTCACGTAGATAGATACACTTTAACTTATATACATTAGACTGTAGCACTAGACATTTGGCCAAAAGTTTTAATCTTTATATAAGAACATATATATCGTGGCATTGATTATTCAAATTATTTCTAACATGTTAAGATACAATGTCACGAGTTATAGTATGTAAGCCTAGCATTTGTACATGAATGCTTCGTTTAAGGATGTGTATATAGTGTAAAGTCATTCTCCTATCTAAGTCCTCACACATACTGATGTAGGGGTAGACTAGTGGTGCACAAAACCTACAACGCTAGGTGATCGTGCCAGAGTGACACGCTAATCCAACTCTACATGTAATGCAATGACCGGTATTTGACAAATAATTTAAGCAATGGAAGTTTTAGCACCACACATATATTTGAATAGAAAAACAATTATTTATTTTGGCAATTAGAATGACCTTCCTCCGCTCGTAGGGCCAAAGCAAAGCGCGCGGCGAATGCCCCCTTCTGCAAGTTATTAGTGCACAAAAACAAATTTCCACGAACAGAAATCGCAGCACGATATGATAAATTACCAAATGCAAATGTGAATCAAATAGTACAATAATATAAACGCTCACAAAGTAGAGGGCTGAACCGAGACAGCAGGCCGACTGTTTTCCAGGGGCTGGAATGGCGGGCTGCCGCGGGTGAAACAATGGTTTGAGGCATGGAAAATGCAGGTGGGGGTAGGGATTACCTTGGGGAGGAGTTTGGAGGCATAGGAGTCGTCACCTAGGGTTCCACGACTTCAGCACCGGGGAGGGATTGCGGGATTTCGGGATTCAATGTCTCCAAAATCTGCAATGTCTTGGTTCAACCAGTTCGACCAATATTTATAAGAAGAGAATAAATTAGGGCTTCACCATCAACGACTATGATTGACCGGTGGGATCGGCCACTAAATACATGAAAATAAACAAAATAAACTAATATATGTTTTTGACTCGCGGCGACGTGCCGGACGCAACCGCGGAGTCCGATCATTGATTCGGGCACGCCATATATGGTAAGTCGCCAAATCAGCCCTGAACGGGCCCAAAGCTCTTGCTCGTCTCTGCTCCGCATCAATCCCCCCGGCTTGAAAGGATTTATCTCCCGATGAATTGGGATCAAAATTCTCTCGATGATTGCCAGGTACAACTCGAAGAGGTCCGCCGGGAGTCGTCCAAGTGTCGTCGACGAAAGAGTGTCCTCGCCCATCAACTCCCCCTAACTGAAAAGCTGTCATCTCCGGTGAATGGAGACGGTCGTGCTGAAGTCGAAGTCTAGGGGCGAATCGATCAAGCTCTGCTGCAACTATCCTAACGTCAACTGCGTCGGGGCGGCCCCGCCAATGTACCCAGTAACGACAACGCGACCCATCTGAAGTTTGAACAAGCTGGTGGAATCTGAACTCTGTGATGCTCTCATCTCTCATCTCTCAAAAGGTGGGTCCCGGTGCGATCGGTGATGCCGGTGGTGAAAATAGAGAAGACGAGTCCCCAGGTGGGTGGGTGTCAACAGTGGGTGGACTGGAGTGGCCACTAGACGGTGGTGACGTATGATGGTGGTAAGGTAACGACGGTGGGAGTGAGGGAGGCTGGGTATCTCCACTGCTCGGGTCCACATACTCGTGAGGTTCGTAGTATGGAGTCAGATCCTCAACATTAAAGACCAGGTGAATTTTCATACTAGCCGGGATATCGAGCCGGTAGGCATTTGTCCCAATCCGACTAATAACATAGTACGGACCCATTCACCTAGCGCTTAACTTCTTGGCAGGCCCCGAAGGGAGCCTCTCGGGGCAGATTCGTACCATTACCCTTTTGCCTTCATTAAATATTCGTTCTCGCCTTCGCTTATCTGCATGAGCTTTACAATTTTCATTGCTTGTTATTATTCGTCGGCAAACCGACTCATGCAACTCATGCAAATGTCGTGTAAAATACTCAGCAGACTCATGCAGGTAATGCAAATGATGCAAAGACAACACGATAGACACGGTACACTTTTTACAGGAAAATCTAATAATGTCTGAGATGTCTCTAAAATGGGGTGGCCTATCAGGAGGTTCTTTCGGTGGAGTGTAGACAAACTCATCCCGTGTGTGACGATTGCTCAGATGACCATGAGAGACAACTATACTCAAATACAGACTCGTAAATAGCCAAATGTCTCTCGGGGAACGTAGCACATCAGGGGGGTCCCCAAGAGGTGTGTAAGAAAAGTCATCACGAAGGAGACAACCACACAAGTGAAAATCGTGTACACTGACTAGAAGTCGTGACTCTAAAATATGGTGAGCGTCCCAGACAAGAAAGAGCTCATCGGGTGGCTCAGCGGGCGGCGTGTCCCAAAATTCATCCTGAGTGTGAGGCGTCATAAGGTAGGTCCTCACAATATGAGTATACTCGAGTGTACTCAAGGTAGGCCTTACATATGTCATGCTCCACTCAAGGTCCCTTCTCTGGGGCAAGGCCAGAGATGATAATGAAAGAGGCGTCATACCTGAGTGGCTCACCCGAGTCTCAACCTCACCAAGATGTGGCGGATGATCAGTAGGCTCAACATGGGGCTCGCCACTAAGGTCAAGATCCTCCCAATGAGTACAATCAAAAGGGGTAGTGTCCCTGTGCATGGGTGGCATAGCCACTACGAGATCAACACCAAGCTCTGAGCTCTCGATCGTAACGTGGCTCAGGGTAATGCCAAGGGAAAAGTGACATAGACCTACGCTCAAGAATGGGTCTGAGGGTGCGGTGTCAAAACATGAGTCTAGGGTATGAGTGTCAATCAATCCCGGACATGCCAAAAGTGGAGGTGTGGGTGAGGGGCACAACACTGCAGACTCAATAGGTCGCTCAGGATCACCCTCCGTCGGAGTCACAAGAGACGGGTCAGAAAGTAGAGATAAGTCACGCACGGGGCTAAGCATCTCGCTGGGGTGAGAGCAATATGTATCAGGTATCACTTCCGTCGTGGGTGGTAGGACAGTGGTAGGCAGCGTGGTGACCTCAGTATGAGAAGGACTCGTACTGCGGAGGTCAAGGTGAGGGTCCAATCGACCAACTCTGACGGATCTCAAAGATTGTTCGTAATGAAGTGCAAGCTGATACGTCCTCTTGAGGGACTTCCAACTATGATAAACCACCTTAGTACGAATGTCAGATCGAAGCCCAGACCAGAATCTGCAAGTGGTCATGGCCGACTCCTCTCGGATATCGCTCCTCAATACCAACTCATCAAAGCAATCCCTGTACTCAGCGACAGACATGGATTCTTGTTGAAGAGGAAATAATTGGTCAAGCAAGCGACACCAATATGATGAAGGTAGATACCTCTGACACAATGTACGCTTCATGTCCATCCAACTAGTGATGCGACAAAGACGGTCTCGCTCGCGGGTCCTCTCAACGCTAGCCCAATATGCCCTTGCCTGATCTAAAAGTCTAAGTTTCGCAAATTTAACGCCACGCTCACCGAATAACTCAAAATGATCAAGATAATACTCAATATCTACAAACCAATAACGGAAAGACTCGGGACTCGATGAGCCGTCAAAGGAAGGAGAAACTGTATGAAACTAACTTTCAAGATCTCTCTCAAAGCGACGATCCTCATAATAGTCATCCCTAAGGTAATCGAGTCGAGTCGAAGGATCAACACGATCCGCTCGCGTGTAAGGATATGAACGACGACAGTCATCATACTGATCGTCTCTGGCATAGTGAGGTTGTGTCGGTGGGTCAACACGATCTCGAGACGTGGTGTGCCGCAGACGATAATAATCATCATGATAACATGAGGATTTCTCTGAAGTCGCTCTATGAGATTGGGTATAGGCGGACTCATAATCCCCAAGTGAGGAGAGGAACGACGATAATAATTAGTCATGGATGAACCTAAAGACTCTATATGACCTACCACTGCAAGGCATGTAAATGGCTTAACCTTGACCTCTAATACCAAAATGATGTAGGGGTAGGCTAGTGGTTTACAAAACCTACAACGCTAGGTGATCGTGCCAGGGTGACACGCTAATCCAGCTCTACATGTAATGCAATGACCGGTATTTGACAAATAATTTAAGCAATGCAAGTTTTAGCACCACATAGATATTTGAATAGAAAAGCAATTATTTACTTAGGCAATTGGAATGGCTTTCCTCCGCTCGGAGGATAAAGCAAAGCGCGCGGCGAATGCCCCCTCATGCAAGTTATTAGTGCACAGAAACAAATTTCCACGAACAGAAATCGCAGCAAGATATGATAAATTATCAAATGCAAATGTGAATCAAATAATACAATAATACAAACACTCACAAAGTAGAGGGCTTAATTGAGGCACTGAAGATTTGGAGGGCCGGATGTGTAGATCGACGATCGGAGATGGAACCGGTGGCGAGACGACGGTGACGGTGGCTGCCCTCAGCGGAGAACGGTGCGAACGAACAATAAAATGGTGGATGCGGCCACAAATAAGTAGATCCGGGCCGGGGGGGTGGGTAGATCCGCTATTTAGGGTCGGATGCGGGCAAAAATGGAAAGTTTTTGCGGTGAAAATAACGAATCAGGTGGCTATAATTCTAGATCTGGACTGATCTAGAATTTTTGGGCTATTAGGATGGTGGATCGACGGAGGGAATATGTGGGGGTAGTCGGCTAGGGCAAAGAGGCCCTTGGGGTGGCCGGATTTGGTAAGAGATGAGGGCTGGTCGGCCAGCAGTGGGGTGGGGACAAGAGGTGGAGGCGACCCTGTAGCGGCGGTGGAGAGGCGGCGAGTTTGAGAGGAGGCGGGTTGGGCGGCAGAAAAGGGGCAGCAGGCCGACTGTTTTCCGGGGGCTGGAATGGCGGGCTGCAGCGGGTGAAACGATGGAGGCGTGGAAAATGAAGGTGGGGGTAGGGATTACCTTGGGGAGGTGTTTGGAGGCCTATGAGTCGTCACCTAGGGTTCCACGGCATCGGCACCGGGGAGGGATTGCGGGATTCTGGGATTCAATGTCTCCAAAATCTGCAATGCCTTGGTTCAGCCATTTAGACCAATATTTATAAGAAGAGAACAAATTAGGGCTTCACCATCAACGACTATGATTGACCGGGGGGATCAGACACTAAATACATGAAAAAATAAAATAAAAAAACTAATATATGTTTTTGACTCGCGGCGACGTGCCAGACGCAATCGCGGAGTCCGATCGTCGATCCGGGCACGACATATATGGTAAGTCGCCAAATCAGCCCCGAACGGGCCCAAAGCTCGTGCTCGTCTCTGCTCCACATCAATCTCCCCAGCTTGAAAGGATTCATCTTCCGATGAATTGGGATCGGTTATATATATATTTTTTATTTTTCGGATTTAGTAGCAAACAAAAACAAACGTAAATAGAACAAAAAAACAAAGAAGTAGAAGGAAAGTAGCCAAATACACATCAAGCAAAACAAAGAACACAAAAACAAGAAGCACGATAGAGTATTAGGAAAGGGTCTGAGAATTATGAGCCATGAAATATCGTTTGTGCTATGAAGGAGTGACCATGAGAATGCTGAAGATACAGTTCATCCACACATTGTGTCATCACTCTAATCCCGTACTAAGTGACGGATGGGCATGAGGAGCTGCACACGTGCCGTAGGACGGGGTGTTAGTCCCATATGCCCTCACAAGAACCCGCTCAACCTAACACTCGTTTCCCCCAGCGTCACCCAAGGACCCACTGGAAACCTTCCCCGGTTAAGGATACAACGTGAGTTACAAGTTAGCGATTCTAATGACGACACACCTACGCCCCCACTAATGTGAGACACAGCACAGTGAGTCTTGTGTTGCCGTTGATATTAGCACAGTAATGAAGATACTGGGGCGGATAGTCAGGCAATAGTATTGAAAAGAGTGCTATTGTCGGCATTAAAGTTAACGCGCCGCGATAGCTTCAAGATATATATAATACGTGTCAGATCCAGTTCCGCACACCTGCTCACTTTCTCTCTCGCCTTTGCCGACAGATCCCTTCCCCAGAGTTTTCGTCTACAGTGTAAGGTACTCTCTTCTTCCTCTCTCTCTCTAATTCCTAGTGTTAAGAGTTTTGGAGTTGTAGATTTTAGATATCAAGTCATTTTGGGCGTGATCCGTGGCGGTTTTGCGATGATTTTACGCTCGATTTGTGAAGTTTTGCTACGGATCTTGGCCTTTTTCGCGAATCTAGCTTGTGTAAGCTCGGATCACGCATCCTTGACACTTTCGAGTGACCGATCTACTTAAAAGTTAAGTTTTTCGTGAGATCCAGAATTGGAATCTAAGACGAGTAGATTTCAACGAATTTTCATGTTCGATTTGTGTTTTTCCTTCACGGATCTTGGTTATTCTCACCGATCTATCTTGCATGGCCTTAAATCCAAGTGTTTTACCTGTTTTTGAGAGAAAAGTTTACCCAAATGGAGTTTTGGAAATCATCCGGCGGAAGAAGATGACTCGCAGTTCGTCACGCTACCGCGCGACGGTAACAGATTACCGCTCCGCGGTAGGATCCAGAGACTGAATTCTTCATTTTTTTATTTTTGACTAGAGGATTCGTGTTTTTTTCAGGTTATGGCTTCATCCAGCTCTCAACCTCCTCGCCGCAGCTTCTCTAAGAGGTCTTGAGTGCCGACCTCAACCTTCCCTGCTATAGATGATACAACAGTGAGCGTCCCGATGAACGTCGATATCGACGACCGATATGCTCATATTTATGAGTACTTGGAGAAATCAGGTGTGCTTGCTGTGATCTCTTTCGGTGTCCCATTCTCCTCGGCCCTTACTCGGGAGTTCTACAATAACCTCATGGATCCCGCTCAGACGCAACAAAGTGGGGGTGTGCAGTCGTGCATCGGGACTTGCATAGTGATAATTCTCCACTCGGATCTCGAGAGGAAGTATGTCTGGTTTCCCAACTTACCGCACCTGGACATCGTGGAGTTGTTTCGGACAAGCCGAGACTGGAGAGAGATCAATGAGTTTCTCCATGGTGTGGAGGACCGCCGAGACCTCATTACTACCGTGGACACGCTTTCTTCAGATGCCCGTATAATTCAGGATATTCTCCGTCACTCCCTCATGTTCAAGGACGGGGACACTAAGATAGTCACGACCCAGCTCTCGATGGTGACCTACTGCATTCTGGTGAGAAAACTATTCAGTGTCTCAGATCTTATCCTCTCTATGATGCGGTATACTTTTCGTCTCAAGTCCCCTGACCGCCAGCGGATAAACACGCTGCTTTTGGGCGGTCTGATCCAAAGCGTGCTGATGGAGAAGTACCCCGCCATCGATTGGCAAGCGTATCCTATTGATAGCTGCCCTCTGGTCTACAAGGCGGGTGAAATTCCTACCACTTCTCGTGCGCGGCCATCTGCAGCGCATCCACCATTGCGCCGTGTGGGATCCCTTTGGGAGACTAGTCGAGACATCTATGGCATGGTGGTGACAAAGGGCGAGGAGATCAGGAGGACCGTGAGAGACATGAAGGGGGTGAAGAAAATGTTAAAGAAAATCATGAGCAAACTCAACCTTTCTCCCCCATCTTCCAAGGAGTAGTTTTTATTTTTCACATTTTATCAATTATATTTTTTGATGTAATAAAACAGTTGAACTTCAGACTCTGGTAGTAGTTATTTTTGATGTGATGTGTTTTTTGCTACCCCTATGCTCGTCGTGATTTTATGTTGCTTTACTTTATTTGATAAAATCATCTTATCGTTTTAACTCATAATCATAAAGCAGAGATTCACCATGTCCTAAACTAAAGCATATTTACACAACAAAAAATAAAACAACCTAGTTAGCATATTGTGAAGTAAGGTATAGTGTAGTTTGTTTGGAACTTACTTCACGCATGTCATGGATATTAATGAATAAGAGATTTTGGTACCCAACAAGAACCAGTGGTGACGGTTCCCTTGGGTACCCAAACACATCGTGATGTACCTTGGGGAGATGACGATGAAAAAATCCTTTTGAGTAGACTAGGCGTGCTCTTCTGAACTTTGGGTCTCCATTCGTACTTTGACTTGATATTGTTTTTATGTTGCAAATTTCCTTTTAGATTTCTACGAGCCCTTTTGTGATGAACTTCATTTAAGCAATATTGCATTGGAGGTTTAAATATATTGACGTTGTTCTTTAGGTTAGGATTATTTCTCTTAACATAGGGACTTATAGAGTAGTAGTTTTTAAAAGGAAATTTATATTCATTCAATTGTAAGCACGTGGTAATTTGTTTTTGCAGCTGAAGGTGATTTGTATGTTTAGGAGTTTCACCTGCTTGAGCTTGGGGTTTTCTACTCCCTTTGATTGACTCAGTTATTATATGACCGTTAATATTCAGCATGCTTTCAGGTTTTGCTTGAAATTGTACGGTTAGGTTTTGCGAATTTTTCTTAATAACTTCCTTAAGCAAGTTGATTTTCATTTCCAAGTCCTTATTCTTACTTTTGAGATTCAATCTAGCTTTATTGTAAGCAATTATGCTATTCTTAAGAATGATGACTATAGAAGTAATATGAGCTTCATACTTATTTCTGTATTTTTCGAAAGTCTCATTCTTCTCTTTAATTTCAGTTTTATAGTCAGTACATCTACCACAATTCCTTTTTAAAGATGAGTTTACTAGACATAGTTTCTCAGTTTGTTCTTTTGCAAAGAGAAGTTCTTTTTCAAGAATCTTATATTTTTCTTTTAATTCATTATAATCTGCATACGGTGTGGAAGTGTTAACTGAAGAGCAAACATACGAACTAGACACATCACTGGTGGGTTCTATATTAACGCATGCTTTTAAGTGGATGTTTTCAGACCGTAGTTTTGAATTAATACTTGTCAATTTCTTAATTCTACGTTTTGCCCTATCTAGCACAACCAATGTAGAAATGGAATTGCAAACACAAAGAGAATGCGATTTTCTTACAGTGCTCTTGGATGGAACAAGATTAGAGCTTTGTGTGTCTTTGACTTCTCCTTGTGTTGCCTCATCCATGGTTGAGATTTCATCTTCCCTTTCTCTCGATGTGGTTGTCTTGTCTTCCTTCACAGACAAGTCTCCATTTAGTTCTTCACTTGCATCAACGAGAAATTACTCGTAATCATTTTCTGTAAAAGAAGAATTATAAGTAAACTCAAAAAATTTCCATATATCATAGGCCGTGAAAAGCGTGCAGATGAGTTTAAAAATTTCTTGACCAAGCCTACAAAACAAACTGTTCATAGCTTTGGCGTTTATGCGACACTCGTGCTTAGTGAAGTTATTTGAGAGCTTGATATAAGTTATGTTCCAAACTTCTATATCTAATAGTATAAGGAATTTCCTCATTAGTTTTCTCCATTCATTATAGTTCACTCCTGTAAATAGAGGTGGTGCACATAAATTTTCCGTGTATAATTTTTCATCCTCACTAGCCGATTCGAGAATAGGGTTGACCATTATTCCCGATGGTTAACCGTTTTGGAACAACCTGGCTCTGATACCACTTGTTGGATCTCGTGGCCAACCTTAGAGGGGGGAGGGGGGTGAATAAGGTTCTAATGACGTTTATTAAAAATTTGAATTATTTCAAACCCAGAGAACTAGTACAGGAAGCTACCGCGGGACGCTAGGTAGCTAGCGAGCGGAGGTATGTCTCTGGACTCGTTTTCCTGGGCAGATTCTCCTTTGGAGATCTATGCACTTTTCAGGACAGCCCAATCTAACAACCACAGCAGCACACATAGGTAAAGAGACGTAAAATGAAGTCCATTACCAAAACTAAAATCAACACTTGTTATTAAAGATTACAAAGGTTGATCTCCGTGACGCCGAAGATCGAAGACGATGAATAAAAACAACTTTTGGTTTTCTATACCGACCTGCTCCACGGACCGATTGACTCTCTCCCTTTCCCTCCTAGAAAGGTTTCTGAGCCGACTCTTCACCTCTACGCAAGGAAGGGTCTTAGAGCCCCGCTAGATCACCCGATCTAGACGTCCTTTCCCCGAGACGATTTCTCACGGAATCCTACCCTGGATTCCGACGACCCTCCCCGGTCGATTTCCTTCACCAAATCAATACAAAGAAGAGGAAAAAGAACTTAAGAATATAAAAAGATTTAAGTTCAAGTCTCCCTCAAAACGACTCCTCCTTTGAGTGATCCGTGATCAGTGCTAGAGATCTTCGTGGGCTTGCAACCTATCAACTCTTCGTAGGCTTTGTAGTTCTAGGCTCGCCGGAGTTCTTCGTGCGCAAACGGGAGGGAGGAAGTCTTCTCTTCCTTTGACGGAGATGACGAAAAGGACGACAAGAGAGGCAGCCGAACCCTAGGAGTCGTAGATTTCTGTCTCGTTTTGTCTTAGGTACAAAACACAGAAAACGAGGCGGCTTTATATACGTATTCATGAAAATACGCTACCGCCGGTGGTAGGACGAGCGCCCGGCGGTAGGTTCGCGCGCTACGTGCTGACATCTGTCCTGCAAAATTGGAAAAGTATTTAAAACGAATATTTTTCCTTTTCATCGTGCTAGCGCAACTTGTTAGGTAGATAGATCCCAGCAGTAACTCTTCCCGCTGTCCTCCAAATTTGGAAAAATATTCAAAACGAATATTTTTCTTTTTCCAATGCTAGCGCGGCGCACTAGGTAGATAGCGCCTGACGGTAGTCCTATCTCTACGCACTCGACGCCTTGAGCGTGGAGTGAGTTACCGCGGCGCGGTACCAACCTAGTGCCCGACGGTAGTGCAGTCTCAACGCCCTCGACACCACTGTCTCAACGCTCTCAAGGCATCTGGCTAGCACGACGCGGTAGGAAGTTAACGCCTGCGCGGTAGGTTCCCGAGAGCTTGACAAACTAATTCATCGAGCTAACGCGGGCGGTAGGACTAGCGCATCGCGGTAGGTTCCGGAGCGCTTTGTCCATTTAATTCAGGCTACCGCCCGACATTAGCTGCTATCGCTCGGCGGCGGGTTCCAGAGGAGGGCTCATTGCATTTCTCGGACCTGTAAACCTGCACACTCTATCAAACAGAAGATGTAATAGTGAAAAATGAGAGAAAAACGAACAAGAGGTAAATAAATCACAAATTTTATTGCTCCAAAAAAGTAAGTTATACATAGGTATGCCCCCTTATTTATAGAAAACGGGGGAAGTGAGATAATAAATACACGATTTGGGAGTAAATACAAGTCGCGCGGACTGAGCGGTTTGTCATATACAAATCACTCACTACACAGAACATAATATTACATCCTCCGGATACAAGAGATGACCGCTACTATCCGTACAAGACCGCCATACAAGCCGCTAAGTCGCACCTGCGGATAGCCAATAGAACGTAGTGCGGCTAACCATTAAGCTTCCCCTGCGGCAAGCCACCAGACCGCATTCTGCGGGTTGCCACCAGACCACAAAGAAGATAACCATTAGACCACTGTTGCGGCTTCAATCAGACCGCTATGACTTCACAAGATCGGTTCTGCTAACATCCTAGCCGCCGCTATAAACTCCTGCCAGACTTGATGCAACCAAACTCCAGACATCCAATGCGGCTACTAACAGACAGCTGCAGCTACACCAGACCGCTGCGATCTACACTTAAACCGCTGTAGCGCCCACTGGTCGATACGCTGCGGCTTCCACTAAACCAACAGCCCGCTGAGACAAACTGCTAGAAGACCGACAGGACAGATCGCGGTGGCTTGTTCGGCTAGCCGCCCAAACTGAGTTCCAACACTCCCCCTCAAGCTGGAGCATATATGTCAACCATTCCCAGCTTGCCACAATCCTCTGTGAACGAAGTAACCGGTTTCGTAAAGAAATCCGACAGCTCTTTATCAGAAGTAACAAATGGAGTGCATATCTGATTTTTCAAAATCTCTTCTCTAATAAAGTGACAATCAACCTCGATATGCTTCGTTCTCTTATGAAACACCGAATTCTTTGAAATGTATATATGTCTGCTTTATTGTCACAGAACATCGGTAGGGGGTGATCGTAAAACTCTCCTAGATCAAGTAAGAGAGTTCGAAGCCCCTTTATCTCACAAACAGTCAGAGCCATGCTTCTATACTCTGCTTCTGCACTCAACCTGACAACTACAACCTGCTTCTTGCTCTTCCAACTGACTAGATTTCCTCCAACAAAGGTGCAAAAAACCAGACGTAGACTTCCTGTCGCCTTTATCATCTGCGTAGCTTGCGTCAGAGTAAGCCTCTACTTTTAAATGTCCCCTTTTCAGGAACAGGAGCCCTTTCCCTGGCGCACCTTTCACATACTCAAGAATCTTTAAAGCTGACTGCATATGACACTCCCTGGGAGCTTGCATGAACTGACTTACTTTCCCAACCGCATAGTAGATGTCTGGTCTTGTAACAGTCAAATAGATGAGTTTACCAATTAGACGTCTGTACCTGGTGACATCTTCAATGAGAGGAGAAGACTCACTCCAGCATTTGTCATCTCCAACAACTATAGGGGACCGAGCAGACTTAGCTCCAAGAAGAGCCGTCTCTTGTAAAAGATCCAGAACATACTTCCTTTGTGAAAGAACAATAGATCCAGGTTTTCGAGATATCTCAATCCCCAGAAAATACTTCGGAGACCCCATATCCTTCGTAACAAAAAGTCGGAGCAGATGCTGCTTTGTCATATCAATACCTTTCCTATCATCCCCAGTAAGAAGGATATCATGCACATACACTGCTAGAATAACCAGTCCATACGAGGTTTTCCGAATAAACAAAGAGTGATCTGCAGCACTTTGAACAAAACCATCAACAAAAATAACCTCGTTAAACTTGTCAAACCAGGCTCTCGGACTCTATTTAAGACCATATATGACTTTCTTCAACTTACACACCTGAGACTCCCCCTGAGCAACATACACAGGAGGTTGCTCCATATAAACTGTCTCATTCAAATCACCATAAATAAAGACATTCTTGACATCCAACTGAGACATTGTCCAATCCCGGTTCACAGCCACAAAAAAGAGAACACAGATCATATTAATTCGGGCAACAAGAGAGAATGTATCGAAAAAATCCACACCATAAGTTTGTGTAAAGCCTTTGGTCACAAGACGGGTCTTGTAACGATCAACTGTACCATCAGGAAAATACTTGATAACAAAGACCCAACGACAGCCAACGATATCAGCACCAGGAGCAGTAGGAACAAGTGACCAAGTACCCCGATCGTTAAGATCTCTCATCTCCTCATCCATTGCAGCTTTTCAATGTGGAATAACCAGAGCATCATGATAAGAAGCAGGAAGAACATTGGCCGAGAGGGCATAAACAAAACTCTGCGCCTGAGAAGACAATCTGGTGTAAGAGACCACACCAGCAAGAGGATGCTGAGTGCATGAACAAACACCTTTCCTGAGAGCAATGAGAAGATCAAGATTAGTCCTGTCTACTTGCTTAGGTCCAGTCGAAGGAGATGCATGCAAATTAGGAACCATGGGCAGCGGCTCAACAGAGGAATCAGGTAGAGGAGTGGAGTCCAAAGTAGAAGATGAAAGAAGAGGCTCAGGACAAGGTGCAGAAATAAGAGAAGGAACGGAATCAGCAGAGGGAGGAAGAACAGAGGAAGGAGAAAAGAATGGAACATTCTCAAAGAAAGTGACATCAGCAAAAACATACTGCCGACGAAGAACAGGATCATAACACCGGTAACCTTTCTGAGTTGGACAATATCCCAAAAAGATACATTTAATCGAGCGTGGTGACAGTTTGTCGCGACCAGAAGAAGGACAATGAACAAATACAGTGCACCCAAAAACACGAGGAGACAAAGGAAAAGGGTTCGCATCAGGATGCAGGATAGAAAATGGAGTCTTCCCACCGAGAACAGAGGACGGAACACGATTAATGAGAAAACAAGAGAGAAGAACCGCATGACCCCAATAAGACTTGAGAACATGCATATGAGTAAGAAGACTCCGAACCACATCGAGGAGATGACGATTCTTTTGTTCAGCAACACCATTTTGTTGCGATGTATAAGGGCAAGTGGTTTGATGAACAATACCATGATCCATACAAAACGATTTAAATTGTTGACTAAGATACTCCTTAGCATTATCAGATCTAAAGATTTTAAGAAAAGTATCAAACTGTGTATGAATCTCATTGTAAAAAGCAGTGAAAATAGAATATAGTTCAGAACGATCGCGCAACAAATATAACCATCTACAACTGAAAAAATCATCAATAAATATCACAAAGTATAAACTATCCCTACCAATAATTTGAAAAGGAGCAGGGCCCCATATATCAGAATGGACAATGTCAAATGGACGAGAAGAACTACGCCCAGTCCTGGCAGGAAAGGTAGAACGATGATGTTTCACAAACTGACAAGCTTCACAAGAAAGAGAAGAATCTCCTCGCGGTAAATCAGACAGAAGTTGATAGAGGATCTGAGGAGGAGGATGTTCAAGCCGAAGATGCCACTGAAGTAGAGGAGAAGAGACAAAAAAGGCAGAAGAAGTATCAAGATAAAACAAGCCGTCACTCTCAGTCCCAGTAGCTATCATCTCCTTGGGCTGAGGAACCTGAAAAGCACAAGTAGAAGCCATAAATATCGCTTCACAACCCAACTGCTTACAAAGAGCAGTAACAAAAAGAAGATTGCATGGAAAGTTGGGGACATAGAGTGTCCCGAAGTTGAAGAGAAGAAGTAACAGGCACAATGCCCGACCTATGAATCGGGGACGGAGAACCGTCAACAATAAGAACCAGAGACAAGTGGTTACTCGTAGTAAGAGAAAAAAAAGGCGAGAATTCCCTGTCATATGATTGGTTGCACCAGAGTCAATAAGCCACTTACCCGTGGTAGCTAACTGAGCCGCACCAGATGTAACAAGAGAAGTAGTAGACTTTTTGGCAGAATCAGCAGAAGCAGGTCAAAGATGAGGGTGTTTGACACAACAACGATCAATCAAGTGGCCAGTTTTGCCACAATGAGAACAGAGAAATTTTGAAGAACTACGCCCGCCAGTACGGCCACCCGGACCACCAGAAATTTCATGACGAGCAGGGTGAGCAATAATATCAGGAGAGAGAGGGAAGCAAAGGACGCTGAAGAAGAGTAGTAACAACAGAAATACGAGCAGCAGTAGCATCGAGAGTCGGAGTAGCCGCCTCACCAAGAATCTGTTGACGAATCATGTCATAGGAGCCAGGGAGACGAAGCAAGTAGAAAATGACAAGGAGCTCCTCAAAATGTTTTTGTTGCTCAGCAAGATCAGCAGAGAAGGGACGATGTTGAAGAAGTTCAGCCCCAAGACTTTGAACCTCCTGATAAGCAGCATCTGGAGTCATAACAGGACGAGCAAAAAGATCGACATAGAGAGTATAGATGCGCGAAGTTTGAGCCCCCTTGGAATATAGAGCAGCAAGATGATTCCAGGCAGTTTTGACAGTCTGATCATGTCGAATGACCAGAAGACATTCATCAGACAAATTGTTTGCCAACCAAGTACGGACCAAGGTATCAGATGCATCCCAATCATCAAAAGCAGGTGAGCCAACAGGAGGGGGGTCATCAGTCAAATGGGAGCGCTTCCGCTGAGAGCGCAAAAGAAAGACAAAAGATACACTTCAGTCGGGATAGTTTGGGCCCGTAAGCTTGGACACAGTACCCAAATTACCAGAAGCAGACACAGGAGGAGAAGCAAGAGGGAGAGGAGAGGAGAAGGTAGCAGAAGAAGACGGAGTGTCCATGAAGAGGAAGGACAAGCCGCACGGGCAAACAATCAAACCGCGCAAACAAGCAGGAAGCAAACCCGCAAGAACAGAGAAATAGACCGCCCGGTCTCGGTGTCAACACACCAGCAGTCGAAAAAGGACTGCGACTAAAAGGCGGGACAAAAAGGAGCAGAAACCGCCCGGTCTCGGTGTCAAGACACCAGCAGCGAAAAAAAATACTGCGACCAAAGGCGGTACCAAAGGAAAGAAATCGCGCGAACAAAAAAGGAGGGAAGTCGCGCGGGCAGAAAAGAGGCAAACCGCGGGAAGGCGGACATAGAATGGAGCAAATGACCGGTTTTCCTCTGATACCAAGTGAAAAATGAGAGAAAAACGGACAAGAGGTAAATAAACCGCAAATTTTATTGCTCCAAAAAGTTAAGTAATACATATGTATGCCCCCTTATTTATAGAAAAGAGGGAGGTGAGAGAATACAATACACGATGTAAGACTAAATAAAAGTCACGCGGACTGAGCGGTTTGTCCTATTCAAACCGCTCACTATACAAAACATAATATTACATCCTCCGGATATAAGAGACAGCCGCTACAATCTGTACAAGACCGTCAGACAAGCCGCTATGCCGCACCTGCAGATAGCCAATAGACCGCAGTGCGGCTAACCATTAAGCTTCCCCTGCGGCAAGACACCAGACCGCATTCTGCGGGTTGCCACCAGACCGCTGAGAAGATAACCTTTAGACCACTGCTGCGGCTTCAATCAGACCGCCACGACTTCACAAGATCAGTTCTTCTAACATCCTAGTCGCTGCTATGAACTCCTGCCAGACTTGATGCAACCAAACTCTAGACATCCAGTGCGGCTACAAACAGGCAGCTGCAGCTACACCAGACCGCTGCGATCTACACTTAAAATGCTGTAGCGCCCACTGGTCGATACACTGCGGCTTCCACTGAACCAACAGCCCGCTGAGACAAACTGCTAGAAGACCGGCAGGACAGACCGCGACGGCTTGTTCGGCTAGCCGCCCAAACTGAGTTCCAACAGTAATCAAATACAACCTGAGAGTTGATATTATCAAACTAAGGATATGTGAACCGTCAGTTTCAACAGTATATAATTCATAATTTCTCCTTATGTATCTCTCAACATAACACATACAAAACTAATACTTTAAGCAATGTGAGGCTAAAGAGTTTAATCCTCTTATGAATTGATTTTCCACCAAATATTTTTGTTTTCTTCAAATTGTTTTTAGTTTTTCCTTGGTTAACATAGAGCTCGAAAGACCAGTTCCATGAAGACATAATATAATAATTACAATTAAATAAAAATCAAAGAATCCCCACAAAAAATTAAAGAACAAAACGAACTTTATAAAATATATAATTAATAATAATTAAATCAAATTAAATAAATATTTGCTTCATCCGGTCATATCTAATGCAGTGTGTGTATGCCAAATAGTTTCCTTGAATTTGCATTTAGTACTTATTTTCTCCGTTGAAGTGTATAATGCGCTGGACGCTTTGAAATACACTCATTTTACCTATAAATTAATTAAACATAAAAGATTGATTGTTTTTTGGGTTATGACGGTGAATGTTTTAATGGTCATGCATGATTTTGATTTTTATAAAGATTATAAGGCCGAGCCCAGTTCGTAGAATCGCAGCCTCACGACTACCACCGCATATATGGCGTCTCAAAATATATTTCGTAATTAATATCTCACAAAGGATAATGTCTTTAACAACCTTTAAGAACTATAAGTCCAACCTATATGTTATGTAGAACACTACATCATTTGAATGTGAAAAATGTTACCATTACCTTTTAAAATGTGTTACTAACTATGGTATATCAACATCTTTGTTTCTACCCATTGAGCCTAATTCATAGGGACCTTCGAAGTTTGGGTATCCACCTCTGGTTGCAGATTATATGAGCTTATGACTCATTTCCCCTGAAGATAATAAAATTTCTCCTCGAGATAATCCTTTTGGATTATCAGCCAGATTCAATTCCAACTTTACATAGTTGAGTGATATCACTTTTTTCTTTTCAATTCATTAATTTGTGCATAAATTCCATAAACTTGTTCATTATTGAATTCGTAATATTATAAATTGTTAAATATATTACAGATTTATTTTCAAATGTAATAAATAACATGTATTTTTTTTGTTAAACATGAATTTGAGAAAATACATTCTTAAGCCAACATATTTCAATATAAGTCGTATCAGAGGCTATAAGTTCACACTCTGATGCATTCTCAGATTCCAAAATTGATTTTAAAAGACAAATTTTGAGAACAAATTAATTTTGGCCGTCCAAGTTTTCACATTCCCACAAAAATGTCCCACGCTCGCTCGCATTCAACAATATATTTAATTTTTCCACATGCATTAGCAAGAAGGGAACAACACAGTTTTTGAATTAACGACAAACAAGAGTAAGGTTAATTTAAGCAAGCATTGTCTGATATCAAATAATATTGCACATAAATGATATACTAATAATAAGGGAGGTATGAGCTTGAGTGAGAGTTATACCTGGCCCGTGTGCAAACAACACGAGCCCCAAACAGAGGTAGACTGGGACTTTTATGGGAAGGAAATGACAGCAAGTTCGGGTGGAGGGACGGTTTCACAGACCGGAGTTGCGTAGCCGTTGGGTGGAGGGCCAGGAAATGAGCGTCGACGGCCGACTGGCCAGAGCGGGGAGATCGGGGGCGCCGATGAGCTTGGTTGCTGGAGATAACGAAAAAAATGGGGTTGCGGCGGGTCCGGTGGTGCACGCCGCCGCTGTGGTCGAACGAAAAATTTTTTCTGCCGGCTGCTTCGCTACCGGGTGACTTGTCGGGGGGGGGGGGGGAGCGATTCAAGGGAATCGGGAACGAAGGCGGATGTCGTGCCGGAACTGGGGTACAGGGCGGTAGATGGTGCCGGGTGAGGGAAACGTCAAAGACTCCAATGTCTTGTCGTTTCCTTCTTCTCCAGTGAAAACCGACTGCCCTCCAGCCTCTGGATCCGGCGAAACAGTCGACCCCAAGCGGTATCCGGTGAACCCAGCGCCCCCGAAAGGACGGCCGACATCGCCCTCGTTTTTTCCCGTCCTTTTCCCGGCTCCACTCTGCCGTGCCACCCCCTTCCCGAAGTGCCCAACACCTGGAGCGCCATCTCTTTAAGCGACGACCAGCGACGCCAGCCCCCTCTAAAAGTCTGTGGACATCGACCCGTTCTTCCCGACTTTCCACTGGCTCCGTCCTACTGCGTCTCCATCTTCCCCGACAAGGCCGACGCCAGGAATTCCGGCTTCCAGTACCGCTCAACTCCTCTGTCTCATCCAGCCTCTCCCCTGACAGCCTTACCCGCAATATTCCACCACCAGTCCCCTCCCCCACTCCTACTCTCCTGTTTCATCTACCCGAGCCAGCCTCTGTTGGGTTTTTGGGGATGACACAATACTTGTCATAAAACCCAAACGAGTTCAGATCTAGCAATATTCATGAATCAAGAAGTAAAACATACTGTGATAAAAATTACTTTTGAGGGATTGAGTCAGAACTCAACCTAGATGCTCCAGAAAAATCAGGCCGGCCACACAACGGCTAGAGTCTTGAGCGCAGAAAGTATATCCGCGGCTCTACATTAATCTACACGATCGGGAGAACCCACAACAACTTGTCACACAAGCGCTAGGTCGCGAGAGGACACTCAACGTCTCCACAGACTGCTAGATCTGTTGTAGGAGAGGCGACAACGACACTCACCGGGATCGGGATCGGAATCGGCGACAGGATTGGCGGAACACTTCCGTCGGGTTTCTTGGTTTTCTTCTTTTCGCATAGTATCGGCTCGTGTGCTGAAAGAAAAGAACCGTCCCCTGATAACCCTAAAACATCCGATTTATATCCCAGGAGATAGATTCAGCAAAACAACATTTGACTCAACACGGGCATTCGTCGAACCCAGCCCGACAAACAATTCGTCGAACTCAGCTCGATGAACTCGGCGCCAAAGGCCAGAACGTCGAACGGATTCGTCGAACTCAGCTCGACGAAATCTGCGCTAAAGGCCAGAACGTCGAACTTGATTCGTCGAACTCAGCTCGACGAAATCTGCGCCAAAGGCCAGAACGCCGAACTCAACTCGACGAAATCTGCGCCAAAGGCCAGCATTCGTCGAACGACGTTGAGTGGACTCAACGCTTAAGTGCGACAGTCAACACACTCAACGCATTTAGCCCAATGACATTGAGTGATCTAAACACACTCAATGCCTAATGCCTTAGAATCTTTCAACCTCCACGGCGTTGAGTGAACTTAACACACTCAACGCCTTCAGCCCCATGACATTGAGTGAGCTTAACACACTCAACGCCAAATGCCTTAAAATATTTTAAACCCCTTTTCAATATCCTTCAACTCATCATATGATCTAAATAGTACAGATTCAATCTCCCAATTTCTCCATAATCTTATGTGCGACTCTGATAGGCTCATAGTGAGTTGGCAGTGAGGCTACATGCTTGATCACTTCCAGATCACAATGGTTGCACCAACAATCTCCCACTTGATCTAGAAAGTATCAAACAAAAGTTTCACAAACAATGAACAACATCAAGCAATACATCATTGCTCCCCAAACAGTAAGAGTTTATAAAATTCAAAAGCCATTATGATCAATGTTATAGTGTTGTCATGTCCCTTCGTCCCTTACATCCGGATAAAATTAGAGGTATAGACCGTGTCACCCTTATAAATGTTCAATCCGAGTTTCTTGATCTAGAATGGACTTGCAGAAAGTTTGTGAGTACAATATCATATATTGACTCAACCAAGCATGACCATACACTTCTTAGTCCCATTCCATCAAGGGGCCCCATGGATGCAACTCCTGTCATATAGGAGGACAAATCCCATCTCTGCTCACACGCAAACACCCAAATGATTGGTAACGTACCCAATAACCACCTTTATCATCCAACTTTCTCAAGACTGGACTTTTGATGCCATCAAAGCACGCTCTTTCTCACTCAATGAAAGCTGTGACTTCAGGTCAAAGGACAACAAACACCATTGCCACTTGAGCCATACTTGTGACACGTTCATATAACAATTCACAAAGTATTCTCACGGTGGGTCTGTCCAGTACAACTTGTTCATAACAAGTACCTATGTGATGACATGATATCACAATATCATGACCTGTGAGGACGAGTCATCAATCAACGCACATGCTAGTCTTAAAGGTATCATCATTGCCCTTAGCTTTTAAGATGATACAACGACCAGGGACCTTTAAGAATGAAGCTTATGAAATTATAGGTTCTCACATCAAGTCACCACTTGACCTATGAAAGCAAATACTTTAAGGGCATTTATTAAATTGAACTACTCTATCACAATAGAAATAACTTCATAATAAAAGAACTTGCCAAAATATATAAAATGAAATGCATATAGTAATTTTATTCATCAAATGAAATATTATACAACCAACAAACATACAATCCACAAGACTCAAACTAAAGTTGATCATTTAGGTATCGTATACCCATAGATCTAACATGATCATCATGATTTCTCTGTGCAAGAGACTTTGTTAGTGGATCCGCAATGTTTTCCTCAGTCGGCACTCTGCATATGCTCACATCTTCTCGATCGGCAATCTCTCGAATTAGATGGAACCGCAGGAGTATGTGTTTGGAGCGCTGATGAGATCTAGGTTTCAAAGCAAGTGCAATTGCATCGTTATTGTCACAGTAGATATCTACAAGATGAACAATGCTAGAAACAACATCTAACTCGCCGATGAATTTCCTAATCCATACAACCTCATTCGCTGCATTTGCAGCTACAATATACTCGGCCTCAGTAGTAGAATCGACAACTTTTGAATCGTCCCTATCAGTTTGGAAGTTAGCATCCGTGTAACCACTTACAACAAGTTCTTCCTCTCCGCTAAATACCAAGAACATATCCTTAGTTTTTCGCAAGTACTTGAGGATATTCTTGGCGGCTATCCAGTGATCTTCACCGGGATCAGACTGATACCTGCTAGTCATGCTCAAAGCATAAGAGACAACGGGTCTAGTACATAACATTGCATACATGATTGATCAAATTGCCGAAGCATATAAAACCAACTTCATGCGGTCCTTATCTTCATAAGACTTAGGATACTGGTCATTAGAGAGACTCACACCATGAGACATGAGCAAAAATCTTTTCTTTGACTCAAGCATGCTGAACCGTTTCAACATCTTGTCAATGTACGTACTTTGGGTCAAACCCAGCTACTTCTTCGATCTATCTCTATAGATCTTAATACCGAGTATATAAGTCGTTTCCCCTAAGTTTTTCATCGAAAAGCAGTCCCCTAGGTTGTTCTTAACAATTTGTAGGGTCGATTTGTCATTCCCGATCAACAATATGTCATCTACATACAATATCAGGAAGACTACGATGCTCCTACTAATCCGTTTGTAAACACAAGGTTCATCCTCATTGTTGATAAAACAAACTGTTTGATCTTTTCATCAAAACGAAGATTCCAACTTCGAGAAACATGCTCAGCATTTGTGCCAAGTTCTGTCTATTTTAAGAGAGCATAAGTTGTCTTTGAAGTTGAGTAAGTGCGAATTTTGGCTTCCTCAAGTGTCCTTTTTGATCCATGTTGTGAATAAGGATGGAATTTCTGTTGACCCAAAAATGATAACTGCTTTGTTGGATTGGAAAAGAACAGTCACGCATTCTTGTCACGACGTCAAGGCGAACCAAGGCGACCGCCGGGTGCCTTGACGCTTAGGCGACAAGGCGGACGCCTAGGCGACCACAAGACGAGCAAGTCGCATGACGCCAATTTACTTCAATTTTTTTTTAAAACAGACTATAGACTGCGGTTATTATAGTAATTGTAGTCTATAGTCCACAGTTATTATAATAACCGCAGTCTATAGTCGGCAATGTATAGACAACGATTATTATAATAACCGCCGTCCATAGTCTGCAGACTATATACTGCAGTTATTATAATAACCGCAGCCCATAGACTGCAGACTATAGACTGCGATTATTATAATAACCGCAGTCTATAGTCTGCAGACTATGGACTGCGATTATTATAATAAACGCAGTCTATAGTCTGCAGACTATGGACTGCGGTTATTATAATAACCGCTGTCTTAAAGCTTATCTGCCACACTTTAGACAGCAGTGTCTAAAGTTTTTTTATTTTTACTTAAAACAGAATGTTTACCAAGTACCAAACTACCAAATACAAACACACAGTCACACAGATTTTTTCTTTATATCAGTAAGCAGTAGCTTCTGATATATAAGCAATTAGCAGTAAGAAAAAACAATGCTAATCAATAGTTCAATACAGACTTCAGAGAAATCGACTAATCGTAGCTTCTAATATATGAGCAGTTAGCACTTGTAGTAAGAAAAAACAATGCCAATCAGTAGTTCAATACCGACTTCAGAGAAAGCAATAAGAAAAAATGGAACACAAAAAATCATAATATAGTATTGTGGTCAAATTCAAAATGTCTTCATCCAATGCATAATAACATATTAGCATGAATACTATTTTTTAAAAAATCATAAAAGATCAACTAGAATCATCATCTAGTAAGTCGACATTGACATTACATGTATTTGGTTGATTTGAGGTACTTGTCTTTTGCCCATAATTATCTTCAATATTTTTATCATCATTGACAAAAAAAAATGATCTAAATCTTCATCCCTTCATCTAATAGTTGAGGATTAGCTGCAGCTCCACTTCATAAATTTCGAGCTCCAGTTCCAATAGCTCTCTCTACAGCTTCCCATGTGAGATTATCATCTTCAAAAACTAGTGCATCCTCTGGTTTGTTCATCATCCACTCACTACTTCAATCTAGCTCATCAAGCATTAAAGGGTTGTAATTTTTTCTCTTTTCACGTCTTTCTTGGAATCGTGCTTGTAGACGACGATTATATTGGATTTATACAAGATCACTATAGTCTTTGATGCTCCAATCTATTTCTTTTCTTCGTGTGAATCTGAATTAAGATAATTGCAAACTTATTAGTCAATATAAAAATATTAATTTTTATATTGAATATTTGTATACTTACAAACTCAAAAGTACTCCAGTTGCGCTCACAACTAGAAGAAGAACAACATAAGGCAAGTATGCGCAATGCTACCTTTGTAAGGTCAACATTCGGTCCTACATGTGCACCCCACCAATCCACTATTCATTTGTGACAAATATAAATTATTTGACATATAAATAATTTAAGAAAAAAATAAAAATTTAATCAATACTTACTTGAATTTAAGGTGGTTCGTTGCCTAATAGTCATAGGCTTTCCAAAACTATTTCGAGATGCTTTGTAGTTAGTACCTTGCTCTGCAATCTTGTCTTGCAATTTTTGATCGGGCACTAGTCTTGCAATAAATCATTGAAAGCATCTTGAAATTTTCATGCATCATCATTATGTTTTTTCTCGTTTTCAAAATATTTGCTTGCATTTAGAAACAAAGCCGCCCTATACAACTTTTGTTTCATTTGATTTGTCCACTTATTTTCAACAATGTTAATAATCTTTTTAAATAATTTTTCTTTGTTATCAAAATGATTGTTTAGCTTCTTCCATTGACACATATACTTCAGGTACAGCCGACCTTTCATCTCCATCTATTAATTGCAAAACAACAATCAAATGCTTTTCTCCTTTTAGGCAATCTCTTACTCAATTCAAAAAAAAAAAGGTTGAAAATATTATTTCAACAACTTGTTTTCCGATTTCAGTTTTTGCCAAATTAGCGGCATTCCACGAAGACAACACAAAGAATAATTTCAGCTTATTCTCATGCTTAAGCACACTTTGTAGAGTAAGGAATGATGTTGCAAATGTAGTCATTGAATGCCTCACTAGATCACCACCTATAGTAGTCCTTATTTCATCAAGTAAACGAGTGTGTCTGTAGATGAAATTTGTGATCATTCTTGCCTTTCTTATAACAATTGTTTTCAGTTGTAGCGTGCCTATATCCTCTAGCGTAAGATCAATACAATGAGCTGCATAAGTAGTCCAAAATAATGTTGGTCTTCTCTGCATTAAAATTTTACCAGCTGGCTTGTAATTGGAAACATTGTCAGTCACCACATGCATATAACATAACTTTGTAATTTGTATATATTGTAAGTTGTAGTCTTGTACACTATTAACTTGATATATGAAAATTAATGAGACTAAAAAATTTACCTGAACAATGCACTCAGCTCCTATCTCTCTAATCTTACAATCAAGCAACCCGGATAACATTACGACATCTTGAATATGACTAAATGCATCTACGGAACCCATAAAATAGGATCTTTCTGAACTGTTGATTAGAAAATTGATCAAATATCTCCCTCTCCTGTCTGTCCAATCATCTGATATAAGTGTGCAACCATATCTCCTCCAGTACGCTTAATAGTTTGTTTTCATCTCCTTAACTTTATCTTTTGTATTTGATAACAATGTGACTCTTAAATCATGATAAGTAAGACATTTATAATCAGGCTCATACTGTCCAATTGCTTCAAGCATGACTACGAAACTTCGTGCATTTGCAGCATTGAATAAAATTCCACTCATAGAACCAATCAGCAACGAAATGATGAAAAAATATCTTCAAGTATGATGTGAAATAAAGTTATTATCGCGTGTCGTAAATGTCAAGAAAGAATCTTATCGCTTAAGATAAGATGTGATATAAAATGTATGATGTGATGTAAAGTGTGTGATGTGATATAAAGTTATTCCGGTGTGTCGTAAAAGTCAAGAAAAAAATAACTTTGTTTGTAAGAAAGGAATCTTATGTATCGTGTGATGAAAGTTATCCCCCCGCGAGACAACCATAAATAAGGGTCCAGTGTAATGGTTTAAATCATCTCAATCTGTACCAATATCTCTAAACAATAAAGTTTGAAGTGTTTTTGAGTGTTCTAATATCTCTGTGTTCTTATATCTTCTTATATTCTCTTGTTCTGTCTTTAATCTTGCATCCCTTCTGTGTGTTTGTACCTCTCTCCGTGACTTGCAAATTTGGTATCAGAGGGATGAAAGCTTAAAAAACTTCCCCTTATTTCTCTTGATGATCTAGAAGTGTTCATGATTTGTTCATGATGATATTGACATGTTTTGTTCATGATGGTATTGGCATGTTTTGTTCATGCTGGCTTGCATTTGTTTGAGGATAGTATGTTCTGTGGTTGCTCTTCTTTAGGGATCCTCCACATCTAAAATCTTATACCAGAACTTAAGCCAAAATTTGTTTTGAAAATAACGGAGTTGTGGCCTTTGAAGCTGCTAGGTGTGCGGCTGTGAGTATATGCTCAGGTTTTCACAAGAATTAAGCAACAATTGTATCATTCCGTATGATAGCAAACCACCTTGACACCGAAGGAGATTCCTGAAAAATAAGGCCTCTTACATCTATGACAAATTCACAACCCGTTACCCGTTCATTTTCTTTTTATTGCCCTCGAAATTCCTACAGTTCATCTTCAACCTCAACAAATTTTGATTTTCTCTATAAAGTTGACTATCTTACTGAAGACAGTCATATTCCTTTAACAGACCTCCCCTTGCTAAATCCATATAAAACCTTCAGCAAAAAACATCATCCAGATTCTTGAGTCTTCTGACAGGCTCTCACTTCCAGTAGGACACTCGCTGTGAAAGAACTTGTTCTAGCCTCGAGGCTTGAACAAGTACCGATTCCTGCCACAGAAGCAGAGCAAATATTTTCTATACGACTGGATGAGGCGCTGCTTGGACAATGGAAGACCCACAGTTATTCCCACATACATTTCGGAGCTGTGAGAATGACTCTCACTTTGCACACAAGGGACTCCCGGTGGTAGCTAGATTAGCTCTCCTGGACACAAGGTTTCAACAATACAGTCATGCATGCATAACAACTGTCCAGACTACCTTAAATGCTGACACTGTATTTATAATACTATTTCCAAACTTCAACTTGAGGCTTGATGATCCTTATATCTATAACAACATTAACGTCCAGCTTCAGATTGTTGGTGCACCTCAAGTCGCGGGGATATATGGCGCAACGCTGCAGTACCAGATGACTTATTGAGTCCAAAATCATTCCTTCGACTTAAGTCTTCCTCAAGACACTGATGAAGCGCTCTACTTGGAAATTGATGCTCGCTCAGGCTCCTCATGCGTCCATATTCCAAAGCAACTTCCAAAAGACGAGCTCATTAAACTTCTCCCTGAATCATCGGTCACGCACTATGAAAAAATAAGAAACAATAACCAGCCGATCCACTCTGTCAATTCTTCATTTATCAGAAAGAAAGACGACGTGGTAGAAATTGTGTTCAACGGCGACGACCCCTTTTCTAGCAAGAATCCAATCTTCACTTCAGAGATAAACATGATTGAAGAAAAGAGAATCGGGCTTGATGCGCCCATCCTTTCCTTCAGATCAGATGGATTTTCTATATATCAATTTCAAGACGGAGATGAACATAAATACTTTGACGTCTGCTCGTGTGCTAAATGCAAAGAAGATGACTCTGATACAGATGATCATCCCAGAAGGAGAAAGAACAAACGGAAGTCAACACAACAACTGCTTAAAGAACGTTACAAAAAAGGAGATCCAACATTTGGATTGCTAGGAGAATAGTCTGGAAAATTTTAGTATTATGTTCTTTATCCTAAAGAACCAGAAATTAACATGCTTCAACCAATCTCTTATCAAGATGATTTCCCTCCAATGGAGTTTGATGAAGATAAAATTTTCCATACCTGGAAGACCAAAAACCCAACTACCAAAAATCCTGATGGAACAACAAGACATGTATCTCATGCCGAAGCTACGTTAAATTGGCAGTCTGAAAATGCCGTGGCACAAAACAAAGTTTTAAAACAAATAGCGGCAAGCCAACAAACAATGGAGAAAATGCTCGACTTCGGGCTTTCGACAATCACCAAAGTCACAATGCAACTCCAAGATGAGATAACGGTGGTGCATCACGAACTACTCAAATTGGTTAGTACCGTCTATTTCAATTCACCGCTTCTGGCACAAAAGGAGGCAGAGTTTAATGGCCTAAAAGCCCAACTGCATTCTCTCCAAATCCAAAAACAATACCACTCTCCAGGATATTATGAAACCCCGCCCTACTCTTATTTACCTCCACTTCCAATATATTCTCAACCATTATCCACTCTCTCCCCGTTTGATCCAAATCTGGCCAATTTTCTTCCACAAATGTGCTATGAAACATCACTGTCTTCAAAACGAAAACCAGAAAAATATCCATCCAAAGAATCTTCACTACAAGAGTTTCCTGCAACTCAACCGTCTTCTCAGCTCATGGTTGACAATCCCATCTCCCCATTATTAAAACAAATAGCTACACAACCACAGATACCACCTATACAAGAGAAGTACTCTGAAGATTCAGATATCGAGGACTTACCCCTTAACATTCTAGTGACAGATCTAACTACCGAAGACCCTACCGTTGAAGATGAAAAATGACATGACCCTGGTCAAGCACCCCATCAAGGACCAGAACAATCTGGCCAATTCCAAAAGGATCCATCAAGTGACTTTTCATTTCACAACATCCCACCATCAAAATGGCGAGACAAAATCTATGAAATGCATGCTTAGTGCACTGCCGAGCTGCTACAACATGGAATAACAATGTCTGCTGTCGCAGACAGATTTGTATCAAAGTTTCGTGGCTGATTAAGACAATGGTGGATTGCTCTATAGGAGCATACAGACAACAAATGATCAAATAAAGCCCAAATGTGGATGCCCTGATCATGCATGGACAGAATGAGTTCTTAGAAGCATGAGATCACTATACAACTCAAGCTATGAAGGAATACTAGAGCATGAGTTGTTTTTCGTATAAAAGAAAAGATCTAGAAGATCATTATGAGAAGATGTCAAAAAGATTTTATGCGATCAATGGGATTGACGACGTCAATTTAAAACAAACTTTCCTAAATTCGCTTCCAGAACCTCTTGAGAATGAAACATCTCGGCTTGTTCAGGTAAAGAACTTTCCTATAAGTCATACATCTATTGGTGGGCTGTACCAGAATGTGTTACTATCGCTTGAAAAGTTATGCAACCAAAAGAGATTTCTCCAGCAAATCGAGGACCAAAGTAAAAACCTTGGCTCGGCATGTGATCGTCATGACCTCCAGATCAAGTGTGGAGATGACAAATCTTGTATGTGCAACAAGAGAAAAAAGGACAGACCTTTCACACGCAGAAGAGATAGAGAAAAAGATTATTTCTCTAAGAAGAACCAGAAGAAATGAAGATTTCTCAGAAATAAGAAAGGAAACACAAAGTCTTCAAGGTGTATATATGCAGAAAGAAGTGACATTTTACCAAAAAATGCCCTGACAAAGAGAAGAGTTCACGACTTATTGCGAAACTCTCTCAAGTTGAGGATGTAGACAACGACGACATTGAATCACTTTTTTCTATAGATGATGAAGCTGGACCAAACACAATTCTCGCCCTGAGAGCAAATCTATCAGATTCATCTATTGAATCTGACGAAGATATCGTTCTTTTTGAAAATATTTATACCACCACGACCAGCGACAACTTTCTTTGTCAACCAACCCCTTCTGCAAAGATCCATATTTTCACAGGAAAATGAGATAAACCTATTCCGGTGATAACATTTTTTGATACTAGAGCCGCATCCTCCATCATGAAGCCAAACATCCTGCCAAAAGAATGCTGGAATTCCTGCTACAGATCATTTCGAGCAGCCAACGACGATCTCTTCACGATCACTCTGATCGGTAAACCCATCAATATCCAACTCTTCCCAGGATATGTTATTAGACATCAAGTTTATGGATCAAAACTTCATGTCAAAGGTCTGCTTATTGGGTTTGACATCCTGCACTTGCTAAAGCGAATTACATGGAACAAAGAAGGATTACGATATAAAAATCATCTACTGGCATGGACAAAAACTCAACATCTTTACCCAATTGAAGTTCTAAACCTCATCAGGGATGACATTGCCCGCACCTTCTGCGACAAATCACATACAGAATTCCTACAAAAGTGCGATCACCCTCTTTGGAAGAATCCTCAATTTTTCGTCTCCCTGCCGTTTAAGAGGAATGAAGACATTAACCCCACAAAGACAAGTCGCAAGGGTATGAATCCAGACCATTATGCACTTGCTATAAAAGAAGTCGACCAACTGCAAAATGAAGGGTTAATCGAACCCACAAAATCACAATGGGCATGCGAAGCCTTTTATGTGAACAAAAGGACAGAGCAGGCTAGAGGAAAGATGACACTGATAATTAACTACTAGCCTCTCAACCATTTTCTTGAGGATGATAAGTTCCCTATACCAAAGAGAAAAGTCTTATTTCAAAAACTCTCACAGACAAAAATATTTTCCAAGTTCGATCTTAAAACGGTATCTGACAGCTAGGAATTCACCCCAATGATAGACAAAAGATTGGTTTCTGCATTCCTGAAAGACACTACCATTGGACCGTCGTAGCCTTCGGACTAAAACCGGCCCCTTTATTCCAGAAGGCGATGACAAAAATTTTCCAGCCCATCATGGAAAATGTTTGTCTATATTGATGACATCTTACTGTTCTCTCCAGATATTGACTCTCATCATGCCCTACTCTCATAATTTCATGACTTGGTCAAATTATATGACATTATGTTATCTGAGAAAAAGATGGTTATTGAAAAAAAATCCGACATTGACTTCTTGGGTATGCATTGTCACAACCCGCATTTTCTCCGAAATTTTAGAAGTATCAGAGCAGAAGAAAACGCGCGTTGTGATGCCACGTCGGCCAGAGGATAACTGTCGACGCTCAGGCAACCACTAACTGCTAAGACTAAGAAAGTTCAAAACTTGAATGATGTGAAAACCAATTATATTTTTGAGGCCGTATCCCTCGGCTTCGTGTATCAACTAGTCCACCCTTTCAAAATTATACTTATACGTAGCGGAAAATACTTTATTCATTTTTTTGCATCCTAAGAGAGTGCTTACACGTCCCTAGGGGACGCCTAAGGCTATGCAAAACCCTAGATTTAATTTATATATCATATATAGGAAATACCCCTTTTTACGCGGTTTGAAAATAGTGATTAAGCTTTTTAGAAAGGAAAACATGATGCCTATATTTTCGATATAATAGTTATGTTCTTCTTTTTATAGGTTTTAAAGTAACTAGCAACCTAACATAAATCATCCCAGAAGCAAGTTGAATAAACTCCAAAACAGGAAATATAGCAGTATCAGCAAGGTACAAAGCATCTAAAAAGAGAAACCACCAGTGGGCGCCAACAACTGACACGAACCCACTGGTGAGTAGGTATATCTGTACTACAAATCTAAAGGAACTACCTCCCAGGAGTGAGGAAAAGAAAACTCAGCAACAGCTATAGCGCTAGCAACCTCCAGAAGAACCCTAGCCGCACAGTCGGCTATAAACCTGTACCTGAGGCATTCAAAGAAAAGAACGCCTCAGCAAAGCAATATATAAATATGGAAATGAACAGAAGCATAAGAAAGAAGTGAAACAGGTAAGAGCTAAAGTAAACAAGTGAATGAGGAATACTCTCCATGAGTGAGCAAAAGGAGTGCACCAAGTGCACGGGTGAGGTCAAGCCTCTCAAATCTCTGCAGGAAGGATTAGCAAAATAATAAATCCAGGTATAAAGCTAGAGCAGAAAGAGTCACCTAATACTGGAGATGGACAAAAAAAAAGAAAATCAGAAACACAGGCCTAGACTGGTGGCAACGGTCCAACCACGTCTAACGGGCCCAAACATCTCAAGGTGCTGTGGTGGTGGCATCGGTCCAACTCAACCAAACAGCTCACATTGTCTTAATAAGACAAGAAGTAAAACAAGGGTGGCGACATCGGTCCGACCCACCTCAAAACCACATCCAACTCCAGCACTAAGTGACTCGGGAAAAAACCCCTTCCTGGTAGTCCCATGAACCACCATGAAGTCAACACTGAACCCTAAACATCTAGAGTAACCCGCCTAGGAGACTTGGCTGACGACGTTGGTTAACTAGACCCGCACCTAACCTCGCAATTATATTCAACTTGAGTACACAAGGCACTACAGAGAGTTAAACACTCGATAATACTTTATTGCAAGCCATTATCTTGGGCTAAACTTCAGCATCAAGAGGTCTTACGCCTACGAATTTTATAAGTACCGACGAACTAAACCCCTAATTTGTTCATTCAAGCGGCTTAATACGAGAGAAAGAGCGTAACACAATACTAACTGTAACTGAGTGGTTTGATACCTCACACGCACAAGAGAATTTATACAACACATGCACGATTAGTTCACCAACAACACATATACGCGTAAATTTAGGGGTTTGATACCGCACAAACGCACGGGGATTCGACATTGCATGCAAATCGGGGAAATAACACTAGACAAACATGAGATTTAGGTGATTTTGACACAAATCCGCCTTCGGAGCAACTACGAAGCAAGCTAAAAATATTCATGCGACTAATTAAAAAACAAGCCTTAGCAAAGGCATACACCCAAGGAAGACCGCAACCAATTAAATACCCCATGTAGCGAACAAACTTACTACCGGGGGGCTCTCGAGTTATATCCGATCGGGGCATAAATAATAAAGGGAAATCCGCCCAATAGCACCCCCATGTATTTGCAGGAATGACAAAAAAAAGGGGGGAAACAACGCATTGACAATAAACAAGCAATGAATGCGAGGTTTGTACCGATTTCCATATGCAACCAAGTAAAAAAAGGCTATATATGCAGAAATAAATTTTCAGAAATCAAGCAAACAAGGCAAGGTACGGATTTACTTTGGCAAGGGTGCACTTGCCTGGACCTCGAAGGACTTCGGCCGGCAACACTCTTCTCAACAGGACCGGCCACAGCAACCACCGGGGAAAACCTGAACGAAGACAAAACCGAGCGATCAAGCTTGGGAGAAGGCCGGTCGCAACTCTCGGTTCCGAAAAAAGAACACGGTGGAATCCCAAAAAAATTTACCTTGGATCGAAGGTCTAGCCTAGAGGAGTTCGGATCCGGTCTCAAACGAAGATTTCGGGGGGGAAATGGGCGGCGAGCGGCCGGTCGGAGCAGCGTCGGGGCTTCCGCCTGATATCGCCTATCGCTCGGGTTTCTGCAGGCCGCCGTCGGGTTTGGGGAAAGGAGAAGACCTAATCCTAAGGCAAACCCTTTTATATGCTAACCTAATAATTAATGGCATGAATTTTTTTTTAATCCTATTAACTATTGCAATACTAATTAAGTACATACATAAACACATAATTATACCTATACACTTATAAATATACTTATGCGCATAAATTTTTACACTTATAAATATATGTATACTGCACCTACCCGCACATACCCGCGCACATGCATTTAATACACTAGCACGCCTAACTCCCACCAAACTAAAATGCGAAAAAAAATGAAAACACACCCACATAAATGACGACTCGCTAACTAGCAACCGTCGAAATGACGCAAAAATTAACGCTCTCGGATTCCGAACAAATCCGCACCGTAGCTAAACACTCGGGCTACGAAAACATCGGCGAAGTCGGACACAACCTCCGACGACCACACACTTGGGCAAACCTCGCCCGAAGCCAAAGTACAGGAATTCCCTAAGAGGCTCAGCCGGGCCTCCAAAACAGACACCGACTAGCTGGGGAAACCATACAACAGGCTATAACCTCTAAGAACACCTAACGAGGTACTCTAACAACGGCACGAGCCGGGAATGCGCCAACGTAACGCCAACGAGGACTTAAATAATTGCCGAAAATTCGGGGGCGTTACAGTCACTCCCCCTAAAAGAAAGTTTCGTCCCGAAACTTTACGTACACTACTACTACTAAAAAGAAAGTAACAATATAAAAGTTACTGGAAATGAAACATACCCAACAAATCAGGAGAACAGGCGAGGGTAAGCCTCCCTCATCGCCGACTCTAGCTCCCAAGTCGCGCTTTCCAAATCTTGATTCTTCCAAAGAACCTTCACCATCGGGATAGACTTCGACCGCAGCACCCGGTCCTGAGTATCCAAGATGCGGACCGGCACCTCAACATACGAGAGGTTGGGCTCCAACTGGGGCACGACATCCAAGACTTGCCCTCTGCTCCGCACACACTTTCGCAGCTGGCTCACGTGAAAGACATTATGCACGCCAGGGAAGTTGGCGGGTAGATCCAACCTATAAGCTGCCACACCAATACGCTCCAAAATTCTGAATGGGCCCACATACCTCGGATCCAGCTTACGGTTCTTGGCGAACCTCTTCACTCCAACCATCGGAGACACCTTCAAGAAAACCAAATCCTCTACCGAAAATTCCAAATCAGACCTACGCCGGTTGGCGTTTTTCTCATATCTTTCCTGAGCTAACCGAAGCTTTTCCCGGATGAGTTTCACTGCAACCTCCATTTCCTCTAGAGCATCAGGACCCAACAACGGCCTCTCACCGGCCTCAGTCCAAAACAACGGAGTTCTGCAGCGCCTCCCATACAATGCCTCGAAGGGAGCCATTTGCAAGCTCTCTTGGTAACTGTTGTTGTAGGCAAACTCCATGAGCCGCAAACGCTCATCCCATGCTCCACCGTGATCTAGAATGTAGCATCTGATCATATCCTCCACAATGCGGTTCACCCTCTCGGTCTGCCCATTTGTCTGAGGGTGGTAAGCGGTAGAATATCTCAAGTCTGTGCCCAAACCCTCCTGCAAACTCTTCCAGAAACGGGAAGTAAACCTGGAGTCTCGGTCTGAAATGATGCTCACGGGAACTCCATGCAATCGGATGACCTCACTCAAATACAGCTCTGCTATCTTCTTCATCGGTAGTCGATCTTATAAGGTACGAAGTGCGCACACTTCGTCAATCGGTCCACGATCACCCAAACTGAGTCAAATCCTCTTGGAGATCTTGGTAAGCCCGTGATGAAGTCCATAGAGATACTTTCCCACTTCCAAGTCGGGATTTCCAAAGGAGTCAGCTTCCCACCAGGCCTCCCATGATCGGCCTTCACCCGCTTGCAAGTGTAACATTCAGAAACATACCGAGCTATATCCCCTTTCATACCTTGCCACCAGGCGATCTGCTTCAAATCATGATACATCTTCGTGGATCCCGGGTGGTAGGCAACACTGGATCCATGAGCCTCTTTGCATACCGTGCTCCTGATGTCTCCAACCGCGGGGATGCAAAACCTGCCGCGGTACTTCAAGGTACCCAAATCATCGATGGAGAAATCCGGCAACTCCCCTCTCTCAGCCCTGAGGTACAGGTGTAACAAATCTGGATCATCCTTCTGGTGCAACCTGGTGAGCGAAATCCAAGATGGCTCTGCCACTGCCAAACTGCTTTGCAAATCACAGCCTCCCACAGAGATGTCCATCAACAGGAACTCTTCCACTAAACGGTCCGCCGTGAGGTTGAAGATCTTCCCTGTCTTGCGGCTCAGGGCGTCGGCCACCACATTGGCCTTGGCTGGATGGTACTGGATCTCCACGTCATAATCGGCCACGAACTCTAGCCACCGTCGCTGGCGCAGATTCAGCTCCTTCTGAGTAAACACATACTTCAGACTCTTATGATCTGTGAAAATCTTGCATTGGGCCCCATAGAGTAGATGCCTCCACAGCTTCAACGCAAAATCACCGCCGCAAACTCGAGGTCATGCGTAGGATAATTCCGCTCGTGAGTCTTCAACTGCCGCGACCCATACGCGATCACCTTCCCCTCTTGCATCAATACGCCTCCGAGCCCAACATGCGAGGCATCCACATAGACATCATAGTCCTTGCCCTCCGTAGGCAATGTCAAGACAGGAGCAGTGCACAATCTCCTCTTTAGCTCCAGAAAGGCCTCCTCGCACTGCTCGCTCCAGATGAACGCTGCATGCTTCTGCGTCAACTTAGTCAAGGGCGCTGCCAAGGTAGAAAAGCCCTCAACAAACCTTCTATAATAGCCGGCCAACCCCAAGAAGCTCCTAATCTCCTTGGGTGTGCTCGGCCTATGCCAATCCATCACTGCAGAAATCTTCTCCGGGTCCACTGAAATGCCATCCTTGTTCACCACATGACCCAGGAAGGACACCTGAGGCAACCAGAACTCACATTTGCTCAACTTGGCGTACAACTGATGATCTCTCAAGGCAGATAACACCAACCGCAAGTGCTGATCATGCTCTGTAGCATCCCTTGAGTAAATCAGAACGTCGTCTATGAATACGACCACAAACTTGTCCAGAAAATCCTTGAACACCCGGTTCATCATGTCCATGAATGCTGATGGGGCGTTGGTCAACCCAAAAGACATAACTAGGAATTCGAAATGTCCATGCCTCGATCGAAACGCCGTCCGTGGAATGTCCGACTCCCGGATTCTGAGCTGATGATATCCTGATCGAAGGTCAATCTTGGAGAACACAGAACTGCCACGTAACTGATCGAATAAGTCGTCGATTCTGGGCAGGGGGTACCTGTTCTTGATGGTGACTTTGTTCAACTCCCTATAGTCGATGCAAAGGCGCATCGAACCATCTTTCTTCTTCACGAAAAGAACGGGTGCACCCCAGGGCGACGAGCTCTGCCTTATGAAACCCTTCTCCAATAACTCATCCAACTGGGTACGCAGCTCCTCCAGCTCTCGCGGGGCCATCCGGTACGGCGCCTTAGCAATAGGACGCGTACCCGGCTCCAAATCAATCACGAACTCGACATCTCTGGCCGGGGGAAGACCGGGAAGGTCGCTAGGGAACACATCAGAAAACTCACGGACAACAGGAATCTCATCCAACAACGGCACACTGCTAACAGTCCCCAGCACCGAGACTAAGCAAGCAAAACAATCGGAACTGAATAACCTCTGAGCACATACCGCAGAAATCGCCGGAGAGGCCTGGCGCGGATCGCCATAAATACTCCCAGGCTGACCGTTGTCCTTCTTGAAATCCAAGCGCTTACCCCTGCACTGGATCACTGCATCGTATCTGGACAACCAATCCATACCCAGGATGACGTCGAAATCTTCCAAGTCTATAACCTTCAGATCCGCCTTGGCTGGGAAATCCCCCAACATAATAGGACAATCCAGAATGCCCTGATCTGATATCACAGAATCACCCGAGGGAAATTTGACGCAAAAGGCATCACCGTCACGATCAAGAACCAGCTGACACCGCTCTACAAAGGCCCTAGCCACAAATGAGTGGGTAGCACCCGAGTCAAAGAGAACGCGCGCCCAGCGGTTCTTTACCTTAAAACTCCCTATATAAACATCAACGGGGAATAGCACAGTCACTACAGAAAACAAAAGTCAAACTAAACTGCAAAGGAAGTAAAAGACTAGCAAGAAGGTTTACCTGAAATGACTTGCGTCGAAGTTTGAGCCTCCGCTGAAGATATCACGTTCAGCTTCCCTTTGCCTCTATCCATAGACTGAGGCGGTGGCAACGCCTGAAGAGGAACTGGTCGGTGCACAGACTGGAGCTGCGGGCATCGGGCCTTGGTATGACCTTTCTGTCCGCACTGATAGCAGACCTTGTCCTTCAACCAGCAACGGGCAACATCATGCCCCTCTTTCTTGCACAAAGTACACACCGCATTCTGTCTGGGAGCATCTTGTATAGCATGCACATGCACCTTCTGCGCCGCAACCCTCTTGAAACATCTCTCAGCAGGATGGCCCGACCGGCCGCAAAAACTACAAACCTCCTTGCTCCTCTTCCCCGAAGGAGCACCAGGCACTTGGGGGCTCCTTGCTTCAGCAGCTTTCCTCTTCTCATTCCTCGCCTGCTGTCCTCTATGCTTTGCGTTTTCGATGGCCTCTACCTTCAAAGCGGCCTCCACTGCCCCAGCATAACTCACCGCTCCATGAGCCACCGCTAGCTGCTGTACCTCGCTCCGCAGGCCACCGAGGAACCGCTTTGCTCTATCCTCCTCTGAGCTCACCAAACTGGGGGCAAAGCGACTGAGTTTGCTGAACTCAATCTCATACTCGCTGACTGAGAGCTGCCTCTGCTTCAGATGTAAGAAGTCATTCATCAGCCTGTCTCGCTCCACTGACGGTAGAAATTTCCGCATCAAGATCTCCTTGAAGGAAGCCCAAGTGCTTCCTCCTACCATTCCCTCCTTCTCCCTCATCCACCAGCTCTTCGCTAACCCCTTCAGCTGATAGGCGGCCAGCATCACCTTCTGATCATCAGACACTCCTGAGTAGTGAAACATCTCTTCTATGGTGATCAACCAGTCATCCAATATCATGAAGTCCGCCTTACCATCGTAGGTAGGGGGACGCAGTCGCTGGAACTGAGTGATGAAAGACATCTCCGGGGGTACCACCACTGGAGGCACCAAAGGGGCTGAAGGTGCAGGAGGTGCGGGAACAGCTAAACCCGCAGCAGGGTCCTGCGCCCTCGGGGCTAGACCTGCCACCACAGATAACAGGGACTGGATCTGAGACTGAACGTCCACCATCTGCCTCGATAGAGCCTCATTGCTCTGCCTCAGACTTTCCATAACTTTACCGCTTTGAGTACCAGAAGACCCGCCCTCGGATTGGGGAGTCGATCTCGCCACTCTACGCTTAGGCGCCATCCTAAAAAGATCAACAAACAAACATCAGAACCTAGTTCAACTACTAGGACAAAACAACAGGTACAGACAAACCTACATAAGTACTTGCTTTCACTGCCAACTTGCTCTGGGGTTTTTTTTTTATATATGTATATATATATTTATACAGGGGAAATAATGTCATGCTTAACCTAAGATGGTTCACCACCATCACACTAACTCTTGTGCCTAAGTCGAGCATGCATGAATTTTTAAATCTCTTTTTGACTCAAAACCATGTGTGTACATATGTCATCCTGCAAGTCTTTAGCTTGGCACGTTGTGCTTATGCAATGTTATGCTATGCATGATTGTGCTATGCATTCTAAAAAAGCCCTAATGCATGTTATGAGCGGCGTACATATGAAAATGTTATGCATCCCATACTACATAACATTTTCATGCAACGAAAAAGAAAACGTGCTAGTCGCATTCATGTGGTGAGGTTATGCATCCCATACTACATAACCCTCACATGTTGCCTCCTATGGTGGATCCATATACGAACACATATTATGCATCCCATACTACATAATATGCCCCGTATACTTCATGTTATGCTATGAGTGTAGTGTTCGTGCTTCAGCCAAGACGTGCCGATGACATATCGGTGTGTGTATGACATGATGCTAAACTTCTAATACCTACAAGGAAAGGTTGCCCGACAAATTTGTCAAGCAACCTCCCTCTGATACCAACTGTCACAACCCGCATTTTCTCCGAAATTTTAGAAGTATCAGAGCAGAAGAAAACGCGCGTTGTGATGCCACGTCGGCCAGGGGATAACTGTCGACGCTCAGGCAACCACTAACTGCTAAGACTAAGAAAGTTCAAAACTTGAATGATGTGAAAACCAATTATATTTTTGAGGCCGTATCCCTCGGCTTCGTGGATCAACTAGTCCACCCTTTCAAAATTATACTTATACGTAGCGGAAAATACTTTATTCATTTTTTTGCATCCTAAGAAAGTGCTTACGCGTCCCCAGGGGACGCCTAAGGCTATGCAAAACCCTAGATTTAATTTATATATCATATATAGGAAATACCCCTTTTTACGCGGTTTGAAAATAGTGATTAAGCTTTTTAGAAAAGAAAACATGATGCCTATATTTTCGATATAATAGTTATGTTCTTCTTTTTATAGGTTTTAAAGTAACTAGCAACCTAACATAAATCATCCCAGAAGCAAGTTGAATAAACTCCAAAACAGGAAATATAGCAGTATCAGCAAGGTACAAAGCATCTAAAAAGAGAAACCACCAGTGGGCGCCAACAACTGACACGAACCCACTGGTGAGTAGGTATATCTGTACTACAAGTCTAAAGGAACTACCTCCCAGGAGTGAGGAAAAGAAAACTCAGCAACAGCTATACCGCTAGCAACCTCCAGAAGAACCCTAGCCGCACAGTCGGCTATAAACCTGTACCTGAGGCATTCAAAGAAAAGAACGCCTCAGCAAAGCAATATATAAATATGGAAATGAACAGAAGCATAAGAAAGAAGTGAAACAGGTAAGAGCTAAAGTAAACAAGTGAATGAGGAATACTCTCCATGAGTGAGCAAAAGGAGTGCACCAAGTGCACGGGTGAGGTCAAGCCTCTCAAATCTCTGCAGGAAGGATTAGCAAAATAATAAATCCAGGTATAAAGCTAGAGCAGAAAGAGTCACCTAATACTGGAGATGGACAAAAAAAAGAAAATCAGAAACACAGGCCTAGACTGGTGGCAACGGTCCAACCACGTCTAACGGGCCCAAACATCTCAAGGTGCTGTGGTGGTGGCATCGGTCCAACTCAACCAAACAGCTCACATTGTCTTAATAAGACAAGAAGTAAAACAAGGGTGGCGGCATCGGTCCGACCCACCTCAAAACCACATCCAACTCCAGCACTAAGTGACTCGGGAAAAAACCCCTTCCTGGTAGTCCCATGAACCACCATGAAGTCAACACTGAACCCTAAACATCTAGAGTAACCCGCCTAGGAGACTTGGCTGACGACGTTGGTTAACTAGACCCGCACCTAACCTCGCAATTATATTCAACTTGAGTACACAAGGCACTACAGAGAGTTAAACACTCGATAATACTTTATTGCAAGCCATTATCTTGGGCTAAACTTCAGCATCAAGAGGTCTTACGCCTACGAATTTTATAAGTACCGACGAACTAAACCCCTAATTTGTTCATTCAAGCGGCTTAATACGAGAGAAAGAGCGTAACACAATACTAACTATAACTGAGTGGTTTGATACCTCACACGCACAAGAGAATTTATACAACACATGCACGATTAGTTCACCAACAACACATATACGCGTAAATTTAGGGGTTTGATACCGCACAAACGCACGGGGATTCGACATTGCATGCAAATCGGGGAAATAACACTAGACAAACATGAGATTTAGGTGATTTTGACACAAATCCGCCTTCGGAGCAACTACGAAGCAAGCTAAAAATATTCATGCGACTAATTAAAAAACAAGCCTTAGCAAAGGCATACACCCAAGGAAGACCGCAACCAATTAAATACCCCATGTAGCGAACAAACTTACTACCGGGGGGCTCTCGAGTTATATCCGATCGGGGCATAAATAATAAAGGGAAATCCGCCCAATAGCACCCCCATGTATTTGCAGGAATGACAAAAAAAGGGGGGAAACAACGCATTGACAATAAACAAGCAATGAATGCGAGGTTTGTACCGATTTCCATATGCAACCAAGTAAAAAAAGGCTATATATGCAGAAATAAATTTTCAGAAATCAAGCAAACAAGGCAAGGTACGGATTTACTTTGGCAAGGGTGCACTTGCCTGGACCTCGAAGGACTTCGGCCGGCAACACTCTTCTCAACAGGACCGGCCACAGCAACCACCGGGGAAAAACCTGAACGAAGACAAAACCGAGCGATCAAGCTTGGGAGAAGGCCGGTCGCAACTCTCGGTTCCGAAAAAAGAACACGGTGGAATCCCAAAAAAATTTACCTTGGATCGAAGGTCTAGCCTAGAGGAGTTCGGATCCGGTCTCAAACGAAGATTTCGGGGGGGAAATGGGCGGCGAGCGGCCGGTCGGAGCAGCGTCGGGGCTTCCGCCTGATATCGCCTATCGCTCGGGTTTCTGCAGGCCGCCGTCGGGTTTGGGGAAAGGAGAAGACCTAATCCTAAGGCAAACCCTTTTATATGCTAACCTAATAATTAATGGCATGAATTTTTTTTTTAATCCTATTAACTATTGCAATACTAATTAAGTACATACATAAACACATAATTATACCTATACACTTATAAATATACTTATGCGCATAAATTTTTACACTTATAAATATATGTATACTGCACCTACCCGCACATACCCGCGCACATGCATTTAATACACTAGCACGCCTAACTCCCACCAAACTAAAATGCGAAAAAAAATGAAAACACACCCACATAAATGACGACTCGCTAACTAGCAACCGTCGAAATGACGCAAAAATTAACGCTCTCGGATTCTGAACAAATCCGCACCGTAGCTAAACACTCGGGCTACGAAAACATCGGCGAAGTCGGACACAACCTCCGACGACCACACACTTGGGCAAACCTCGCCCGAAGCCAAAGTACAGGGATTCCCTAAGAGGCTCAGCCGGGCCTCCAAAACAGACACCGACTAGCTGGGGAAACCATACAACAGGCTATAACCTCTAAGAACACCTAACGAGGTACTCTAACAGCGGCACGAGCCGGGAATGCGCCAACGTAACGCCAACGAGGACTTAAATAATTGCCGAAAATTCGGGGGCGTTACATGCATATATCAGATAGTCAATACCAGCTCTAACCACATATAACAACCCAATTAAATCATTTTCCGGTTGAGAACCTAACATTCAAGCAGGTACAACAATTCTTGGGGATTGTGAACTATATGGCAGAATGTATTCATGATCTGGCCAAACTCAGGACTCCTCTCACTTATCTACTCAAGAAAAAATCGTCGTCATGGAATGAGGCATGTACTAAAGTAGTTAGAAAGTTAAAGTTGCTAGCAAAAGACCTTCTCCCACTCCAAATTTCATCATCGGGCAAACGAATCCTTTAGACTGATGCTAGCGATAAATTTAGGGGCGCCATACTGCTTGAAGAATTAAATGGGAAACATCAAATCTGCTTCAAGAATGACGAGCTTCATTATCACTCCACCTATAAGGAAATTCTAGCCGTCAAAAGAGGTATTGAAAAATTTCAATTTCATCTTATTGGACCGCACTTTCTCATCGAAATGGATATGTCGGTATTTCCAAAAATGCTACAATTGAAACAAAAGATGCTACCCCAAGTCCAACTTTTGCGATGGACAAATTGGTTCTCTCAGTGGAAATTTGAAGCCCAACACATCAAGGGCAAACATAATTTCCTCCCGGATTTCTTATCTCGAACTCAGCGGACGATATCTGTGGTGTTGTCAGTCTTCTACTATTTTCAGCCGTCGGACCTTGCAGTCCACATTAGAGTCAAGTTACTACATTCCGTCCTCCATAGAAGATCTCTACATTATCTGCTCATTTTTCAAAAAATATATATCAGGCAATACGGCCTGAGTGAAGGTCCTATAGCAAGTTTTCCCTTACATCCCAGTTTTCCTTTTCTAACCATACTTGAATGTAGGAAAGATTTTTATTATGATTTTCCTGAGAAAGCCTATATGATTTTATGGTACTTTCTCGAAACCTGCCCATTCGGCATCATATTTGACAAAGGGCGGCTCCTTCAGTATATCGCTCAAGTTGATATCCATCCATGCCAACAACGACATAAACAACTCCTGAAGTGACTTTACTTATTTGGAAACACCAGCTTTTGGCGCAAAAAACTACGGCCTGAAGGAAATAGTCTTAATGGAGTCCACGGACAGAAGTATATCTTTATCCATTTCCAATGCCAACATACTGAATATTCTGGATAATCATCTCAGTCTGTACCAATATCTCTAAGCAATAAAGTTTGACGTGTTATTTGAGTGTTCTAATATCTTCTTATATTCTCTTGTTCTGTCTTTAATCTTGTATCCCTCCCGTGTGGTTGTATCTCTCTCCGTGAGTTGCAAATTTGGTATCAGAGGGATGAAAGCTTAAAGAACTTCCCCTTATTTATCTTGATGATCTAGAGGTGTTCAAGATTTGTTCATGGTGGTATTGACATGATTTGTTCATGCTGGCTTGCATTTGGTTGAGGATAGTATGCTCTTTGATTACCCTTTGTTAAGGATCCTCCACATCAGAAATCTTATACCAGAACTTGTGGCAGAATTATTTGAGAAAATAACAGAGTTGTGGCCTTTGAAGCTGCTAGGTGTGCGGCTGTAGGTATATGCTCAGGTTTTCACAAGAATTAAACAACAGTTGTATCATTCCGTATGATAGCAAGCCATCTTAACACCGAAGGAGATTCCTGAGAAATAAGGCCTCTTACATCTATGGCAAATTCACAACCCGTTACCTGTTCATCTTCCTTTTCTTACCCTCAAAATTCCTACAATTCATCTTCTACCTCAACAAATTCTGATTTTCTCTTTAAAGTCGACTACCTTACTGAAGACAGTCGTATTCCCGTAACAGACCTCCCTTGCTAAATCCATATAAAACCTTCACCAAAAAAAATCATCCAGTTTCTCGAGTCTTCCAACAGGCTCTCACTTCCAATAGGACACTCGCTGCGAAAAAACTCGTTCTAGCCTCGAGCCTTGAACAAGTACCGATTCCTGCCACAGAAGCAGAGCAAATATTTCCTATACGACTGGATGAGGCGCTACTTGGATGATGGAAGATCCACATTTATTCTCACATATATTTCGGAGCTGTGAGAATGGCTCTCACTTTGCACGTAAGGAAGGGACTCCCAGTGGTAGCTAGATTAGCTCTCCTGGACACATGATTTCAACAATACAGTCATGCATGCATCGCAACTGTCCAAACTACCTTAAATGCTGACACTGTATTTATAACACTATTTCCAAACTTCAACTTGAGGTTTGATGATCGTCATATCTATAACAATCTTAACGTCCAACTTCAGATTGCTGTAACACCTCAAGTCGCGGGGACATATGCCGCAACGTTGCACTACCAGATGGCTTATCGGGTCCAAAATCATTCCTTCGACTCAAGTCTTCCTCAAGACACTGATGAAGTGCTCTACTTGGAAATTGATACTCGCTTAGGCTCCTCATGTGTCCACATCCCAAAACAACTTTCGAAAGATGAGCTTATTAAACTTCTCCCTGAATCATGGATCACTCACGCACTATGAAAAAATAAGAAACAATAACCAACCGATCCAATCTGTCAAGTCTTCATTTATCAGAAAAAAAGACGACGCGGTAGAAATTTTGTTCAACGGCGTAGTAGAAATTGTGTTCAACGGCGAAGACCCCTCTTCTAGCAAGAATCCAATCTTCACCTCAGAGATAAACATGATTGAAGAAAAGGGAATCGGGCTTGATGCGCCCATCCTTTCCTTCAGATCAAATGGATTGCCTATATATCAATTTCAAGACGAAGATGACCATAAATAATTTGACGTCTGCTCGTGTACTAAATGCAAAGAAGATGACTCTGATATAGATGATCATCCCAGTAGGAGAAAGAACAAACGGAAGTCAACACATGAACTGATTAAAGAACGTTGCGAAAAGGGAGATCCAACAGTCGGATTGCTAGGAGAACAGTCTGAAAAATTTGACTATTATGTTTTTTATAAAGCCCAAAAGGATGAAAGAAAATTTTCCAGTATGATGTGATAAGATACCAAGAGGATAAAAGAATATCTTCCAGTATGATGCGATATATAGTTATTATGACGTGTCGTAGAAGTCAAAGAAGAATCTTATCGCTTAAGATAAGATGTGATATAAAGTGTATGATGTGATTTAAACTGTATGATGTGATATAAAGTGTATGATGTGATATAAAGTTATTCTGCTGTGTGGTAGAAGTCAAGAAAAGAATAACTTGGTTTGTAAGAAAGAAATCTTATGTGGCGTGTGATGAAAGTTATTCCCCCGCGGGACAACTATAATTAAGGGTCCAGTGTATTGGTTTAGATTATCTCAGTCTGTACCAATATTTCTAAGCAATAAAGTTTGAAGTGTTTTTCGAGTGTTCTAATATCTCTCTGTATTCTAATATCTTCTTATATTCTCTTGTTCTGTCTTTAATCTTGTATCCCTCCTGAGTGGTTGTACTTCTCTCCGTTAGTTGCAAATTTGGTATCAGAGGGAAGAAAACTTAAAAAACTTCCTCTTATTTCTCTTGATGATCTAGAGGTGTTCATGATTTGTTCATGACGGTATTGACATGATTTGTTCATACTGATTTCCATTTGGTTGAGGATAGTCTGCTTGGTGGTTGCCCTTCTTTAGGGATCCGCCACATCAAAAATCTTATACCAGAACTTGTGACAGAATTCTTGAAAATAACGGAGTTGTGGCCTTTGAAGCTGCTAGGTGTGCGGCTGTGGGTATATGCTCAGGTTTTCACAAGAATTAAGCAACAATTGTATCATTCCGTATGATAGCAAACCACCGTAACACCGAAGGAGATTCCTTAGAAATAAGGCCTCTTACATCTATGACAAATTCACAACTCGTTACCCATTCATCTTCCTTTTCTTACACTCGAAATTACTACAATTCATCTTCTACCTCAACAAATTCTAATTTGCTCTTTAAAGTCGACTACATTACTGAAGACAGTCGTATTCCCGTAACGGACCTCAACTTGCTAAATCCATATAAAACCTTCACAAAAAAACATCATCCAGTTTCTCGAGTCCTCCGACAGACTCTCACTTCCAATAGGACACTCGCTGCGAAAGAAATCGTTCTAGCCTCGAGGCTTGAACAAGTACCGATTCCTGCCACGGAAGCAGAGCAAATATTTCCTATACGACTGGATGAGCCGCTGCTTGGACAATGGAAGGCCCTCAGTTATTCCCACATATATTTCGGAGCTGTGAGAATGACTCTCACTTTGCACGCAAGGAAGAGACTCCCGGTGGTAGCTAGATTAGCTCTCCTGGACACAAGGTTTCAACAATACAGTCATGCATGCATCGCAACAGTCCAGACTACCTTAAATGCTGACACTGTATCTATAACACTATTTCCAAACTTCAACTTGAGCCTTGATGATCCTCTTATCTACAACAACCTTAACGTCCAGCTTCAGATTGTTGGAGCACCACAAGTCGCGGGGACATATGCCGCAACACTGCACTACCAGACGGCTTCTCGGGTTCAAAATCATTCCTTCGACTTAAGTCTTCCTCAAGACACTGATGAAGCGCTCTACTTGGAAATTGACGATCGCTCAGGCTCCTCATGCGTCCACATCCCAAAGCAACTTTCGAAAGATGAACTTATTAAACTTCTCCCTGAATCATGGGTCATGCACTATGAAAAAATAAGAAGCAATAACCAACCGATGCACTCTATCAAGTCTTCATTTATCAAAAAGAAAGACGACACGGTAGAAATTGTGTTCAACGATTAAGACCCCTCTTCTAGCAAGAATCCCATCTTCACCTCAGAGATAAACATGATTGAAAAAAAGGGAATCGGGCTTGATGCGCCCATCATTTCTTTCAGGTCAGATGGATTGCCTATATATCAATTTCAAGACGAAGATGGTCATAAATACTTTGACGTCTGTTCGTGTGCTAAATGCAAAGAAGATGACTTTGATACAGATGATCAACCCAGAAGGAGAAAGAACAAACGAAAGTTAACACAGCAACTTCTTAAAGAACGATACAAAAAGAGAGATCCAACAATTGGATTGGTAGGAGAACAGTCTGGAAAATTTGACTATTATGTTCTTTATCCTAAAGAACCGAAAATCAACATACTCCAGCCAACCTCTTATCAAGATGATTTCCCTCCAATGAAGTTTGATGAAGATAGAATTTCCCATACCTGGAAGATAAAAAACCCAACTACCAAAAATCCTGATGGAACAACAATGCATGTATCTCATGCCGAAGTTACATTAAATTGGCAGTCTGAAAATGCCGTGACACAAAACAAAATTTTAAAACAAATTGCGGCAAGCCACCAAACCATGGAGAAAAGGCTCGACTTCGGGCTTTTGACAATCACCAGAGTCACAATGCAACTCCAAGATGAGATAATGGTGGTGCATCATGAACTACTCAAATTGGTTAGTACTGTCCCTTTCAATTCACTGCTTCTGGCCCAAAAGTAGGCGGAGTTAAAAGGCCTAAAAGTCCACCTGCATTATCTTCAAACCCAAAAACAATACCACTCTCCAGGATATTATGAAACCCCATCTTACTCCGATTATTTACCTCCACTTCCAACATATTCCCAACCATTATCCACTCTCTCCTCGTTTGATCCCAAGCCTTTCAATATTGCATCTTTCCTCCCGCAAATGCGATATGAAACACCCCAGCCTTCAGAACAAAAACCAGAAAAATATTTTTCCAAAGAATCTTCACCACAAGAGTTGCGCGCAACTCAATCGTCTTCTCAGCTCATGGTTGACAATCCTATTTCCTTATTATTAAAACAAGTAGCTACACCACCACAAACTCCGAAACACCCACTACTCATACAGGAGAAGTACTCTGAAGATTCAGATATCGAAGACTTGTCCCTCAACATTCTAATGACAGATCCCCCTACCGAAGACCCTACTGTTGAGGATGAAGAAGCGCACGACCCTGGTCAAGTACCCCATCAAGGACCAAAACAATATGGCCAATTCCAAAATGTCGCATCAAGTGGCTTTTCGTTTGACGACATTCCTCCATCAAAATGACGCGATAGAATTTATGAAATGCATGCTTGGTGTACTGCCGAGCTGCTACAACCTGGAGTAACAATGCCTGCTATCGCAGACAGATTTGTATCAAAGTTTCACGCCAGGCTAAGGCAATGGTGGATTGCTCTTGGAGCATACCGGCAACAAATGATCAAACAAAGCCCAAATGTGGATGCCCTGATCATGCATGTCCATAAAGAATTCTTGGGAGCATGAGATTACTATACAACTCAAACTAGAGAGGAATACTTGAGCATGAGGTGCTGCTCGTATAAAAGAAAAGACCTAGAAGACCATTATGAGAAGATGTCAGAAAGATTTTACGCAATCAGTGGGATTGACGACGTCAATTTAAAGCAAACTTTCCTAAATTTGCTTCCAGATCCTCTTGGAAATGAAACATCTCGGCTGCTCCAGGTAAAGAACATTCCTATCGGTCATACATCTATTGGTGAGCTCTACCAGAATGTGTTACTATCGCTTGAAAAGTTATGCAACCAAAAGAGGTTTCTCAAGCAAATCAAGGACCAAAGTTAAAACCTTGGCTCGGCTTGTGATCGTCATGACCTCCAGATCAAGTGTCGAAAAGATAAATTGTGTATGTACAACAAGAGAAAAAAGGGCAAACCTTTCACACGAATAAGAGATGGAGAAAAAGATTATTTCTATAAAAGGAACCAAAAGAAATGGAGATTTCTCAGAAAGAAGAAAGGAAACAAAAAATCTTCAAGGTGCTATATATGCAGAAAGAAGGGACATTATGGCATGATAAAGAGAAGAGTTCACGACTCATTGCGAAACTCTCTCAAGTTGATGATGTAAACAACGATGACATTGGGCCACTCTTTTCTATAGATGATGAAGCTTGGCTAGAAACAATTCTAGCCATGCGAGCAGATCTATTAGACTCATCTATTGAATCTGACGAAGATATCATTCTTTTTGATAATATTTATACCACCATGACCAGCGTCAACTTTCTTTGCCAACCAACCCCTGATGTAAAGATCCACATTTTTACAGGAAAATGGGATAAACCTATTCCAGTAATAACACTCTTTGATACTGGAGCCGCATCCTCCATCATGAAGCCAAATATCCTTCCAAAAGAATGCTGGAATTCCTGCTACAGATCATTTCGCGCAGCTAACGACGATCTCTTCACGATCACTTTGATCAGTTAACCCATCAATATCCAACTCTTCCCAAGATATGTTATTTGACATCAAGTTTATGTATCAGAATTTCCTGCCAATGATCTGCTTATTGAGTTTGACATTTTACACTTGCTAAAGCGAATTGCATAGAACAAAGAAGAATTAAGATATAAAAATCATCTACTACCATGGACAAATACTCTGCATCTTTACCCAATTGAAATTCTAAGACCCATCAGGGATGACATTGCCCGCACCTCCTTCGCCGAATTATATACAAAATTCCTACAAAAGTGCGATCACTCTCTTTGGAAGAATCCTCAATTCTTCTTCTCCATGCCGTTTAAGAAGAATGAAGACATTAATCTCACAAAGACGAGTCACAAAGGTATGAATCCAGATCATTATGCATTTGATATAAAAGAAGTTGACCAACTGCAAAATGAAGGATTAATTGAACCCACAAAATCACAATGGGTCTGTGAAGCGTTTTATGTGAATAAAAGGACAGAGCAGGCTAGAGGAACGATGAGACTGGTAATGAACTACCAACCTCTCAACCATTTTCTTGAAGACGATATGTTCCATCTGCCAAAGAGAGAAGTCCTATTTCAAAAACTCCCACAGACAAAGATATTTTCCAAGTTTGATCTTAAAACGGGTTTTTGGCAGTTAGGAATTCACCCTAATGGCAGATAAACTGGTTTCTGCATACTCGAAAGACACTACCATTGGACTGTCACAACCTTTGTACTAAAACCAGCCCCTTCATTATTCCAGAAGGCGATGACAAGAATTTTCCAGCACATCATGGAAAATGTTTTGGTCTACATTGATGACATTTTCTGTTCTCTCCAGATATTGAATCCCATCATGCCTTACTCTCCCAATTTCATGACTTGATCAAATTATATGGCATTATGTTATCCGAAAGAAAAATGATTATTGGAAAAATCGATATTGACTTCTTGGGTATGCATATATCAAATAGTCAATACCAGCTTCAACTGCACATTGCAACCCAATTAGATCATTTTTCAGATCAGAACTTAACATTTAATCAAGAACAACAATTCTTGGGGATTGTGAATTATATGTCAGAATTTATTCATGACCTGGTCAAACTCAGAACTCCTCTCATTAATCTGCTCAAGAAAGAAGCACCGTCGTGGAATGAGGCTTGTACTAAAGCAGTTAAAAAGTTAAAATCGCTAACAAAAGACCTCCCCCACTCCAAATTCCATCATCGGGCAAGCGAATCCTTCAGACTGATGTTAGCGATAAATTTTGGGGCGCCATACTGCTTGAAGAATTAAATGGGAAACGACAAATCTGCGAATACAAAAGTGGGCTTTCAAGAATGGAGAGCTTTATTATTGCTCCACGTATAAGGAAATTCTAGCAGACAAAATGGGTATTGAAAAATTTCAATTTCATATTATTGGGCAGCATTTTCTCATCGAAATGAATATGTCGGCATTTTCGAAAATGATACAATTCAAACAAAAGATGTTGCCTCAAGCCCAACTTCTACGATGGATAAATTGGTTCTCTCAGTGGAAATTTGAAACTCAACATATCAAGGGTAAACATAATTTCCTTCCGGATTTCTTATCACGAACTCAACAGACGATATCTATGGTATTTCCGGTCATCTACAATTTTCAGTCGACAGACCTTCCATTACACATTAGAGCCGAATTATTGCATTTCGTACTCCGCAAAAGATCCCTACACTGTCTGCTCGTTTTCCAGAAAATCTACATCAGGCAACACGTCCGGAGTAACGGTCCTCTAGCCAGTTTTTCCCTACATCCCAGTTTTCCTTTTCTTACCATACTCGAAGGTAGGGAAGATTTTTATTATGATTTTTCTAAAGAAGCCTATATGGTTCTCTGTTACTTTCTCGAAACCTGTCCATTCGGCATCATATTTGACAATGGACGACTCCTTCAGTATATCGCCCAAGTTGATGTCCATCCATGCCAGCCAAAGCATAAACAACTCCTCAAGTGACTCAACTTATTTGGAAACACTAGCTTTTGGCGCAAAAAACTACGACTTGAAGGAAAAAGTCTCAATGGAGTCCGCGAACAAAAACATATCCTTATCCATTTTTAATTCCAACAGATTTTGAATATTTTGGATGATCAACTCCACATTCATAAACAATATTCTTGTGTTTTTTGGCATTATAACGAATACAACATCCCGGTTCCAACACTTGCTCACAAAGCCCTCCTCTGTACTATCAATGATGTATCCATCACTGCTGTCCCACTAAACTTGCCTCTGGCTTACTGGCGAAATCTTATGATTCTTCCGCTTCAGTATATTGAAGAAATCCAACACTGCCACCACTGGTTCGAATGCTCTATGCCATCGAGATTCCAGGCTCCACCCAAAACTCATTCTAAGCAATCATCCTGCACCAACAACAGTAACAATGACGTGGAGCCATCATCTTTTTTCACCAGGGGAAAAAGTTGAAAGAATATCTTTCAGTATGATGTGATATAAAGTTATTATGACGTGTCATATAAGTCAAGAAAAAATCTTATCGCTTAAGACGTGATATAAAGTGTATGATGTGATATAAAGTGTATGATGTGATATAAAGTTATTCCGGTGTGTCGTAAAAGTCAAGAAAGGAATAACTTGATTTGTAAGAAAGGAATCTTATGTAGCGTGTGGTGAAAGTTATCCCCCCGCGGGACAACTATAAATAAGGATCCAGTGTAATGGTTTAGATCATCCCAGTCTGTACCAATATCTCTAAGCAATAAAGTTTGAAGTGTTCTTCAAGTGTTCTAATATCTCTCTGTGTTCTAATATCTTCTTATATTCTCTTGTTATGTCTTTAATCTTGTACCCCTCCTGAAAAGTTGTACCTCTCCCCGTGAGTTGCAAATTTGGTATCAGAGGGATGGTAGCTTAAAAGTTTTTCCCTTATTTCTCTTGATAATCTAGAGGTGTTCATGATTTGTTCATGATAGTATTGGCATGATTTGTTCATGCTGGCTTGCATTTGGTTGAGTATAGTATGCTCTGTGGTTGTCCTTCTTTAGGGATCCTCCACATCAGAAATCTTATACCAGAACTTGTGGCAGAATTTTTTGTGAAAATAACGGAATTGTGGCCTTTGAAGCCGCTAGGTGTGCGGCTGTGGGTATATGCTCAGGTTTTCACAAGAATTAAACAATAGTTGTATCATTTTGTATGATAGCAAGCCACCTTAACACCGAAGGAGATTCCTGAGAAATAAGGCCTCTTACATCTATGGCAAATTCACAACCCGTTACTCATTCATTTATCTTTTCTTACCCTCGAAATTCCTACAGTTCATCTTCTACCTCAACAAATTCTGATTTGCTCTATAAATTCGACTACGTTACTGAATACAGTTGTATTCCTGTAACAGACCTCCCCTTGCTAAATTACTAAATCCATATAAAACCTTCAGCGAAAAACATCATCCAATTTCTCGAGTCTTCCGATAGGCTCTCACTTCCAATAGGACACTCTCTGCGAAAGAACTCGTTCTAGCCTTGAGGCTTGAGCAAGTACCGATTCCTGTCACAGAAGCAAAGCAAATATTTCCTATACGGTTGGATGAGGCGCTGCTTGGACAATGAAAGACCCACGGTTATTCCCACATATATTTCGTAACTGTGAGAATGACTCTCACTTTGCACGCAAGGATGGGACTCCCAGTGGGAGCTAGATTAGCTCTCTTGGACACAAGGTTTCAACAATACAGTCATACATGCATCGCAACAGTCCAGACTACCTTAAATGCTGACACTGTATTTATAACACTATTTCCAAACTTCAACTTGAGGCTTGATGATCCTCATATCTACAACAACCTTAACATCCAGCTTCAGATTGTTGGAGCACCTCAAGTCGTGGGGACATATGCCGCAACGCTGCACTACCAGATGGCTTATCGGGTCCAAAATCATTCCTTCGACTTAAGTCTTCCTCAAGACACTGATGAAGCGCTCTACTTGGAAATTGACGCTCGCTCAGGCTCCTCATGCGTCCACATCCCAAAGCAACTTCCGAAAGATGTGCTTATTAAACTTCTCCCTGAATCATGGGTCACATACTATGAAAAAATAAGAAGCGATAACCAGCCGATCCACTCTGTCAAGTCTTCATTTATCAGAAACAAAGACGATGCAGTAGAAATTGTGTTCAACGGCGAAGACCCTTTTTCTAGCAAGAATCACATCTTCACCTCAGAGATAAACATGATTGAAGAAAGGGTAATCGGGCTTGATGCGCCCATCCATTCTTTCAGGTCAGATGGATATCCTATATATATCAATTTCAAGACGAAGATGAACATAAATACTTTGACGTCTGTTCGTGTGCTAAATGCAAAAAAGATGACTCTGATACAAATGATCAACCCAGAAGGAGAAAGAACAAACAAAGTCAACAAAACGACTTCTTAAAGAACGTTACAAAAAGGGAGATCCAACAGTTGGATTTCTAGGAGAATAGTCTGGAAAATTTGACTATTATGTTCTTTATCCTAAAGAACCGGAAATCAACATGCTCCAGCCAACCTCTTATCAAGATGATTTCCCTCCAATGGAGTTCGATGAAGATAGAATTTCCCATACCTGGAAGATCAAAAACCCAACTACCAAAAATCCTGATGGAACAACAAAGCATGTATCTCATGCCGAAGCTACGTTAAATTGACAGTTTGAAAATGTCGTGGCACAAAACAGAATTTTAAAACAAATTGCGGGAAGCCACCAAACCATGGAGAAAATGATCGACTTCGGGCTTTCGACAATCACCGGTGTCACAATGCAACTCCAAGATGAGATAACGATGGTGCATCATGAGCTACTCAAATTGGTTAGTACCGTCTCTTTCAATTCACCGCTTCTGGTCCAAAAGGAGGCGGAATTAAAAGGCCTAAAAACCCAACTGCATTCTATTCAAATCCAAAAACAATATCACTCCCCGGGATATTATGAAACCCCATCTACTCCTCTTATTTACCTACACTTTCAATATATTCCCACCATCCACTCTCTCCCCGTTTGATCACAATCCTTTCAATAGTGCATCTTTCCTCTCGCAAATGCGCTATGAAACACCCCAGTCTTCAAAACGAAAACCAGAAAAATATCTTTCCAAAAAATCTTCACCACAAGAGTTTCCCGCAACTCATTCGTCTTCTCAGCTCATGGTTGACAATCCTATCTCCTCATTATTACAACAAGTAACTACACCACCACAAACTCCGAAACACCCACTACTCATACAAGACTACTCTGAAGATTTTGATATCGAAGACTTGTCCCTCAACATTCTAATGACAGATCCCACTACCGAAGACCCTACTGTTGAGGATGAAGAAGCGCATGACCCTAGTCAAGTACCCCATCAAGGACCAGAACAATATGGCCAATTCCAAAATGACCCTTTAAGTGGCTTTTCGTTTGACAACATTCCTCCATCAAAATAACGCGATAGAATTTATGAAATGCATGCTTGGTGCACTGCCGAGCTGCTACAACCTGGAGTAACAATGCCTGTTGTCGCAGACAGATTTGTATCAAAGTTTCATGGTAGGCTAAGACAATGGTGGATTGCTCTTGGAGCATACCGACAACAAATAATCAAACAAAACCCAAATGTGGATGCCTTGATCATGCATGTCCACAACCAATTTTTGGGAGCTTGGGATCACTATACAACTCAAGCTAGAGAGGAATATTTGAGCATGAGGTGCTGCTCGTATAAAAAAAAGACCTAGAAGACCATTATGAGAAGATGTCAAAAAGATATTACGCAATCAATGCGATTGACGATGCCAATTTAAAGCAAACTTTTCTAAATTCGCTTACAGAGCCTCTTGGAAATGAAACATCTCGGCCACTTCAGGTAAAGAGCATACCTATCAGTCATACATCTATTGGTGAGCTCTATCAGAATGTGTTACTATTGCTTGTAAAGTTATGCAACAAAAAGAGGTTCCACAAGCAAATCAAGGACCAAAGTAAAAACCTTGGCTCGGCTTATGATTGTCATGACCTCCAGATCAAGTGTGAAAAAGATAAATCTTGTATGTGCAACAAGAGAAAAAAGGACAAATCTTTCACACGAAAAAGAGATGGAGAAAAAGATTATTTTTATAAAAGGAACCAGAAGAAATAGAGATTTCTCAGAAATAAGAAATGAAACAAAAAATCTTCAAGGTGCTATATATGCAGAAAGAAGAGAAATTTTGCCAAAAAATGTCCTAACAAAGAGAAGAGTTCACGACTCATTGCGAAACTCTCTCAAGTTGAGGATGTATACAACGATGACATTGAGTCACTCTTTTCTATAGATGATGAAGCTGGGCCAGAAACAATTCTAGCCCTTGGAGCAGATCTATCAGACTCATCTATTGAATCTGATGAAGATATCGTTCTTTTTGATAATATTTATACCAACACGACCAGCGACAACTTTCTTTGCCAACCAATCCCTTCTGCAAAGATCCACATTTTCACAGGAAAATGGGATAAACCTATTCCGGTAATATCATTCTTTGATACTGGAGCCGCATCCTCCATCATGAAGCCAAATATCATGCTAAAAGACTGCTGGAATTCCTGCTACAAATCATTTCGAGCAGCTAACGACGATCTCTTCACGATCACTCTGATTAGTAAACCCATCAATATCCAACTCTTCCCAGAATATGTTATTTGACATCAAGTTTATGGATCAGAACTTCCTGCCAAAGATATGCTTATTGGGTTTGACATCTTACACTTGCTAAAGCGAATTACATGTAACAAAGAGAGATTAAGATATAAAAATCATCTACTATCATGGACAAAGACTCTGCATCTTTATTCAATTGAAATTCTAAGCCCCATCAGGGATGACATTGCCCGCACCTCCTGCGCCGAATCACATACAGAATTCTTACAAAAGTGCGATCACCCTTTTTAGAAGAATCCTAAATTATTCGTCTTCATGCCGTTTAAGAAGAATGAAGATATTAATCCCACAAAGGCAAGTCACAAAGGTATGAATTCAGATCATTATGCACTTGCTATAAAAGAAGTTGACCAACTGCAAAGTGAATGATTAATTGAACCCACAAAATCACAATGGGCTTGTGAAGTGTTTTATGTGAACAAAAGGACAGAGCAGAGTAGAAGAAAGATGAGACTGGTAATCCACTACGAGCCTCTCAACCATTTTCTTGAATACGATAAGTTCCCTCTGCCAAAGAGAGAAGACCTATTTCAAAAACTCCAACAGACAAAAATATTTTCCAAGTTCGATCTTAAAACGGGTTTTTGACAGTTAGGAATTGACCCCAATGACAAACAAAAAATTGGTTTTTGCATACCCGAAAGACACTACCATTGGACTGTCGTAGCCTTTGGACTAAAGCCAGCCCCTTCATTATTCCAGAAGGCGATGACAAGAATTTTCCAGCCCATCATGGAAAATGCTTTGGTTTACATTGATGACATTTTACTGTTCTCTCCAGATATTGAATCCCATCATAGCTTACTCTCTAAATTTCATGTCTTGGTCAAATTATATGACATTATGTTATCCGAAAGAAAGATGATTATTGGAAAAACTGATATTGACTTCTTGAGTATGCATATATCAAATAGTCAATACCAGCTCCAAACACAGCAACCCAATTAGATCATTTTTCAGATGAGAACTTAACATTTAAGCAGATACAACAATTCTTGGGGATTGTGAATTATATGACAGAATTTATTCATGATCTGGTCAAACTCAGGACTCCTCTCACTAATCTGCTCAAGAAAGAAGCACCTCCGTAGAATGAGGCGTGTACTAAAGCAGTTAAAAAGTTAAAATTGCTAACAAAAGACCTTCCCCCACTCCAAATTCCATCATCAGGCAAGCGAATCCTTCAGACTGATGCTAGCGATAAATTTTGGGGCGCCATACTGCTTGAAGAATTAAATGGGAAACGACAAATCTGCGGATAAAAAAGTGGGTCTTTCAAGAATGAGGAGCTTCATTATCATTCCATGTATAAGGAAATCCTAGTCGTCAAAAGTGGTATTGAAAAGTTTCAATTTCATATTATTGGACAACACTTTCTCATCGAAATGGATATGTCGGCATTTCCAAAAATGCTATAATTCAAACAAAAGATGCTTCCTCAAGCCGAACTTCTACGATGAACAAATTGGTTCTCTCAGTGGAAATTTAAAGCTCAACATATAAGGGTAAACATAATTTCCTTCCGGATTTCTTATCACGAACTCAACGAACGATATCTGTGGTATTTTCGGTCATCTGTTATTTTCAGTCGACATACCTTCCTTTACATATTAGAGCCGAATTATTTCATTTCGTACTCCGCAAAAGATCCCTACTCTGTCTGCTCGTTTTCCAGAAAATTTACATCAGGCAATACGGCCTGAGTAACGGTCCTCTAGCCAGTTTTTCCCTACATCCCAGTATTCCTTTTCTAACCATACTAGAATGTAGGGAAGGTTTTTATTATGATTTTCCTAAAGAAGCCTATATGGTTCTCTGGTACTTTCTCGAAACCTGTCCATTCGACATCATATTTGATAAAGGACGACTCCTTCAGTATATCGCCCAAGTTGATATCCATCCATGCCAGCCGAAGCATAAACATCTCCTCAAGTGGCTCAACTTATTTGGAAACACTAGCTTTTGACGCAAAAAACTACGACCTGAAGGAAATAGTCTCAATGGAGTCCGCGGACAAAAGCATATCCTTATCCATTTCCAATGCCAACAGACTTTGAATATTCTGAATGATCAACTCCACATTTATAAATAATATTTTTGTGTTTTCTGCCATGATCACCAATACAACAGCCCAGTTCCAACACTTGCTCATAAAACCCTCCTCTGTACTATCAATGGTGTATCCATCACTGCTGTTCCACTAAACTTGCCTCCGGCTTACTGGCGAAATCCTATGATTCTTCCACTTCAGTATATTGAAGAAATCCATCACTGCCACCACTGGTTTGAACACTCCATGCCATCGAGATTCCAGGCTCCACCCAAAAATAGTTCTAAATAATCATCCTGCACCAACAACAGTAACAATAACGTGAAACCATCACCTTTTTTCACCAGGGAAAAAATGAAATAATATCTTCCAGTATGATGTGATATAAAATTAATATGACGTGTCGTATAAGTCAAGAAAGAATCTTATCGCTTAAGATAAGATGTGATATAAAGTATATGATGTGATATAAAGTTATTCCGGTGTGTCGTAAAAGTCAAGAAAGAAAAAACTTGATTTGTAAGAAAGGAATCTTATGTAGCGTGTGATGAAAGTTATCCCCCCGCGGGACAACTATAAATAAGGGTCCAGTGTAATGTTTTAGATCATCTTAGTCTATACCAATATCTCTAAGCAATAAAGTTTGAAGTGTTATTCGAGTGTTCTAATATCTCTCTGTGTTCTAATATCTTCTTATATTCTTTTGTTCTGTCTTTAATCTTGTATCTCTCCTGAGTGGTTGTACCTCTCTCCGTGAGTTGCAAATTACTATGAACTTTTTTTTTTCTTCAGGCGACCTAAAAAATCTCTCGATAGTAGTTTGTGCAGCACCTTTAGCACGTCTATCATCTACTACATCTTCAGGAACACCCCTCACATGAGCATCCATAGGGCCCCTTTTTTGTGGCAAGTGTATTACTTTTCTCTTTTTGGCACTTGTCCCAGAACTTGTGACAAATGACGATTTAACAGTAGATAATGCCGGAGATAAATTATGTGATCCAGTTGGCTCTCTTTGTTCACTCTCATTGTCATCATCAGTAGTCAGATGTACGTTGTCTTTTTTTTTATCATTTAATGCTGAATACATCTCAGCTGCTATTTTAGAACTAGTATTAAAACACTTGGAAACATCTTCATACACGCCACATAAGTGTTGCTTCAACTTTTTGATACTACCTTTTATCAATATATCACACAAATTAAATTTAACAGTATTTTTATCCTTTAGGCCGGGCCAATGCCCATACTTCCAACCAGGATCTTTTGACTTTGCTTTTCTTTTAGGATCTGTTTTTGGATCAAGATCTTTGTTATCAATGGATGGAGCAAGACTGTTGTTGTTTTGGTCTTCCATCTCTCACAAACAGGACCTATAGAATACAAAGTAAAGTCTGAACAATGAAATAACCGGCTAATCTTAAGCTAAATAAATCATCACAATGAACAATTTAAAGAACTATCAAATGAACTGTAATCTGCGATTATTCTACACAAAAAATAATTTAAAAATCATTTAAAGTATAAAGAATTTAAGACCGCTGTCATTTACAAGAGTAAACAAGACAATTTTCATTTATTCTATTTCTATACAAGCATGAAGGTAATCAAACACAATTATTGAATATATAAACACAAATTTTATTTCTAATATTATCTATTTTCTCCGGCAAAAATTGTGTCACTCTATCATAGATCTGCAATAAAAAAAATTTGTTAAAATCAATTAAACATAATTATTATCAATTTATCATTTATTAATATACATGCACTTAACTTACCAATAATGACATTGACACACTTCTAAGAGCATCAACTATATCAATCATGTAGCACATGATATAGTACCCATATTGAATACTATCAGGTTGTATTGAGCACTAACAAAATAAATAATTAGTAAGTATTTTAATTACAAATTTTTAAATATTTAAAAATTTAGAATACAAACTTATATAGACTATAAGTCTATAACTTATCCGCTTCCACTTTAAAACCTTTGCTTTGCGAAAACTTGTATGTCGATCTTTTGCTAAATTTTTAAATGCACTTCATAAAATATTTAAAAAATTATTTTATAGCCAAATCTGAATTTCAAATAGAAAAATAAATAAATAACTAATTAATAAACATACTTTGTAATGACATTTTTAATATCCTCACGAATGTCATGATTTAGGGGATCAAACCAATAAACTGTATTATTATTACAATCAATAATAGCCAACATCCAATGTTCTCTGTGAAACAAATGAAAAAATTAATAACTTAATTAGAATAAAAAATAATAATAATCATTGATACAAAGATACTTCATACTTACAATTTATGATAGGACAAACATAATAAAGATTCTGATTGGAGTTGACTAAACCTGATTTTTAGATCTTCAACTCGTGTCTTTGAATTAGCCTTGACATACTTATCATCAAAAAAACAAATGACTGTTGGATTATGAAAATATACACCTCTATTGTATGTAAAATTCTTTAATTGAGAATCTATGTACCTGCAATAAAACCTGTAAATTCAAAATCAATTTATATATTAATAAAAATTTTTGATTTTGTAATATTTGATAGTCAGTAGTCAGTACTCACCCAATGCATGCTAGTATGATATTAACTCCATTTTTTTTTTCAAATTTAGAAAATCGTACAACTCTGAATTTTCAAAGTATGTACTTGTTGATTCAACACCCCCAAATACTGTTGAATATAATACTAGAGTTATTATTTCATTTTCATTCACCAACCTAGTTATGAAACTGGGTAACATAACAATGAAGTCATTTGTAGTCTAAATAGCCTGTGGAAATAGAAGAATTAGTATTTTGGACATCAATATTGAATTCATTGATTACATAAAAGTCAAAAATAATATTATAATACCGGAAAAAGGTAAACGCTCATGCGATGTCTCAGGTTCATATGACCTGGTTTCATGCTCCGGCTGAGAAACAAAAAATAACAAAAAAATTATTTATTACCTGCGTAACAAAAAGAGAGCATAACATTTCTTAAAAATATAAATATATAAACATAATAATACCTGAGAAGCCTGAGATATGTATTGAGAAGTTCCAGTTCCAGCTCCAACACTAAACATGCGCATAAGTTGTTTCATTTGATTTTTTATACTACTTATCTCGGCTTGATGCACTTGTTGTTGTTGACTACATAATTGTTGATGCTCTTGTTGTTGACTCTATAATTGTTGTTGTTGACTCAATCTTTCTTGGACTATAGCTTCGACATCTTCAATACGAGCTACTGATGTCCTTTGCCTTCGCCTATCATTCTTGAAAAGCTTGTAATTGTGGAAAACTTGCCACCAACTCTAACTCTTCTCGTATGTTCTTAGCCTAAAATAGATGCAAGGATGTCATCTCTTCCCTGTGACACTATTTCAGCACTCTGGGATTCTTGACTCGACAACTCATTCTAAAAAAAGTAATAAATATTAATGCAGAATTGCAAATAAAAAATTATACTTCACAAACAGTATTACTATTGATAATTTACAAATGAATAAATGAAACATTTAAACTTATAATTTTAGATGTCAACTCAGCTGCATTTGTACTAATGTATTCACCAGTCTTTTTTTTATGATCGATTTTGCATAACTCTGCACGTGAAATTGTTGCAGCTGCACCTTGTTCAACCTTGACAATAAAATATAAATAAATTATCATTTAAATTATTGAGAAAACAATATGTAAAATAAAAAATACGAGAGAGAAGTTGAGAACTAATACCATTCTTTTTCTAATCCAAAATAACTTATTCTGGAAGTAGTATTAAATATCTTTTGTGCTTTTGTTATCTCTGTATTAACCTTACTTTTTTCCTACACAAATAAATATTTGTTAATACTTAGATTACTTATAAGTTATAAAAATAAAGAATGATATAAAACATTGAATTTAATAAGAAGTTAAGAACAAATACCATATATTCTATAGTGGTGCAATGATCGACAAAAATTCTTCATTTTTCGGCAGTAATAAAGCTATACTTAACAAAAACATTGTATCGATGATATAAATCAATATCTTTTAAATAAGTGATAAAGAGTTTGAATTTCCAAGTTCTTCAACTTTCACCCATGTTTTTCATTAATGCATTGCGAAAAACATCAATATTATCAAAATAAATCTGAAAATAATAGACAATATCAATTAAAAATTAACTAAAACACCACAGTTATATAATCACTATTCACTAATCATTGATAACAAAGTTACGTACATTTAATTTGATCTTTAATTTGTTTATCAACTTCCTTACATGCAACATATGTAATTGACACATAAGATCTCACAAGAGATCTCATAAAACTCATCAATTTATTTGTCTTATGTCCGGGAATAATGCGACCATCATCACTCACAGAAAAAAAAAACTTCTTCCCCTCTAGCCTAAGCTTATTCAATTCGTTCATTTTCGTAAAGTCTCTTGTTGACTTTGATGAAAATCTCTTATCAACCATTTTCCTGTAATAAAAAATTCTAAAAAAAAACCTTGACAATCCAAAAATTCTAAACAAAATTCATAAAGTAGCGCAATGATATTGAGCTACTACCACACAATCACACATATAAATATATATGTTACTATGTTAGTGCTAAATACTAATATAGAACTATAGAGTCAGCTGGTTTAGACATGTACAATAAGTGTTAAAATGCAATATTTAGGCTAATATATAGAGTTAGTGTGTTTTAAGCATATCTAATACAAAAATGCACATTGTGTTGTTTATATAAATTTAGCATAGTCAATACATGAGATTGGAAAATTCAGTGAGTTTCTGATAGGCTGCTACACAATGTTTATACTACTACTAATAATAAAGACATTAACACAGAGATCAAAACTGAGAAAGGTCTTAAAAAAATATACCTAAGTGAGAATATGAGATTTATCGAAGAAGAATCTTCAAATGAAGTAAATGAGAGCAAGAAGAGCAGAAACTTGAACAAAATCGCCTTTAGGGTTTTACGCAAGGAGCAACATCTGTAAGAACTAAAAAGTTGAGATAAAAATGAGATTTTTACGGCTCACAGTTTAAAATAGATAGTATAGACTGCGGTTTCTATAATAACCGCAGTCAATTGTATGATTCACGGTAGAATAGACTGCGGTTGTTCTACAACCGCAATCTATTCAAAGGTAGAATAAACTGCGGTTTATATATAAACCGCAGTCTATTCCCTGAGCCATAGAATAGACTGCAGTTTATATATAAACCGCAATTTATTCTTGGGCTCAGGGAATAGACTGCGGTTTATATATAAACCGTAGTCTATTCTAGCTCATAGAATATACTGCGGTTTATATATAAACTGCAGTCTATTCTAGCTCATAGAATAGACTGCGGTTTATATATAAACCGCAGTCTGTTCCCATATTTTCAATAAAAGGCGCTCATCGCATTGTTTACAATTGGGCGCCGGGACGCCTAGGCGTCGCTCAGACGACGCCTAGGCGTCGCTCAGACGACGCCTAGGCGTCGCTCAGACGACGCCTAGGCGTCGCTCAGACGACGCCTAGGCGTCGCTCAGACGACGCCTAGGCGTCGCTCAGACGACGCCTAGGCGTCGCTCAGACGACGCCTAGGCGTCGCTCAGACGACGCCTAGGCGTCGCTCAGACGACGCCTAGGCAACGCCATGACAAGAATGTTGTCACGCCTAAAGAGTTAAGAAGCTTCTTAGAGTTGACAGACTATTATAGAAGGTTTGTGGAGAGATTTTCTTTATTATCTGCACTTTTGACTAAGCTTATGCAGAAAAATGTTTCGTTTGTGTGGAGCGATGAGTGCGAAGGAGCCCCAACTCACTCGGTTTGTAGTTGTTACCTACAAATGTCTGAAATTGGCTGATATAAAATCATAGTTCCACAAGTTTTCTTTTATTCTCATTTTGGATTTTTGAAGGTCCTTCTGATCTTCAGATTGTTACCCTCGCAGTCGCTGTTGGTCGAGCCAAAAAAGTTCCAAGATATGGTCCCATCATGATATCTATACTAAGTATCGTCATGATATCAGCCAATTTTATTCTTTTAACTAGTTGAGGAAGAATTTGCAAATTGATGAAAGCGGGTGGACGAATTTTCCATCTCCAGGGAAAAACACTACAATCAAGTCCTCATAGAATCACCTCTAGAGTAGAGCTACGAAGAACTCTAAAGAGCCGATGCTAGAGCTGAAACTACTAAACCATACCACTCTTCTCAACCAGGGCCTCACTCGTAATTAGCGATAGGCTAGCAGCTAAACTCAGTGAGTCATCCAAGCTAGCCCAAAAGCCGAATCCGGAGTCAAGGCGCGGGGCTAATAAAGCAAAACAAACCCACTTCATCCTTCGAAGGTGGAAAAAGTTGATGCCCCTCTTTCACATTGAATGGGTAAGTCGCCAATCCCTAAAACGGACTATGTAATGTACTTTCTTTGCTGGGTTACGGGTACTGGTGGGTATTTTACCAGAGGTTTCTATCAATCTACCTTGTGCCAGTCAGACCTATTTGAACACTCTTGCAAGCCTTCCCACATCCACCTCCAACAGGTCAGAATCCAGGAGGACATTTCAAAATGAAAGAGAGGTCTAGTCAGAACGTCAAAAAACTGTCTCATTGCAAAGAGATCTGGGCCTTCCTCCTATTGACTAGCGCCTTTCTTTTGTCGAGATCAAATTGGATATATTCTATATAGATTCTACAGACAGATTGTTTTCGGATTAGGAAAAAGACTACAAAAAGTGTTTCCGGCCATAAATACGTGTCGCCTTGATCGCTTAGAGCCCCTCGGTACACTACCTTAGACCTACTAGTCAAGCCAATGGCGTACGCTCCTTAACAGCCGCTCCTTACGTCAATGAACAAGGAGATCTCTATTTCCACAAAAGCAGCTAGTGTTTTCGGGGTGATATCCTTAATTCAATTTAGGGAGTTTGTTTTTCGTCTAGCCTGATGGTGAAGCAAAGAATTGTGCTAATTAAGGTTGATTCGGTATCATCTCATTTTCTTTCTCCGAGCCCAAATGACACGGGAGAAGATACCCGATACAACTAAAACACAAAATATTTAACATATGAAAAGGATTACATTATGACTCGACTCAATATGATTTAATACCTAAAGTACTAACTAACTAGATAACTGACGGAGGAGCATAACACACAACAATTATCTTTCAATTAAAGGATTCATGCATTCACAATGTTTTTCCTAATTCCTTTTTTTCCTATCAATTCCCTTTTTTGTACTTTTGTTGCATCGTTTCTAAATAGTTGTCTGGTTACTCCATCATATGCCTTTTTTGTACCATGTTTGTTACTCGGGGAAATCTCATCTGCAACAGATACCTTGTCGAACGGCAATGCGAGGAAGTTTTCCACTGAATGGCACTTATTTTCAAATTAATGAGGTAATGATTCATGAAGATGAGACATATACTGGAGTAGTGTTTGTTGTTCTAACAAGTGTTGCCCTATAGGTTTTTGCAGATCATCATTCTAGTCGCATCCCCATGCATATTCCTCGGAGTTTGCTATGGAATCTTCGAAGAAGGACAGTATACTTTGGAACCTCAATGGCAACAATATTTAGAGGTTGTGCCATGACAGGTTTTATATTTATCAGAATTTTAAAATCTCATTTGTCGTGGCTGCTGACAAAAATTCTTTTACCGTTAGGTTTCATCGCCATTGAACCTATTCAGTGTTGTTTCTCAAGAGGTAACAACATTCAAAACTTAGTTATAGTTAAATGTTAATATTTAATGTTTCGTTTGGAGTGATGTTAACATTCGTCATCCGTGTGTTTGTATCAATTCACACCTATCACCGTGGGGAGGCCAAATGGCCATGGCGCTACGATAAGTTCAGCAAATGCCGCACCGGAACGAAACTCCCACGACGATCAAAGCCTAATTTGGGTTGCCTATTGAGAACATCCACATCAATTTCTTCTTTGGGGTAACCCATACTAATGTTTGGAACATCAACTGGTTTTAGAATTTTGAAATTGATTAGACAGCATAGTAAAGTTTTATGTTCATTCTTACCTATAGAGCCTTCCCATGAAGTCTATTTTGCAAGGGATGATAGAAATAGAATAACTTGAATCTTGATCATGGTTATTTTATTTATTTTCATATTTTCCCTATTTGCTAATAATTCACTGTTTGTGGGGAGTACTCCCTTTCCCACTTTTGTATTGATGGTGAGTGTACAAATGTCCTTTTAGGGATATTTATATGAGATTTTTTTATATCCACGTTGCGATGACGATACAACATTTTATTTTGTATTGTCATTATGTATTTTACATTTGATGGGTGATATCAGGTATGATAATATATAATTGAGTCTCTCTCTATATAGGGAGGGAACTTGAGAGTCTTAGGCATCTTTGATTTCTGAGGATTTTTGGATCTCTCATTTAGAAAAGGACTTCAAGGAGGAACGAGTATCACTCTTGATTTGTATCATGTGATTTTGATTTCAAGTGCACTTATTTTCTGGTTTGTTACAGTGTTTCATTATGACAGCTATAATGCCTATTCATGACTTCAAATTTGAAAGGGATTTGTCAACGTTGGGTCCTTGAAATTAAGGATCTGTTTGGGACGGTGTTGGTGGTGGAAAAAGTTTTACTCCCACCGCCACTATTGTTTTACAGGCATTTTGTTTCCCGGCGGTGGGAAAAATGCTTGCATCAAAAAGATGTTTTCAAGTCTTTTTGAAAAGCAGTGAATCCTCCCACTTTTAGAAAAGCTAAGAGAAGATTTACATAATTTCATGTTTTTATTCTCGTAGCTCTAAATCTCCATTCTTCTCATACTACTTCTACCACTACTTTTTTCTGACAACTCTAATCTCACCACCAACTTCCCACCATCGCTTATACTGCCTCCACAGTCTAGTCCTAAATATAGCATAAGTTGTACTTTACCATTAGGTGGATTTATTTAGGAACTAAGTGAAGACCATCGTCAAATTACATAACCAGTTTGTGTTGTCATTCATGTCATGGTTAAATTATGCTCTTAGGCTTTGTTTAGGGCGATGGTGGCATAAAAAAAAGTTCTATTCCCACCACTACTATTGTTTTAGAGTCATTTGGTTGCTGGTGGGAAAAGTGCGTCTCAAAAAGGTATTTTTGGAACTTTTTGAAATGTAGTTCACCCTTCACTTCCAGAAATGCTAAAATGAGCTTGCCACGTTTTCATACTTCTCTTTCCGTAGTTAGACGGCTTCCTATTCCTCCTTTTTTTCCAACCAATATTTTTCCTGGAAGCTCCAATCTCAACATTGGCTTCTCGCCATTGCTTTTCTTGCATGCACAATCATCCCAAATTGAGCCTTAGGCTCTGTTTGGGACAGTTGTGGTCGTAGGAAAAATAGTGGGGAGAAACTTGTGCTAGGATTAAGCTATATTAGAAAAACAGTGATAGGAAAAATAGTAGGAGAAAAATGCGGATATTGACCTGCGGGAAGGGAAGCTTGAAAACAAAAAAAGCTTGTTTTAGCTTTTCTGGAAGCGGGATGGATTACTACTATCCAAAAAACATCGAAAACACCTTTTTGGTACAAGACCTTTCCCACCACTAAGAAACCAAATGCCTGTAAAATAGCAAACTCCGTGTTATTTCTTCTGAACTAAATTCCACAGTTTCTTCTGCAAGATCTTCTATTGAACTCCCCAATAGGAGTCCAACCATTGATTAGGAAAAACATGCCTCATTAATCCCCCTCCTTTTATACAAGATCGACTAGTGGTCCAGGCATGTGACCTCTCTAGTGTGCGAGCTCTGCTTTCCTGCCGATTGACTGTAATCTCCTGCGTGCGACCTCTCGTACACACTCTCGCCAGTCTCTGCAATCTCCTGCGTGCAGTATGCTGCGAGCTCTCTCTTGCCACTCTCGCCTACACCCGCCGATCTCCCGTTCGTGTCCAGAGGGTACTCTGGAGAGACCAAAAATACTTACGAACTGTTCTGCAATTTGTGACTGTGAACTTTCTCCGTCTACGATCGGCGACATCAGAGTGGCAAATTCCTACGAGGTCTCCCAGTCTACCATCTGAGACCGCATCTCCTACATCCTCTATCTCTCCTGTGAGCTCTCCCTATCTGTGAGCTCTCCCTATCTATGAGCTACCAGCCAGTGGCCTCTCTGCGATCTCCCAGTGAGCTCTCTGCATCTCCACCACGACACCTTATAATGACCTTTGCCTAGCTTTCAGCGTGCCTGCATCCTTGATCTCTCATGTGAGCTCTCCCTATCTGTGAGCTCTCCGCGGGATATTGACCAACGACCTCTCTGTGATCTCCCAGTGAGCTCTTCGTGTCTCCACTGTGACACCTTCTAACGACCTTTGCCTAGCTTTCAGCTTATTCCAACAGGATTTCGGCCTGCGTGCTCTTCTACTCTCACTAATCAATGGGAACATCACTACTTACTCCTGCTCTTAACCCCACCCTCATTTCCAGTGCCTCTGGAAATGTATGAATAACTTCCAAGTTGACTGGACCTAATTTTTCTAACCAAAGTTTCTCTTTCAGCTTCATTCTCCTCACTCAATGCAAAAGACATCATCTCACTGACGCACCTCCTGACCCTGGGTCTCTCACCTATGTGATTGTGACGCCAATGATGCTCTTGTTCGTGTGTGGCTTCAAACAATCTTTTTGATGATTGATTGCTTATCATCTGTCATGATGAAACTGTGAAGGCAATGTTGGGTTCATTGATTACAATGTTCTAGATTTAAAGAAGGCCCACAAGTCAATGATATATACATGAATGTATTTAATATATGTTCAAGTTCATTGTATGCAAGTTGTACTCTGTTACATTGATTAGACAGACAATCAGAGTCACATGACAGCCGGACTCAAGACAGGTTGCTGAACAAATAGAAAATTGGCTAAGTGCAGAAGCGTTGAGTGAAGGCAGTTCACTCAACGCTAAGAGGCTAAAAGCGTTGAGCAGTCAAAGCCTCAGTGTTGCTGACCAGAAATCTGTCTAAGGACAAGAGCGTTGAGTGAATGCAGTTTACTCAACGCCTACTCATCTGGATTTCAGTTCAAGTATAGAAGCGTTGAGTGAAGAATGGTCACTCAACGCCTCATCAAGAAGACAGACAGAAAATCTGTCCAAGGACAGAAACGTTGAGTGGACTCACTTCACTCAACGCCGGAAGACTAAAAGCGTTGACAGAACTACATGTAGTCAAAGCCGCTGTGTTGCTGACAAGAAATCTGTCTAAGCACAGAAGCGTTGAGTGAAGACAGTTCACTCAACGTCTACTCATCATGAAATCTGTCCAAGTAAAGAAGCGTTGAGTGAAGACGGGCCACTCAATGCCTCATCAAGAAATCTGTCTAAGGACAAAAGCGTTGAGTGAATACAATACACTTAACGCCTACTCAACATGATTTCTGTCTAAGTCAGAAGCGTTGGGTGAAGATGGGCCACTCAATGCCTCATCAAGAAGTCAGACTAAGTCAGAAAACGTTGAGTGAGGAAGCTTCCCTCAATGCCTTCATGCAGAGAAATTTCAACCAAGTCCAGAAGCGTTAGGTGATGAAGGCTCACTCAATGCCTAAAGATGCAAAATTCTGCTAAGTACTTTAGTGTTAAGTGACAAGGCTTCACTCAACGCCTATGCAGATTGTCTGAAATTTACCAAGTCCAAAAGCGCTGAGTCATGCTGACGTCATCAAGAATTCAAATGTCACGGGCTTTGCACGCTAGATGACAAAAGGCGCCGCTTGCCTTTAGTACTGCATTTAATGCAAAAGAAGTGTTGCAGTTGCCAACTCCGGCTGATCCATACTGCACAGAGAGTCGTTGGATGGCGGGATACAAAAGCAGAGTCCCGAGAAAGAAAAAAAGTGCGGAGAGCGAAAAAGAAAAGAGCTTTTGTAGACGGAGCTTTCGGGTCATCTTCTTCCTCTCGACGAAAGAGAAGTTTTCGAATAACTCGCTCTTCAGTTAGTCTGTGATTCACTGACAGTGTTGGCTGTTGAAGAAATAACTCACTGAAGAATAAACTTGTCTTCAACAGTAAGATCAAAAAATCTTTTCTGAAGGAGGAGAAACAAAGCAAGCTTAAAGCTGCTGCTCATCTTCAAGTCCTTTGCTCTAACCTTAACTACAATCTAGGCTTGAAGAAGCAGGGATCTGCAGTTACTTCTCAGCACAAGCAGAACAATCTTGAAGATCTATTCTTGGTGCTGTGAAGAAGATAAGGTTGAGTTTACTCAGTTCAGCAGGTAGGCTCAAAGGACACTTTCTATGGAGTCAATCAACAACAACAAACTTACTCATTCTGTAGGATCAATTTTGATTTGAGTTGTATGCTTGAAATATAAAGCCCGAGTTGTAGGATCATGTGGTGGATCAGAGGTAGGGCCTGTGTGCTTGAGGTAGATTTATTCTCTGAGGTAGAATTCTGTTGAGAATCTGAGGTAGGGCCTTTGGCCCGAGGTAGGATCATTCTTGATCTGAGCTGTAGGAGAGTTATTCTCTCCGAGTGTATGACTATCCTGCTAGCCTGAGGTGTAAGACTTTTGATTAAGTCTGAGGTAGGTGATCTGTGGATCACTGAGCTGTAGGAGTAATATTCACTGTGTTGTAGGGCTTTGGCCTGAGATAGGACTTGGAGGAAGACCGATAGATCCTGAGGGATCTGTGTTGAAAGCTTTTTGAACTGAGATTGGAGAAGATTATCTTGTCTAACGCACTGTTAGAAAGGTGAATGAGATAGTAGATGTACTTATCTCTTGGGGAACCACTATAAATATTGGTGTGATGTGTCTCTTTCTTGAAAGCTAACTAAAATAACTGAACACTCAACACACCAAAAAAAAGATAAGTCTTAAAGACTAAGAAACCTATTCATTCCATTCTAGGTGTATAACTACTATTGAAACAAAGTCTTTCAAGTGGTATCAGTGGGAGGTTGTTCAAAAAGGACTTAACAGTCTGAACAGATGTACATGAGTAGCTGAAAATTTGCTTCATGGGTTCAGGTGAGAACCACAAGGAGTTGAGCTCCATGAAGCTCCCTATCTACAGAAAGAATTTTTGGGATTTGAAAAGATGATCAGGCTATTCATGAAAGCCTCAGACCCAAGGATTTTCATCACAGTCCAAGTGGGACCCTTCATTCCCATGAAGATCTCTGTCTTGGATGCCAATGTTCAAACTCCTAAGAAGTACATTGAGATGATCAAGGATGAGGTCATCCTGACAACTATGAACAAGTGGACACAAAATATCATTGTCAGTGCCATAGATGACTCCACCTTCCAAAACCTTGTCCACTGCAAGACAACCAAGGAAATGCGAGACTCCCTCATTGTCTACATGGAAGAAACATAGGTTAGGGATCACAGGAAATCTCTCCTGAATCAACAATATGAGGCATTCAAGGAAGGGAATAAGGACTCTATAGCTGAATGCTATGAGAAGTTCTTCATAATAGTGAACAACCTGGTCACATATGACAGACAGTTCACTAGGTATGAGCTGAATGACAAGTTCTTGAGATCCCTAAATAAGGAATGAGACATTAAGATCCGTGTCATCAGAGAAGTTGACAACTTGGCCAACACATTGTCTCAGAATCTGTTTGAGAAACTGCTATCCCATAAGATGCAACTGAACTCCAGGAAGGCTGAACAGGATGCTGCCAGATCTCTCAGCAAGGAGAAGACTGTGACCTTCAGAGCTGAAGTCACAAGTAGCAGAGAAAAGACTCATTCTCCACCATGGAGAGTTGCAGAGTCAGAGAGCTCAGATCCCAGCTCCTCTGGAACTAAACTGTCAGATGGAGAACTGACACTGTTCTTCAAGCTGTTCAAGAAGTTGCTGAGCTGAGGACACAATGGAAGAGCAAGGGCTCTTCTAGCTCCATTTCAAAGAAGCCCTACTCCAGCAAGGACAAATCCAAAAACGACCCCTCAGGGGAAAGCTATGACTCCAAACATAACAAATATGTTAAGACTAATGTTGTTTGTTACTGTTGCAACAGAAGTGGACATGTCATTGCTGACTGTCCAATTAAGAGGAAGGAGCAGATGAAGTCTGAAGGCAAAAAACTTCACAGGGCAAGACTGAAAAAAGCTTCTTGGCCAAGAAGAATGACTGCCTATCAGACAGTGATTCTAAATCTTCAGAATCAGATGAAGAGGATGTCTACATTGGTCTCATGTCCATTGAAGAAGAGGCTGATCATCCAGCTGCCCCATCAGACATAAGGGCTCCATCGTACTCAGTTGACAGTGATTGTGAAGATGATGATGAGTTCAGTCTCTTGGCCATATCAGAAGAAAATCAGGACAATCCTACTCTTGATGAGGTACACTCCATCCCTAGCTCTCCCTCTATCTATGAGTGTGGCTCAGTCTCTGAAACATCCACTTCCTCCAGTAGGGATGATGGATCAGATTCTGAAGATAATGCCAATCAATTGATTGACAAGTATTGTGCAATTATGGATGCTCTGAAGAAGAGCAAAAGACTTGTTAAGAAACAAACTGAGGAAATTGTCTCCCTACAACAAGCTGTTTCCCTGCAGTCTGAGTCAGCCCCCTTGCTAGCTCAGATGAGGAGGGAAGTTAGCCAACTGAAGACAATCTTAATTATTCAAATTGGGACCATCAGCCAGAAGAACAAGATCATCATAGATCTTGAAGAGAAGTTCCTCAAGTAGAGAAAGATAGTGGCTGAATTCTCAAAGCCCAAAACTGTATTGCCACTGATTAACTCCTTTACCTCTCAAAAGGATAAGAAATGTTTGGGGTTTAAGTGGAACTCTAGAGCCTCCCATTCCAAAGGGATAGGCAAAGCTCCTGTAGAGCCTCATACCACCTTTCACAAGGTAATCCTCCATTCCAACAGGTATGACCAAGACAACGTGTATGGTCACTGGAAGAATGAAAATTCTTCTTGTAAGAATGGAAATCCAAATGGCTCATCATTGAGTATTTGTGTTTGGTGCTCCAGCCCCCACACTCAAGGATAAGGCAGTGACCTACTCTCAGGTTCCTCCAGCAAACACCTTGACCAAGGGTAAGTCAGTCAGTAAACCACACCTTACAGTTTCCGAAGCCATCAACTGCATGTCAGCTGCAAAGATGACATCTGTTGGTGTCACTCAGAATAAGCCATGTGCATCTACTAGCAGACTAACTTCCAGTCAGATTCTTGCTGAAAGAAACAAGAAAGTTAGTGCTTTCCCTTCTGAACAGACAACTATTGACAGCTTACACTCCACAAGGATTGTTCAGAAGAGGAGATACAATATTCATGAATGTTGGTACTGTGTTAAAGTGAGACATTTTGGCATAGATTGTTGACACAATCCTAGTGTGCCAAGGGCAAGGGTGAGTCTTCCTATCAGAAATGCTGCAGATAGACATGTTCATTTTCAGGATAATAAGAACCAAGGACTCAATCCCTTTTGGGGTCCTAAGGTAAACTAAACTGTGTTTGCAGGATAGTCCAAGTACCCATACAATGTCAGTATGGTACTTGGACAATAGATATTTCAGACATATGACTGGAACAAGGAGCCACCTGAAGGATTATACTCCTGTGAAGGTGATCTTTGGAGGTTCAGACAAAGCAGTCACCAAAAGTTATGGTATGATCACAAATGACAGTCTCCATTACAAAAGTAGCTTATGTGGAAGGATTACTACACAATCTGATTAGCATAAGCCAATTATGTGATATTGGATATGCCATTGTCTTCCACAAGGATGAGTGTCTGATCAAGAGATCATGTGACCAAGAGGTCATATTCACGGGCACTAGGAGTGAAAATATTTATTATTTAAACCTCTTGTGTTTAAGTACAGACTCATCAGTATGTTTGGTAGCAAATGAAAAAGTCTCTTATTGTGTGCAATAACACAAGAGGCTTGCTCACTTGAATTATAAGACAATTTGCAAGCTCTTCAGTGCAGGGCTTGTCAGAATTGGACCCAATGTTAGATGCACCAAGGAGGGCATTTGCTCTGCATGTCAAAAGGGCAAGTTGACCAAAACATCCTTTAAGTGCATTGAGGCCAAAGATTTAGAGAGATGTTTGTACCTCTTGCATATGAACTTGTTTGGTCCTATGCCAGTTTATAGTGTAAGTAGGAAAGTGTACACACTTGTGATAGTTGATGACTATTACAGGTTTGCTTGGACGTTCTTGCTAAATAACAAATCTAAAACCTTTGATACTTTTGTGATCTTTGTTAAGCAAATTCAGAATGAAAAGATAGTTCTGTGGTCAAAATCAGGAGTGAGCATGACACTGAATTTCAGTCTGAGGGCATGACAAAGTTCTGTGAAGAACAAAGAATTTATCAGGAGTTTTCTTCTCCAAGAACACCCTAACAAAATGAGATAGCTGAGAGGAAAAACAAAACTCTTATAGAAGCTGCCAGGACACTACTCAGTGACACCTCTCTCTCAGAATACTTCTGGGCTGAGACAGTGAACACTGCTTGTCATGTCCTGAATAGAGCTTTTATCAACAAGTATCACAAAAAGACTCCCTATGAGATTATGAAAGACAGAAAACCAAATCTAGTCTATCTCAGGATCTTTGGAAGCAAGTGTTTTGTGCTCAATAATGAGAAGTCATAATTGACTAAGTTTGCTGTCAAATCATATGAAAGAATCTTTGTTTGGTACAATAACCATAACAAAGCCTATAGAGTCTACAACATGAAAAATCAAGTTGTAGAAGAGTCCTTGAATGTTGTGTTTGATGAATCATCAATGATTAACAGTGAGCTGCCTAGCTCCTCTAGATCTGCAGGTGTGAAGTTAGAGATGGATAAACTGACCATCAACGATACTCCTCCTTCTGCCCAAGTGTAAGAGGATGGGGTATGCAATCCTGAAGAAGGACAATGCACACAGGACATGGATGAAGACCGGCATGATCCATCCATTGAAGGTCAAGTTACTGAGAATAGATTGCTAGTAGCTGTCAGGCATTTGAGCGATCATCCAAGAGATCAAATCATTGGTGATGCTCCAAAGGGTTACAACAAGGAGCAGAAGGCTCAACATTGCTATGTACTCCAGCTTCCTGTCTCAGGTTGAACCTAAAAGGTTTGAAGATGTCAACATAGACCCATTTTGGAGTGTGACTATACAAGAAGAACTGAAGCAGTTCAAGAGACGCAAGTTCTGAAAGCTGGTTCCCAAATCACAAAGACATAACATCATTGGAAACAAGTAGATCTTTAGTAATAAACTTGACGAGAATGGTGTTATAAACAAAAATAAAGCTAGACTGGTGACCAAGGGATACAGACAAGAGAAAATATTGATTTCGATCAAATCTTTGCACCAGTAGCTAGATTGGAAACTATAAGGCTCCGTTCGTTAAGCGGGAATTGAGATGCAGAAATTGGAATCGACTTCAATTCCAATTCCCGCTAGAATTGGAATTGAAGTCAATTCCAATTCTGTTGTTCGGCTAAATGCATGAATTCTGTCATCAGTATTGGAATTGATAATTTCGATGTTCGGCTGTATGTCTGATTTCAACGGTTGGAATTGAAATTTTAATTTTATAACATTAAAATCGACAATTTTTTTTTTAAAAAACAACATCAATAAATAAGGTCTCGCATCACCAAAGTTCAACAAATTAAAAACATAGTTTATGATATGACATAACATTGCAATATATTTGGATCCCAGAAAATCAACCCCGTAAATGTAAGCGTAGCCAAGTCCTCCTGATTGGCAACGACAAAGCCATAAACACGTCACTCTTGATGTCGTCGACACTCAGCATATCGATAGCCTGTATGACCTCGTCCTCAGTCAGATCCGTGATAGCTGTCATGACCGCATATATCTTGTCTGCCCTTGAGATCAGATGTGTCGGTTGAGAAGTAATACCGCTCTCGTGTTGCATGTTCCTTGCTATTGCTAAAACAACATTTGCAATTATGTCCGCCGCTGCTGCTTTCTTCTTCTTCTTGGTCTCTGGCTCGATCTCCTCGACCACATTATCGTCCACTGAAACGTCAATGTGGATCTCATTCATTGCCTCGGATGAAGTTGCAGCATTAGCTCCTGTAGCTATATCAACCCCACATATCATAGCATCTTATTTCAAAAACTAAGAGTCTATTGAGCTTCTTTCGTTTTTACCAAAAAGGGGTTACCAAAAAGAGGGAAGAAATGACATCTTATTTCAAAAACGAGGGTTATATAAGACCAATAATTTTGGTGCACCAATACAAGCGGGACATTATGACCAATAATTTTGGTGCACCAATACAAGCGGGACATTATTCTAAGATGGGTAAATTTAAACAAAACCAATCAAAAATATTAGTCTAGTTTAATACCAAGGTTGCAAAATCTTACAGTCGGAACCAAGACTTTATTAGGCTGATCATGTAGTAAAATTAAACTAATGTTGTCATTAGTAGGCAAACATCAAACTTAGAACTGTAAGAAGAGTAAAAAATGACATCAAACTAATGCTGTCATTACTAGGCAAACATCAATCATCTAATTTAGTAACCTAATGCTTTGAATAGAATCAGTAAAAAAAAATTTCAAGACTGATTTGGCTTACGTTGCCACAAGAGATAAAGTTGGGAATGACCCAACAGTAAAAAAAACGAGAAACATACCAGCCGAGCGGGAGCAGGAACGACGACGGGAGCCGGAGCCGGAGCAGGAACGGCGACAGGAACAGGAGCGGCAGCGGGATTCGGAGCCGAAGCAGTCGAGGCGACGGGATCGGGAGCAGGAACAGGGAGGGGAATCAGAATCGCGACGACGGGAGAAGGAAGAGGAAGCGAGATCGGAATCGCGAAGTCTGACCTAGCGAGGTCGGAAATGAATGTCGCGGGATGAGCTTATACCCAATTCCGACCGAGTTAGGTTTGATTTCCGATTCCCACGAATTTTTTGGCATACCGAACAACTATAATTGGAATTGGTAAATGAATACCAATTCCAACGACCCAATTCACGCTTAACGAACGGAGCCTAAGGCTATTCCTTGCGTATGCTGCACAAAAAAAATTCAAGATCTATCAAATAGATGTAAAGTCAGCTTTCTTAAATGATGACCTAAAGGAGGAGGTCTATGTTGAGCAACTCTCAGGTTTTGTTAACTCTAACTCTTCTGATTATGTATTTAAGCTTAGAAAGACTTTATATGAGTTGAAGCAAGCCCCCAGAGCATGATATGAAACACTGTCTAGTTTTGTCATTGAGAACAATTCTCAAGAGTAAAGATAGACAAGACATTATTATATAGGGAAGTCAAGGGTAAGATCATCCTAATCCAAATTTATATAGATGACATAATTTTTGGGTCTACTGATTATGACCTCTGCAAAAGTTTGCTAAATTTATGCAATAAAAATTTGAGATAAACAGTATGAGTGAATTCAAGTATTTCTTGGGCCTCCAAGTTAGACAATCAAAGGATGCTCTATCCATCTCTCAGTCTAAGTTCAATAAGAAGTTAATTAAAAAAATTGGAATGAAGAGTGCCTTTATAATGAAAACTCTTATGGGGTCAAATGTGTCATTAGACAAGGATGAGACTGAGAAATCTGTTGATGAAACCTTATATAGAGGCATAATTGACTCCCTCCTCTACCTAACTGCTATTAGGCCAGATATTATGTATGCTACATGTGTTTGTGCTAGATACCATGCTTGCCCTAAGGAGTCTCATTATTCTGCAGCAAAAAAAGATTTTGAGATATCTTAATGGCTCACCTGATCTTGGTCTATGATAACTTAGGAATAATGATTTTGAACTAATTGAGTATTCAGATGCAGACTTTGCAGGTTTTAGAGAAGACAGAAAAAACACCTCTGGCTCCTATTAAGTTCTAGGAAGAATGCTTGTATCTTGATGCATCAAGAAACAAACAAGTGTTGCAATCTCATCAGCTGAATCAAAATACATATCAGCTGGTAGTTGCTGTGCACTGCTACTGTGGATCCAACATCAGCTACAGGACGACAATCTCAAGCTAAGTAGAACTCCTAATATTTTGTGATTCTACTAGTGCAATATCTTGTACTAGGAATCCTGCATCTCATAACATGACTAATCACATAGAGATCATGTATCATTTTATTAGAGAGCATGTGGAAATTGTGGACATCAGTCTTGAGTTTATCCCCACAGACAAACAAGTAACTAATATCTTCACCATGCCATTAGATGATGTCAAGTTCAATACCTTCAAATTTGAATTGGGTATGATGAACTTAGTATAACTTCAGTATCTCTTCATGCATTTTAGTTGCAGGTAGTATTAATCCCTACAGGATAACAAAGAAGATATGGACCAAGTGTCCAAGTGTCGAGTGCGCTGAGATAACATCAGACGTCGAGAGTGCTGAGTCTAAGTGTCCAGGCGTTGAGTGCGTCGAGTCCACTCAACGCATACTACCAGGGCCTTCTATTTGCGACTATCTTACGAGATTAATCTCAGCCGATGATTTCCTCTTGATTATCACATCAGGTACGTGCCTCTCCATGGTCTCAAATAAGTGGTTAGCATAAATTGAAGTGTGCACGCTTAGAATAAAAAAAACACTATTCCTAAACCTACACTCTGTTGATCCATCTCGTGAGGAGAATGGACTCCAAGATATTTGATAAGTAGGACAGAGTTCAGCTGCCGCATCTACAGAGTGCTGAAGAAGAAAAAGAAAGCTGTACCAGTCCCTGAGGAACACACAGAAAGCTGCTCTTCTGAGAGCAGTAATGAAGAGACACATGGTCCTCAACTGTCAGATTCTTCTGAGGAAACAAGAAGAGATAGGAGTGCTCAGGTTTCAATATCTTCTGAACCTGCAACAAAGATTATCCAAGTCAGTGGCTCCCGATTAGAGAACATTCCAGCAGAGGTAGCTGAAATGGTAACTGAAAGTATTATGGATAAGATCTGTGCAAATATTGAGGGGGAGACTGACAAGCTCGATGCTCCTGTTAAGGGGGAGCAAGTTCAGTCTGATATGCTGGATAAGCTTGACTCTTACCTAGAGAATCTTCAGCACATAATAGATCAGAACAATACTGCTGAAGACCAGAATGCCCCTATGGACAATGCTAAGGTTAAGGGGGAGACTACCTAGATGGTTGCACCTGCTGTGGGTGAGCCAGTGCAATCAGTTCAAGACCAGCTGGATTGCTGCATTGAAAATCTGCAAAACAGGATTGCTCAAGTTCTAGAGTGTCTCCTTTTTGTCCTCAAGTTGAGGGGGAGCAAGTCCCTGATAAAATGACTGAAGATGCTCTAGCTATAGTTGTTACAAGTCAGCAAATTCCTATGGGGAATACAAAGATTGAGGGGGAGATTCCAACAGAATTCTTTGCTCAAGGAAATGAGTGTCATTGAAATTTCAGAGGATAGTGAACTATCTGGATGAAAAGATAGATTTGGCCAAAACCTCCCTAACTGCAATTGTATCTGAAGAAGTCATAAAGGGGGAGAAAGACTGGGGAGAAGGTTTGCGGAAAAGGTAATGATCAAGGGGGAGAATGCTGTTTGGGTTTCCAATGTAATCAGAGGATCATTGTGACTTGTACAGTACATATATGACAACATTTATCCTATTCAAGAAGGACTGTATGATGAATAATATGGTGATCAGAAAACAGATCAATGTGATGATCAAGATGGTGCTCAGTGAGCTGAACCCTCTTCTACTGCTGATCAGATAGCTAGAGCTAGAGACAAGTCTGTTGCTGAAGAAGAGAAAGAGATCTAGCTCAGCAAGAAGAGGAAGTACAGAAGAGACAAAAAGTCAGGTGCTGTGCCACCAGATGCTGTTGAGCCAAGCAATTAAAAGGATGCAAAGAAACCCAGCAGGGGGATAGTGTTCAAGGATCCTGAAACATGACATGTTTCTTTTTTCCTTAAGGGCTTTAGGAGTGAACATTTTGTTATATGCACACTGTCTATTTTGATAATCATATTTATGTGTGTGTATCAATTTTTGCTCCTATATGTTGTGAATGTTTATCTTCTATATATGCTAGTATATATCATTGACAAGGGTTCTGAATTCTTCAAATAAGGGGAGATTGTTGGGTCTATTGATCACAATGTCCTAGATTTGAAGAAGGCCCACAAGTCAATGATATTTAATATATATTCAAGTTCATTGTATGTAGGTTGTACTCTGTTACTTTGATTAGACAGATAATCAGAGTCACAATGACAGTCGGAATCGAGACAAGTTGCTGAACAAGCAGAAAATTGGCTAAGTCCAGAAGCGTTGAGTGAAGACAGTTCACTCAACGCCAATAGAAGCGTTGAGTGAAGAAAGGTCACTCAACGTCTCATCAAGAACACAGACAAAAAATCTGTCCAAGGACAGAAGCGTTGAGTGAACTCACTTCACTCAACGCCAGAAGCCTAAAAGCGTTGACAGAACTACATGCAGTCAAAGCCGCAGCGTTGCTGACAAGAAATCTATCTAAGGATATAAGCGTTGAGTGAAGACAGTTCACTCAACGCCTACTCATCAAGAAATCTGTCCAAGTATAGAAGAGCTGAGTGAAGTCGTGCTACTCAACATCTCATCAAGAAATCTGTCTAAGAACAGAAGCGTTGAGTGAAGAAAGTACGTTCAACGCCTACTCAACATGATTTATGTCTAAGTCAGAAAGCGTTGAGTGAAGACGGGGCACTCAACGACTCATCAAGAAGTCAGGCTAAGTCAGAAAGCGTTGAACGAGGAAGCTTCACTCAACGCCTTCATGCAGAGAAATTTCAACCAAGTTCAGAAACATTGAGTGATGAAGGCACACTCAATGGCTGAAGATGCAGAATTCTGCTAAGTACTTTAGCGTTGAGTGACAAAGCTTCACTCAACGTCTATGCAGATTGTCTAAAATTTACTAAGTCCAGAAGCGCTGAGTCATGCTGACGTCATCTAGAATTCAAATGTCACAGGCTTTGCACGCTAGATAACAAAGGACGCCGCTTTCCTTTTGTACTGCATTTAATGCAAAAGAAGTGTTGCAGTTGCCAACTCCGGCTGCCCCATACTGCATAAAAAGCTGTTGGACGACGGGATACAAAAGCAGAGTCCCGAGAAAGAAGAAAAGAGCGGAGAGCAAAAAAGAAAAAAAGCTTTTGGAGACGGAGCTTTCAGATCATCTTCTTCTCTCGACGAAAGAGAAGTTTTTGATTAATTCGCTCTACATTTAGTCTGTGATTCACAGACAGAGTTGACTGTTGAAGAAATAACTCACTGAAGAATAAACTTGTCTTCAATAGCAAGATCAGAAAATTTTTTCTAAAGGAGAAGCAGAGCAAGCTTAAAACTGCTGCTCATCTTCAAGGCCTCTGCTCTAACCTCTACTATAATCTAGGTTTGAAGAAGCAGGGCTTTGCAGTTACTTCTCAGCAAAAGCAGAACAACCTTGAAGATTTATTCTTGGTGCTATGAAGAAGATAAGACTGAGTTTACTTAGTTCAGCAGGCAGGCTCATAGGACACTTTCTCTGGAGTCAATCAACAACAACAAACTTACGCATTTTGTAGGATCAGTCTTGATTTGAGCTGTAAGCCTGAAATATAAAGGCTGAGTTGTAGGATCTTGTGGTGGATCTGAGATAGGGCCTGTGTGCCTGAGGTAGGAGATTTATTCTCTGAGGTAGGATTTTGTTGAGAATATGAGGTAGAGCCTTTGGCCTGAGGTAGGATCATTCTTAATCTGAGCTGTAGGAGAGTTATTCTCTCTGAGTGTAGGGCTATCCTCCTAGCCTGAGGTGTAGGACTTCTGATTAAGTCTGTGGTAGGTGATCTTTGGATCACTGAGCTGTATGAGTAATATTTACTCTGAGTTGTAGGACTTTGGCCTGAGGTAGAACTTGGAGGAAGTCTGAGAAATCCCGAGGGATCTGTGTTGTAAGGTTTTTGAGCTGAGATTGAAGAAGATTGTCTTGTCTAACACACTGTTAGAAAGACGAGAGAGACAGTGAATGTACCGATATCTTGGGGAACCAATATAAATACTGGTGTGCTGTGTCTCTTTCTTGAAAGCCAACTAAAATAACTGAGCACTCAACGCACCAAAACAAAAAGATAGTCTTAAAGACTAAGAAACCAATTGCCCCTCACTCTCGGTGTATAGCTACTCTTGAAACAAAGACTTTCAGGTAACATAGTATCATCTTACAACCCTTTACTCCAAAGATGCTAAAACCTCTCAAATCTACACCCTCTATGCAGATTTCTTCGCCTGACCATCACTCTCTCCCGATGTTGCGTATCTGGAAGTTTAGGCTCTCTACACAGAACTTTTCCAACATCGGCCTTTCTTTACTGCCCTTGTCACTCAGTAGAGACATTTTTAGAAACTCCTTGTGGCCTGTTATCTTCTACGTCTTACATACTCCTAGATATGCCTACAGATTTTGAGAGAACTCCCATGTTACATCTCTACTGTTACAAACCTTTTGCGCCAACCTTCGATAGTATCCCTTCCACCCTTAAAAAAGTATTTTCATGCCGCTGGTTGTGGATCACGTCTTGGCGGTAGGGGAGGCACTGGAGGTCATGGGGGTGGGGGAATCACCCTCTTTGCTCACATTATAGGAGGCTTGGTCTCTTGTCGAGCGGTGCTTTACGAAGCATCCTCACCTTCATCCTGTGGCTAATGTCAGTACTGTTGAGTTTGAGCCTTCTCTGCAGATTGTGTGGTGCTCCAAGCAAACATGCGCTCAAAGTGAACATTTGCTCTAGGTAAACAGGCAATCCCAGTGAATAGCTGCTCTACATCCACCCCTTTCCTAAAACTTCCATAACAAAGCATTTCATTCTCTCTCAACAACCATACTCTAGCTCCTCTTCCACCATGCTTTCCCAAACAATCACTTTTTCCCATTTGTTTGAAAATTCTCCCTTCACCACTTATAACTTTTGTTTTATTTTGATACGTAATAAATAACTTTTCATTTAATTGTGAACTGAATTAGAACATTTTTCCATCATTGTTTAATGTGTTTTCTGCAGGGTTTGTTTGTGTGAGAGGGTTCGATAGGCTAACAAGGGAACCAAAGCCACTCTATGCAAGATTGCATTTACCTAAAAGCAAGGCGCCTAGCAACAAGAAGTCACTGGGAAGGCAAGAGGAATAAACACCTAACGTAATTATCTTCTGCTATATATATGCCTTATTGTGCCAACTCCTTTTACATAGTAAGGTACAAACAATCTATGGAAGCAATATCTGGCGTGATTAAACACAAGTATTATTGCGCTAAATCTTTTTTTCTTTAATATATTAAAACATGCTTGTCGTGAATCTTATCGTCATGATTGAGTTCTAAGAGGCTCAATCATAGTATGCGTAGGTACATAATATTTTCTATTGATGTTACATAGTTGGATCAACATCATTGACACTTTGAGGGGCATATCTTTTGCTAAATATAGTATATTGAGAATCTAAATTTGGTGTTGTAGGTGGTGAAGTCTATTTTAAGAAGGGGTATTAGAATTCATCAAAGATAACTTGTTTGGATATTATTACTTTTATTTATATATAAATGCAAACTCCTATAATATATTGATGCATATCTGGATGTTTCATCTTGACTCATCATCAAAATATGTGACATTTGAAGCTATACAAGAGGAGATTAGGGTGAAAACAATGCTCTCAGGATTTAAAACGAAGTTGGAGCAATGGAACTTCTCTATTCTCCCTGGCCGCGGGAAAGCATTTTCCAGCACAGCACTGGGAATAGCTATCAGCACTTCTCCGTCTAGATCAAGCTGTTCAAACCCTATTTTCACTTTCTGCACTATTTTTAGATTTGTTTCTTTTGATTTAGGCTCCATTTGGCATGGTGGTGGCGATCATAAACATGAGGGTTGAACAGTCATTCGCTAATGCCCATCTAAGGAACTTCATTCACTTTTATGTTCAAACAGATGTAAATATTTTGGTGATTGTTAACGAATGACGGTTTAACCCATGTGTTTGTGGCCGCCACTGTTGTGCCAAACGCAGCCTTAGACTCCGTTTGGCACGGTGGTGGCGGTCATGAACATGGGGGTTAAATTATCATTCGTTAACGCCCACTTGAGGAACTTCATCCACTTTTATGTTCAAGCGGATGATGTTTGTTAGGTGATCCTTAACGAATGATAGTTTAACTCTGGCGTTTACGACCGTCACTACCATGACAAACGTAGCCTTAAAACGTTAGGGAGATTTATTATTAATATTTAAATTTGTATTCTTATTTGGGAATGACGAGCATTCTCTCCATCCTCCCTTAGGTTTTCTTCTGGGGTTATGTGAGTCGTCCAAATTTTGGAGTTCTGAGTCCGTACTTAAGCTTCTGGTGAAGCATTTCTCTAGTTTGTTAGCAGTAAATGTTATTTTTCTCGTTTTTAGTAGAAAGTGTCATTTTGCTACTTTTATGAGAAGATTTGATTAAGTTTTAGTGCCACATTGAGGCTCCGTTTGGCACAGCAGCAACGGTCATGAATGCAATTAATTAGTTCATGAATGCCCAATCTCACATAAGAAACTTCATTCACTGTTATGTTCAAAACTAATTTCCTTTTCTTGGTGGCGGTCATAGCTGTTGTCATGTTTAAAACTTATTTCCTTTTCTATGACGGTGGCGTTTTTATCCAAACTCATCGGACAAAAATGATGCACCAAACGGAGCCTAGGTTATTTTGTTGTTATTGAAAGGATGAAATTTGTTAGGCTGTTCTATTTGTTGTTTATGGGCTGTTTTTGAACTTGTTTTCAAGCTTCTTGTTTAGTAGTACTGTTGATTTACACGATCTGGGTAGATGTTTGGAAAAATAATTTCAGATTATTGTGCAACTTCATTTTAACCATCCAGAGTTTCATTTATCGGTTCCAGAGACATATTAAAGTTAATATAGACTTGATATTCCTTTGAAAGTTTTTAGTGACCGGTAAGCTCTTCAGGATGGTTGTCATGATAAATGTCACTTTGGACTAGCTCAACTGAATTCTGCTGGCGGGTTTAGAAGTTTTGCGAACAAATGGTTGAACTGTCATGACCAACAAACTCTGGTTAGGCCAAGGAGATCATGATAATTTAGGTGACAAGATGAAAACATATTTGTTCATAAATTAAGCAGTGCAACATTGGATCTTCGAATTTTGGCAATCCATTATTTCTGGAAACTGAGCCTGCATAGCTCGAGCCGCAAAGTCCACTCTTATCATCTCTCGTGTGCTTCATTATATTCAACATCTCATTGAACACATCATCAACGCGCGCACCATGAGCAAAAATATGGTAGGTTGGCAAGACCTATTATACATCTATAGCATGCAAAGTACACTCCATTTAGGTCACGGCTTAGCTCTCTATCTTCACCAAACTAACCCTGTGTTGAAATCAACTGGTGGATCACATTTCAACCCACAAAAAAAATAAAAGATTAGGTGTTTGGAAGTCGTTACCCATGCCTTCTGTGTCAGAAGGGTTCCCGATATCCCTCGCTCGGATGACTGCATTTTGGCTGATCAGAAGGTTCACATCGACGGTATATGGTCGTATCAGATCATGAATGTTGCGGATGATGTGCCCCCGTTGATGCGAACATCCTATGGAGGTTGTCTTCTTCCTATGAGAGAGCTCATGTACTTGAGGTTGCCCCCAGTGTTTTTGAGGCTCCTTGTCACACCCTGACCAGTAAATGTGAGGTGAAGGTCTTTTAAATGGTTGCATATTTCAGAATAAGAATCAATAAAATCAACATATTTTATTTATAATTCAAAATTTTACATGAGTACATCAATTGATACAATATTTTTCTTTTTCATAGTATGTAATAATAGTTCCTTACTGCTTACCATCGCCCATATTCACTTTGGTATCTAAAAACATAAATAGCTTGGTGAGACTTCTCGCTCACCTTGAAAGAATAACACAATACAAATATATATGCAGAATGAAATGAATAAATAAAAAATCCTTTTTTCATTGTGCATGTTTCATTATCTTGTACAGTATTATTCATAGCATGGTGATGTTCCTGCACAATAGTATTTATATAACATCATGCAAGTTACTGCATAATAACATTTACATAGCATCGTGAGTGTTATGACATAATAATGTTAACATAGCATCATGCATGTTATAACACAATAGCATTTTCATATTCTTGGTATGCATAATTTTTAGGTTTTAGAATGCATGTATATTTAAACACATGATGTCATTATCAGGTGAATATATGTAATTCTACCCTTCATTATGCTTATTAAAAATTTCGACCGTATTTTTGCATGCTAACAGATCCATATCATAATCGTTGCATTATTTCAGCATATGACTGCTAATTATAGCATTAATAAATATTAACATAACATATAACTATTGCATTATTTTCTATCTGAATCAATCTTCGCACTCAAATTTGAGTTCTGAACCTCCTCGTATCAAGGTCGGTACTTCGACAGAAATTTGGCAGCACTCCGGCAATTAATTACGCACTCACCAAAAAGAATTATTATTTTGGCACCGCTTTCATAGCACCTAGAAAGGCTTTGTCACAATACAAAGCCAAAAACTATCCAAGCTTCTCTCAGAGTTTTCCCAAAAGTTTGGCAGCGATCCGAAATGTTCTCTCTCCTCTCTCACACCTCTCTAAATTTATGTGCGGATGGAAAGGAGTTGGAATGAGAAAATTATCCCAGCTCATGGGTATATATAAGAGCTTTGCAACGGCACTAAAATCGCCTTAATTTGAGTTTCGGAGCTCCCAAAAATTCAAAAAAAAAATCAAGAGATTCATTTTGAATTCTTTTCTTCTAGGATGGTGCCATGTGGAGCCCATCTGCACATGTAGAACGTGGTTGGGCTACCACGTGGCATCGAGGCTGCACTGGCGTCTTTTCGTGGTTTTGGCCTTTTGGGGCTTTTTGATGCTCCAAAAAATTATGAAAATACCTACTCAAAGGTTTTTCGACATTCTAGACCCGATTTCGGCCTCCGTTTTGTCAAATTCCAAACGATTATTGCCCAAATTGTACTATTTTCATATTTGTCCCGATTTTGACAAAAAAATTATTAATTTTTATGGATTTTGTTATTTCGAGCCTAATGACACTCGTTTTATGACATGTGTATCAGTTGCACCAAAAATTGCACACCTTCTGGTGAATTTCAATTTTTGTAATTTACACATCGATCCATATGTTTTTCAACGTTTTGAATTTATTGGCGGACTCTATTTCTTGAAATTCGCGCCAGTTGCACCAAAAATTGTGTTTTAATGATATTTAATTTTAACAAATAATATGTCGATTCTATGGTTTTTTGACCATCTGAACTTAACCGTGGACTTCATTTTTTGAAATATAACTTTGTTGGATAAGTTCCAACGCATTTATTAAATAAAAATCACTATTTATTATCTATAATTCGGATTATGTAAATACAGAATATTATAGTCTTTTCCCTTACAAAAATTTCATCCTCGAAATTTGTAACCTCTAAATAGGCCAGGGTATCTTTTCTTCATGTCTTCATTGAGCTCCCAAGTTACTTCTTCTACTGACCATCCTTTTCGAGTAACCTTGATCATTTGTATAGATTTGCTCCTCAATTGCTTCTCCTCGCAGCTATGACTCTATTACAAAAAACTCTTATGATTTAACATAACAAATTAATTTCTAAGTGATTTTACATTCTAGGATTATTACCCATGTTGTATGGTGAGGGTAATATGGTCATAGAGGCACTAGGAAGTCAATTCAGTCAAGGGCATGAGGTAGGCATGCTAAAATAGAGAAGAAAATCAAGAAAAGACAATATGAGTTCAACACACGCTGATTGGAAATCGACGTCACTTCGACTAGAAGTCAGAGCAACATCTGAAGTTAAGTCGACGCTACTCCAAGCCAGAAGACGACACATGCTTCGATATGATATCAACGCAACGCTGATTATAAAGAAAAGTCGACTGGACTTCATTATACAGGTAGAGCTCGACGCACCTTCTACTTGAAGTCGACGCAGCGTCGAATAGAACTGAACAAGAAAATTTTAGTGGATAAGTACATGCTTATTTCCAGGAAGTGTCTATGGAATTATTTTGAATCTTTATAGTCGTTGGAAGAAGAGCCTAAGGAAAGTATTCTTCAATAATTTCAAAAGGCTTTATATGGAAGAATTTTTAAGAATAAAGCCAGAATTGATTAAAGCAAATTTGGAAGAATATAACTTTATTCCTTCTGAATATATTCTCTAAGAAGGGGAGAATTCAAAATCACCAAGGTTTTTGATATACCCAGAATTTAGATGGCATAACAGAGATAGAGTTATACATAATACAAAGTGCTAGAAAAATGCAAGTCAACAACAGCCTTCCTTCTTCCTTCTTTCCTCTATCTACTGGAACAACACTCTGAATATATAATCAAAAGAATAACTTTGATCAAAAGAGCATATAATATGTGTAACTTCTGCTACTAAGGATTCATCAAATATTGAAGATCTAGTACACTTGGTGCCCAAAGTCCTCTAAAATTTGTTAAAAGAAGACTCATCTTTGAAGTCTTCTTTTTCTTCTTGTACTTTGAGTAAAGAGTTGTTAGAATCTCTCTTCATGGATTCCGTCATTGGTTCTAAGAGTCTCTTTGCAAAAATACTTTATCCTTGGTTCAAAATTTCCTTATCAAAAGATCCAGTCTTGGTTCAAGGTCTCCTTATCAAAAGATCTAGTTGTTGGTTCTGGAAGTGCCCTTATCAAAAGACTCAGATACTGAGATAGTGCATTCCTATCAAGGTGATAGAAGATTGGATGTACCCAGATTTTGGGAAACCACAATCTGTTTGGTGTCTTCTGTGGTGCGCCCTTCTGTGATTGTGTGTTGTGCTTTGTTTATATTTCTGCACTTTATTTCTTGCATTTTCTTATTTTATCGTGGCTAGGAGTTGTAGTTACAAATCTGAAGGTATAATGCTAAATTAAGTAAAATATTTTAAATATTTTTAAATCTCTATTCACCCCTTCTAGAGAATTCTCAGAGGATTTACTTAATTGTTTACCCTTTCAATTAGTATCAGAGCCAGGTTGATCAAATAAACATTAACTCCTTGAGCAAATGATCTGAATAGTTGAAAAGATACACATAGGGTTATAAGAATACATTTTTAAAATGTCAACAAATAACTTTAAAGGATTTGGATCCACAAAACCTATACTGTGTAACTTAGAAAAGTTTGTACTTCGGAAGGCCTGAATAAAACTTTATATAAATTTTATTGATGAAAGTATTTTTGGTTCCATTCTTATAGGACCACCAAGGCCATACAATAAGGATGCTAGTGGGAGTACTACAACATAACATTTTCCCAAATCGGAATGGACAGAAGAAGAAAAGTGAGTGAAAGACTATGATACTAAGGCAATGAACATCCTAGTGTCGACTATGTTAGACGAGATCTCTAGAAAGTGGCTAATCGCTAGTCAGCTAAAGAGATCTGAGAGTCCTTGTTTAGGATTATAGATAGAAGTTCTGATGAAAGAAATTACAAGAGGTTTCTTCTCATATCCCAATATGAGAACTTTCAAGTTGCTGACATAAAAGACTTTGATTTCAAGGGTAGCTAAACACCTAGAGGGGGGGGGGGTGAATAGGTTTTCTTGACTTTTAATAGTTTCTTTAACTTAGTGGGTTGTGAGTTAGCTAGGTTAGCTTGCTTTCAAGACAATCCACAAAAGCACACACAATATTTATAGTGGTTCCCCAGATTATGGGTACATCCACTGTCCCTCACCTTTCTAACAGCTTGTTAGGAAAGGCTACTTCTCCAAAACTCGGCTCCTAAGAGCTTACAACACAATCACGCAGGACCACTCAGTCTCCTCCAAGACCTACAACTCGGGAACAAAGCCCTACAACTCAGTGATCAAGATATCACCTACCTCAGGCCAAAGGCCCAACCACTCAGAGTAGGAGGATAGCCCTACCTCAGATCCAAATGAACCTACAACTCAGATTCACACTAGAATCCTACCACTCAGGCCAAAGCCCTACACTCAGATTCTTAACAGAATCCTGCCACCCAGATCTATACAATATCCTACACTCGTCCTTTATAAATAAGCTTACAACTCAGATCTAGAAAGATCCTATAGAAAGAGATAAGTTTGCTGATGATGATTTAGACAACAGAGAGATGATATCTGTGTCTTCTTCATTCTGTCCTGAGAAAACTCAGTCCAGATTCCTTCTTCACAGCTCCAAAAAATTGTCTTTAGGATAGGCTCTGCTTGGGCTCTGAAGTAACTACAGCAGGGGTTGGCCTTGACTGCTTTTATCTCAGAGAAATATCTCTGACCTTGCTGTTGCCGGTATTGATTACATCAGCTAACTTGATGACCTTTTGGATCAGTAGATTTAACTTCTGCTTCGTGCTCTGCAGCAATGGAGAGGAAGAAGAAGTTGTGCCGCTTTTCGAAAAGAAAAACCCTAAAAGATCCCCTCTTCTCCATCGATCTCATTCCTTTTATCATTCGCCGTCCAACGACTCTTTTGACCCGTGGGCCCAGCTTTAATTGTAGATATATAACCTTCCTTCTACAGAAAAAACCTTACGGGTGGCCGCCAGTGCCATTAATGGTGAATTCCATCTTTCCTGCAATGAAATTGAATTCCACTGACTTAGGTTGGCTTCTGCTGACGTCAGTATCTGTGGACTTAGCCAAATTTTCAGATTCCATCCATGTGTTGAGTGAATGACCTTCACTCAATAAATTTGAACTTAGCCAATTTCTCTACATCTTAGGCATTGAGAGTGGTGAGTGAATGACCTTCACTGAACACTTTTTGACTTGGCCAAACTTTCTGCTCTGCCAGGCATTGAGTGTGTTGAGTGAGCCTTCATTACTCAATGCCCCTGGACTTAGTCGCTTCACTGACTGTCTGTCTTCATGCTGAGGCGTTGAGTCAACTGGCTTCACTCAACGCTTCCGTACTTAGCCGCAACTCTGAAATCTGCCAGCTTGCTGAGGCGTTGAGTGTGTTGAATGAGGTGTCCTCATTCAACGCTTTTGGACTTAGGTTTTTCTGTCTATCTTCATTAAGCTTTGAGTGACCATAGCTCTACTGACGCTTTTCTCTTTGGGCGTTGAGTGAGCTTGTAATGCCCCGAAAATCGTAATCGAGCTGGTCGCATCGTAAGAAAGTTTTGGTGTCTGTATATGAAAATATTGGATTCAAGATGTCCTAAACACCTAGGGGGGGGGGGGTGAATAGGTTCAATTCTTTTTCTAACTTAGGCAGACAAATCTATTTAGTTTAGCAATTTATTCAACATATATCACAGCACAACATTCACATACACACAACATTCCACAAATTGCACACCAGTTTTATAGTGGTTCCCCAAATGATGGGTACATCCACTTTCCCCTTTCGCCTATCTAGCAGTGTACTAGATTTGACCTAACTTCCTTCTTTCTTCTCAGATCCGCAGATCTTACAGCTCAAAACCAAGAATGGTTCCTACAACTCAGAGTGAATCCACACTCCTACAACTCAGGCACAAGCCCTACCTCAGCCTCTTTCACAGGCCTACAACTCAGAGTGACACCTGAAAGTCCACCTAGTGTAAACTATGTTCACCTATGGGGGGGGGGGGAATAGGTGACATGCAGCGTTTTTGCGTAATTTAAGATTGTACCTGCACAATAAAAATAAACAGCACATCACACAGAATACACAAGCTATTTATAGTGGTTCCCCGACTTGGGTACATCCACTTTCCCCCATCGACCTATCTCCCAACAAGGGACGACTCGGTCTCTTCACCAACAGGATTGAAATCCAATCCTTGCACTATCGGAAGGAAACCTTCCACACGTAGGAGTCAACACTCCCACAAACCGGGTTGCACCTAACCCTTACAACTAGGAACCAACGTTCCTTTACAACAAAAGTAAAATAGAATGTACAAGAAATACAAACTACGTGTGGAGACTACGGTGTCCCTCTTCGTTGACGACGTGATCTTGAAGTCTACAAAGAGTCCACAACCTTGGTCTCTCTTGGAGAGAATCTCCCCGGAACCGGCGGCGGTAAGATGGACGGCGGCTAGGTTCACGGGATCGGCGACAACAACGATGTGTGGCTGCTGTTCTTTGGAGATCCAAACTTCGTAGCGAAGCAAGCTAGGTCTACCAACGGTCACACGAGGATCGGTCGTCTCGATCGATTCGGACAGGGAAGTTTTTCCCGATCAACAAATCGAGAGACAAGGGATCTCTGGATAGACACGTGAGACTCTAAGCTTGGCTAAGCTTCTGTCGTTGGAAGATCACGAATAAATCTCGATCAAAGGCGGCGACCAACTAGCTCGAGCGCGACGGCGGCGGCGGAGTGGAGATCGCGATTTTAGGTCAAGGTTTTTGCTCGGCTTCTTTCTGTGTTTTTTTATTCCATTCAAAATACCTGTATATATATACTGTAAACGCTTTCAAAATGACCATTATGGGACCCACAAGAAGAATCCCTAAATCCCGGTCCAGAACACTGTCAGCGGCAGAATCCGGTTCAGGGAGTTCCAGAAAATCGCCCAAGTCAAAATCGGTGAGAACCGAAAGTGAATCTCGTCTAGTCGTCGAGAATCAAAGGTGATTCTCGACGATTCGGCGAGAATCAAAGATGATTCTCGTCGAATTTGACTTGGTTGCACGCACTGATTAGGCCGGGTCGAGACAGCGAGAATCAGCCAGTGATTCTCGGCGATTCGGCGAGAATCACGAGTGATTCTCGCCGAATCGGCGAGAATCACTTGGTGATTCTCGACGATTCTTACTTAGCATCAGAATTTGCGCGCTTTAAAGTAACTGGATCGAGTCGGCGAGAATCAGCCACTGATTCTCGACGATTCGGCGAGAATCACTAGTGATTCTCGCCGAATCGGCGAGAATCACTTGGCGATTCTCGTCGATTTACACTTGGACGAATTTTCGTCTTTTCACCCATGATGTGCTCCTTGACCCATCTTTGCTCCTTGTCTGCTCTTGCAAGATCACAGTCCTGTACTTGAAAGTAAGTGCACTCCAATAGAGAGAGTACACATAGGCCAACACACTGATCTCCTCAATGAGGGATTACGTCGTGCAGACCCGTGTATATTGACCTACTGCACCCTGACATTGGTGTGCACTTAGCGTGGAATAACTGCAAGCACAACTTGAAATAATTTGTCAAAAACATTGCCTATTTACCTTAGATTGTTCAGGGGCTTCTTCAAATCAGGTACGTTGTGGATACAATACCCAACAATCTCCCCCTATTTGAAGAAGCCTAAACCCTACAAGCTAAGGTGAATAAAGCGTATAGGAATGAAAATCATAAACTTGAAATTGAGTTGAGTGAGTTATTCATTACCAATACAAATTTCTTGGGAGCAAGCTTGGAGCCACCTTAGCCTTAGCCGAGAGGGTAATCTCCCCCTTTTCGGCTTCTGCAAATCGGGGTCTGTAGCATTTATCCCCTTGCTCCCCCTCAGTTCTTGCACCTGTGCTCATACTTGAGTACCTTGTATAGGCTCCCTCTAGATGCATGATCCTGGAGCTTCTGTAGTCTTCATTCCTCATAATTTAGCATTCCCAATTCAGTTTTGAAGAGACTGAACTTGGCTTCGTCTAAGGGCTTTGTGAATATATCTGCAATCTGCTTGTCCGTGGGGACATAACAGAGAGAAATGTCCTTGTTCTCCACGTGCTCCCGAATGAAGTGGTAGCACACTTCAATATGCTTCGTTCTGCTGTGCGACACCGGATTGTTGGCAATTGCAATCGCATTGGAGGAGTCGCAGTACATTGGAACTTCCTTGAACTGAAGGTCGTAGTCGGCTAACTGGTTTCTGATCCATAGGACTTGTGCGCAACAGCTGCCTGCCGAGATGTACTCAGACTCTGCTGTGGAGGTTGCAACACAATTCTGTTTCTTGCTGTTCCATGAGATAAGCCTCCTGCCGAGAAATTGACACGTCCTGGAGGTGCTTTTCCTGTCATCCCTACTCCCTGCAAAATCAGCATTTGAAAAGCCTATTAGCTCGACATCATTGTTTCTCGGGTACCACAAGCCAAGATTGAGAGTACCTTTAAGGTATCTTAGAATACGCTTTGCAGCGACATAGTGAGATTCCTTAGTGTTCACCTGATACCGGGCACAGACACATGTGGAGAACATAATATCCGGTCTACTGGCAGTAAGGTAGAGCAGGGATCCAATGATGCTTCTGTATTTGGTTTCATCGAAAGGTTTACCTTTCTCATCCTTATCCAGAGACATAGTGGATCCCATTGGAGTCCTTATAGAGGTTGCATTCTCCATGCCGAATTTCTTAAGGAGTTCATTTGTGAACTTCGTCTGAGAGATGAAGATTCCATCCTCAGACTGTTTCACTTGAAGTCCCAAGAAATACTTGAGCTCTCCCATACTGCTCATTTCAAACTTTCCTTGCATAAGTTTAGAAAACATTTTGCAAAGATTGTTGTCCGTTGAGCCGAATATAATGTCATCGACATAGATTTGCACCAACAAAATCTTGCCGTTGACTTCCCTGAGAAACAATGTCTTATCTATTTTACCTCTAGAGAACTTGTTCTCAAGAAGAAAACTAGATAAAGTCTCATACCAAGCTCGCGGAGCTTGTTTTAAACCATATAAAGCTTTATTGAGAAAATAAACATGATTGGGATAAGTAGGATTGACAAAACCTGGGGGTTGAGCAACGTATACTTCCTATTTCAGGTCTCCATTCAAGAATGCTGATTTCACATCCATTTGATAGACTGTGAATCCTTTGTGCGAAGCATATGCCAGGAACAATCTGATTGCCTCGAGCCTTGCTACCGGTGCAAAGGTCTGGTCGAAGTCAATCCCCTCCTCCTATCTGTAACCTTGAGCCACCAGCCTGGCCTTGTTCTTTACGATGACACCATGTTCATCCAGTTTGTTTCTGAAGATCCACTTGGTGCCAATCACATTCTGCTTGTGTGGTCTGGGAATCAGCGTCCACACGTTGCATCGTTCGAATTGATGTAGTTCATCTTGTATGGCCAAAATCCATGCCGCATCTTTGTTCGCCTCGTCGAACTTCTTTGGCTCAACCTGTGACAGGAAGCTAAGATGCAAAACTTCGTTAAAAGTACCTCTTCGAGTTCTAACACCGACACGAGGATCTCCTATAATCTGATCTCTAGGATGATCCCTCACGTGCCGGAGCTCTAGAAGTCTGGCGTCTGGAGCTTTGACTACTTCTTGAGCTCCTCCTTCTTCTACGAGATTTGTTCCATTTTGATCTTCAACATTCCCAGATGACGTGGAGGTGGAAACTTTGACGTACTTAGGAGTTTCATCTTTAGCGGTCTCATTGAGACTCAGTTGTTCAAGTCCTGCACCTGCATCTTCAAGAATACCACTGGAAGAATTGCTGTTAAGCAAACTTCCTTCATCAAATACAATATTAATTGATTCTTCTACCACTAGGGTTTTCTTATTGAAGACCCTATATGCCAGACTGTGGGAACTATAGCCCATGAATATGCCTTCGAAGCATTTTTCACCAAATTTAGTACGTGGGTACTTCCCATTATTCAGTACATAGCATCTGCAACCAAAGATCCTTAAATAGGACATGGTTGGTTTCCTTCCTTTCAGTAGCTCGTAAGGCGTCTTACGATGATGCTTGTTGATCAATCCTCGGTTTTGTACATGACAAGCTGTATTGACCGCCTCTGCCCAGAAGTATTCTAGGAGAGAAGCGTCTTTCAACATTATCGTGCAGGCTTCAATGAGAGTTCTATTTCTCCTCTCCGCAACTCCATTTTGCTGAGGAGTGCGCGGGGAGGAAAACTCATGAAAGATACCTTGTTCTTCACAAAACTCTGTCATAGCACCAGATTCGAATTCTGTTCCATGGTCACTTCTGATTTTGACCACTGATCAGTTAAATTCGTTCTGAATCTGCTTGACAAAACTAGTGAAGATGTCAAACGTATCTGACTTTCGTTTCAAAAAGAACACCCATGTAAATCGAGAATGATCATCAACTATCACTAGCGTATAGGACTTGCCTCCCAAGCTATGAACTTGCATTGGACCAAACAGGTCCATATGTAGAAGGTAAAGACATCGGGAAGAGTCTTTGTCTGCAATGCTCTTAAAGGTAGCCCGAGTCTGTTTGCCCATCTGGCATGCAGGACAGGGGCTATCTTTGATGCATTTGATAACGGGAGCATCCCTTACTAAGTTTTTAGAAAACAGCATACTAATTATTTTGAAATTAATATGTGCCAATCTCTTGTGCCATTGTTCACAAAGAGATGCACTGCCTGTTGCCACAAGGCATACGGGGGTAGATGAATCTAAACTGAGAAAATCTAAGCAGAAGATATTTCTGCTCCTAATGCCTGATAATACCGTCTCAGAAGAGATACGTGAAATTATCAGACATTTATCCTTGCAGAACTTAACGTCATAACCTTTGTCACATAACTGACTTACACTGATCAGGTTATGGTTTAACCCTTCAACATAAGCCACGTCGGTGATAGAGATTATGCCGTTGGAAATCATACCGTAACCTCTGGTGACTCCTCGATCTGACCCTCCAAAGATGACTTTGGGTCCATTCTCGACTGGAGTATAATCACGCAGCAGGCTTCTTGTCCCGGTCATGTGCCGGGAGCATCCACTGTCCAAGTACCAGATTGGCGTTTTGGTGGCCTTTGGACATTCCTGCAAAACAAAATTAATTTCCCTTAGGAACCCAATCGAACTTGGGTCCTAGATTCCTGGTTAGCATACTTCCCCTCGGTTGGTTAACCCTACGAGTGGTTGGCCTCGCATTGCTAACATAGGGAGTCTCGTGATACCTTGGATTAAACCAACAATCCACGGCAAAGTGACTGACTTTGCCACAACACCAACAGTCAAATCTGTTGTACCTCTTCCTAGGCTCCTGCCTTACCCTGGGAACGGAGGGTACAGACGGGGCTTTGGATTTGGAGGTGGGGGCCTCACAGTGATTGCAGTCACAAGACTTCTTCACCTTCTGTATAACAGGCTTGGCTTTTAGTGCCTGCTTTCCATTATGGCCGCTAGAGAATTGACCATAATTTCCCATGTGGATTTCCTCATAAGGGGCCTTGAAGGCACTCTCACCGAAGTTCCGGGGAAAGGTCCAACCGTCATATCGGCTCTTTGGCTTTGCAACCGAGGGCCAGAAATGATGGCCAAATGTTGATTCAAAGTCGTGTTGGTTGTAAGGAAAGCCAGGCTTTCTGAACGCAACAGGACTAAGCGGAGCCTTGCCCTTTTCATCAGCAGAGGCCTTCTTGGCGGCCTTATTCTTCCTCTGGTTCCTGTTTATCCTGGATGAGAAACTAGATACCCCTACATGCCCTAAGCCAGCTCCATTGGCCTGAGCAGAGAAGGTATCAACTACTGGAAGAACAGTTTTTGGCATGGAGAAGCTCTTGACGATCTTCTTTTCTGCCGCAAGTTGTTCTTCCAACCTGTCGACTTCCTCCTGCTTAAGATCAAGGAGCTTAAGAGACTCTGAGTGCTTTGAAGTCAGGTCAAGGTGCTCCTATCGGAGAGAGATCAAACTGGTGACCTCTTCCCTTAGGGAAACACACTCACCCTTAAGGAATTTTACTTCCTTTTTCTCAGCCTTCAATCTCTTACGGCACTCCTCGAAAGTGTTGAGCAGAAGCTCATACTTCTCGAGGAGCTCAGCTTCACGGGTCGAAAGGCTATCCTCAGGTTCATCATCCTGAGACTCAGGATCAGAGTTTGAGTCGGAGAGAGGGGTGTGAGCTTTTACCTTCCCAGTAAATGGGAGACATTCTCCTTCAGAGTCGGAGCGACCCACCAGCCCGAAGTAGGCTTCCTCATCATCACTGGAGTCTGAGGAATCAGACTCACTCAGTGTCTTTGGCCTTTTGGCGATGTAGCTCCGCTCTTTCTTCTTATCTCTAGAGGATTTGAGCTCCTCTCCTTTCCCTTTTTATCTCTTGCCTTGATAGCAGTCGGCCACGACGTGTCCTGGCTTATTGCATCCAAAGCAAATAATGTCAGAAGAGCGATGTTTGTTCGGTTTAGAAGCATACCTGTCAGAAGAATAATTCTTCTTCTGATGCCTGAAGGAGGAACCATCTTTCTTTCTTTGATTCCTCATCTTGAGGAACTTCTTGAACTCTCGGGTGATGAGGGAGAAATCCTCCTCCGACAGCTCTGAGCTGGAGGAGCATGGCTCGGAGTCCTCCTCCTCATCCTTATTCCTGGCACGGTATGAAACCGCACCCTTGCCTTTCCTGGAGTGACTGGCTTTTAGAGCCACAGTCTTTTCTATGGCTGCAGCCTTCTCTGCTTCTTCTTCTGCTTTCCTGGTGTTCAGATGAAGCTCATAGGACATCAGCTTTCCAAACATAATTTGTGGGTCAGTTTCAGCTAGTCTGCCAAACTCTCTGATGGCGCAGATCTTTGTGTCACATTCCTTAGTAAGGGACCTAAGGAATTTTTCATTGAGTTCACCATTAGTGAACACTCTTCCGTATCCTTTGAGGGCGTTAACAATCTTGAGGAAGTTCTCGTAGGTGACTCCGATCTCTTCCTTAGGCCCTTGTCGGAAGGCCTCATATTTCTGGTTCAGGAGGGATCTCCGATCATCCCTCACTTCATCAGTGCCCTCCATTAGGATGATCAGGCCATGCCAGATCTCTTGAGCTGTCCTGCAGTTGTAGAAGTTCTGCATCATTGAGTCATCAATCGCGCTGACCAGAATGTTCTGCGCCTTCTTGTCAAGTCCTACTAGCACCAACTCGTCCTTGTCCATTTCAGAAAGTTTCTTTGGCACTTTCTGGGTAGGATCAATGGTGGAGGCCTTAGTGGGGACATAAGGTCCCTCCTCCACGATCATGAAGAGTCGAGGATCAACAGCTTCCATGTAGAACCTGATCCTTTCCTTCCAGATAGGGAAGTTGAGCCTGATGCACACTGGGATCTTGCCTGTGTACTTGAACCCGTCCATAGTAGATGTTTGTCTTCTTCTTGACACTAGTGGCAGGATTCTACTCAAGGTGTGAACCTTTTTGATGAGTAACCTCGCTTTGATAGCACTTGAAAGTCCACCTAGTGTCAACTATGTTCACCTATGGGGGGGGGGGAATAGGTGACGTGCAGCGTTTTTGCGGAATTTAAGATTGTACCTGCACAATAAAAATAAACAGCACATCACACAGAATACACAAGCTATTTATAGTGGTTCCCCGACTTGGGTACATCCACTTTCCCCCTTCGACCTATCTCCCAACAAGGGATGACTCGGTCTCTTCACCAACAGGATTGAAATCCAATCCTTGCACTATCGGAAGGAAACCTTCCACACGTAGGAGTCAACACTCCCACAAACCGGGTTGCACCCAACCCTTACAACTAGGAACCAACATTCCTTTACAACAAAAGTAAAATAGAATGTACAAGAAATACAAACTACGTGTGGAGACTATGGCGTCCCTCTTCGTTGACGATGTGATCTTGAAGTCTACAAAGAGTCCACAACCTTGCTCTCTCTTGGAGAGAATCTCCCCGGAACCGACGGCGGTAAGATGGATGGAGGCTAGGTTCACGGGATCGGCGGCAACAACGATGTGTGGCTGCTGTTCTTTGGAGATCCAAACTTCGTAGCGAAGCAAGCTAGGTCTACCAATGGTCACACGAGGATCGGTCGTCTCGATCGATTCGGACGGGGAAGTTTTTCCCGATCAACAAATCGAGAGACAAGGGATCTCTGGATAGACACGTGAGACTCTAAGCTTGGCTAAGCTTCTGTCGCCGGAAGATCACGAAGAAATCTCGATCAAAGGCGGCGACCAACTAGCTCGAGCGCGACGGCGGCGGCGGAGTGGAGATCGCGATTTTAGGTCAAGGTTTTTGCTCGGCTTCTTTCTGTGTTTTTTTATTCCGTTCAAAATACCTGTATATATATACTGCATACGCTTTCAAAATGACCGTTGTGAGACCCACAAGAAGAATCCCTAAATCCCGGTCCAGAACACTGTCAGCGGCAGAATCCGGTTCAGGGAGTTCCAGAAAATCGCCCAAGTCAAAATCGGTGAGAATTGAAAGTGAATCTCGTCGAGTCGTCGAGAATCAAAGGTGATTCTCGACGATTCGGCGAGAATCAAAGATGATTCTCGTCGAATTTGACTTGGTTGCACGCACTGATTAGGCCGGGTCGAGACGGCGAGAATCAACCAGTGATTCTCGGCGATTCGGCGAGAATCACTAGTGATTCTCGCCGAATTGGCGAGAATCACTTGGTGATTCTCGACGATTCTTACTTAGCATCAGAATTTGCGCGCTTTAAAGTAACTGGATCGAGTCGGCGAGAATCAGCCACTGATTCTCGACGATTCGGCGAGAATCACTAGTGATTCTCGCCGAATCGGCGAGAATCACTTGGCGATTCTCGTCGATTTACACTTGGACGAATTTTCGTCTTTTCACCCATGATGTGCTCCTTGACCCATCTTTGCTCCTTGTCTGCTCTTGCAAGATCACAGTCCTGTACTTGAAAGTAAGTGCACTCCAATAGAGAGAGTACACATAGGCCAACACACTGATCTGCTCAACGAGGGATTACGTCGTGCAGACCCGTGTATATTGACCTACTGCACCCTGACATTGGTGTGCACTTAGCGTGGAATAACTGCAAGCACAACTTGAAATAATTTGTCAAAAACATTGCCTATTTACCTTAGCTTGTTCAGGGGCTTCTTCAAATCAGGTACGTTGTGGATACAATACCCAACAACACCCCACTCCTACAACTCAGGCAAAAGCCCTATCTCGGCCTCTTTCACAGGCCTACAACTCTGGGAACAGATTCCCCTACCTCAGGCACTCAACCCTAACTTAGCCTTTATAATTTAGGCCTACAACTCAGAGAAATAAATCTCCTACACTCAGATCTATTACAGATCCTACAAAAGTTATTGATGAAAAGATAATAATATCTTCAACCAGATGGAGAGAGAATTGTTGAAGGCTTCTTGATCAGTTCTTGATAGAACTGATTACTTAAGGATCAACCTGTCTTAGCTTCTTCAAAGCTTCTTGAATCTGAACAAAGTAAGGTTGATCTTCTTGGTGTTGGAGTTGATCTTCAAGCAGCTTCCTTCGTATTTAGAAATTAATCTGAATTCTTCTTCAGAATTGATCTGAATTCTTCTGGCAGACTGTTCAGGATCTGCCTTCACTGGATGAGGACTTCTCTCCTTCTTGTTTTTCTCTCTCTACAATCTGTTGACTGTTTCTTCTTTCTCTTCTTCTGGATTCTCAATCCTTCAGATATTATTCTTTATTCATTGATCGTGTTCACGATCACTTCTTCACAATTGATGATTGATTTGATTCCAATTGTTGAGAGAGCATATCTATATATAGGCTTCATCCATGGTTACCAGCTATTTTGATTCTAAACGGTCTTCTGACACCTCTAACAGATGTGTTAGCAATATCAGTAATGACAGCTATCAAGTCTCCAGTTGTATTACTTCAACCTTCATTCGACTTTGACTCAGCAGTAGAGAATGTCGAGTGAATACTTCACATGTGTCGACACACATAGTCCATATGTCGACACAAGTCTCGATGATGTCGACACAACTTCACTTTTACTTCTCGACACAACTTTTGTGGATTGTGTCGACACAAGTCCCGTGTGTCGACACAAACACTCCTTGTCTTGACAAAGTTGATGTCGACAGAATTATGGTGTGTGTCGACACAAGTTCTGTGTGTCGACACAGTCGTTGTCGACAAAATTCTGGAATGTGTCGACAGCTTCTCCGTGTGTTGACACAAATTCTAGGTGTCGACACAATCTGGCCCTTGGTGTCGACACAGCATCGTTGACAGATTTTCTGTGCGTCGACACAAATTCTGGCTGTCGACACAATCTGGCCCTTGGTGTCGACACAACCATTCCCAAGTGTCGACACTTGTACTTAGAAAATTTTTCTTCCATTTACTTAACCTGCACATGATAACTCAACACAACATCAAATACAACTTGATGCATATCATTGAGTTAGGTGAGGCTTCTCCAAATCTGGTACACATTTTCCAATGTACCCAACAATCTCCCCCTATTTGGAGAAGTCATAACTCTTAGTCAATGATATACATCACTTATAATAAAAAAAATAATATGATGTATAAAAGCATTCAATGACAGGGTAACATATAAATAAAACAAGTATATTATATCATCACAGAATATGATACAAACATAATAAGCATGAATCATTATTTTGTTTAAACTTCAAAAAAAATTTGTTAACAACAGATTACATAGATTTTAAAACTGAAGATTACAATGTTCTAAAATCTAGTCAATCTATCCTAAGGCTGACCAGACTCCTTGATCACTATGCCTTTGCCAGACTGGATCCTTGCTTGTACTGGAGCTTCAGTATCTTCAGCTGGCTTCTTGCCTTTGAGATCCTTCTTCTTATGTTCTTCAGCCTTAACTTTTTGCCTTTCAAAATAGTGATAATGCTTGGGAAAGTATTTACTGGGCTCCACAGCTGTAGCATGTATTTTTCCCAGTCTTGTGATCCCTTCTGAACTGATGTATAACATCTTGTCTCTACAGATATTTGCTCCACTCATGTTCAGAATACCACTTGCCTCTATCATGCATTTTGCTTTTGACAGCTTGCCAGGCAGTGAGTATTATATTTCTGGAGGTGAGACTCCATCTTTCAAAATCAGGCTTTAGTTCAGCCTGCTCTCTAAACCTTTTATTTGAGCATTGAGCTTCTTGCTCTTTATTCAATGCTGCCTCTGACATTTCCACTTTCTCAATTATAACATTCTTAGTAGCCTCTGGAGGGCTATACATCTGGTGAACCAGTTGTTGAATTCCCTCAAAGTTAGAAGGGGGGTATATGATTTGAGCTACCTCCTGCTGAGCCCCTTCAATTCCTGCAGCTTGAATGCCTGACTCAGCTGTATTATCATCATCATACAAGGGAGGATATCCCAGAGTTGCTCTAACAACATTTGTTATCCATTTAACATGATTTGAGCTAGCATTGACTAACACCCTCCCCCCTTTATGACTTCTCTTTCAACATGATCTCCAAGGTATAAATTGATGCCTTCCTTATAAAAAGATCTGAATTTCTGTAGCTGATCAGAGAGGAGTTTCTATGAGGCTTGTATAGCTGTTTGAACAACATCCAATTATTCTTGAAGTTGTTGATCAAAATTAGACTTCTCTTTAGCCTTCTCCTCAGTTAGTGCAGTTGTAGTATTCTTTAACTCAGTAACAATCACATTATGTGATTCAGTAAGATTATCATTCATCCTGAGCTGATTTTCCAGAACATATCCTTGCTCAACTACTATGTCATCAATTTGAGTCCTGGCCTCTTGTTGCTGCTTGTCCAGATAAACTACAACATTACCTCCTTTATGGAAGCAGTCTGTCATCTCTTTCTTATTCTGGTTTACTTCAAATCTGATTGATTTTATATCTTGAGCCAAAGTGAACTGGAGTTCCTTATGGCTTTCATCCACATATTTTTCAAGAGCTTGTCTTTGCTCATCCATTTTAACTTGCAGAGCAACCAACAGTGAACTGAAGTCAATTGCTGGAGCTGAGGGTTGTGAGGCAGTCTGTAAAGCTTTCTTATAGCTTGAGCTTTTCTTCCTGTAAACCATAAGTTTTCTCTTCTTTTCTCTGAGTGCTTCTCCATCATCAGATTCAGAAGAACTTTCAAGGTTTACTGTGTCCTTTGGACTAGAGGGCAGCTCCTTGTCAGTCCTTGGCAACTCCCCCTTAGTCTCTGGCTCCTCCCCCTCAGTCCTGGGCACCTCTTCCTCAGTCCTTACTTCTTGTAAGTCAGGAAACAATTCCTCAAGAGTGCATTCCTATTGCTGTTAAACTGGAGGAACATCTGTATCTTATACAGTTAATGGAGCATCATCTAATATAGATGTATCATGCATTATTATATCCTGTGCAGGGATGTTATTATGGTGTGTTTGTTCAACATCAGTTAGAAGCACAATAAGTGTATCTGGCTCAGTATCTAGTGTAGTTTGATTAATATCATTTATTACCTTAAGAATAGTTTGAGTGGCTGTTTCACTCTCTAATGCAGCTTGCTCTTTCTCAGGAGTAACTTCTGGAGGCAAGGCCTCTTGTTGAGCTGGAGAGAGATCATTTGCTTCCCCTAGATGAGGCACATCCTGAACTTGATCCAGTTGGATGGTGCTTTCTGGAATATTCTCCCCCTGCATCTGACTATCATCTACATTTTGAGGGGCAGATGATTTCCTTACAGATTCTTGTTGTTCTTCATCTGAACTGAAGATCACTTGTTCTTCTGAATCACTAGAAGATTCAGGTTTCCTGGGGATAGTCTTTTTCTTTTTCAGTTGTGGTTGTTTCTGTGGTGTAGAACCATCCTTTGTCAGAACTCTTGCCCACCTAGATAGTATTTTCATATCCATCCTTCTTATGTGGTTTATCCTAGATCCTGTTGAGTGGTTCATCACTTCAGGAATATTCATTGCCAGATACAGACTCAGTATTCTTCCTAGATTAGGTTTCTTCAAACTTTCCTTGATCTTTTCAAAGATCACTGCAAACCAATTACTTTTTACTCTAAAAAAACTCTGGTCATTAAGCTGAACATATAGGCTGAGATCCTATCATGTCCTCCTGGTTGGAGAGAATTACTTTTTCCATAATCTCTGAAAGAAACTTTCCTTGGGAGTTCATCCCCTTTCTCTACATGGATGATTCAATCTTAGTGGTGGGATCCAGTCCACACCATTGAAGAGCTTCTTTTGTCATTGAAGATGTGACTTCATCATCTTCCTGAGTCCTGGTCAACTGTAGTGTCTTCCTCAGACGCTTCTGGGTAAGTTTCACCTTGCTTCCTTGAATTGATGACCTAATCTTCAATCCAGTTGAATCCAGGGTTGCTGTGGTATAGAATTCAAGAACCTCCGTCTTACAGATCTTGGTAGGTTCTGAAACTAGATATTCTAAATCACTTTCTTTGATTAGGGTTATCACATCTCTGATCTCAATCGCAGCACTCTCAAAAGCATTGCGAACCAATTCATAGCCTTCGTTGATGTTGTTCTCCAATTTTGGCGCCATTGGTGACGAGAAATTTGAGGAGAGGAGAGATGAAGGTTTGTCTACTCAAAGATTTGGTCTCGAAAATGTTGAGAGCGTAGTCGACAAAGTTGTTCTGTGACCTATTTATATGTTTGTCAACACATAAGTTCAAAAGGCGGGGTAATAAATACTTAATGTGTCGACACAGTAAAGATTGTGTCGACACAGACTTCTAATGTCTCGACAGAGTCAGACAACACTATGTGTCGACACTGTAGAGATTGTGTCGACACAGACTTCTTAATATCAGGCACATAGTGTTGTCTCCCGCCAATCCCGTGTCAATGTCGGAACAACTAGTCAACTCCCGCCAATCCCGTGTGTCGACATTCCGTGTCGACAAAGCTAATCACGCCACAAAGCCCCGCGCTCGACGATCGTCGAACCAAGATCGTCGAACGCTGCCAGAATCGTCGAACGGAGCTTCTTTGGACAAATCATCGAACGCGCCAAAATCGTCAAACGCAAACTCTGGCCAAATCGTCGAACGCACCAAAATCGTCGAACACAAACATCGACCAAATCGTCGACCGTAGAATTGACCAGATCGTCGAGCGCTGCTCGATGATCGTCGAACCCAGAGTGCTGGCTCGATCGTCGAACACAGCATTGTGATGAGATCGTCGACCGCTGCTCGACGATCGTCGAACCCAGTTTTCTGCCTGATTGTTTTTGCCAGAATTCTGAACTACCCCGACACGCCCTGGGACACGCCTGTGTCCCAGGCCGTATACCCCTGCCAAATTCCAAATTTGGTACAGATTCATCACCCGTCGCTCTTTTGAGTTTCGGGGCGTTACAGCTCTCCCCCTCTTAAAAGAATTTCGTCCACGAAATTACATAAAGGAAAGTTGAGTACAAAACCAAAATTTGTACCTGAGCGGAACAACTCCGAATACTCGTCAAGCATAGTCTGCTATCGCTCCCAAGAGAGCTCCTCTCGACCGCAATTGTCCCATCAGACATTAACCATCCTGATCTCTTTATTGCGTAGCCACTTGACTTCCGAGTCTTCAATCCGCACGGGCTTGACCTTTGTCATCAACCCACTATCCACCGACACTTGACCAACCGCGATCACTTATGAAGGCTCTTGCACCGCCTACCGTAGCACCGATATATGGAATACATCATGTAAACCACTAAGCTCCACCGATATCTTCAACCGATAAGCCGCTTCGCCAACCCGCTCCAGAACCTCAAACGACCCAAGGTACCTCGGGCTTAGCTTTTTCAAACGCCGCACCCGCGAGACACCCTTGAACGGCTTGATCTTTAAGTACACCCAGTCGCCCACAGCGAACTCCACATTCCTGTGTTTGGCATTATAGTACTTCACCTGACGTTCCTGAGCGTTTAGCAACCTCTCCCGAGTGGTTCATACCAACAAAGTAGCATCCTCCACTTCTAATTGCTTATACAACTTTGACTCACCCGTTTCTAACCAAGACAACGACGTGCGACATTTTCTACCATAAAGGGCCTCGAAGTGCGCCATTTGAATACTCGCCTGGTAGCTATTGTTGTACGCAAATTCCACCAAATAGAGATGGTCTTCCCATTGCTTTCCAAAGTCGAAGACACACATGCGGAGCATGTCTTCCATAGTTATATTGACCCTCTCGGTCTGCCCATCTGTTTGCGGATGGAAGGCTGTGCTGAATTTTAACTTTTTTCCCAACATTTGCTGCACTAGCCTCCAATCATTGGACGTGAACCGCCCATCTCGATCACTCACAATGCTGCGGGGCACACCGTGAAGCCGTACTATGTTATCCACAATAACTTTGCCAACGTTTCCACCGGATCATCCTTCCTATGCGGAATGAAATGCGACACCTTCGTTAGACGAACTACGACCACCAAGATGGCGTCGTTCCCCTTTTGCGACCTTGACAACCCGTGCACAAAGTCCATAGAGATGTCGTCGAATTTCCACTCCGGAATAGGTAAGGACTTCAGAAGTTCTCCCGGTATTTTGCACTCCGCCTTCACCAAGGCGCAAGTTTGGCACTTCGCCACGTAGAGCGCCACATCCTTCTTCAAACCCGGCCACCAAAACAGTTTCTTAACGTCACGGTACATCTTTCTACTCCCCGGGTGAATCGAGTACTTGGTATGGTGTACCTTGTATAACAAATCCACCCGCAAACTGCCCACGCTTGGGATGCAAAGATGACCGTCTTTCCAAAGCAATCCGTCCTCCACAACGAATTGGGAATTTGAACCATCCAGAGCCTCTACCATGAACTTCTTCATGTGGTCATCCAAATCCAATGCCTGCCGAATCCGATCAGCCAGGTCATATTGAACTTCAGTCCAATTCAAGAGTGCTTCAACACTTGACTGCTTATCTACACAAATAATCTCTAACGCCTCCAACTCTCGAACTAACCGCTCGTCATGGATCGACAGCCAATTGTCTTGAGCTGGGGCCCAGCGACTCAACGCGTCCGCAACCGCATTGCCTTTACCAGGCACGTAGTGGATCTTGAATTTATAGTCCCCCAGGAACTCCATCCATCTACGCTGCCGCATATTCAGATCTTTCTGATCAATCAAATACTTCAGGCTCTTGTGATCGGTGTAGATATCAATCTTCACACCGTACAAATAATGTCTCTACAGCTTCAAGGCAAAAATCACGGCAGCTAACTCCAAGTCATGGACCGGATAATTCCTCTCGTGCACTTTCAGCTGTCTCGAGCCATAAGCTATCACACTTCCATGTTGCAGTAGCACGCAACCCAAACCGCTGCCCGAAGCATCACTATAAATCTCATAACCTTCGGTCCCACTCGGCGAACTCAGCACAGGCACCGTGGTCAACCGACATTTCAACTCCTCAAAAGCTCGCGCGCACTCCGGCGTCCAAATGAACTTCTGCTCCTTCCTCGTCAAAGTAGTGAGAGGTAACGCTATCCGCGAGAAGTTCTCTACGAAGTGCCTATAATAGCCGACAAGCCCCAGAAAGCTCCAGACTCCCGCTATCGTAGAAAGCTCAGACCACTACCGTATCACAACAATCTTCGCCGGATCCACTGCAATACCTTCTCCACTCACTATATGACCGAGGAACGCCACTGAGGACAACCAAAACTCGCACTTCGAGAACTTGGCGTACAATTGATTTCTCCTTAGCGTCTCCAAAACCAAATGAAGATGTCTGAAGTGATCTTCCTCAATCTGCGAGTACACCAAAATATCGTCGATGAAGACGATCACAAAATGGTCCAAGTACTCCCTGAAGATCCTGTTCATCAAATCCATGAATACTGACGGCGCATTATGTAACGCCCCCGGCTTTTCTGTGTTTTGTTTGATCTTTGATTGGCATTACGATGACGCATTCCCAGCCTTTCGCCGTTGTAGAGCGTGGTCTTAGCTCTTTAGGTTCCTTGTGTAGCCTGGTTGTAGCTGTTGGCAAGTTTCCCCAGCTAGCCGGAGTCTGTTTTGGTGACTCGGTTGGGCCTCTTAGGGAAATGCTTGTGTTTTGGCTTCGGGAGGTGTTAGCCCGAGTGTGCGATCGTCGGATGTTGTTTTCGACCTCACTGTTATTTTCGTAGCTTGGGTGTTTAGCTACGGTGCGAGTTTTGGTCGAAGTCCAGGATCGTTTGCTTTCGCGTCGTTTCAACGTTTGTTATGTTAGCTGTAATGTTGATGTGCTGTGCGTGGCCTGGTGTGGCCGAGCTTGTTAGGCTGGTGCCTTGTCTTTTTATTTTGCAAAGGAGTTAGCAGGTTTTTTGTGTAAGTTTGGGTGACACGGCATGGGTCACAGGCGTGACCCAGGGCGTGTCCTGCTCGGGAAGAGCACTCCTTCGTGTGGTCGATGAATTTTGGTCGACGGGTTTTTTTGGTAGGAACACGGCCTGTGACACGGGCGTGTCACAGGCCGTGTCCCCCTTCGGTTCGTCGAGCTGCGCTTGATGGTCGTCAGGCGGTGTTTTAGTGAGAACACGGCCGTGTCACGGGCGTGTCGTATCGGACACGGGCGTGACACGGGGCGTGTCTCTCTGTTCGACGATCGGCGCTCCACGATCGTCGAGCGATGTTTGAGTTGGTACACGGCCCGTGACACGGGCGTGTCACAGGGCGTGTCCCGTGTTTCGTCGAGCGGGGATCGACGTTCGTCGAGTGGGTAGGTGGGTAGATGTGTGAGTACACGCCCCGTTACACGGGCGTGTCGGGCCGTGTCACGGGCGTGTCTGGGGAGTGTTCCGTACTTTTTCTCCTGAGAGCATCTTTTGTTGCCGTGAACCATTTTTCCTTCTCATTTCGTCATTCCCGAGCCTGGAGAGCTTCCAACGGAAGGGTTTTGAGAGGAGGCGGTAGTTTTTTGGCCGGTGTTTGCGGGAGGAAGCTCGTTTTTCTCGCGCGATAGCGGATTTGGCTTGCTCTCGTCTAGATCTTCCCTTCCATGTAAGTTTTTCTTGATTTAGGGTTGATTCTAGGAGTTAAGAATTTCTGATTTCTTTTCTTCTTCCTCAAAGCTTCAGTTTTGGTCTTCTAGGTGGCCGATCTTGCCGCCAGTGCCAAGCTTTGGAGATAGCTGTTGTTTTTCCTGGAGGTAGAGGCAAGTGGCTCCCTTGCCCTTGCCAAATTTATTTCTAACCCTTACTCTATTTTCATTTCCTGTGCAATACTTCTGTTTTCTTTATTTTCCTCCCTAGAAATTAGAGTAATAGGATGCCTTTTTCCTTCATTCCAGCCATGGGCTGCTTCATTACTTTCTACATTTAAATCAATCTTTCTCTCTTTTTGTCTCGTTTTAGTGTGCAGTGGGTAGCTAGAGTTAGGGTAAGGCTACGTTTAGTTGTAGTTTAAGTTTAGTTGCGATAGCCCCGAGTAGATAGGATGCAAGGGGGGGGGGGTTGGAATTAAATTCCCAACTCTCTGTTTCCGCGCGTTGAGAGAGTTTAGGCTGCAGTTTTAACTAAACCTTACGTTTACCCTAAGTAGAAAGCGCTGACAGCGTTGAGTGAACCGAGTTCATTCAACGCCGTCATCCAGCGTAGGTTTTGCGGCTAAGTATTTTGGGCGTCAAGTAAGTGGAGCTTACTCAACGCCGCGTCGAGTGGGCTCGACGTTTCTGTCTTGGGTTGTGTGTTTCCTTAGGATTGTTAGTGTGACTTTTCCCCTAGGGGGGGGGGGGGGTATTGGGTGTTTGGCTAGTTTTTGCATGCCGACTCTTGGGTTGTGGCAGGTGGTGGAGTTTTGGTGCCTCTAGAGGGGTGGTTTTGTGTGGAGAGCTGTGGCCATCGCCTTTTGCCCCGGTTTGGGTTGGCGTATGTGGGACCCTAAAGCTGCCACTGTTTGACCCCTTAGCCCCTTTTGGATCTGGTTTCGGTTATGTATTTAGATCCATGTTTTGACCACTGCCATTAACCCACGTGTTAGGACTGTTAGTTCCTTTCCTATTTTATGGCTTTTTCTTCTGGCATATATGTATATGTCTTGTTGCTATTGCAGGCTCTTTTGTAGGGCATATTGCTTTTATTGCTCGCACTTGGTGTGCTTTGTTGTGCTTTAGACAGTGCTCTTTTCTTACTGTCATGCCCTTTCTTTTGCTTATAGCAGTTTGTTATCGGGTTCGTAAACCCTTCTTACTTGCTCATAAATCTAATGCTCTATTTACATTTTTTGATTATTTTCTTGATGAGGTGTTCTTTTCTTGAATGCCTCAGGTCCAGGTTGTAGCCACTTCAGCGGCTAGTTCTTTTGGAGGGGCTTGTTGGTGGCCTCTTGGGTAGCTGAGATAGCTGATCCCCGATTTTGTGAGGTAGTTCTTTACCTTTCTGTATAAACATACATACTCACCAGTGGGTTCATGTCATGTTGTTGACGCCCACTGGTGGCTTCTTGCGATGCTGGGTATGAACTTAAACTGCTATTTTTGCCTATTTGTGGTTGTTTACTAGCTTCTGGGAAGGATTTATGCTAGGTTGCATGTTAGATATTTTAAACCCTAAAAGCATTACTATATGTATCTCATGCATAACATATTTATAAAACCAAGACACTATTTTTTCCTTAGCGTAAAAGACTATCTTTCATATATACTATATTCACTTTACAGTCGTGCATACCATGAGTCGTCCGTCGGGGACACTTATGCTCATTTAGGGTGTCAACTTAATTGAACCAAAGTATTTTCTGCTGCGTATAAATATACTTTTAATTGTGGACTAGCTGATCCACCGTGCCGAGGGATACGACCATTAAATATAACTGGTTTTCTTTCATATTAATCTATGGTTTTCCTTAAAAAATCTAAGGTCTGGGGTTTTGCCTGAACGTGTGCAGTTATCCCCTGCACGACGTGGCATCACGTCACCTGTTTCTCTTGCTCTGATACGATTTTATCATTGAGAAAATGCGGGTTGTGACAGTTGGTATCAGAGGGAGGTTGCTTGGCAAATGGTCGGGCAACCTTTCCCTTGTTTGCATTAGTGGTTAGCGTCATACCATAAACACACCGATATGTCATCAGCACGTCTTGGATAAAGCACGAACACTACACTCATGAGCATAAAGAAGTGTACGGGGCATATTATGTAGTATGAGATGCATAATATGTGTTTGTATATGGATCCACCATAGGAGGCAACAAGTGAGGGTTATGTAGTATGGGATGCATAACCTCACCACATGAATGCGGCTAGCACATTTTTCTTTTTCGTTGCATGGGAATGTTATGTAGTATAGGATGCATAACATTTTCATGTGTACTCCGCCCATATCATGCATTAAGGCCTTTTTAGAATGCATAGCACATCATGCATAACATAACATTTCATAAGCACAACGTGCCAAGCTAAAGATTTGCATGATGACATATGTACACACATGGTTTTGAGTCAAAAAGAATACAAATACATGCATTTATGGTTTAGGCACATGAGTTAGTATGATGGTGGTGAACCATCTTAGGTTAAGCATAACATCATCATGGTAAAAACAACTCCCAGAGCAAGTTTTGCAATTGAAGTTCATATTTAAGTGTGTTTGTCTGTACCGGGTAGTTTTGTTCTAGCTATTGGGCTAGGTTTTGTCTAAAGCTTGTGCGATTATAGGATGGCGAGACGTCCTGCGATAAGATCGACCCCCCAATCCGAGGGTGAGACATCAGGAGCGCAGAGCGAGGCGTTGGTAGAAAGCCTACGACAGAGTAATGAGGCGTTATCGAGACATGTAGTGACGATGCAGGCTCAGATTCAGTCTCTTGTAGCAGTGGTGGCGAGACAGACTCCGAGAGTTCAGGACCCCGCTAAGGGGGTAGCTGTTCCTTCCCCTCCTGCTCCTCCCGTGCCTTTGGTTGTGGTGCCCCCGGAGATGGCGTTTATATCCCAGTTTCAGCGGCTTAGGCCCCCTACTTATGATGGGCAAGCAGATTTCATGATTTTGGATGACTGGCTGATTACCATTGAGGAGATGTTCTCTTACTCAGGGATTGCGGACGATCAGAGAGTGATGCTCGCTGCCTACCATCTCAAGGGCTTAGCAAAGAATTGGTGGCTGAGGGAGAAAGAAAGCTTGGTGGCAGGATGCTCTTGGGAGTCATTTAAGGTGATGCTATTGAGTAAGTTTCTGCCTTCAGTCAAGAGGGACCGGCTGATGAATGACTTTCTCCATTTGAAGCAGAGTAAACTCACAGTTAGTGAGTATGAGATTGAGTTTAGTAAGTTGAGTCGGTTTGCTCCTGGTCTAGTGAGTGTTGAAGCAGACCGAGTTAAGCGATTTCTGGGTGGACTAAGAAGCGACATTCAACAGTTAGTGAATGCCTACGGAGCACAGTTATGCCAGCGTGGTTGAAGCTGCCTTGAGAGTTGAGGCCATTGAGAATGCCAAGAATAGAGGCCAGCAGATGAGGAAGGATAAGCGGAAGTCCGGTGGAGGGAAGAGCTCTCAGGAACCTGATGCTGTCTCGAGAAAGAAGAACAAAGAGGTTTGTAGTTTCTGTGGCCGGCCAGGCCACCCCTTTGAGAAGTGTTTCAAAAGGTTGGGAGAGCAGAAGAAGGAACAGGTGCACGCGATTCAAGGTGCTCCCAGAGGAGACTTGGTATGTGCCTTGTGTGGAAGGAAGGGGCATGATGTTGCCCGTCGCTGGCTAAAAGATAAAGTCTGTTTCCTGTGTGGGCAGAAGGGTCATCTCAAGACAAAGTGCCCACAGTTCCAGCCTGTTCTGCAGCCAGTTCCCCTCCAGGCTTTGCCACCGCCTCATCAAATGGATAAAGGAAAGGGGAAGCTGAGTGTGCTTTCGGCAAACGAAGCGCAGACTTCGACCCAGGTTATCTCAGGTTCGACTCCTCCCCAGTCGTTTCGTTATGTTCCCTTTTTGGTTGTAGTTTTCGTTTTAGCGTTTGTTGCCTTAGATGCGTGTGCAATTTGTAGGACGATTTAAGGTAAGGAACCGCTGGGCGCGCGTTCTCTTCAATTCAGGCGCTACCCACTCGTTTGTGGCTAGAGCCTTCATGGAGCGGTTCAGTTTGGGCCTAGATCGTGTTGGTGGTGCCTTCTGCGTTAAGTTCCCCTCTGGTGACTCTGTGGTTACAGACCTGGGTGTCCTTGATTGTCTGATTTTGTTGGGGGATTTTCTAGCCAAGGCAGATCTGAAGGTGATTGACCTGGAGGACTTCGATGTTATCTTGGGCATGGATTGGTTGTCAAGGTACGATGCAGTTATCCAGTGCAAGGGTAAGCGCTTGGACTTCGTCAAAGACAACGGTCAGCCAGGGAGCGTTTATGGGTATTCTCTCCAGGAGTCTCCAGTCATTTCTGCGGTGCGTGCTCGGAAGTTACTTGATTCTGGCTGCTTTGCCTGTGTGGTCTCTCTTGTAGGGGCAGTTGTTAGAGTGCCGCGTTTGGAAGAGATTCCTGTGGTGTGTGACTTCTCTGATGTGTTTCCTGATGATCTTCCCGGTCTTCCACCCGATCGAGATGTCGACTTTGTTATAGATTTGGAGCCAATCACGCATCCTATTACAAAGGCGCCATACCGGATGGCCCCGCGAGAGCTGGAAGAGTTGCGAATTCAGCTGGATGAGATGTTGGCAAAAGGTTTCATAAGGCCGAGTTCTTTGCCTTGGGGTGCACCAGTGCTGTTCGTTAAAAAGAAAGATGGGTCGATGAGGATATGCATCGACTATAGAGAGCTGAACAAGGTTACTATTAAGAACAGGTACCCTTTACCTCGGATTGACGATTTGTTTGACCAACTGCGTGGTAGTGCCGTGTTTTCCAAGATTGATCTTTGTTCGGGCTATCACCAGTTGAGGATTCGGGAGTCAGATGTTCCGCGGACGGCGTTCCACTCTCGTCATGGGCATTTTGAGTTTTTGGTTATGTCATTTGGTTTGACTAATGCGGCCTCAGCTTTTATGGATTTGATGAACAAAGTTTTCAAGGATTTTCTAGATAAGTTTGTGATTGTCTTTATAGACGATGTTTTGGTGTACTATAAAGATGCGGAGGAGCATGATCGATATTTGCGACTGGTCTTGGCGACTCTGAGAGACCATAAGCTATACGCCAAGCTGAGCAAATGCGAATTTTGGTTGCCTCAAGTTTCGTTTCTCGGCCACGTGGTTAATAAGGAGGGAATATCGGTGGACCCAGAAAAGATCGCTGCTGTTATGGAATGGGCGAGGCCTGTTACTCCCAAAGAGATCAGAAGCATCTTGGGCTTGGCTGGATATTATAGAAGATTTATAGAGGGATTCTCTACCTTGTCTGCGCCGTTGACCAAGTTGACGCAGAAGAATGTAGCCTTCATATGGGATGGCAAGTGTGAGGAGGCTTTTGAGGAACTAAAAAGAAGCTTATGTTCAGCTCCAATTTTGTCTTTGCCTACTAAAGGTAGTGAGTATGATATATATGTGGATGCGTCGCATGTCGGACTGTGTTGCGTATTGATGCAGGGTGGGAAGGTGATTGCGTACGGGCCGAGGCAGCTAAAGACTCACGAGAGGAATTACCCTATGCATGACCTGGAGTTTGCAGCTGTGATCAATGCGCTGAAATTATGGAGGCATTTGCTGTATGGCGTGCAGTGCAAGATTTTCACGGATCATAAGAGTTTAAAGTATGTCTTCACCCAGAAAGAATTGAATCTGTGCCAGCGGCGATGGTTGGAGTACGTGGCCGACTATGATGTTGAAATCCAGTACCATCCGGGCAAAGCAAATGTGTTGGCCGATGCCCTAAGTCATAAATCAGGGAAGATTTTCAATCTCTCCGCCGAGCGTCTAGTGGAAGAGTTCCTTTTGATGGACATTTCTGTGGGAAGCTGCGATTCGCAGAGTAGCTTGGCAGTGGCAGAACCTTCATGGATTGCACTTACGAGACTGCATCAGAAGAATGATCCCGATCTTCTGCATTTGTATCTTCGAGCTGAAAAAGGTGAATTACCAGATTTCTCTATAGATGATGCGGGTACCTTGAAGTATCGTGGCAGGTTTTGCATCCCCGCAGTTGGAGATATCCGGGATATGGTGTGCAGAGAAGCCCACGGATCTAGTGTTGCCTACCATCCAGGGTCTACCAAGATGTATCATGATTTAAAGCAAATTTCCTGGTGGTGTGGGATGAAGAGGGACATAGCCAGATTTGTTTCTGAGTGTTACACTTGCAGGCATGTGAAAGCCGACCATGGGAGGCCTGGTGTCAAGCTGACTCCCTTGGAGATTCCGACGTGGAAGTGGGAGAGTATCTTGATGGATTTCATTACAGGCTTACCGAGATCTCCTAAGGGGCATGATTCAGTTTGGGTGATCGTAGACAGATTGACGAAGAGTGCTCATTTCGTACCATTTAAGATCGATTATCCGATGAGGAAGATAGCCGAGCTATATTTGGATGAGGTTATCAGATTGCATGGTGTACCCGTGAGTATCATATCGGATCGAGACTCTAGGTTCACGTCTTGTTTTTAGAAGAGCCTTCAGAAGGGGTTGGGTACATATTTGAGGTATTCCACAGCTTATCATCCACAGAACAATGGTCAGACGGAGCGAGTAAATCAGATTGTGGAAGATATGATCCGATGCTATATTCTGGACCATGGAGGAGCGCGGGATGAGCTCTTGCGGCTTATGGAATTTGCGTATAACAACAGTTACCAAGAAAGCTTGCAAATGGCTCCTTTTGAAGCTTTGTATGGGAGGCGCTGTAGGACTCCCTTGTTTTGGACTGAGGTTGGCGAGAGACCTTTGTTGGGTCCAGAAGCACTCGAGGAGATGGAAACCGCTGTGAAGCTTATTCGGGAAAAGCTTCGGTTAGCCCAGGAGAGATATGAGAAGAATGCCAACCGGCGTAGATCGTACTTGGAATTTGTTGTGGGGGACTCAGTGTTCTTAAAGGTCTCCTCGTTGATCGAAGTCAAGCGCTTTGGCAAGAACAGGAAGTTGGACCCGAGGTACGTAGGGCCGTTTCTGATTGTTGAGCGGATTGGGTTATCAGCTTATAGGCTGGCTTTGCCCCCAAATTTCCCTGGCGTGCATGATGTCTTCCACGTCAGTCAGCTGCGGAAATGCGTGCTGAATGGCAGACAGGTTTTGGATTCTGTGCCTCAGTTGGAGCCGAATCTTTCTTATGTGGAGGTGCCTGTCCGCATTTTTGATTCTCAGGTTCGTGCGTTGCGGAAGAAGACTATTCATATGGTTAAAGTTTTATGGAGGAATCAGGATATAGAAAGCGCGACTTGGGAATTGGAGTCGGCTATGAGGGAGGCTCAACCTCATCTGTTTCCATGATCTTGTGCCTGGTATGTTCTGTTTTATTTATATATATAGCCCTTTCCTGGATCTTTCTCTCTCCTTCTTTATAGGATTGTTGTGAGTAAAGTTTCGAGGCGAAACTTTCTTTAGGGGGAGTGGCTGTAATGCCCCCGACTTTTCTGTGTTTTGTTTGATCTTTGATTGGCATTACGATGATGCATTCCCGGCCTTTCTTCGTTGTAGAGCGCGGTCTTAGCTCTTTAGGTTCCTTGTGTAGCATGGTTATAGCCTGTTGGCAAGTTTCCCTATCTAGCCGGAGTCTGTTTTGGTGACTCGGTTGGGCCTCTTAGGGAAATGCTTGTGTTTAGGCTTCAGGAGGTGTTAGCCCGAGTGTGCGATCGTCGGATGTTGTTTTCGACCTCACCGTTGTTTTCGTAGCTTGGGTGTTTAGCTACGGTGCGAGTTTTGGTCGAAGTCCGGGATCGTTTGCTTTCTCGTCGTTTCGACGTTTGTTATGTTAGCTGTAATGTTGATGTGCTGTGCGTGGCCTGGTGTGGCAGAGCTTGTTAGGCCGGTGCCTTGTCTTTTTGTTTTTATAAGGAGTTAGCAGTTTTTTTGTGTAAGTTTGGGTGACACGGCCTGGGTCACGGGTGTGACCCAGGTCATGTCGTGCTCGGGAAGAGCACTCCTTCGTGTGGTCGACGAATTTTGGTTGACGGGTTTTTTTGGTAGGAACACGGCCTGTGACACGGGCGTGTCACAGGCCGTGTCCCCCTTCGGTTCGTCGAGCTGCGCTCGATGGTCGTCAGGCGGTGTTTTAGTGAGAACACGGCCGTGTCACGGGCGTGTCGTATCGGACACGGTCGTGACACGTGGCGTGTCTCTCTGTTCGACGATCGGCGCTCCACGATCGTCGAGCGGTGTTTGAGTTGGTACACGGCCTGTGACACGGGCGTGTCACAGGGCGTGTCCCGTGTTTCGTCGAGCGGGGATCGACGTTCGTCGAGTGGGTAGGTGGGTAGATGTGTGAGTACATGCCCCGTGACACGGGCGTGTCGGGCCATGTCACGGGCGTGTTTGGGGCGTGTTCCGTACTTTTTCTCCTGAGAGCATCTTTTGTTGCCGTGAACCGTTTTTCCTTCTCATTTCGTCGTTCCCGAGCCTGGAGAGCTTCCAGCGGAAGGGTTTTGAGAGGAGGCGGTGTTTTTTTTGGCCGGTGTTTGCGGGAGGAAGCTCGTTTTTCTCGTGCGATAGCGGATTTGGCTTGCTCTTGTCTAGATCTTCCCTTCCATGTAAGTTTTTCTTGATTTAGGGTTGATTCTAGGAGTTAAGAATTTCTGATTTCTTTTCTTCTTCCTCAAAGCTTCAGTTTTGGTCTTCTAGGTGACCGATCTTGCCGCCGGTGCCAAGCTTTGGAGATAGCTGTTGTTTTTCCTGGAGGTAGAGGCAAGTGGCTCCCTTGCCCTTGCCAAATTTATTTCTAACCCTTACTCTGTTTTCATTTCCTGTGCAATACTTCTGTTTTCTTTATTTTCCTCCATAGAAATTAGAGTAATAGGATGCCTTTTTCCTTCATTCCAGCCATGGGCTGCTTCATTACTTTCTACATTTAAATCAATCTTTCTCTCTTTTTGTCTCATTTTGGTGTACAGTGGGTAGCTAGAGTAGGGTAAGGCTACGTTTAGTTGTAGTTTAAGTTTAGTTGCGGTAGCCCCGAGTAGATAGGATGGAAGGGAGGGTTGGAATTAAATTCCCAACTCTCTGTTTCCGCGCGTTGAGAGAGTTTAGGCTGCGATTTTAACTAAACCTTACGTTTACCCTAAGTAGAAAGCGCTGACAGCGTTGAGTGAACCGAGTTCATTCAACGCCGTCATCCAGCGTAGGTTTTGCGGCTAAGTATTTTGGGCGTCAAGTAAGTGGAGCTTACTCAACGCCGCATCGAGTGGGCTCTGTAACACCCCAAAACTCAATATAGCGAAGGGGGGACATTTTGGGCCAGTTTGGGTTCTGGCAGAAGGCACACAGCCTGGGACACGGGCGTGTCCCAGGGCGTGTCGACCCGTGTCGACACTTAGCCGTGAAGTCGTCGAGTTACACTCGACGATTCGTCGAGAATGGGCACACGGCCTGCGACACGGGCGTGTCGCAGGGCGTGTCGACCCGTGTCGACGATCGTCCCGGGGAGTCGTCGAGATTCACTCGACGATCGTCGAGACAAGGCACACGGCCTAGGACACGGGCGTGTCCAAGGCCGTGTCATCGAGTCGTCGATCTTCCCTCGACGAAATGTCCCGTGTACACGGCCTGCGGCCCAGGCGTGTCAAGGTGACATGGGCAAGGACACGGGCGTGTCCTAGAACCCGTGCAGTGCTCGGGTTGAAAATGGGGGAAAATCATGGGGTACACGGCCGGCTACACGGCCATGTCAGCTGGAACACGGGCGTGTCAGCTCGAACACGGGCATGTTCGATACCCGTGTGAGGTTCCAGGAGATTCGATTTTGACGGCGAATGCGGCACACGGCCCTGGACACGGGCGTGTGCCAGGCCGTGTTCGGCCCAGATTGGGCATTTCAGCCCCGAATCAAAGCCGCTCGTTTTCTTAGGTTGAGATCCAACGGCTGGGGGTTGTTCCTGAGAGGATATACCCGTGAGTTGACTTGGAAATCCATCATTTTCTTACCTTATCATCTCTCCAAGTCCTTGGAGAAAGAGGAGAGCCATTGGAGGAAGAAGAACTAGATCCCGCCATTGGAGGAGCTTCAGAGCTCCGAATCGCGAGCCGACTCCGGATCCACGGAGGCAACGCAAGTGCGGTGATTTCTATCCGATTACTTTTCGATGGAGCCAAAGAGGAACTCAAGGGTAACGATCCTCATCTTGAGCATGAATAGCTCTCTTTCTTAGCATAGGAAGCCCGCTCTCGCGAGTTTGCGAAGAATTGGAGGCGTTCCTTCGGGTAGATATGTAAAGTCCCCGTTGTTTAGAGTCCGTATGCGAGAACGGACATAGGCATGATGTGTGAAGCCTACCCGGACATGTTAGTCTGGATCGGTGATGTTGCATTGCATAAGGCCGGAGAAGACTCCGTGCTATTGGTTGTTTTCGGGTTTTCTACGCGGTAGATTGCAGCAGGGAGCCTTGGGGACTAACCCAAAGGTGCACCCGGAAAACTGGGCGGATACCAGATCTTGCCAGCTTGGTGGCCTGAGAGCCAACTCGAACATAACTGAGTTATGTGACTTGCGGTAGAATGGGACTCGGTGAAAGTTTGACCCGCGCAAATGGCTTAAATTGTCGTTGCGAAGTGAGCACGGGTTAGATGGAGCCGTACCCGCTTTATGTCGTTCGGTTAGAGAGACCTAAGGTTACGTGGCACTCGCCGTTGGCATAGATGTGAGTCTTCGGCGGTCAATGGCTTAAATTGACGTGACCCATGCCATGAAGACAAATTGCTCATAGGTTTGGCCGTCTAAGTGGCGGTGGTGAGTCCAGAATGTTAATGGCTTTAATTGACGTGACATCGACCGGTTCACCGAGAATGTGCCCTGAGTGCACGGGGCGTGCGGCCGTACGAGCCAACGTCTGTGATGAAATGGCTATGGTTATATTCATTGCTCGCTTATGCTAATGAAATGCAGGGAAGGAGCATCGCCGCCCCGAGTTGGGGGCGGGATCGTTATAATTTGGTCAGCATTACTGACCGTTGCCTTGTTTTACCACCGTGCGGTGGTTTGTTGCTTGCAGGTGCAGCTGGACCAAGCGGTCAATAGCGGGCCAAAGCCCTTTTTGCGAAGCTGGCCCTCGAAGGCCCAAGTAGAAGTGTTTACTGCTTTATTCACGTATGACCGGCCTGCGTGCCGTGGTTTGTAAAACATGTAATTTTCAAGTGAAACACTTTGTAAGGCCTTAAGGCCGGTTTTGGGTATTTTGTATAACATTCTTAAATTGTACTAGTGGACATTCGTGCTTGATGCTGGGTTCTTGTTTACAACTCTTATAAACTGCTTCCGCTAGAATGCTCTGTGTAGGACGTTGAGATTGGTTGGATGGTTTCCATAAGTAACCACCCGGTCTGTCTGTGGTATATGGCGTCGGGCCCTGGCCGGACCTACTGCTATATACTATGCGACGGATAAGGGGTGTTACAATTTGGTATCAGACTACTGGTTTTGGTCGGACTTAAGCTGAATTCGGGGACGAATTCTTTTTAAGGGGTGGTGAGCACATTGTGTGCGTCATCGTTATAACGGTAAAAGAACTCATGAATGTCCACTTAGGAATGAAAATACTCATGTTTGAGGAACCTGCGTGTTCCTATAATTGCTGTTCGCAATTTTATTTGGTCGCTTGACGGTGTTTTGTACCACTATAGGTGACCGGAAGCGGTGCTGGACAGCCAGAATTGTTGAAATTTGTGAAGTGAAAGTGGGTGACGGGACAGGCCGCGCGACCTGTGCGGACAGCTTTGGCGGACTGGGCGGACTGGGCGGACTGTGGGTTGCGGCCTGGTGAGAAGTCTGGTGGAAGCCGGCTGTGTTCTGAGCGGGTTGTTGCATGGAGTCCGCGGTTTGGTGCGGCCTGGTATCTGCGGATAGAGAGGCTTGCGGACTGGTGCATTGCTCAGTGGTCGCGGGTGCAAGTTTGCGCTGTTGGCGGGTTGGTTCGAGTTCGCGGGAAGCCTTGCGGACTGGTGTGTCCGCGGTTGGGGCTGTTGCGGACTGAGCCTTGAGCTTGGCTGAGGCCTTGTCGAGCTCAGGTGTTACAGCAGGTCTTGCTGTGGAGACCGGTTGGCGGACTGATGTTTGGAGTCCGGCTTGGTGCTACTGCGTTGGACAAGTGCGAGGAGCTCGCAGACTGGTTGCGGTCTGTGCTAGGGTGTTTGGCGGACGGGACTTTGTGTCCGCCATGCTCGCACTGGCCCTTGATGGTTTTGGACTTGGTCACACTTGGTGTCAAGTTCATGGTGTCCGCCGTATCCGCCAAGTCCGCTGTGACCGGGCGGACTGTTGCTGTTTGCCTTTGGTCGTGGACTTGTGGCGGATTGAGGTGTGGGTCTTGCGGACTGCCTCGGGTTGGTGCGGACTGCCATTGAAGAGGGTGCTGTCCTGAAGCAGTTGGAGCTTTGCGGGCTGGTGCCTTGTCCGCTTAGCTTGGGCGGACTGGAGAGGGTTCGTCAATGGTTGCCTTGCTCCTGGCGGTTTCCCTTGGTGACTGGCTAAGTCCTCGCGGACTGAGCGGACGGTCGTTTGTATTCGCGCGGACTGGGGCGGTGTCGCTATCTCATGGGCGGTGACCACACTCCTCACCTGGCCTATAAATAGGACCCCCCTGGCACATCTACAGTAACCTAAGTAACGTGAGTGAACAGTAATTTGGGTTGGGCGAGTGCTGCGGTCTGTGTTTTTCAGTCCGCGCGGATTGTTTCAGGCTGACGGTTTGCTGTGTGCAGGTCGCGCGGATAACTTCAAGGAGCCAGGAGTTTGGCTGTGACTTCGGTCAGTGCTTGGAAGTGTGCGGTCTCTGCGGACTCAGCAGGAGGTCGCTCTGCGGCTTGTCAGTTCTGTTTCAACTTTCCCAGCTTCAATAACCTGTCCGCCGGCTTCAGGCGGGTAGGGGAGTTCCTCAGTTCGGGTTCAGCAGGAGGCGAATAACGGTCTGTCCGCGCGGCCTCGCGGTCTCGGCGGACGCCGTGGTATTCGGCGGATTGCAGCATAGCTTGGGCGAGCTCAGCGGTCTCGGCGGTCTCGGCGACCTCGCGGTCTCGGCGGACTGGAGTGCTGTCCGCCCGGCTTGTTTTTTTTTTGTTCTTTCTGTTTACAGCTGTAATACTAGCGAAATCATGTCTCGCTATGTATGCCTCGGATTGTAAAGAAGTGAATGCATAATAAGATCTTCTTGTGCTTCCATTGTTTTGTTGGGTGCAACCTCTAGTCCTTGGGTTTCCGCAGGTTCAGCGTGCGAACTGGGTAGTTCCGAAGATATTAATTTGGTGTTTGGGCTATCTTGCTGACCACGTTGAGAAAATTTAACATGGTATCAGAGCCAGGTTTCTGAGGTTGCGGAGGTTCAGTTGCGTGAGCGGAGGTCAGCCAGTGTTGTTACTCAGTGATTGAGTGGTGTTCAACCTGTGTTGTTGCTCGGAGCTGCTGAAGGGTACCAACAGGTGGTTGCAATGGAAGGAAGCTTAGCAAGAGGTCTGGGCATTGAACTCTTAATGCCGACTAACTATAAAAAGTGGAAGTCGTGCATGAAGAGTTATCTTCTAGGCGAGGAGCTGTGGGAAGTTGTCGGTGGAGACGACAGACAGGAAGTTACTGCTGCTTTCGGTACTGCTGAACAGGTGAGGCTCTGGAGAAGAACTAATGCTAAGGCAGAGTTCGTTCTGAAAAGAGCTGTCTCTCCGGAACTGTTTGATCACATCATTGGATGTGAGTCGGCTGCTGATATTTGGACAACCATTGATGAGTTGTTCAATAGGAAGAATGTGGCGCGGCTTCAGTTCCTGGAGAATGAGTTGGCCAGGGCAACTCAGGGAGACCTTTCCATCTCTAGGTACTTCTTAAAGATGAAGAGCTTGTGTGCTGAGCTGTCGGCGCTGGATCCTGATGAGCCTATCTCTGAGGCAAAGATGAAAAGGCACATTTTCCGCGGCTTGCGGAAGGAGTATGTGGCCTTTGTTACATCTGTTCAAGGGTGGGCTACTCAGCCGTCGTTGCTGGAGCTGGAGAATCTGCTTGCCTCGCAGGAGAGCTTAGCAAGGCAGATGGCTGGAGTGAATCTGAATCAGGAAGGCAGCGAGGCTCTCTTCTCAGGCAAGAAGAAGGGATGGGAAGGGAAGAAGAAGAAGAAGGTGCAGGCCGCTGGTGAGAAGGAGACTTCAACTTCGTATCCGCCGGAGAGGAGCAATGCTCCTAAGGACTGGAAGAAGAATCTGAAGTGCTACCGGTGTCATCAGCGAGGGCACTTCAAGCGGGACTGCAAGGTCAAACTGCAGCCTGGGCATGCTGCGGGAAAGGAGGAAGCTTGCTCACGAAGTGAAGAAGCAGAATGGGGAGGAGCTTTCATGACGGGCACTTGTGTCCGGGCCTTATCTGCTGAGGACTTCAACAGCGAGTGGATCATCGACTCCGGGTGTGGTCATCACCTCACCGGAGACAAGTCGAAGTTCACCTCCATGCAGGCTTACTCAGGTAATGAAGCTATTATCACTGCTGATAATACTGTTTATGCAGTAGAGAAGGAGGGGGTCGTGTCTTTGGGTAGTGATCAGGGGCCACTCACGTTAAGGAGTGTGTATCACGTGCCGGGCATGAAGAAGAACCTCTTCTCGGTGACCAACGCGGTGGACGCTGGGTATCACGTTCTGTTTGGGCCAACAGACGTGAGGTTCCTTCGCAACGTATCAGCGGTGAAGGCTGATGTTGCTCATGTTGGGAGGAGGGTGAAGAACTTGTTTGTTCTTTCCACCAGTGCCTATGTTGATAAGATGAGAGCCAATGATAGTGCGGCTATCTGGCATGAGAGGCTGGGGCATGTTGGCATGGACAAGCTAAAGGCAATGGCGAGTAGAAGTCTGGTGAGGGGGTTGCCGATGTTGTCCTCCTTTGGTGATGGGCATGTTTGTGCGGGCTGTCAATACGGTAAGGCACATCGCCTTCCGTTTGATAAATCTCAAACAAGGAGCAAGAAACCATTGGAGTGTATTCATGGCGACCTGATGGGACCGACTGTTACTGCCAGCCTTGGTGGAAGCAAATACATGCTTGTCTTGGTTGATGACTACTCAAGGTATACTTGGGTGTACTTCTTAAAGGAGAAGTCGGATGCCTTCCGTTTGTTCGTGGAGTTCAAGGAGTTGGTAGAAGGCCGGCTTGGCTTGCGGATTAAGAAGTTTAGAACTGATAACGGGGGGGAGTTTGTCTCTTCCGAGTTTTCTAACTTCTGCAGGAAGCACGGGATCCAACGGGAGCTTACATGTGCTCACACTCCACAACAAAATGGGGTAGCGGAGCGGAAGATCCGTCATTTGACGGAAACCTGCAAATGCTGGCTGCATGCGAAAGATATCCCGAGGTCCTTTTGGGCGGAGGGAATGTCTTGTGCTGCATATGTTATCAACCGGATGCCACTCAGCCCTATCAACATGAAGACTCCTATTGAGCTGTTGCTGAAGGAGAAGCCGAGTGTTGGACACCTTCGGGTGTTCGGTTCAACTTGCTACGTGCATGTCCCGGATGCTTCACGGACAAAGCTGGATGCGAAGGCAAGGAAACTTGTCTTTGTTGGCTATGATGAGCGGAAGAAGGGATGGAAGTGCATGGACCCTGTGACGAAGAAGTTCGTGGTGTCAAGAGACGTTGTCTTTGACGAGCTGACGTCATATGGAGGTGGCTCGGTGGAGCCTACAGGAAGTAGCAAGGTTGAGGAAGCACCGGTGGAGGATGCTGAAGGCTTGGAAGAGGAGCTTGCTGTTTCACCAGCAGCTCCTGTTGCTTCGAACTCCGAGGCTGAGCCTTCTGGCTCAGGAAGCAGGGGGAGCACTGCTCAATGCTTGCCCCAGGTAGGAGTGGAGCCTGAAGAAGCAACGGAAGCCGTGAGCAAGGAGCCGTGTCTTCGGAGATCGAAGAGGGTGGTTAAGCCACCGGCTCGGTACTGTGATGGGAATGCAGTGAGCTTTGTCTCCTGTTTCTTTGCTGGTCCTCTGGATGAGCGAGAGCCTGCAAACTTCAACGAGGCCACTGGAGTGAAGGAGTGGGAAGGTGCCATGAAGGAAGAGATTGATGCTCTGAAGAAGAATGAAACCTGGGACCTTGTGCCCAAGGTTGATGGCGTTACTCCGGTTACTTGCAAGTGGGTGTATAAGTTGAAGAAGAAGGCTGATGGGAGCATTGATCGGTTCAAGGCTCGCCTGGTCGCTAGAGGATTCTCACAGCAGTATGGAGAAGACTATGAGGAGACATTCAGTCCAGTTGCGAAGATGACGTCTGTAAGAGTGGTGATCGCCTTGGCTGCTAGCAAGGGATGGAGGTTGTGGCAACTCGATGTGAAGAATGCCTTTCTTTACGGAGAGATTGACAAGGACATCTTCATGGATCAGCCGCTTGGTTTTGTCTCTGAGAAGCATCCGGACTATGTCTGCAAACTCAGGAAGGCTCTCTATGGGTTGAAGCAAGCTCCTCGAGCGTGGTATGGGAAGATTGCAGAGTACCTGCAGTTCTGTGGATACCTGGCTTCTAACTCGGATTCAAGCTTGTTCGTCAAGAAGAAGGGAGAGCTAAGAGTCTTGGTCCTGCTGTATGTGGATGATATGATCATCACAGGGAACTCGGAGGAGGAAGTAGCAAGGCTCAGGGGAGAGCTTGCTATACGCTTCGAGATGAAAGACTTGGGAGAGTTGCATCACTTTCTTGGTCTGGAAGTGGAGAGGAAGGAGTGCGGGATTCTCATTAGCCAGAAAGGGTATGCTGATCGTATTGTGAAGCGGTTTGGCATGGGCGAAGGGAAGAAGTGCTCTACTCCACTGGAATCTGGGCTGAAGCTTCGACGAGATGAGGGAAGGGTGCTTAATGATCCCTTGGTGTTCAGGGCTCTTGTTGGGAGCTTGATCTATCTGACAATTACAAGGCCGGATATAGCTTATGCTGTTGGCCGAGTAAGTCGGTATATGGCTGAACCAAGGCAATCTCATCTAGTGGCGGCGAAGGGAATTCTGAAGTATGTCAAGGTGACTTCTGAGATGGGACTCCTCTATGGAAGGGATGCGGAGTTTGCGTTGCTCGGGTACACGGATGCTGACTATGGCGGTGATTCGGATGATCGAAGGTCTACTTCAGGTTATGTGTTCACTTGCGGTTCAGCTAGCATCTCGTGGTGTAGCAAGAAGCAGGACTCGGTGTCGGTTTCAACCACGGAGGCGGAGTATAAGGCTTCGGCCTTGGCTGCTCGGGAAGCCGTTTGGTTGAGGAGGCTCATAGAGGATGTTCATGAAGAAGTGCAAGGGCCTACTTTACTCCGGGGTGACAATGAGAGTGCTCTCAAACTGGTAAACAATCCAGTGTGTCACGCCAGGACCAAGCATATAGAGATTGATCACCACTTCATCAGGGAGAAGGTGTTGGAGGGGTCTCTGCTGGTCGGGCATGTTCGGAGTGAAGATAATCTTGCTGACATCTTCACGAAGCCGCTGTCGAAGGGGCCCTTTGAACGCTTGCGCAGCTTGCTGGGCTTGGTCACCACTTCTCACTTCAAGGGGGAGTGTTGAAATTTGTGAAGTGAAAGTGGGTGATGGGACAGGCCGCGCGACCTGTGCGGACAGCTTTGGCGGACTGGGCGGACTGGGCGGACTGTGGGTTGCGGCCTGGTGAGAAGTCTGGTGGAAGCCGGCTGTGTTCTGAGCGGGTTGTTGCATGGAGTCCGCGGTTTGGTGCGGCCTGGTATCTGCGGATAGAGAGGCTTGCAGACTGGTGCATTGCTCAGTGGTCGCGGGTGCAAGTTTGCGCTGTTGGCGGGTTGGTTCGAGTTCGCGGGAAGCCTTGCGGACTGGTGTGTCCGCGGTTGGGGCTGTTGCGGACTGAGCCTTGAGCTTGGCTGAGGCCTTGTCGAGCTCAGGTGTTACAGCAGGTCTTGCTGTGGAGACCGGTTGGCGGACTGATGTTTGGAGTCCGGCTTGGTGCTACTGCGTTGGACAAGTGCGAGGAGCTCGCGGACTGGTTGCGGTCTGTGCTAGGGTGTTTGGCGGACGGGACTTTGTGTCCGCCATGCTCGCACTGGCCCTTGATGGTTTTGGACTTGGTCACACTTGGTGTCAAGTTCATGGTGTCCGCCGTATCCGCCAAGTCCGCTGTGATCGGGCAGACTGTTGCTGTTTGCCTTTGGTCGTGGACTTGTGGCGGATTGAGGTGTGGGTCTTGCGAACTGCCTCGGGTTGGTGCGGACTGCCATTGAAGAGGGTGCTGTCCTGAAGCAGTTGGAGCTTTGCGGGCTGGTGCCTTGTCCGCTTAGCTTGGGCGGACTGGAGAGGGTTCGTCAATGGTTGCCTTGCTCCTGGCGGTTTCCCTTGGTGACTGGCTAAGTCCTCGCGGACTGAGCGGACGGTCGTTTGTATTCGCGCGGACTGGGGCGGTGTCGCTATCTCATGGGCGGTGACCACACTCCTCACCTGGCCTATAAATAGGACCCCCCTGGCACATCTACAGTAACCTAAGTAACGTGAGTGAACAGTAATTTGGGTTGGGCGAGTGCTGCGGTCTGTGTTTTTCAGTCCGCGCGGATTGTTTCAGGCTGACGGTTTGCTGTGTGCAGGTCGCGCGGATAACTTCAAGGAGCCAGGAGTTTGGCTGTGACTTCGGTCAGTGCTTGGAAGTGTGCGGTCTCTGCGGACTCAGCAGGAGGTCGCTCTGCGGCTTGTCAGTTCTGTTTCAACTTTCCCAGCTTCAATAACCTGTCCGCCGGCTTCAGGCGGGTAGGGGAGTTCCTCAGTTCGGGTTCAGCAGGAGGCGAATAACGGTCTGTCCGCGCGGCCTCGCGGTCTCGGCGGACGCCGTGGTATTCGGCGGATTGCAGCATAGCTTGGGCGAGCTCAGCGGTCTCGGCGGTCTCGGCGACCTCGCGGTCTCGGCGGACTGGAGTGCTGTCCGCCCGGCTTGTTTTTTTTTTGTTCTTTCTGTTTACAGCTGTAATACTAGCGAAATCATGTCTCGCTATGTATGCCTCGGATTGTAAAGAAGTGAATGCATAATAAGATCTTCTTGTGCTTCCATTGTTTTGTTGGGTGCAACCTCTAGTCCTTGGGTTTCCGCAGGTTCAGCGTGCGAACTGGGTAGTTCCGAAGATATTAATTTGGTGTTTGGGCTATCTTGCTGACCACGTTGAGAAAATTTAACAAGAATGTCCGGTTTCTGAGGAGCATAGTGCACCCGGTGAGGTGTTTGAGCCTCCTCCTTCGTATGAAACCGTTAGAAGGATCGTAGAAGCGGTGTTCACTGTGATGGGTGCACAGCTAGGAGGAAATGTACAACCCTGCGCCCCTGTTGTGGCTTCAACGCCGGTGGGCGCGATGCAGCAGATGACCTTTGGTAGACCATTGGGGCAGCAGCTGAATATGCATTTAGTGCAGGGAGCGCACACAGTTGAGGAATATTTGCAAGCATTTCTTATGATAAGTCGCTACCCATGCTTTGAGTCGGATAATGAGCAAGCTACAGTCGATAGATTCTATAACGACCTACGCGCCGAGTTACGAGTCCTATTGCTAGGACCAAAGTTATTGGGATTCCGAGCCTTGGTGGAATCAGCTAGATCATTGGAGGCAGAGTTGAGGAAGACCCTCCCGATGCCAGCGACCATGGTATCGAACTATACAAACCCCATAAGAGCTGTATCCGACAGAATGCTGGAGAAAGGGGTTATGAAATCGACTAGTAAAGCTACTTACACTTGTTATACTTGTGGAAAGAAAGGGCACTTTGCCCGAGACTGTCGGAATGGTGCTCGGAAGGGTAAGAAACCTATGTCAGGAGAAGTCAAGGATGTCAGTACAAAGGAAACGACATTCAAAGTGCCGAACACCTCAAAGTCGGCATATCAAAAATGGTATAAGAAGCATAGGACTTCGGGTCAAGCTCTTTCTGGTGCTTCTGGGACGACTACGGGTCAGACCCCGGGCACATGTTTCAACTGTGGCGAGCCGGGGCATTATGCTCGTGAGTGCCTAAAGCCCTGGAGGAAGCACGCCGTCGTGACGACAGGTATGGTTTAAAGATAGTTTTGCTTTAAATACTTGTCGCTCTTGTGCATGTTAGCTTAGAACTACTAGTGTTAAGCCTTGTTATGACTTTCTTTATCTGCGAGAGCACCGTTCGTTTAGGGAGCTTCGCATTCCTTTATTAGGAATTATATTGTGCGTCGGAGTACCTCCTTCGATGGTAAAAGACGAATTGGATGCGTTATAGTACAATGGTGCTCATTGTGCGCGGGTAGACGTTGTTGCGCTTAGTTTTGGATTGGGAATCAGGAGTTCGACGTTATATTTGGTATGGACTGGCTCTCGGAGCAGCAAGCCAATATAGATGCGGTAGCAAGGAAGTCAAGCCGGGAGCAAGTCGTGAGATGACCTTTACGGGCTCGAAGAGGTCGAGCAAGATGTTGGCGTTTGCTCTTCAGGTGGTGAAGGCGGTTCGTGCCGGAGCAGAACTGTTCTTTACACTAGTGGAGGTTGCAAAGCCGAAGCCCACTTTGGATTGTATTTCAGTGGTATCGAACTGTTCTTTACACTAGTGGAGGTTGCAAAGCCGAAGCCCACTTTGGATTGTATTTCAGTGGTATCGAAGTACCCTGATGTGTTCCCTAGAGATCTTTCGGGAGCCCCGCCTCGATAGGAGATAGATTCCATGTTTGAGCTTGTACCAGGTGCAAGGCCTGTGTCACGCTCTCCTTGTCGGCTAGCGCCTACGGAAATGTCGGAGCTGAAAGTGCAACTTCTAAAAGTTGTTGGAGCAAGGGTATGTGCGTCCAAGTCCTTCGCCTTGGAGTGCACCGACCCTCTTTCGTAAGAAGAAGAACGGAAGCTTGGGGCTATGTATTAATTATCGGGAGCTCAACAAGGTAACAGCAAAGAACAAGAACCTGATCCCAAGGATCGATGACCTTTGTGATCAGTTGGTCGGGCCAACGCCGTACTCTAAAGTAGCTAAGGGAGAGTGATATCCCTAAGATAACGTTCAGTACAGGACACGAGCGTTACAGGTTTAGGGTCAGGCCGTTTGGGCTGACAAATACGCCGTCAGTGTTCATGGATTTGATGAACAAGACGTTCAGGGAGCACTTGGACCATTTCGTGATCGTCTTCATCGACGATATTTTGGTGTACTCGCAAAGTGAGGAAGATCACTTCAAGCATCTTCATTTGGTGTTGGAGACGCTAAGGAGAAACCAGTTGTATGCCAAGTTCTCGAAGTGCGAGTTTTGGCTATCCTCAGTGGCGTTCCTCGGTCATATAGTGAGTGGAGAGGGTATTGCTGTGGATCCGGCGAAGATTGTTGCGATACGGGAGTGGCCTGAGCTTGCTACGGTAGCGGAAGTCCGGAGTTTGCTGGAGCTTGCCGGTTACGATAGGCGCTTCGTGGAGAACTTCTCGTGGATAGCGTTACCTCTCACTACTATGACGAGGAAGGAGCATAAGTTCTTTTGGACGCCGGAGTGCGCGCGAGCTTTTGAGGAGTTATAATGTCGGTTGACTACGATGCCTGTGCCGACTTCGCCAAGTGGAACCGGAGGCAATGAGATTTTTAATGATGCGTAGGGCAGCGGTTTGGGTTGCGCGCTACTGCAACACGGAAGCGTAATAGCGTATGGCCGTGAGTTTTGCCTTGAAGCTATGGAGGCATAATTGTATACGGTGTGAAAGTGGATCTCTACGCCGATCACAAGAGCGTGAAGCATCTGATTGATCAGAAGGATCTGAATATACGACAGCGTAGATGGATGGAGTTCTTGGGAGACTATACATTCAAGATCCACTACGCGCCTGATAAAGGGAATGTGGTTGCTGACGCGGTGAGTCGCCAAGCCCCAGCTCGAGCCCATTGGCTATCGGTGCAAGATGAGCGGTTGGTGCGAGAGTTGGAGGCGTTGGGGATCGTTTATATGGACAAGCAATCAAGTGCTGAAGCAGTTCATGGTAGAGGCTCTGGATGGGCCAAATTCCCAATTCGTCGTGGAGGACGAATTGCTTGGGAGAGACGGCCTTTTGTGCGTCCCAAGTGTGGGCAATTTGCGGGTGGAGTTGTTGTACGAGGCATACCATACCAAGTACTCGATTCACCCGGGGAGCACGAAGTTGTATATTGATGTGAAGAAACTATTTTGGTGGCCGGGTTTAAAGAAGGATGTGGCGCTCTACGTAGTGTAGTGCCAAACTTGCGCCTTGGTGAAGGGGGAGTGCCAAAAGCCGGGAGGAGTTCTTAAGTCCTTGCCCATTCCGGAATGGAAATTCGACGACATCTCTATGGACTTTGTGCACGGTTTGCCAAGGTCGCAAAAGGGGAAACGACGCCATTTGGGGTGTTCGTGGATCGATTAACGAAGGTGTCGCATTTTATTCCGCATAGGAAGGATGATCTGGTGGAGAAGTTAGCAACGTTTTATGTGGATAACATAGTACGACGTCGTGGTGTGCCCCGCAGCATCGTGAGTGACCGAGATGGGCGGTTCACGTCCAATGATTGGAGGCTGGTGCAACAAATGTTGGGAACAAAGTTGAAATTCAGCACAGCCACCCATCCGCAAACGGATGGGCAGACCGAGAGGGTTAATAGAACCATGGAAGACATGCTCCGCATGTGTGTCTTGGGTTTTGGAAAGCAATGGGAAGACCACCTTTATTTGGTGGAGTTCGCATACAACAACAGCTACCAAGCAAGTATCCAGACGACGCCCTTCGAGGCCCTATATGGTAGCAAATGTCGCACGCCGTTGTCTTGGTTAGTAACGGGTGAGTTAAAGTTGTATAAGCGATCGGAAGTGGAGGATGCTACTTCTTTGGTGAGAATGATTCGGGAGAGGTTGCTTAACGCTCAGGACCAGCAAGCAAAGTACTGTAATGCCAAGCACAGGAACGTGGAGTTCGCTGTGGGCGATTATGTATACTTAAAGATCAAGCCGTTCAAGGGTGTCTCGCGGGTGTGACGATTGAAAAAGCTAAGCCCGAGGTACCTTGGACCGTTCGAGGTTCTGGAGCGAGTTGGAGAAGCGGCCTATAGGTTGAAGCTTTCAGTGGAGCTAAGTGGTTTACACGATGTATTCCACATTTCGGAGCTTCGGAAGGAGGTGCAAGAGCCTACGCAAATGATCGCGGTCGATCAAGTGCCGGTGGATAGTGGGTTAACGACAAAGGTCAAGCCCATGCGGATTGAGGACTCGGAGGTCAAGCGACTACGCAATAAAGAGATCAGGATGGTCAAGGTCCGGGGGGTCAATTGCGGTCGTGAGGAGCTCTCTTGGGAGCGAGAGCAGACTATGCTTGACGAGTATCCGAAGTTGTTCCACTCAGGTACAAGTTTTGTTTTGTATGCCTTTCCTTATGTAATTTCGTGGGCGAAATTCTTTTAAGAGGGGGAGAGTTGTAACACCCCAAAACTCAATATAGCGAAGGGGGGGACGTTTTGGGCCAGTTTGGGTTCTGGCAGAAGGCACACGGCCTGGGACACGGGCGTGTCCCAGGCCGTGTCGACCCGTGTCGACACTTAGCCGTGAAGTCGTCGAGTTACACTCGACGATTCGTCGAGAATGGGCACAAGGCCTGCGACACGGGCGTGTCGCAGGGCGTGTCGACCCGTGTCGACGATCGTCCCGGGGAGTCGTCGAGATTCACTCGACGATCGTCGAGACAAGGCACACGGCCTAGGACACGGGCGTGTCCAAGGCCGTGTCATCGAGTCGTCGATCTTCCCTCGACGAAATGTCCCGTGTACACGGCCTGCGGCCCAGGCGTGTCAAGGTGACACGGGCAAGGACACGGGCGTGTCATAGAACCCGTGCAGTGCTCGGGTTGAAAATGGGGGAAAATCATGGGGTACACGGCCGGCTACACGGCCGTGTCAGCTGGAACACGGGTGTGTCAGCTCGAACACGGGCGTGTTCGATACCCGTGTGAGGTTCCAGGAGATTCGATTTTGACGGCGAATGCGGCACACGGCCCTGGACACGGGCGTGTGCCAGGCCGTGTTCGGCCCAGATTGGGCATTTCAGCCCCGAATCAAAGCCGCTCGTTTTCTTAGGTTGAGATCCAACGGCTGGGGGTTGTTACTGAGAGGATATACCCGTGAGTTGACTTGGAAATCCATCATTTTCTTACCTTATCATCTCTCCAAGTCCTTGGAGAAAGAGGAGAGCCATTGGAGGAAGAAGAACTAGATCCCGCCATTGGAGGAGCTTCGGAGCTCCGAATCGCGAGCCGACTCCGGATCCACGGAGGCAACGCAAGTGCGGTGATTTCTATCCGATTACTTTTCGATGGCGCCAAAGAGGAACTCAAGGGTAACGATCCTCATCTTGAGCATGAATAGCTCTCTTTCTTAGCATAGGAAGCCCGCTCTCGCGAGTTTGCGAAGAGTTGGAGGCGTTCCTTCGGGTAGATATGTGAAGTACCCGTTGTTTAGAGTCCGTATGCGAGAACGGACATAGGCATGATGTGTGAAGCCTACCCGGACATGTTAGTCTGGATCGGTGATGTTGCATTGCATAAGGCCGGAGAAGACTCCGTGCTATTGGTTGTTTTCGGGTTTTCTACGCGGTAGATTGCAGTAGGGAGCCTTGGGGACTAACCCAAAGGTGCACCCGGAAAACTGGGTGGATACGAGATCTTGCCAGCTTGGTGGCCTGAGAGCCAACTCGAACATAACTGAGTTATTTGACTTGCGGTAGAATGGGACTCGGTGAAAGTTTGACCCGCGCAAATGGCTTAAATTGTCGTTGCGAAGTGAGCACGGGTTAGATGGAGCCGTACCCGCTTTATGTCGTTCGGTTAGAGAGACCTAAGGTTACGTGGCACTCGCCGTTGGCATAGATGTGAGTCTTCGGCGGTCAATGGCTTAAATTGACGTGACCCATGCCATGAAGACAAATTGCTCATAGGTTTGGCCGTCTAAGTGGCGGTGGTGAGTCCGGAATGTTAATGGCTTTAATTGACGTGACATCGACCGGTTCACCGAGAATGTGCCCTGAGTGCACGGGGCGTGCGGCCGTACGAGCCAACGTCTGTGATGAAATGGCTATGGTTATATTCATTGCTCGCTTATGCTAATGAAATGCAGGGAAGGAGCATCGCCGCCCCGAGTTGGGGGCGGGATCGTTATAATTTGGTCAGCATTGCTGACCGTTGCCTTGTTTTACCACCGTGCGGTGGTTTGTTGCTTGCAGGTGCAGCTGGACCAAGCAGTCAATAGCGGGCTAAAGCCCTTTTTGCGAAGCTGGCCCTCGAAGGCCCAAGTAGAAGTGTTTACTGCTTTATTCACGTATGACCGGCCTGCATGCCGTGGTTTGTAAAACATGTAATTTTCAAGTGAAACACTTTGTAAGGCCTTAAGGCCGGTTTTGGGTATTTTGTATAACATTCCTAAATTGTACTAGTGGACATTCGTGCTTGATGCTGGGTTCTTGTTTACAACTCTTATAAACTGCTTCCACTAGAATGCTCTGTGTAGGACGTTGAGATTGGTTGGATGGTTTCCATAAGTAACCACCCGGTCTGTCTGTGGTATATGACGTCGGGCCCCGGCCGGACCTACTGCTATATACTATGCGACGGATAGGGGGTGTTACAGGCTCGACGTTTCTGTCTTGGGTTGCGTGTTTCCTTAGGATTGTTAGTGTGACTTTTCCCCTGGGGGGGGGGGGTATTGGGTGTTCAGCTAGTTTTTGCATGCCGACTCTTGGGTTGTGGTAGGTGGTGGAGTTTTGGTGCCTCTGGAGGGGTGGTTTTGTGTGGAGAGCTATGGCCACCGCCTTTTGCCCCGGTTTGGGTTGGCGTGTGTGGGACCTTAAAGCTGCCACTGTTTGACCCCTTAGCCCTTTTTGGATCTGATTTCGGTTATGTATTCAGATCCATGTTTTGACCACTGCCATTAACCCACGTGTTAGGACTGTTAGTTCCTTTCCTATTTTATGCCTTTTTCTTCTGGCATATATGTATATGTCTTGTTGCTATTGCAGGCTCTTTTGTAGGGCATATTGCTTTTATTGCTCGTACTTGGTGTGCTTTGCTGTGCTTTAGACAATGCTCTTTTCTTACTGTCATGCCCTTTCTTTTGCTTATAGCAGTTTGTTGCCGGGTTGGTAAACCCTTCTTACTTGCTCATAAATCTAATGCTCTATTTACCTTTTTTGATTATTTTCTTGCTGAGGTGTTCTTTTCTTGAATGCCTCAGATCCAGATCGTAGCCAGTTCAGCGGCTAGTTCTTTTGGAGGGGCTTGTTGGTGGCCTCTTGGGTAGCTGAGATAGCTGATCCCCGATTTTGTGAGGTAGTTCTTTACCTTTCTGTATAGACATACATACTCACCAGTGGGTTCGTGTCAGGTTGTTGATGCCCACTGGTGGCTTCTTGCGATGCTGGGTATGAACTTAAACTGTTATTTTTGCCTATTTGTGGTTGTTTACTTGCTTCTGAGAAGGATTTATTCTAGGTTGCATGTTAGATATTTTAAACCCTAAAAGCATTACTATATGTATCTCATGCATAACATATTTATAAAAACAAGACACTATTTTTTCCTTAGCGTAAAAGATTATCTTTCATATATACTATATTCACTTTAGAGTCGTGCATACCATGAGTCGTCCCTCGGGGACACTTATGCTCATTTAGGGTGTCAACTTAATTGAACCAAAGTATTTTCTGCTACGTATAAATATACTTTTAATTGTGGACTAGCTGATCCACCGTGCTGAGGGATACAACCATTAAATATAACTTGTTTTCTTTCATATTAATCTATGATTTTCCTTAAAAAATCTAAGGTCTGGGATTTTGCCTGAATGTGTGCAGTTATCCCCTGCATGACGTGGCATCACAATACGTGTTTTTCTTGCTCTGATACGATTTTATCGTTGAGAAAATGCGGGTTGTGACACATTAGTCAGCCCAAACGACATGACCGTAAACTCGTAATGCCCGTGTCTCGTACTGAACGCTGTCTTCGGGATATCACTCTCCCTTATTCGCAGCTGATATTACCCGGACATGAGATCCAACGTTGAGTACACAGTCGACCCGACCAACTGATCAAAAAGATCATTGATCCGGGGGATCGGGTACTTGTTCTTTTCCGTCAATTTGTTGAGCTCCCGATAATCAATACATAGCCTCAAGCTTCCGTCCTTCTTCTTAACAAAGAGGACCGGCACGCTCCAAGGTGAAGAACTTGGACGCACATACCCTTGCTCCAACAACTCTTGCAGTTGAACCTTCAGCTCCACCATTTCCTTAGGTGCTAGCCGATATAGAGAGTGTGACACAGGCTTTGCACCTGGTACGAGCTCTATCGTAAAAATCTATCTCCCGCTATGGCGGGGCTCTAGATAGATCGCTAGGGAACACATCAGGGTACTCCGATACCACTGAAATACTGTCCAACGCGGGCTTAGGCTTTGCAACCTCCACTAGTGTAAAGAACAGTTCTGCACCGGCACCGCCTTCACCACATGAAGAGCAGACATTAATGTCTTGCTCGACCCCTTCAAGCCCGTGAACGTCGTCACACGACCTGATCCCAGCTTGACTTCCTTGCTACCACAATCAATATAGGCTCGCTGCTCCGAGAGCCAGTCCATGCCAAATATTACGTCGAACTCCTCCAGCGGCAGTAGTGACGTTAGCAAATGGAACTCCTGACTCCCAATCCAAACCTAAGCGCAACAAATTCTACCCGCGCACATTGAGCACCATTGGACCACAACACATCCAATTTATCTCTTACCATCGAAGGAGGTACTCCGATGCGCAATATAATTCCTAAATAAAGGAATGCACAGCTCCCTAAACGAACGGTGCTCTCGCCAGATAAACTAAAATCAGAACAAAGCTTAGCACAAGTAGTTCTAAGCTAACATTCACAAGGGTGACAATTATTTAAGGCAAAACTATCTTTAAACCATACCTGTCCTTACGACGGCGTGCTTCCTCCCGGGCTTTAGGCACCCACGGGCATAATGCCCCGGCTCCCCATAGTTGTAACATGCGCCCGGGGTTTGGACTGTAGCTGCCCACGGAGCACCGAAAGGAGGGACTAGACCCAAAGTCCTAGCCTTCTTATACCACCTTCGATATCCTGACTTTGAGGTGTTCGACACTTTGAACGCCGTTTCCTTTGCACTAAACTCCTCAACTTCTCCTGATATAACTTTCTTTAACTTCTGAGCACCATTCCTACAGTCTCGAGAAAAGTGCCCTTCCTTGCCATAGTTAAAACAACCATGTGGAGTCTAACCAGTAGACATTTTAGACTTCTTGTTCCTCCTCCTTCGGTATGCAGACTTTGCAGAATCTGGAGAGTCTATTACACTGAACTCCGACGTCCGATTGACTTTTGCCAAATCTATTTCCAAAGATCTAGCCGATTCCACCAAGGCTCGGAATCCCAATAATTTTGGTCCTAGCAGCAGAACTCGCAATTCGCCGCGCAGGCCATTATAAAACCTATCGACCATCGACTGCTCGCTCTCCACTTCAGAGCCCGGCTACCGTCTTATCAACAGAAACGCTTGCAAATATTCCTCAACTGAGTGCGTACCCTGCATTAAGAGCATGTTCAACTGCTGCCCCAAAGGTCCTATAAATGCCGTTTGCTCCATCACACCACCCGACATTGGAATAATAGGGGACTGCACACGTCTTTCATTTTGTGCACCAATCGCAGTGAACACTGCTTCCACCACCAATCTTATGGTTTCAGCGGAGGGAAGGGTTGCAGGAGCGTCACCAGGTGCACTATAATCCTCAGAAATCGAATGTTCTGACGGCCCAGCACCGCTTTCGGTCACCTATAGTGGTACAAAACACCGTTAAGCGACCAAATAAAATTGCAAACAACAATTATAGGAACACGCAGGTTCACCAAACACATGTATTTTCATTCCTAAGTGGACATTCATGAGTTCTTTTACTGTTATAACGATGACGCACACAATGTGCTCACCAACCCTTAAAAAGAATTCACCCACAAATTCAGTTTAAGCCTGACCGAAACCAGTAGTCTGATACCAAATTGTAACACCCCCTATCCGTCGCATAGCATATAGTAGTAGGTCCGGCCGGTGCCTGATGCCATATACCATAGACAGACCGGGTGGTTACTCAATGGAAACCATCCAACCAATCATAACGTCCTACACAGAGCATTCTAGCGGAAGCAGTTTTAAAAGTTGCAATTAAAAGAACCCAGCAATAAGCATGAATGTCCACTAACAAGCCAAATAGGAATGAAGTACATACACAAGTACTGGCCTTAAGGCCTTACAAATGGTTTACTCTTATTACATGTTTTCCATACCACGACACGCAGGTCGGTCATACATGAACAAAAGCAAGTAAACACTCCAATTAGGCCTTCGAGGGCCGGTTTTGCAATTTGGGCTTTAGTCCGCTATTGACCGCTTGGTCCAGCAGCACCTGCAAGCAACAAACCACCGCACGGTGGCAAACAAAAGTAACAGTCAGTAATGCTGACCAAATTATAACGATCCCGCCCCAATTCGGGGAGGCGATGCTCCTTCCCTGCAATTTATTAGCACAACCAAGCACTATATATAAATACATTGCATCACAGGCATTGGCACACACGGCCACACGCCCCTTGCTCTCAGGGCACATTCTCGGTGATCACGGTCTAAGTCCGCCGACTCACCACCATCCCCGGGACGGCAATCTCTCGTGAGCAATTTGTCTTCCCGGCATGGGTCACGGTAATTAAAACCATAGACCGCCGAAGACCCTCATCTATGCCAACGACTCTAATCCGAACGACATAGAACGGGTACGGTTCCATCTAACCCGTGCTCACATCGCAACATTAATTCAAAACATATGCGCAGGTCAAACTTCTCCCGAGTCCCGTTTCCGTCACATATTTCACATAACCCAGTTATGTTCAAGTTGGCTCCCAGGCCTCCAAGTTGGCAAGATCACGCATTCTCCTAGTTTTCCGGGTACACCTTAGGGTTAATCCCCAAGGCTCCCTGTTGCAATCTACCACGTAGAAAACCCGAAAAACAAACATTCGCACGGAGTCTTCTCCAGCATATATGCAATGCAACATCACCGATCCAGACCAACATGTCCGGATAGGCTTCACACATCATGCCTATGTCCGTTATCGTTTACAGACTCTAAACAACGGGGACTATTCATGTCTACCCGAAGGAACGCCTCAAACCCACGGCAAACTCGCGAGAGCGTGCTTCTTTATGCAAAAGAAGTAGAGCTTCACATGCTCAAGTAGGGAATCGTTACCCTAGCGTTCTTCCTTGCGCCATGGAAAAGTACGCGGATGAAAAGCACTGCAATCTCCTTGCCTTCGTAGATCCGAAGTCGGCTCGCGATTTGGAGCTCTAAAACTCCTCCAACGACCGGATCTAAGCTTCTTCTTCCTTCTTTGCTCTCCTCTCTCTAGGATTTAGACAGAGAACCAGCAAAAAATAATAAGGGTTCTGAATCCCTTCTATCGGGTATAACCCTTTCGAGAATAACCACAACTGTCAGATCCCACTAAAAGAAACGCACGGCTACGATCCAGGTCCGGCATGGACGAATGGGGCTAAACACCGCATGGTACAACAACAGGAGCAGGACACGTCCGCGTCAATGTCAGAACTACTAGTCAACTCCCGCCAATCCCGTGTGTCGACATTCCGTGTCGACAGAGCTAATCATGCCACAAAGCCCCACGCTCGAAGATCGTTGAACAAAGATCGTCGACAGCTGCCAGAATCGTCGAACGGAGCTTCTCTGGCCAAATCGTCGAACGCGCCAAAATCATCGAACGCAAACTCTGGCCAAATCGTCGAACGCACCAAAATCGTCGAACGCAAACATCGACCAAATTGTCGACCGCAGAATTGACCAGATCGTCGAGCGCTGCTCGACAATCGTCCAACCCAGAGTGCTGGCTCGATCGTCGAACGCAGCATTGTGACGAGATCGTCGACCGCTGCTCGACGATCGTCGAACCCAGTTTTCTGCCTGATTATTTTTGCCAGAATTCTGAACTACCCCGACACGCCCTGGGACACACTCGTGTCCCAGGCCGTGTACCCCTGCCAAATTCCAAATTTGGTACAGATTCATCACCCGTCGCTCTTTTGAGTTTCGGGGCGTTACATTAATGGCGGAGAAAGATCAAACCAGAAATTCCGAGACCCCTAGAAAATCACGAAAATTGAATCTCTTACCGTAGGAATGATGGTCTAGGCGAGAGCACTCCAAATCCGCTTTCGGAATCGAATTCCGTCCACTAACGCTCCCAGAATCGGCGTCTGAAGGGTAGCAGGGTTGGCAGTTTTTCTTCCTCTCGACACTGCGACGATTATTCTTACAAGGAAGGAGACAATGAATAGTCTCTATTTTTGTCTAAGGCTTTATATAAATGCATGGACACGTCTTTTCAGCCCTAACTGCCACCTAAAACCACTTGATTCCTTACAAGCTTTATAAATTAATTAATTGCACCCATTATTATTAATACATCAAAACGATGCAAAAACCGAACCACCTCGGATTCCGACGAAATTCACACCGTAGCTAATTACCCACGCTACGAACACAATGGCAAAGTCGAAATCAACTTTAGACGAACAAAACTCGGGTTATCACTACCCGAAGCCAAAACATAAGCATCCCCCGAGAGTCCTCACCGGTCACCAAAACAGACCCGACTTGCTAGGGGATCTTGCCAAAAAAGATACCAACAACCACACAAGGAATCTAAAGAGCTAAGACCACGCTCTAACAAACGACACATGCCGGAAACACATCAATGTAACGCCCAATGAGAATTAAATAATCGCAGAAAAAATGGGGGCGTTACACATAGGGACTAAGTGGATCTACAAGAATAAGCTAGATGAGAGTGAGATCATAATTAAGAACAAGGCAAGGCTTGTAGCCAAAGGATACAGGCAGGAAGAGGGCATAGACTTTGATCAAACATTTGACCCTATGGTAAGGTTGGAAGCAATAAGGCTATTTCTAGCCTATGCAGCCTATCAGGGTTTCAAAGTGTTCCAAATGGATGTTAAGTCAGCCTTCCTGAATGGAGACTTAAAGGAGGAAGTCTATGTAGAACAGCCATCAGGTTTTATTGATCCACTCTATCCTAATTATGTGTATAGGCTTAGGAAAGCCCTATATGGTTTGAAACATGCCCCAAGGGCTTAGTATGAAACCTTGTCTACTTTCCTCATTGAGAACAAATTCTCAAGGGGGAAAATAGACAAAACTCTATTCCTTAGGGAATCCAAAGGGAAGATAATCCTAGTCCAGATATATGTTGATAACATAATATTTGGTTCTACTGAAAACAACCTTTGTAGGAAGTTTGCTAAACTTATGCAAGGGAAGTTTGAGATGAGCAGTATGGGAGAACTTAAGTTCTTCTTGGGACTCCAAGTAAGACAGACTAATGATGGCCTGTCCATATCTCAGTCTAAGTTCACCCAGGAGTTAATTAAGAAGTATGGTATGGAATCATCCACTACCATGAGAACTCCAATGGGGACAAGTATGCCTTTAAGCAAAGATGATGCAGGAAAACTTATAGATGAATCTTTATATAGAGGGATAGTTGGCTCCCTCCTTTATCTGACTGCTAGTAGACCTGACATCACGTATGTTACATGTGTCTATGCTAGGTACCAATCCTGCCCTAAAGAATCTCATTATACTGCTGTTAAGAGGATTTTGAGATATTTTAAGGGCACACCTAATCTGGGTCTTTGGTACCCTAAGAATAGAGATTTTCTACTGACTGGATATTCAGATGCAGACTTTACAGGATGCAAAGAAGATAGGAAAAGAACAACAGTAACTGTTAATTTCTAGGAGGAAGATTGGTGTCATGGAGCTGTAAGAAGCAGACTAGTGTGGCAATCTCCACAGCTGAGTCTGAGTATGTGGCTGCAGGGAGCTGCTGTGCACAGCTGTTGTGGATACAACATCAGCTTAAAGATTATGGTATCCAGGTAAGTAGAACCCCTTTATTCTATGATTCTACAAGTGTTATTTCTTTTGCTAATAATCCTGTTTCTCATAGTAGAACAAATAATATAGAAATAAGATATCATTTTCTTAGGGATCATGTAGAAAAAGAGGATATATGTTTAGAATTTGTCAATACAAGTTTTTAAATTGCTGATATGTTCACTAGGCCATTGGATAAAACTAAATTGAATAATTTTAAATTTGAATTAGGTATGATGAACATAGATTAGATTGACAAATTTGTCTAAGTAATTTTGTGTCGATAAAAAGAGGTGAAAGATATGGTACCTAAACACCTAGAGGGGGGGGGGGGTGAATAGGTGACCTAATCCTTTTTAAACTTTAATGGCAGCAGACAGTTAATATCACAGATTTCTAACTATTCTATCACAGCAAACACACAACATACACAACAATAATCACAGCACAACACAGCAGACACAGTGTTTTATAGTGGTTCCCCAAGATATGGGTACATCCACTTTCCCCCTTCGCCTATCTAGCAGTGTACTAGATTCGGCCAAACTTCTCCACTGTCTCAGAACCCAAATTGGTTCCTACACCTCAGGCCCAAGGCCTTACAACTCAGCTTTTCCCAAAGCCTACACTCAGCCACAAAGGCCTACACTCAGCCAATCAAGGCCTACACTCAGCCAACAAGGCCTACACTCAGAGATTTCAATCTCCTACACTCAGGCTCTCAAGCCCTACCCTCAGCCTTTATAAATACAGGCTTACAATTCACTCAGATCCAAAGGATCCTACAAGTTAAAATGATTTTACAAATATTAACTCTACAACTCAGAAACAAGAGAGGGGAGTTGAGAGTTTCTTGATGAGTTCTTGGAAGAACTCAGCTGGATCCAATTCTGACTTAGCTTTCTTCAAAGCTTCTTGAAAGTAGAACTGAATAAGAATGAATCCTTCTGCAGTTGTTCCTTGACCTCTGCCACTTAGAATTCAGAATAAATCTGAACCCTTCTTCTCAGCCTAGTTCTAAAGGCTGATTTCTTGGATGGAGCCCTCTCTCTCCAACTTCTTAGATCTGCACTTGGACTGCAAGATCTTCTTGTGTTGATACTCTATGTACCACTTTAACAACTTGTTTTTCAACAAACTGAACTCTGTTTCTGTAAACTGTAGGTGCCTATTTATAGGCCTTCTTCATGGTAACTGGCTGGTCCGGTCCATAACTGAATTCTGACATCTCTGACAGGTGCTGTAGACCGGCTGGAACGGCAGCTGTCATGTCATCTAGTCAGTTCTTGAAAATCTCTAACTGTCTGAAAGTGTCGAGACTTTCTATCTTTAAGTGTCGACACTTATAGTCCAAGTGTCGACACATGCTGTGTAAGTGTCGACACAAGTCTACAAGGTGTCGACACAACTCCTTGTATGTCTCGACACAGATTCTTCTTCAGGTGTCGACACTGAAATTGAGTGTCGACACAAGTACTTGATCTTCTATCTTTAACTGAATTCTTCTAAGTGTCGACACATCACCTTTTGTGTCGACACAACTTCTTGTGTTGAATCTGTTAAGTGTTGACACAGCTTCTTGGTGTCGACACATAGTCTTCTATGTTGATACTTGGTAAGTGTCGACACAGCTCCTTGTGTCGACACTTGATTCTTCTGTTGAGACTTCAGCTGAGTGTCGACACATTCCCTTAGTGTCGACACTTGTACTTAGAATATTTTGGAGATAATTCTGTTCTTTGCTAAGTGTCGACACAGCTCCTTGTGTCGACACTTGATTCTTCTGTTGAGACTTCAGCTGAGTGTCGACACATTCCCTTAGTGTCGACACTTGTACTTAGAATATTTTAGAGATAATTCTGTTCTTTGCTAAGTGTCGACACAGCTCCTTGTGTCAACACTTTCTTCAAGTGTAGAGTCTTCAGCTGAGTGTCGACACATTGTCCTAGGTGTCGACACTTTCTTCATGTGTTGACTCTTCTGTTGAGTGTCGACACTTTGTTCTTAGTGTTGACACTTTAACTTAGTCTCTGCAGACTTTTGCTGAGTGTCGACACAGCTCCAAGTGTCGACACTTTCTGGTGTAGAAACAGCTTCACTGGGTGTCGACACAGCTCCTTGTGTCGACACTGTCTGTCTGGTGTCGACTCTGCATCCCAGGTGTCGACACAATGACTCCAAGTGTCGACACTGCTTGTCTGGGTGTCGACACAAGCTTTCTTGAGTGTCGACACTTTCCCTCTGGGTGTCGACACATGGACTTAGAAACTTTTTGCTTCAGTCCAGTGATTACTTAACCTGCGCAAGAAAACTCAACATACATCAAATACATTATGATGTATATCATTGAGTTGAGTGAGGCTTCTTCAAATCAGGTACATTTAACCAATGTACCCAACAATCTCCCCCTATTTGGAGAAGTCATAACCCTTAGTCAATGATATACACCATTTATAATTAAAAATTACAAAGTGATGTAAAGCAGGATAAAGTAAAGCAGGGTTAACATAACATGTATAAATCACACATGTATACACATACATCAACACAGAACAATTAAGAAATAGACATATTCACAGAACAAACATGAATTATATTGATCATATATTGTTCTAACATTTGTCTTATACATTTCCAGTAGTTCACAAAAATGTTTTACATTCAAAAGATTACAAAATAATCTTCAAGTAAATTCTTAATCTATTTCTGATCTGGTTCCTTGATAACTATTCCCTTGCCAGCTTGGACTTTTGCTTGAACAGGAGCATCAACAGTTTCAGCATCAGCAGGCTTCTTGCCTTTCAGATCTTTCTTTTTGAGCTCTTCAGCTTTGATCTTCTGTCTCTCAAAATAATGGTATGGCTTAGGAAAGTACTTGTTAGGCTCCACTGCAGTAGGAGGTAGCTTTCCCATCTTTGCCTTCCTTCTATACTGAACTATTGCTTCCTGCCTGATCTCATGTTTTCTCCATTCAGCTTCAGAAAACCACTTGTTCCTGTCATGAGTGTTATCCTTGGCAGCTTTCCAGGCAGTTAATATTATATTCCTAGAGGTAGGGCTCCACTGTTCAAAGTCTGGCCTTTATTCTGCTTGTTCCCTAAACCTCTTCTTAGACAACCTTGTCTCTTCCTCCTTCTGTAATACCTCTTGCATGGCTTCAGTAATAGGCTGAACCACTTTATCCAGAATAACATTAGACTTCCCTTCAGTTGGGCTATACATCTGATGAATATCAGCTTGCACCATGTCAAAATCTGGTGGAGGATAGATCACTTGGGCTACCTCTGGTTGCTCACCTCCAAGATATGCAGGTTGAATTCCAGATTCAGCAACATTGTCATCATCATAGAGTGGAGGATAGCCCAATGTAGCTCTGATGGAATTTGATATCCACTTTGCATGGTCAGAGCTAGCTTTGACTAAAACCCTCTCCCCCTTTATGACTTCTCGAGACATATGATCTCTGACATCATCCTTTTGAAATCTGATTTGACTATCCAAGTATCTGATTCCATCTTTAAATAATGGTTTAAGCTTTTGAAGTTGTTCTGATATGGATTTCTGGGAGGCTTGGATAGCAATCTTTACAGCAGTAAGTTCTTCTTAAAAGACTTTATCAAATTCAGCTTTAGCAGCAGCAGTAGATGTAGAAGGTTCAGCAGCCTTGTTCTTTAACTCAGTGACAATAGCATTATGTGAAGCTGTAAGATTGTCATTCATTCTAAGTTGATTTTCAAGAACATATCCTTGTTTCAATGCTATGTCATCCACCTGTGCCTTGATCTTTTCCTGATGAGTGGCCAAGTACACCACTGCATTGCCACCCTTGTGGAAACATTCAGTCATCTCCTTCTTGTTGAGATTCATCTCAAACCTGATGGATTTTATATCCTGGGCCAGATCAAATTCGAGTGATTTCTGCCCTTCATCTACATACTTCTCTATGGCCTGCCTTTGCTCATCCAACTTTATCTGTAGTGCAACCATTAAAGCACTATAATCAGCAGTTGGAGCTTGCTGAACTATAGGCTGTGGTGCAATTGATTGTAAAGCCTTTTTGTAACTTTGATTCCTTCTCTTGAAGACATAAAGCTTCTTTTTCTGTGCCCTTGCAGCCTCCTTATCTTCAGATTCTGAGGAACTGGCTATCTCAACTCTCTCCTTAGGGCTTTGAGGCTTCTCAGGTTGTTGCCTTATATGCTCTTCTAGAACTTGCACTTGCTCCCCCTCAAGAGCAGCATTCTCTTCTGCAGCAGTATCAGCTTCCTTATCAAAATCTGCTTGATCCAGATTTAGGAACAAGTCTTCCAGTGTGTATTCTGGTGGTGAAGAAGCTGGAGAAGTTCTTGGTTCTTCAACCACAGGATCAGGAATTACTTCAACAGCAGATGTGTCTTCTATAATAACATCTGGAGCTTGACTATTCAGCTGAGTATGCTGATTAACATCAGATAAATCAGCATCTTCCATAGAAAAATCTAAAGTGTTTAGTTCAGTGAGTACCTCTTGAATGATGGTGGTGGCTTGCTCACTTTCCAGTGTAGATGGTGCTTCTACAACTGGAGGCTCCCCCTTGCTTTGATCCCTGTGGATGGGGCTAGCTTGTGGTAGCTCCCCCTGGATCTCTGCATCAGCTGGAGGAGCAGGAGACTTCACTGCAGGCTCTTCCTCTTGGTCATCTGGAGTGAAAACAACTTGTTCTTCACTTTCAGAACTACTAATGGACTCTTGTGCCACTGAAGTAGTTTTTCTCTTTTTATTTGGAGGAATCTCCTTCTCAGTAACTGTCTTCTCTGGGGTTGGCATTTCCTTGGACAACACCCTGTCCCATCTAGAAAAGATCCTTAGATCCATCTTCCTCATGTGGTTTATCTTGCTACCTGCAGCAGTACTCATTACCTCTAGTATCACACCAGCAAGGTAGAGACTTAAGATTCTGCCCAGGTTGGGCTTCTTCAGACTTTCCTTAATCTTGTCAAACACTATAACTGACCAATCAGTTCTTATAGTGAAGATAATTCTTGTCATTATATTGAACATGGAGGCAGACACTCTGTCATGCCCTCCTGGCTTACTGAGTAAGACCTTTCCCACTATCTCAGACAGGAATTTGCCTTGGCTGTTCATGCCCTTCCTGTTAAACACAGAGCCTATCTTCATTTTTGGATCAAGTCCACACCAGGTTAGAGCTTCCCTGGTCCTTGAAGCTGTAACGTCTTCTTCTTCTTGAGTTTTTGGAAGCTGTAGAATCTTCCTCAGACTTTTGGGGGATACCTTAACCCTTGCACCATGAACTCTGGATTTGATTTTGTATCCAGATTCATCTATCTGAGCTCCATTAAGGAATTCAAGCACCTCCTTCTTCCATATATTAGATGGTTCAGACACTAGATATTCTAGTCCAGAATCAGTGACTAGGGTTACGACCGACTTGATTTCTTGATCTGCATCGTCGAACGCGCCGCGCACTAGCTCATATCCTTCGTTAACGTTCTCCTCAAGCTTTGGCGCCATTAGGGTTTGTAGAATTTGTCTTTAGAAAAGAGAGGTGTCGACACAGAAGTTTGAGTCTCGAAACTGTGAAAGCGTGTCGACAAACAAAGACAGAACCCTATTTATACCTTTCTGATTTTGAAGATGAACAGGCGGGACAGCTAACTTAAAATATGTCGACACTGGTAATAAGTGTCGACACTGACTTATAATGTCTCGACACATATGTGTCGACACAAGTTTAGTCAACAGATTTTATGTGTCGACACATGTTTATGTGTCGACACAACATAACTCGACACATTGTCGAGACTTTACTTAGAAAAATTCTGAGTAAAACTTAAGTGTCGACATCATATTGGATGTGTCGACACCTACTTGACATGTGTCGACACTAACATTCTGAAGTGTCGACACCACATTCCTAGATGTGTCGACATCTTTTTCCTGAAGTGTCGACACCACTATTCTGTGTCGACATAGACTTGTCTATGTGTCGACACCTTTTTACTTAGCCAATTTTAATTCTGTAAACTTACTCTAAGTTTATCATTCCTAGTTCAATTTTGAATCTGTTGAACTTAGCTTCTTCTAGGGGCTTAGTAAACATATCAGCTATTTGATTATCAGTTTTAACATATTCTAATAAAATATCTTCTCTTTCTACATGCTCCCTAAGAAAATGATATTTAATTTCAATATGTTTTGTTCTACTATGTGATACAGGGTTATTAACTATTGAAATAACACTTGTAGAATCACAGAAAAGTGGTGTTCTACTTACCTGAAATCCATAGTCCTCTAGCTGATGTTGTATCCACAGAAGTTGAGCACAGCAACTTCCTGCAGCCACATACTCTGACTCTGCTGTGGAGATAGCCACACTAGTTTGCTTTTTGCTACTCCATGAAATTAGTCTCCCACCTAGGAATTGACAGGTTCCAGTAGTGCTTTTTCTATCTTCTTTGCATCCTGCAAAGTCTGCATCTGAATAACCTGTTAGATCAAAATCTCCATTCCTAGGGTACCAGAGGCCTAGATAGGGAGTGCCCTTTAGATATCTCAATATTCTTTTGACTGCTGTCAAATGAGACTCTTTAGGGCAGGCTTGATACCTGGCACAAACACATGTAGCATACATGATGTCAGGTCTACTAGCAGTCAAGTATAATAGGGAGCCAACTATCCCTCTATACAAGGTTTCATCTACAGGTTTCCCTGCATCATCCTTGCTAAGAGACATACTTGACCCCATAGGAGTCTTCATGGTGCTGGATGAATCCATACCATACTTCCTTATGAGTTCTAGGGTGAACTTGGACTGACAAATGGATAAACCACTCTCAGTCTGTTTAACTTGGAGACCCAAGAAAAACTTCAGCTCTCCCATACTACTCATCTCAAACTGACCTTGCATAAGTTTTGCAAACTTTTTGCAAAGGCTGCTTTCAGTAGACCCAAATATAATGTCATCTACATATATTTGGACTAGTATTACTTTGCCTCTAGATTCCCTAAGAAATAGAGTCTTATCTATTTTCCCCCTTGAGAATTTGTTCTCAATGAGGAAACTAGATAGGGTTTTATACCAAGCCCTAGGTGCTTGCTTTAACCCATATAAAGCTTTCCTAAGTCTATAGACATGATGAGGTAGAGTTGGATCAACAAAACCTGAAGGCTGTTCCACATAGACTTCTTCCTTAAGATTACCATTTAGGAATGCTGACTTGACATCCATTTGGTAAACCTTGAATCCTTGATAGGTTGCATAGGCTAAGAACATCCTTATGGCTTCCAGTCTGGCTACTGGAGCAAAGGTTTGATCAAAATCAATACCTTCTTCTTGCCTATATCCTTTAGCAACCAGTCTAGCCTTATTCTTAATGATGACCCCTTGTTCATCCATCTTATTCATGTAGATCCACTTAGTTCCTATTATATTGTGGTCTTTAGGTTTAGGAACTAATTCCCAGACCTTGCACCTCTTGAACTGATTAAGCTCTTCTTGCATTGCTTCAGTCCATTGTGGATCCAGTATTGCTTCTTCAAATTTCTTAGGTTCAACTTGAGACAGAAAGCTGGAGTAGATTGCTGCATTTATGTATCTGCTCCTGGTTTGTACTCCTTGTCTTGGATCTCCAATAATCTGCTCTACTGGATGATCTCTTAGATGCCTGTTGGCTGGAGGCATCCTAACTTCTGGTTGAACCTCTTCAGCATCTCCATCATACTGTACTCCTTGTATTTCTTCAGCAATTGGCACATGTAGTTCTCCCCCTGGACAACAGCTACTGTCATTTACTTGCTGTCTTGCAGCAGACACTTCTTCTATAGTCAGCTTGTCCATTTTCTTTGTCAAACCTGTGGGGCTGCATACACTACTAGACAACTCATTATTAATAAGTTTAGTCTCATCAAAAACTACATGCACAGATTCTTCTACAACTTATGTAGTCAAGTTGTAGACTCTATAAGCCTTACTGTTATTGCTGTACCCAACAAAAATTCCCTCTTGGGACTTGGCAGCAAACTTAGTCAAGTAAGACTTCCCATTGTTAAGTATGAAGCATTTGCAACCAAAGATCCTGAAATAGGATATGTTTGGTTTCCTGCCTTTCACAACTTCATAGGGGGTCTTATTGAGCCCTTTAGTGATGGTAGCCCTATTTATAACATGGCATGCAGTGTTAACTGCTTCAGCCCAGAAATACTCTGGCAGTGATGTATCACTTAGTAGGGTCCTACCAGCCTCTATCAAGGTCCTATTCTTCCTCTCAGCAATGCCATTTTGCTGAGGTGTTCTAGGTGAAGAAAATTCTTGAAATATCCCAAAGTCTTCACATAGTTTTGTCATGCTATCAGACTGAAATTCAGTACCATGGTCACTTCTAATCTTGACCACTGTACTATTTAGTTCATTCTGAATTTGCTTGACAAAGCTATATAAGACACTAGGTGTTTCAGATTTCTATCTTAAGAAGAACACCCAGGAAAACCTTGAGTAGTCATCCACAACTACAAGGGTATAGACCTTCCTACCTAAGCTGTGAACTGGCATTGGACCAAAGAGATCCATATGCAAGAGGTATAAACACCTCACAGCATCTTTGTTTTCTATGCTTCTAAAGGTGTATTTAGTCTGCTTGCCCTTTTGACAAGCTGAGCAAATACCATCTTTAACACACTTAACTTGAGGACCATTCCTCACTAACTCTTTGCTAAAGAGTTTTCTAATAGTCTTGTAGTTAAGATGGGCAAGCCTCTTGTGCTATTTGACACAATGAGAGACCGTCTCATCAGCTACAAGACAAACTGGAGAACCATTGTTCTCAATCATAATGTCTAGGCAATAGACATTCCTCTTCCTATAACCTGTCAAAATGATCTCTTGATCACTTGACCTCTTGATATGACAACCATTTTTAACAAATGAGATGTCATACCCTACATCACTTAATTGACTTATACTTATTAGGTTGTGTTTCAACCCTTTAACATAAGCCACTTGAGTAATGGTAACCAAGTTGCTAGAAATGTTACCAAATCCTTTGATGATTCCTTTTTCAGAACCACCAAAGGTGACTTTTGGACCATCTTTTATTGGTATGTAGTCCTTTAGTAATCCTCTAGTTCCAGTCATATGTCTGGAACATCCACTGTCCAAGTACCATGTTGGGGTATGGCCACTTGGACTCACCTGCAAAACAGATTAATGAACCTTAGAACCCAAAGAATTCTTGGGTCCTTGGTACTTGTTAGTTTGCAATCTGACAAAGCTACCTACTGGCTTTCCAACAGGTAGTTTGGTACTCACTTTGGCACTAGCATTGTGCCAACAATACACTGCAAAATGGCCAACTTTGCCACAACACCAACATTCAAACTTATTGTACCTTTGCTTAGGTACTGTCTTGGCTGTCTTGTCTACAGCAGACTTGTTGAATGTTGGTGCTTTGCCCTTGGACTTAGACTTGGACTGCTCAGTCCTTGCAGGTCTAATAAAGCCCAGTCCAGCCTTGCCTTTATGATGAACAAATTCATCAATTAAAGGTAGCACTGACTTAGGTTTAGAAAACCTAGCAACAAGCTCTCCCTCTTTCTGAAGATTAATCTCCAGACTCTTGATTTGATCATTTTTAAAAGTGATAGTCCCCATCTGAATCACTGTAATGTGTTTCAGCCTGGCTATCTCATTGAGCTTTTGATCAAATTGCTTCTCAGAATCTGTTGCAGCAGCTTTAAGATCAGCAATTTCCTTTGCCTGACTTTGGCTAGGGACTTGCTTTTCTTGTAAGCTTGCAACAGCACCTTATATTCATCTATAAGCTGATGAATATCACCCTCAGACTCAGATACACTTTCATCACTTGATGAAGATGAATCTGATTCTGAACTGGAACAAGAAACTGAACTTAGAGTTGAACTTTGTACCTTACTGGGTCCTGGCTGCTCCAGGATTTTGTCACTCTCAGTCAATGCCATCAGTCCTTGGCACTGACAGTCTTCTTGTTCATAGATAGACTCCATTATCTGCATGAATTCTTCTTCTTCTTCTTCAGCAAACAGCCCTATGTAGGCCTCAGCCTCAGACTCAGTTTCTGAAGAAGAGATATCTGATAGAGTCTTCTCCTTCTTGGAAACAAAAGACTTTTCTTTCTTGCCTTTGAAATAAGTCTTTTTCCTGTCACTAGATTCTTTCCTCTTTTCAGGACAGTCTGTAATAACATGGCCCTGTCTATTACAGCAATAGCACACTATCTTTGAACTAGTTGCCTTGCTTGACTTTGTCCTCTTCCTGTCTTTCTTTGAAGGCTTTTTCTCCTGATAAAAGACTTCCTTTCCCTTTGAAGTAGAAGGTCTTGACCTCCACTGTTTCTTCTTCAAGAATTTCTGAAAGTGTCTAGTGAAGGCAGCAAAGTCTTCATCACTTTCACTGCTCTCAGTCTTTGTGCTGACTGACTCATCTGACTCTGATTCAACTTCCTTTGGAGGTGGAGTTGATGACTTATTCCTGCATTTTCTGGAGGCATCTGTCTTGAAGGCTACTGTTCTTTCCTTGTGCTCAGTTCTTGCTGATTTCTCCTCCTCTTTCCTCACTGTCAATTGCATTTCATAAGACAATAACTTGCCAAACAGTGTAGGTGGAGGAATTTCACCCAACTTAGCCATTTCTCTTATGGCACAGATCTTGGTGTCCCAATCTTTGGTTAGGGACCTTAGGAACTTGTCATTTAGTTCATAGTTACTGAACTCTCTTCCATAAGACATGAGTTCATTCACTATTCTGTAGAACTTCTTATAGCACTCAGTTATGCTATCACCTTTTGCTTGTCTAAAACTCTCATACTCCTGATTTAGCAAGGATTTTCTATCTTGTCTAACTTCTTCAGATCCTTCCATATACACTATAAGAGTGTCCCACATCTCTTTGGCTGTCTTACAGTGTATAAGATTCTGAAATGTTGCATCATCTATGACACTCACTATAATGTTTTGTGCCCACTTGTCCATGGTGGCTAGGACAATCTCATCCTTAGTCATTTCAGAGAAATCCTTTGGAGTTCTCTGATTTGCATCTAGAACAGATATCTTCATGGGCACATAAGGCCCTTCCTTTACTGTGATGTAGATTCTAGGGTCTGAGGCCTCCATAAACAACCTTACCCTTTCCTTCCAGATCCCAAAGATCTCTTTCCTGCATATGGGCAATTTCATGGAACCCAATTCCTTGTGATTCTCAGACGAACCCATGTTTCTTGATTTTCTTGAATCTGTATTTTGCCTTACACTGAATCTGCCAAATAGGATCACAGATTTCTAACTATTCTATCACAGCAAACACACAGCATACACAGCAACAATCACAGCACAGCATAGCAGACACAGTGTTTTATAGTGGTTCCCCAAGATATGAGTACATCCACTTTCCCCCTTCGCCTATCTAGCAGTGTACTAGATTCGGCCAAACTTCTCCACTGTCTCAGAACCCAAATTGGTTCCTACACCTCAGGCCCAAGGCCTTACAACTCAGCTTTTCCCAAAGCCTACACTCAGCCATAAAGGCCTACACTCAGCCAATCAAGGCCTACACTCTGCCAACAAGGCCTACACTCAGAGATTTCAATCTCCTACACTCAGGCTCTCAAGCCCTACCCTCAGCCTTTATAAATACAGGCTTACAATTCACTCAGATCCAAAGGATCCTACAAGTTAAAATGATTTTACAAATATTAACTCTACAACTCAGAAACAAGAGAGGGGAGTTGAGAGTTTCTTGATGAGTTCTTGGAAGAACTCAGCTGGATCCAATTCTGATTTAGCTTTCTTCAAAGCTTCTTGAAAGTAGAACTGAATAAGAATGAATTCTTCTGCAGTTGTTCCTTAACCTCTGCCACTTAGAATTCAGAATAAATCTGAACCCTTCTTCTCAGCCTAGTTCCAAAGGCTGATTTCTTGGATGGAGCCCTCTCTCTCCAACTTCTTAGATCTGCACTTGGACTGCAAGATCTTCTTGTGTTGATACTCTATGTACCACTTTAACAACTTGTTTTTCAACAATCTGAACTCTGTTTCTGTAAACTGTAGGTGCCTATTTATAGGCCTTCTTCATGGTAACCGGCTGGTCCGGTCCATAACTGAATTCTGACATCTCTGACAGGTACTGTAGACCGGCTGGAATGGCAGCTGTCATGTCATCCAGTCAGTTCTTGAAAATCTCTAACTGTCTGAAAGTGTCGAGACTTTCTGTCTTTAAGTGTCGACACTTATAGTCCAAGTGTCAACACATGGTGTGTAAGTGTCGACACAAGTCTACAAGGTGTCGACACAACTCCTTGTATGTCTCGACACAGATTCTTCTTCAGGTGTCGACACTGAAATTGAGTGTCGACACAAGTACTTGATCTTCTATCTTTAACTGAATTCTTCTAAGTGTCGACACATCACCTTTTGTGTCGACACAACTTCTTGTGTTGAATCTGTTAAGTGTCGACACAGTTTCTTGGTGTCGACACATAGTCTTTTATGTTGATACTTGCTAAGTGTCGACACAGCTTCTTGTGTCGACACTTGATTCTTCTGTTGAGACTTCAGCTGAGTGTCGACACATTCCCTTAGTGTCGACACTTGTACTTAGAATATTTTGGAGATAATTCTGTTCTTTGCTAAGTGTCGACACAGCTCCTTGTGTCGACACTTGATTCTTCTGTTGAGACTTCAGCTGAGTGTCGAAACATTCCCTTAGTGTCGACACTTGTACTTAGAATATTTTGGAGATAATTCTGTTCTTTGCTAAGTGTCGACACAGCTCCTTGTGTCGACACTTTCTTCAAGTGTAGAGTCTTCAGCTGAGTGTCGACACATTGTCCTAGGTGTCGACACTTTCTTCATGTATTGACTCTTCTGTTGAGTGTCGACACTTTGTTCTTAGTGTCGACACTTTAACTTAGTCTCTGCAGACTTTTGCTGAGTGTCGACACAGCTCCAAGTGTCGACACTTTCTGGTGTAGACACAGCTTCACTGGGTGTCGACACAGCTCCTTGTGTCGACACTGTCTGTCTGGTGTCGACTCTACATCCCAGGTGTCGACACAATGACTCCAAGTGTTGACACTGCTTGTCTGGGTGTCGACACAAGCTTTCTTGAGTGTCGACACTTTCCCTCTGGGTGTCGACACATGGACTTAGAAACTTTTTGGTTCAGTCCAGTGATTACTTAACCTGCACAAGAAAACTCAACATACATCAAATACATTATGATGTATATCATTGAGTTGGGTGAGGCTTCTTCAAATCAGGTACATTTAACCAATGTACCCAACAAGAGGTCTATGTCGACACAGAGAAGTTGCGTCGTGACATCTAGAAAATTGGTGTCGACACTTCAGAGAAGTTGTGTCGACACATCTAGAAAATTGGTGTCGAGACTTCAGAGAAGTAGTGTCGACACATCCAGAAGTTGTGTCGACTCTTAGAATAAGAGTCGACACAGAATTTCTGTTGAACTAATAAGTATGTCTGTGTCGACACATCATCAATTGGTGTCGACACATAGTAGTCTACACTTCTATCAAGATATTAGCAGTCAGTGTCGACACACTAGGTAAATTTTGACGCGCCTTTTGACCTTCAATGTTTAGACACATATAAATAGGTCAAGCACATACCCTGTCAACATGCTCTCCAGATTTTTGAGACTAGATTTTTGTGTCGACAAACTCTCTCTTCTCCCTTCAAGATTTCTCACCATCCCCATGACGCCCAAACTTGATGAAAACGTGAATGAGGGATATGAACTGGTACGGAATGCTTTTGACGAAGCTGAACCAGCGATTAAAGCTGTGATAGCTCTAATTGCTGAAAATGGCTTGGAGTATTTGACATCAGAACCTACAAAGATATGGAAGAAGGAAATCATTAAGTTCTATGGAGCTGCAACTCAGGATTCAACTGGACTAAAAATTAGGTCATCAGTCCAGGGTACTAAAATCAAACTCACCATGAAGAGCTTACGAAAAACTCTTCATCTGCCCAATACTCAAGAAGACGAAGAAGTTACATCTTCCAAGACCAGGGAAGCACTCTAGTGGTGTGGATTAGATTCCACCATGAAAATTAGATCATCCATGAATAGAAAAGGAATGAATGTTCAAGGAAAATTCCTTTCTGAAGTAGTTGGCAAAGTCATCTTATGCAAACCAGGTGGACATGATAGGGTCTCAGCCCACATGTTCAGCCTCATGACCAAGATCATCTACAAAATCAAAACCAATTGGTCTGCAGTCATATATGAAAAGATTAGAGAAAGCATCAAGAAACCTAATATGTGAAGGATATTAAGCTTATACTTGGCTGAAGCAATTCCAGAAGTGATGCAACAGGCTGCTGGATCCAAGATCAATCACATGAGGAGAATGGATCTAAGGATAATCTCTAGATGGGATAGAGTGCTGATAAAAGACATGGGTGATGAAGAGAGGCTAGAGAATACTGAGAAATCACATGCTCAAGGCATTAGACATGATGATCAGATGCAGTGGGAGCCTCATCTTGAGGAAGAGCCAACACACTTAGAAAGTGAAATGGCTACTCAAACTATTCTTGAGACCACTCAACTCAACAATCAAGCACAGGATGTTATCATGGAGGATACATCTGCAGCTACTGATGCTCCAGAGTTAAGAGTGCCTCCAGACCAAACTCAATAAGAGTTTACCCTTGAAGAGTTATTCCCTGATATAAAGTTACCAAGAACTGAAGGGGAGCAAGTCAGAACTGAGAGGAAGTAAGCCAGTACTAAGGGAGAGCAAGCTAAAACTGAGGGGGAGCAAGTCAGAACTAAGGGGGAGCAAGCTGGCATTGAGGGGGAGCAAGCTAGAACTGAAAAGGATCCGCCTCCTAATCCCCAGGAAAGAGTTGATATAGCAAGTATCTCAGCTTCTGAAGATGAAGCAGAAACTCAAGCAAAGAAGAGAAAGCTGATGATTTTCAAAAGAAGAAGCTAAAGCTATAAAAGGGCATTACAAACTGCTCCACAACCAGTTCCTGCATAAGATTATAGTTCCTTACTGATATCTTTGCAAGTAAAATTAGATGAACAAAGAATAGCCATGGAGAAATATATGGATGAGACCCATACAGATTTACAATTCTCCTTGGCTCAAGATATAAAATCAATTAGATTTGAGGTAAATCAGAATAAAAAGGAGATGACAGATTGCTTTCACAAAGGAGGTAATGCTGTGGTTTTTCTAGCAAAATAACAAGAAGGAATAAAAACTAAAGTTGATGATTTAGTGGTCAAGCAAGACTATGTCCTGGAAAATCAACTAAGAATGAATTATAATCTTACAGAATCACATAATGTGATTGTTACATAATTAAATAATACTGCAACTGCACTGACAGAGTCAAGGTCTAAAGACAAATCAGAGTTTGATAAGAAACTTTAAGAGGATTTAGCCACTTTTCAATCTGCACTTCAAGCCTCTAAAAAGATTATATCTGCTCAGCTTCTAAAGTTTAAAGCCTATTATACAGAGGGAACAAATTATCTGGATACTCAAATCAGGTTCCAAAAGAATGATCTCAGGGATCATATTGAAAGAGAAGTCATAAAGGGGGAGAGGTTGATAGTCAATGCTAGCTCAGAGCATGCCAAATGGATAATAAATGCTATTAGAGCAACTCTGGGATATCCACCCCTATGTGATGATGACAACACTGCTGAGTCAGGAATTCAAGCTGCAGGCATTGAAGGGGGTCAGCAGGAAGTAGCTCAAATTATATATCCCCCTTCTAACTTTGAGGAAATTCAACACCTGGTTGATCAGATGTACAACCCTCCAGAGGGTACTAAAAATGTTATCATTGAGAAAGTAGAGTCAGTGGCAGTTTTGAATAAAGATCAAGAAGCTCAGCTCTCAAAGAAAAGGTTTAGAGAACAGGCAGAGTTGAAGCCTGATTTTGAGTAATGGAGTCCTACTTACAGGAATATTATCTTGACTACCTGGAAAGCTGTGAAGGACAAGACCCATGACAGGGGTAAATGGTACACTGAGCAAGAATGGAACAAGTATGAAGCTAGGCAGGAAGCCATTCTTCAGTACAAAAGGAAAGCAAAGGCTGGGGAGTTACCTGCAAATGCTCTGGAGCCTAGCAAGTACTTCACAAAGCCTTTTCATTATTTTGAAAGGCAAAGGATAAGGGCTGAAGAACAGAAAAGGAAAGATCTGAAACGGAAGAAAACTGCTGATGATGCTGAACCTACTGTGCAGGCTCAGGTCAAACCAGGAAAAGGCATAGTCATCAAAGAGCCAGATCAGCCTTAGAATAGATTACCTAGATTTTACAACAATGTAATCTTTAGTTGTTAAAAAAATCTATGTAAACTAATTGTTGACAAACTTTTGATAGTTTAAACAAAACAATGATTCATGCTCACTGTGTTTGCATCATTATGTAATGACATATTATACATGTTTTGTTTATATGTTGCCCTGTCATGTAATATTTATATACATCATAATGTGTGTTTATTATAAATGGTGTATATCATTGACTAAAGGTTATGACTTCTCCAAATAGGGGGAGATTGGTGGGTATATTGGAAAATGTGTACCAGATTTGGAGAAGCCTAACTTAGCTCAATGATATTCATCAAGGTGTATTTGATGTTGTTTTGAGTTTATATGTGCAGGTTAAGAATATGCAGGAAAAGTTTCTAAGTCCATGAGTCGACACCAGAAGAAGATGTGTCGACACTTGTGAGGACTTGTATCGACACTTGAGAAAAGCTGTGTCGACACCTGAAGTCAATTGTGTCGACACTTGGAGAAGCAGTGTCGACACACATAAAGTTCAGTCGACACATAGAAAGTTCAGTCGACACACAAAAAGTTCAGTCGACATCAACTGTGTCGACACACAGGCCTTGTGTCGACACACAGAAAGCTCTGTCGACATCAACTGTGTCGACACACAGGACTTGTGTCAACACACAAAGTTCAGTCGACATCAACTGTGTCGACACACAGGACTTGTGTCGACACACACATCAGAATTTCCTCTAAGTCAATTGTGTCAAGATAAGAAGTGACTGTGTCGACACACAGGACTTGTGTCGACACATTCTTACAGAAGCTATGTCAAGAAGAAGTGTCGACACCATGAGAGCTATGTCGACATCACCAAGGATTGTGTCGACACTTAGTCTACTTGTGCCGACACATGTGTTGTTCAGACTCGACATTTTGCTGATAGAGACAAATTTTCAAGAAGTGACTGGAAGACTTGACACATGCCATGACCAACAAGTCTACTGCAACTGTCAGATCTATCAGAAGTTAGTTAGCAACCAGATCAGCCGGTAACCTTGGATGAAGTCTATATAAAGACAGATTCTATCAACATAATAAGAATGAAGAAGTAAGAACGAAAAAAATGAAGTACACAAAATCATAATTACAACAGAAGATCCTACATATACAAGGAAATCTAGTCAGAGATTTCTAGTGGATCTAAGTGAAGATTTTCAACATATCTTCAGAAGAATTTGCAGAGAGAGAGAGCTCCAGTAATTCAAGTGAAGAAAGAGACTATCAACAACTAGTATCTTAAGAGTAGATCCTGAACTAATCTACAAAGAAGAATTCAGATTGATTTCTGGATTTTAATAGGGAAGCTAATTGAAGATCATCTTCAAGAAATTCAACCTTATTATGTTTAGATTCAAGAAGTTTTGAAGAAAGCCAAAGACAGCTGGATTTCTGTGAAATCAGATTCTTCAAGAACTGACCAAGAAATCTTTCTACCCATTCTCTCTCAACTTGGGTGAAAGATACAAATTATTTTTATCATTTTTCTGTAAGATCATTATTGATCTGAGTTGTAAGCCTAAGTTATAAAGGCTGAGGTAGGGCTGAGTGCCTGAGGTAGGAGATTTAAATCTCTGAGTTGTAGGCCTTGGGAAAGCTGATGTAGGGCAATGTGCCTGAGGTAGGAGATCTGATTCTCTGAGTTGTAGGCCTGGGTGAAGGCTGAGGTAGGGCTTAGTTGCCTGAGTTGTAGGAGTGTGGACTCACTCTGAGTTGTAGGAACCTAGACTGGGTTCTGAGCTGTAAGATCTGTAGATCTGAGAAGGAAGGAAGAAGTTAGGCCGAATCTAGCACACTGTTAGATAGGCGAAGGGGGAAAGTGGATGTACCCATTATTTGGGGAACCACTATAAAACTGTGTGCCATCTGTGATTATGTGTGATTGTGTAATTTCTGCGATATGGTAGCAGTAGATCTGTTTGATTCTATATGATTAACTGAATTTATATTCTGCCTTAGTGTAAAAAGGAATTGTACCTATTCACCCCCCTCTAGGTGTTTAGGTTATCTTGAAACCAATTCTTTCACTTCAATTATGGGTTCTTTCCAACTGTTTAAAAGCTTCCGCTAGAATGCTCGGTGCTAGGGAGAGTAGTCGTAGATGGATATTTGATATTCTTATATAACCCTTCCGATTGTCCGTGGTTTATGACGTCGGGTTCCAGCTAGACCTTCTGTTATATGCCATACGACGGATGTGGGTGTTACAATTTGGTATTAGACTTCTGGTTTCGGTTAACTTAAATGAATTCATGGATGAATTCATTTAAGGGGTGGTGAGCACGTGTGTGCGTCATCGTTATAACATCTAAAAGAACCCACAAATGTCCACTTAGGAATGAAAAATACACTTGTTTTGAGGAATCTGAGTGTTCCAATGATTGCTTTTCGTAATCTGTTTGTCATCTAATCAAGGGTTTTTGCTATTATAGGCAGCTAGGAGCAGTGCTGGGCAATCAGAATGCCCGTAATCGGCGGAAAGTAGTGCACCGAGGGACGTGCCTACAACACCTCCTTCAGCAGAAACCATCAGATTGGTGGCTGAAGCAATCTTTTCTATGATAAATGACCAACCTGCAGGGTAAATGCACCATGCACCACCTGTTAATGAGTAAGAACCGATTAGGGTGGCAGAGCCGAGAGTGGTATAACGCGTGGCAGTTGATCATGTAGCACCAAGGAGTGCTACAGAGAAGCAGCTCAAGCATGTAATGAGCTTTAATCCTCCGAGGTTCAAAGGGATTGGAACGCCAACTCAAGCTGAGGATTGGCTCTCTATGATAAAGAGAGTCTTGACAGCCACAGAAACTATAGAGTGACAGAAGACCACCATGGAAACCTTCCTTTTGGCTGGTGAGGCGAGGCTGTGGTGGGACGAGTTGGAGGTTCATATCTTAGTGAGAAGGCAACTTGCGGATGTGCCTATGGAGGAATTCTCAAGGTTGTTCTTGGCCAGATTTCTACCCTCTGCTCAGAAGCTTGAGATGGATAATTAGTACCTTAGTTTGACTTAGGGAGGCAGAAGCGTGGATGAGTATCTCCACGAGTTCACGCGGTTGGGTCATTATGCTGGTGCTATGTTTACTAAAGAGGAGCGGAAGACCAACCGATTTTATGAGGGTCTACGTGGCGACCTACAGCTACTCCTTACTGGGCCTAAGGCACAGGGCTTCCTAGCCTTGGTCAATTCGACCCGGTTGCTAGAAAAGGTCGTGAAGAAAGTGCAAGAGAAGAAGGACCCAGGGGAAAAGAAGTCAGGGTTCAAAGTACCAAATTCAAAGTCGGGTTTCCGCAGATGGAACTAGAAACCGAAGACTTCGAGCTCAGCCCCTTCGTTTGGTGCGATGGGGGCAACCACAAGTCGAGTCCCAGGAGCTTGCTAAAACTGTGGAAAGATGGGGCATTTTGATCGTGAATGTTGGAGCGGACGTGCAAAGTCCGAGAGGAAGCCTGGAGCATCTTATGAAGAGAAAGGGAAGGCGGTGGTGTCAACCGCATCCAAACTTGCTCCAGCCCAGCCTAGAGTTTATAACCTTGGTCTGCAAGAGGCCATAAAACAAGCTGACGTGGTGACAGGTATGAGTTAAATTATAGCAGTTTAACTTTATGTAGATGTTATCTTTTTTATATATGTTAGCTTATATATGTTAGTGCTAGGCTTCATGTTGATTTTTGATTGTCCTGCGAGAGCTCTGTTTGATACGGGAGCTTCACATTCCTTCTTGTCCGAAAGATTTGTATCGCGCATCAGAGTCCCTTCCTCGATGACAAACAAGTTGGATGTGTTGTTACCCAATGGGTGCTCAATACACGTGGATAGAGTCTGTGTGGTTAAGATTCATATTGGGGACCAGGAGTTTAATTTGCAAGCGTCGGTACTGCTGTCAGCGGAGTTCGACGTAATCTTTGGTATGGACTGGCTCTCAGAGCAGCGAGCATGCCTTGATTGCAACCGAAAGGAGGTTAAGTTGGGATTGAATACTGATCGGGAGACTACGTTTGCGGGCATGAAGGGGTCGGGTAAGATTTTGATGTCGGCCCTTCAGGTGATCAAGGCAGTTCGGTCTGGGGCAGAGCTGTTTGTCACATTAGTGCAGGCTTCAACGCCTAAGCCGAGTCTGGGCAGTATTCCAGTTGTGTCCGAGTATCCCGATGTTTTTCCAGATGATCTCCCAGGAGCCCCTCCTCAGCGGGAGATTGATTTTACTATTGAGCTGGTGCTGGGTGCCAAAACAATGTCACGTTCTCCGTATCGGATAGCGCCTAGAGAGATGGCGGAGTTGAAGGTTCAACTGCAAGAGTTGTTGGAGCAAGGGTATGTGCGTCCAAGTTCGTCACCTTGGAGTACACCGGTCCTTTTTGTTAAGAAGAAGGATGTGAGCTTGCGACTCTGTATCAACTATCGGGAGTTGAACAAGCTTATAAAAAAGAACAAGTATCCGATCCCAAGGATTGACGATCTATTTGATCAGTTAGTTGGGTCAACAATATATTCGAAGTTAGATCTGAAATTCGGCTACTAACATTAAGGATAAGGGAAAGCGACATCCCAAAGACAGTGTTCAACACACGGCTTGGGCATTATGAGTTCACGGTCATGCCGTTTGGGTTGACCAATGCGTCATCCGTGTTTATGGATCTGATGAACAGGACGTTCAGGGGGGTACCTGGATCGTTTTGTGATAGTATTTATCGACGATATCTTGGTGTACTCGCAGTGTGAGGATGATCACTACAAGCATCTGCATATGATGTTGGAGACATTGAGAAGAAATCAGTTGTATGCTGAGTTCTCCAAGTGTTAGTTTTGGTAATCCTCGGTAGGGTTCGTCGGTCATGTTGTTAGCGGAGATTGGATAGCGGTGGATCCGGCGAAGATAGTGGCAATACGGAAGTGGCCTGTATTGAATACAGTGGCGGAAGTCCATAGCTTTCTGGGGCTTGCCGGTTACTACAGGCGCTTCGTAGAGAACGTCTCGCGGATAATGCTACCACTCACGACGTTGACAAGGAAGGATCAAAATTTTGTGTGGTCACTAGAGTGCGAGCAGGTTTTTGAAGAGTTGAAGAGGCGGTTGACCACGACGCCTATTTTATGTTCGCCGAGTGGGACCGAAGGGTTTGAAATATATAGTGATGCTTCGGGAAGCGGTTTGGGCTGTGTTCTGCTACAACATGGGAGTGTGATAGCCTATGGTTCACGACAATTGAAGGTTCACGAGGGGAATTATCCGATCCATGACTTAGAGTTAGCGGTCGTGATATTTGCTCTAAATATGTGGAGGCACTATCTGTACGGTGTGAAGGTCGATATCTACACCGATCATAAGAGCCTGAAGTACCTGTTAGATCAGAAGGACCTGAACATGAGGCAGTGGGGTGGATGTAGTTCCTGGGGGACTATACCTTCGAGATACATTATGTGTCTGGGAAAGGAAATGCAGTGGCAGATGCATTGAGTCGTAGGGCTCTTGCGCATGCTAGCTGGTTGTCGGTACATGATGAGAGTTTGGTCCGTGATTTGGAGGCATTAGAGATATCTTGCATCTACAAGCGGGCTAGTGCCGAGGCGAAATTGTATTGGACAGAGGTGCAGTATGACCTAGCTAATAGAGTTCAGCGGGCTTTGGTTCAGGATAACAGCATGAAGTAGATCTTAGATGAATCTTTGGATGAGTCATATTCCCAATTTGTTGTTGAGGACAGACTGCTATGGAGGGACGGTCGCCTATGCGTTCCTAGTGCGGATAGTCTTCGGGAGGAGTTGATGTATGAGGCTCATCATACCAAGTACTCAATCCACCCGGGGAGCACGAAGATGTATAAGGATACGAAGAAGTTGTTTTGGTGGCCAGGATTAAAGAAGGATGTAGCACTTTATGTGGCCAAGTGCCAAACCTGTTCCTTGGTGAAGGCGGAGTGCCAGAAGCCCGGAGGTTTCTTGAAGTCCTTGCCTATCTCGGAGTGGAAATTCGACGACATTTCTATGGATTTTGTGCATGGTTTGCCAAAGTCGCAGAGGGGAAATGACGCCATCTGGGTGGTCATAGATAGATTGACAAAGGTGTCACATTTCATTCTGAATAGGAAGGAAGATCCGGTGGAAAAGTTAGCCAAACTCTATGTAGATAATATTGTACAATTGCATGGTGTGCCCCCCAGTATTGTTAGTGACCGAGATAAATGCTTCACGTCGAAGGACTGGAGGCTAGTGCATAGTCTGTTGGGAACTAAGCTGAGTTTCAGCACAGCCTTACATCCACAGACGGATGGTCAGACCGAGAGGGTCAACAGGACGATGGAGGACATGCTTTGCATGTGCGTCTTGGATTTCGGGAAGCAATGAGAAGATCACCTGTACATGGTGGAGTTTGCATATAACAACAGCTATCAAGCGAGTATTGGAATGACGCCTTTCGAGGCATTATATGGGAGAAAGTGTCGCAGGCCATTGTCTTGGTTGGAGACAGGCGAATCAAAGTTATACAAACGTCAAGCGGTGGAAGAAGCCACTTCAATGATATGTACAATTCAGGAAAAGTTGAAGATCGCTCAAGACAGGCATGCAAAATACTATAACGCCAAGCATAGGAATGTGGAGTTCAGTGTTGGCGACTGGGTGTATTTGAGAATCAAGCCGTTCAGGGGTGTCTCGCGGGTTCGACGCTTGAAGAAGCTGAGTCCGAGATACCTTGGACCGTTTGAAGTCCTGGAGCGGGTTGGCGAAGCAGCGTATCGATTGAAGCTGTCAGTGGAGTTGAGTGGGCTACATGATGTGTTCCACGTATCGGTGTTGCGGAAGGCGGTGCAAGAGCCTTCGCAGGTCGTTGCGGTTGAACAAGTGCCAGTTGATTACGGGTTGACAGCAAAGGTCAAGCCAGTATGCATTGAAGACTTTGAAGTCAAACGACTCCGCAATATGGAAATCCGAATGGTTAAAGGCCGATGGGATAACTGCGGACGTGAGGAGCTTTCTTGGGAGCGAGAGCAGATTACGTTGGAAGAATACCCCGAGTTATTCTCCCCAGGTAACATTTAAATTTTTGTGTGCTTTTACATAATTTCGGGACAAAATTCTTTAAGTGGGGGAGATTTGTAACGCCCCGAATGTAACGCCCCCGATTTTTTGATGATTTTATTAGAATGGGCATCGTCATATTTATGACGTCGTGGCATTACTTTTAACGTCGAGTTGGCGTCGCAATGCCGTTAAGGCATTTTCGCGTCCGTGCGGTCGAGTCGGCCGAATTCTCGTTGTAATGGGAAAATCTTGCATTTGGAATTTAAGTTATGTGATTTTGGACTTGCTCGTCAAGTTTCGTCGCAATCCGAGCATTTTTGGAGTCTCGGCGTGCGATTGAAGTTTTGGATTGATTATGTTCGTCGTATACTTTGAAGATTAATATCACGGGAATGGCTCGTCGGATTTTGGTTTTGACTTCGCCGTTGTGTTCGTGGCGTCAGTGTTCGTCTACGGTGCGAATTTCGTTTGATTCGGCGCTCGTTCGGGCCTCCATTTAGATCTCGTAGTTTCCTTATTCAAAAATATATAAATATCAATATTTTATTATTAAAGTACTATTCTAAAATGTCTTTTGCTATTCATTCATATAGTTTGATCAAAAGGGTATATTTGCAAAAGAATTGTTGTTTCCTGCAATTATACTCGAGTGATTTCTTTAGGTACTCGAGTAGGTCAATTCTGCTACTCGAGTAGGTCATTTCTGTTACTCGAGTAGGTCATTCTGCTACTCGAGTAGGTCAATTCTGCTACTCGAGTAGGTCATTTCTGTTACTCGAGTAAGTCATTCTGCTACTCGAGTAGGTCAATTCTGCTACTCGAGTAGGTCATTTCTGTTACTCGAGTAGGTCATTCTGCTACTCGAGTAGGTCAATTCTGCTACTCGAGTAGGTCATTTCTGTTACTCGAGTAGGTCATTCTGCTACTCGAGTAGGTCATTTCTGTTACTCGAGTAGGTCATTCTGCTACTCGAGTAGGTCATTCTGCTGCTCGAGTAGGTCAATTCTACTACTCAAGTAGGTCATTTCTGTTATTCGAGTAGGTCATTCTGTTACTCGAGTAGGTCATTCTGCTACTCGAGTAGGTCAATTCTGCTACTCGAGTAGGTCATTTCTGTTACTCGAGTAGTCCATTGTGGGTTACGTTTGAATGCTATTTTGAGGGTCAAAATGACATCGTATGGAAAAATGGTGAACATAAAATTTGTTCGTCTCGACGAGATCTACAACAATTATGTGGAGCACTTTTTGATTTGAAGCCATCTTCAACCTCCATTTGCACGTTTCCCAAAACTACTCGTAAATAAGCCGTATTATTGATTTCTACTCGAGTACCCTTGATCTACTCGAGTACTATTGTTTTATCTCGAGTAATATTGAATTCTCTCGAGTCCTACTAATTTTACTCGAGTATTTTAAGTTCCTCTCGAGTACCTTGCCCTCATATACTCGAGTAGCCTTATACATCTCGAGTGGTTCCCTGTTGTTTGCATTCGGGTGCCATTTTGAGCCTCAAAACTGTGTCGTACAAAAAATGGTCAACATGAAATTTGTTTGTCGCGACGAGATCTACAACTTTCATGTTGGGAACCTTTCGATTTGAAGCCATCTTAAACCTCTATTTTCGATTTCCCCGTAGCCACTCATAAATCACACGTTTTCTTGTATTTAGACAAAAAATTTATAAGTACTTTTACATATATATATATATATTCTTAGACTTAGGTTTGAATAGAACTTCTTCTTCTCCGATTCCTTTTCTCCCGAACCTGAACAACGAGCGAGAGAGAGAGAGAGAGAGAGAGAGTTCTTTTCGTGAATTTTTCGGTGGCCACCGACGGAGCTCCGGTGCTCGAAATCTTCAACTGAACGTAGATCCGGAAAGCTCTCGCTGAAAGTTACGCTATCGTGGTAATTTCTTTCCCATTCCTTGATTTTCTTTTCGTTAGGGTTTTTCGGCCATAACCCCTTTTCCGCCATTTTTGTCTATATCTCAACTTCTCCCGTGTTCTCTTGCCCCGATCTACGACGCGAAGCGATTCAGAGAACTTTTTTCTGGTACAATCAAGGCAAGTGGTGGTTTTCCTTCGTTGTTCCTTGTCCGGTTTGATGGTAACCGTTATGTATTTGTTCCTTAATTTTTTGCCTTTTGTGTGGTCTTTCCAAACTATGATTATGTTTAGTCCTTCTTGGAGATCACTCAAAAAAATTATAAAATCTGGTCATGGTAATTTCGATCTTGACTAGGTGCGTACAATCATCCTTAGAATGTTCTATCGGTGAATTAAATTGTTTCGTCTATCGTTGTTGGATGTGTTAGTGTCTATATAGGATTGTAAACCGTTTCTAAAGGTTGATCAACCATGTCTTTAATCTAGAAATGTCATGAAGTATCCGATGTGCCAAGTCCCGAGATGTTTGTGTTGTGCTTTCTTTGGTTTTTTTTCCTTGGTTTCGGGAGTTAGTGGGCGTGACCACCTCCGCAAGGTTGTTTCCTTTATTAGTACCTTTTGAAACTCTACCAGTGTTTTGGGCATCTGCGGTGTATGGTGGAGTGCATGAATCTCTCCCGCAGTTAAACAGATTTAATCTTCGTGAGGGATGTGTCCAACTAAGTGACCATCTCGCCCGTGTTTTTAGGTAGAGTGACCACAAGTGGTTAATAAAGGTTATGAATTTTCTTCCTTATGATTTACTCATGTTCGTCACCTTATTGCCTTGTGCATATGGTGTGTTTGCATTGTACGCGACGATTCACGTAAGTGTTCCTTTCCTGATTGATGCTTACTTCATAGTTTATGTCAGTATTTTTAGTCTTGGGTTGGTACCCCTTTTGACCTTTGTTTACTTTTGCTTAATTTTTCTGCCACCATTTGTACCTACTTGCTGAGGCGTTCTATTGTTTTTTGGAATGCCTTAGGTTCGGAGCCGTAGCAGGTAGTGGAGCTGGTTTTGGACTCTCTTAGCGGTAGTGTCAGTGGTGGTCTTGCACCTCGCCGTAGCGAGGTAGTTGTTGTTCAGTTTTTTTTTCTTTTTCCTAGTTCAGACATACTGTTTTACTGTGGGTTCATGTCAGATTGTTGACGCCCACAGAGTTGTTGATTTTGCCACTTGCTAGATGATGTGGTTTTCTTCTTCTTTTATTTGGATTACTTGCTCTCTGGGATGATTTATTGCTAGGACTGCATGTTAGATATTTTTAAGCTTATAAAAACTTATTATTAGTAAAGTATCCATGCAACCTCTTTTAAAGCCAAGTCACAATTTTCCTGGTCAGCGTAAAGACTTTTTCTCATACTTATTATAAATCTAGAGTCTTCTTAGCATGAGTTGTTCCTCGGGGACATTTATACTCATGTAGGATGTTAGAGTCAATTTAAAAGAAGTATCTTTCGCAAGAGTATAAATTATATTTTTGAATCTTGGACTAGATGATCCACTGAGCCGAGGGATACGACTACCTTCTTAATTTAAACTGGATTTCAGTCATAATAACATATATTTTCTTTTAAACTGTAAAGTTTGGAGTCTTGCCTGAGCGTCTGCAGTTATCCCCTGCACGGCGTGGCATCACAGCGCGTATTTTCCCGTACTCTGATATAATTAAATTGTTGGGAAAATGCGGGTTGTGACAGTTGGTATCAGAGGGAGGTTGCTTGACAATGGGCCGGGCAACCTTCCCTTGTTAGTGTTAGTTGTTTAGTGTCATATCACACACACACCGATGTGTCATCAGTACGTCTTGGCTAAAACATGAACACTACACTCATAAGCATGATTAGAAGTATACGGGGCATATTATGTAGTATGGGATGCGTAATATGTGTTGGTATATGGATCCACCATAGGTGGTAACATGTGAGGGTTATGTAGTATGGGATGCATAACCTCACCACATGAATGCCCATTAGCACGTTTTTTTTTCGTTGCATGGAATATTATGTAGTATGGGATGCATAACATTGCATGTATACGCCGCTCATAACATGTATTAAGACCTTTTATAGAATTCATAGCACCACATGCATAGCATAACATAACATGAGCACAACAAGCCAAGCTAAAGATTTACACTATGACACATGTACACACATGATTTTTAAATAAGAGTAAAGTGTCCATACATTCATATCATAGGCACATGAGTCAATAGGATGATAGGATATCATCCTAAGTAGGACATATTATCATTATAAAATCCTAGAGCAAGTGACAGCTTAAGTAAGTGTCTTTCAAGTATGGTCTGAACTAGTTTTATTTGCCCTAGTCGTAATCTAGGATTTTAATTGAGTTGTTCGTTTGTCTTTGTTTAGAAATGCCTCCTAAGCGTATTGCGACGAGGTCGACTCCCCAGTCAGAGGGTGAGTCATCGAGAGCGCAATGTGATGCGATTATCGAGAGTTTGCATCAGAGCAATGAGGCTCTGTCGAGACAATTAGTTGCGATGCAATCGCAAATTCAGTCATTGTTGTCTGCCGCGCCAGCGCAGCAACCTTCAGTGCAAGATCCTGCCTTAGGTCAAGCTGTGCCCGATACTCCCGCCCCTGTGGTGGCCCCAGTGGCAATACCACCAGAAATGAATTTCATATCGCACTTCCAACGATTGGGACCTCCAACCTACGACGGGAGTGCCGACTTTATGATTTTGGATGATTGGATCATCTCTATCGAAGAGATGTTTTCATATTCCGGGATTCTATAAGCCCAGAAGGTTATGATTGCAGCCTATCAGTTAAAAGGCCTAGCAAAGAGCTAGTGGATTCGTGAAAAGGAGAGTCTAAAGGAAGGCTGTTCCTGGGACTCTTTTAAGAAGATGCTGCCGAAAAAGTTTCTGCCCTCGGTCGAGCAGGACCGTCTCATGAATAACTTCCTGCATCTGAAGCAAAGAGAGCTCACGGTGAGCGAGTACGAGATTAAGTTTAGCAAGTTGAGTAGATTTGCTCCCGATTTGGTAGCTTCAGAGGAGGGAAGAGTGAAGCGTTTTCTTGGTGGACTAAGAAGCGATGTCCAGCAGTCGGCATGCGCTTATCGAGCAGAAGTTTATGCTGAGGCAATGGAGGCCGCACTGAAGGTTGAGGCGATCAAAAATGCCAAGAATTGAGGTGTTGCGGCGCGAAATGATAAGAGGAAAGGTGTTGAGGATGGAAGTTCTAGGGCATCCGGCCCTCCTTCGAAAAAGAAAGGTGGGGGAATTTGTATCTTCTGTGGTCGATCTGACCACTCTTACGAAAGGTGTTTCAAGAGGACCGCCACCTTGAAGCAGCAGCAGGTGCTCGCTATCCAAGGCGCACCCAAGGGAGAGCTGGTGTGCTCATTCTGTTCAAAGAAGGGACATGATGTGAATCATTGCTGGATGAAAGAAAATACTTGCTTCCAGTGCAGGCAGAAGGGACACATGAAGTCTTTGGGCCCTCAGGCTAAGTCCCCACTGCAGCCTACCCCACTTCGAGCTCTGCCGCCGCCGCCAGCCCAGGATAAGGGAAAAGGAAAGCTAAATATGGTGACTAGAGATGTAGCTCAGACCTCTACCTAGGTGATATCAGGTCAGATTCTAGTTTTACTTTTACCCTACATTGTTTGCTTTAGTTTCGTTCATTTAGATATGTGTGTTACGTTTTAGGGGAGTTTAAGGTGCGGAATAGGTGGGTGCGCGTCCTTTTTGATTCGGGTGCCACCCATTCTTTCGTGGCACGGAGTTTCGTAGATAGACATCGTTTGGAGGTGGTTCAGTTAGAGGACTCCTTCAACGTCAAACTTTCTTCTAGAGATCTGGTGATATCAAATCACGGAATTCAGAGATGCCCTATTTGTCTAGGCGATTTCATAGCTTTTGCGAATCTGATGGTATTGTATCGGGCAGACTTTGACGTGATTTTGGGCATGGACTGGTTGTCCAAGTATGATGCAGTCATCCGATGCAAGGCTAAGCAGTTGGATTTCAGGATGGACAATGGTCAACCTATGAGTGTCTATGGCTCTCCAGGTCAGGGTTCCCTCCTTTTTTCTGCAGTGCGTGCTTGCCGAGCTTCAGAGTCTCGTTGCGAGGTGTATCTTGTTTCTCTATCAGCTTTGGAAACAGCTTTTGTTACACCATGTCTTGAGGATGTCTCAGTGGTGCGAGAGTTTCCAGATGTCTTTTTGGATAGTCTTCCAGGACTTCCTCCTGAAAGAGAGGTGGAGTTTGTGATAGACCTCGAGGCATGTAATCGTCCAATTGCTAAGGCACCTTACCGTATGGCTCCGCGTGAGTTAGAAGAATTGCGCACTCTGCTGGATAAGATGCTGCAGTGTGGTTTTATTAGGCCAAGTTCTTCTCCGTGGGGTGCTCCTGTTTTATTCGTTAAGAATAAAGATGGTTCTATGAGGCTCTGCATAGATTATTGAGAATTAAATAAGGTAACCATTAAGAACCAATATCCGTTGCCTCAGATTGATGACCTATTTGATCAGTTGCGGGGATGCGTTGTGTTTTCGAAGATTGATCTTCGTTCAGGCTACCACCAGTTGAGAGTCCGTGAGGCTGATGTACCCCGGACGGCTTTTCATTCCCGGCACGGGCATTTTGAGTTCTTGGTGATGTCGTTTGGACTGACTAATGCACCCTCTGCATTCATGGATTTAATGAATAGAGTGTTCAAGGATTTCTTGGACCATTTTGTTATTGTGTTCATAGACGACGTCCTAGTGTTTTCCCGCATAGTTGAGGAGCATACTCAACACTTGCGTTTGGTTTTGGAAACCCTGAGGGAGCATAAGATCTATGCTAAGTTGAGTAAGTGTGAATTTTGGTTACCCTAGGTGTCATTTTTGGGGCATGTTGTGAGTAAGGATGGTATTTCCGTAGACCCAACAAAGATTTCTGCTGTGATGGAATGGAAGAGACCTTCTACTCCTAAGGAGATTAGGAGATTTTTGGGTCTAGCCGGTTACTATAGAAGGTTCGTGGAAGGGTTCTTTGTGTTGTCTGCCCCTCTAACTAGACTAACGTAGAAGAACATCATGTTTATTTGGAGCGATAAGTGTGAAGAAGCCTTTCAAGAGCTGAAAAAGAGATTGTGTACTGGTCCAGTTTTAACTCTACCTACTGAAGGACTTGAGTATGTTGTATATGTGGATGCATCACACATTGGACTTGGTTGTGTTTTGATGCAAGAAGGAAAGGTGATTGCGTATGGATCAAGGCAATTAAAAGTTCACGAAAGAAACTATCCCACACATGATTTAGAGTTTGCTGCGGTAATTTATGCATTGAAGCTTTGGAGACATTTATTGTATGGCGCGCTGTGCAAGATCTACACAGATCATAAGAGTTTGAAGTACGTATTCACTCAAAAGGAGTTAAATCTGCGCCAACATAGGTGGTTGGAGTATGTAGCCGATTATGAAGTAGAGATCCTTTATCACCCGGGAAAGGCTAATGTAGTAGCTGATGCTTTGAGTAGAAAGACGGCTGGAATCTTCAATCTGTCTGTACAATTCCTGGTGGAAGAATTCTTGTTGATTGACATTGAGGTTGTGAGTAGTCCTGTGCATGCTAGTTTGGAAGCAGAAGATCCCTCTTGTGTTTCCCTTACCAGAGTGCACCAGAAGGAGGATCCTGATTTGTTGTACCTCTGGAAGAGAACTGAGAAAGGAGAGTTACTTGATTTCTCTTTGGACAAGTTAGGTACTCTCAAATATCGGAGTAGATTTTGTATTCCTGCCATTGGTGACATTCGAGCTAAGATTTGTAAAGAAGCTCATGGTTTCAGTGTTTCCTACCATCCTGGTTCCACAAAGATGTATAAAGATCTAAAGCAAATTGTTTGGTGGTCAGGAATGAAGAATGACATAGCAAGGTTTGTGTCAGAATGTTACACGTGTCAGCCTGTTAAAGCAGATCATAGAAGGCCTGGTGGTAAACTGACACCGCTAGATATTCCACAGTGGAAGTGGGAGAGTATTTCAATGGATTTCATCACAGGTCTACCAAAATCTCCCCGTGGGCACGACTCTATTTGGGTAATAGTCGATAGATTGACAAAGTGTGCTCACTTTGTGCCCTTTAAGATTGGGTATTCCTTGAAGAAGATAGCTGAGTTGTATCTTGAAGAGGTCATCAGATTACATGGAGTACCTGCCAGCATCGTATCAGATCGAGACTCCATATTTACTTCTCGTTCTTGGAAGAGTTTACAAGAGGAGTTGGGTACCGATTTAAGGTATTCCACCGCCTATCATCCGCATACGAATGGTCAAACAGAGAGAGTTAATCAGATCGTGGAGGATATGATCAGGTGTTATATTGTGGATCATGGTGGTGCTTGGGATGAATGTCTTAGACTCACGGAATTTACTTACAATAATAGTTATCAAGAGAGTCTACAAATGGCCCCGTTTGAGGCCTTGTATGGGAGGCGTTGTAGGACTCCCTTATTTTGGACTGAGGTTGGTGAGAGACCATTGCTAGGTCCGGAAGCCCTTGAGGAAATGAATTGTGCTGTGACTCGTATTCGAGAAAAGCTATGTGTGGCTCAAGAGCGCTATGAGAAGTATGCTAATCAACGAAGGGTCGATCTGGAGTTTACCGTTGGAGACTTGGTTTTTCTGAAGGTTTCTCCGATGTCTGGCGTTAAAAGGTTTGGAAGGAACAACAAGTTAGACCCCCGGTATGTGGGACCTTTCCAAATCCTTGAGCGCATTAGAGTGTCAGCTTATAGGTTGGAGTTGCCTGCAACCTTCCCTGGTGTCCATGATGTGTTCCATGTGAGCCAGTTACGGAAGTGTGTTCATAATGATTGTCAAGTCCTCGACTCGATGCCCCAGATTCAGCCTAACCTTACGTATGTGGAAGAACCTGTTCGCATTCTGGATTCTCAAGAGCGTGTGTTATGGAGAAAGTCCATTCCTATGGTCAAGGTTCTCTGGAGGAATCAAGACGCCGAGAGCGCGACGTGGGAATTGGAATTGACGATGAGGGAATCTCATCCGCACCTCTTCTCTTAGTTTCAGGTATGTCTTTATGTTTTTAGTCATGTTTGATTTTATCGTTTTGGTTTGGTCTTGGAGTTGTATTAAGTTTCGGGGCGAAACTTCTTTTTAGGGGAGTGACTGTATCGCCCCCGATTTTTTGATGATTTTATTAGAATGGGCATCGTCATATTTATGACGTCGTGGCGTTACTTTTAACGTCGAGTTGGCGGCGCAATGCCGTTAAGGCATTTTCTCGTCCGTGCGGTCGAGTCGGCCAAATTCTCATTGTAATGGGAAAATCTTGCATTTGGAATTTAAGTTATGTGATTTTGGACTTTCTCGTCAAGTTTCGTCACAATACGAGCATTTTTGGAGTCTCGGCGCACGATTGAAGTTTTGGATTGTTTATGTTCGCCGTATACTTTGAAGATTAATATCCCGGGAATGGCTCGTCAGATTTTGGTTTTGACTTTGCTGTTGTGTTTGTGGCGTCAGTGTTCGTCTATGGTGTGAATTTCGTTTGATTCGGCGCTCGTTCGGGCCTCCGTTTAGATCTCATAGTTTCCTTATTCAAAAATATATAAATTTGAATATTTTATTATTAATGTACTATTCAAAAATGTCTTTTGCTATTCATTCATATAGTTTGATCAAAAGGGTATATTTGCAAAAGAATTGTTGTTTCCTGCAATTATACTCGAGTGATTTCTTTAGGTACTCGAGTAGGTCAATTCTGCTACTCGAGTAGGTCATTTCTGTTACTCGAGTAGGTCATTCTGCTACTCTAGTAGGTCAATTCTGCTACTCGAGTATGTCATTTCTGTTACTCGAGTAGGTCATTCTGCTACTCGAGTAGGTCAATTATGCTACTCGAGTAGCTCATTTATGTTACTCGAGTAGGTCATTCTGCTACTCGAGTAGGTCAATTCTACTACTCGAGTAGGTCATTTCTGTTACTCGAGTAGGTCATTCTGCTACTCGAGTAGGTCATTTCTGTTACTCGAGTAGGTCATTCTGCTACTCGAGTAGGTCAATTCTGCTACTCGAGTAGGTCATTTCTGTTACTCGAGTAGGTCATTCTGTTACTCGAGTAGGTCATTCTGCTACTCGAGTAGGTCAATTCTGCTACTCGAGTAGGTCATTTCTGTTACTCGAGTAGTTCATTGTGGGTTACGTTCCGATTCTGTTTTGAGGGTCCAAACAGCATCGTATGGAAAAATGGTCAACATGCAATTTGTTCGTCTTGACGAGATCTACAACTTTCATGTTGAACACGTTTTGATTTGAAGCAAAATTCAACCTCAATTTTCATTTTTCCCAAAACTGCTCGTAAATAAGATGTATTATTGATTTCGACTCGAGTACCCTTGATCTACTCGAGTACTATTGTTTTATCTCGAGTATAATGGTTTTTTCTTGAGTAATATTGAATTATCTCGAGTCCTACTGATTTTACTCAAGTAGTTTAAGCCCCTCTCGAGTACCTTGCCCTCATATACTCGAGTAGCCTTATACATCTCGAGTAGTTCCCTGTTGTCTGCATTCGGGCGCTGTTTTGAGGGTCAAAACGGTGTCGTACAAAAAATGGTCAACATGAAATTTGTTCGTCCCGACGATATATACAACTTTCATGATGGGCACTTTTCGATTTGAAGCCATCTTAAACCTCTATTTTCGGTTTCCCCGTAGCCACTCATAAATCACACGTTTTCTTGTATTTAGACAAAAAATTTTATAAGTACTTTTACACATATATATATATATATTCTTAGACTTAGGTTTGAATAGAACTTCTTCTTCTCTGATTCCTTTTCTCCCGAACCAGAACAGCGAGAGAGAGAGAGAGAGAGAGAGAGAGAGAGAGTTCTTTTCGTGAATCTTCCGGTGGCCGCCGACGGAGTTCCGGTGCTCAAAATCTTCAACCGAACGTAGATCCGAAAAGCTCTCGCCGAGAGCTACGCTATCGTGGTAATGTTTCCCCATTCCTTGATTTTTTTCGTTAGGGTTTTTCAGCCCTAACCCCTTTTCCGCCATTTTTGTCTATATCTCAACTTCGCCCGTGTTCTCTTGCCCCGATATACGACGCAGAGCGATTCGGAGAACTTGTTTCCGGTATAACCAAGGCAAGTGGTCGTTTTCCTTTGTTGTTCCTTGTCCGGTTTGATGGTAACCGTTATGCCTTTGTTCCTAAAGTTTCTTGCCTTTTGTGTTGTTTTTCCAAACTATGATTATGTTTAGTCCTTCTTGGAGATCACTCAAAAAAAATTATAAAATCTGGTCATGGTAATTTCGATCTTGACTAGGTGCGTACAATCATCCTTAGAATGTTCTATCGGTGAATTAAATTGTTTTGTCTATCGTTGTTGGACGTGTTAGTGTCTATATAGGATTGTAAACCGTTTCTAAAGGTTGATCAACCATGTCTTTAATCTAGAAATGTCATGAAGTATTTGATGTGACAAGTCCCGAGATGTTGGTGTTGTGGTTTCTTTGGTTTTTTTCCTTAGTTTCGGGAGTTAGTGGGCGTGACCACCTCCGCAAGGTTGTTTCCTTTATTAGTACCTTTTGGAACTCTACCGATGTTTTGGGCATCTGCAGTGTATGGTGGAGTGCATGAATCTCTCCCGCAGTTAAACGGATTTAATCTTCGTGAGGGGTGTGTCCAACTAAGTGACCATATCGCCCGTGTTTTTAGGTAGAGTGACCACAAGTGGTTAATAAAGGTTATGGATTTTCTTCCTTATGCTTTACTCATGTTCGTCACCTTATTGCCTTGTGCATATGGTGTGTTTGCATTGTACGTGACGATTCACGTAAATGTTCCTTTCCTGTTTGATGCTTACTTCATACTTTATGTCAGTATTTTTGGTCTTGGGTTGGTACCCCTTTTGACCTTTGTTTACTTTTGCTTAATTTTTCTGCCACCATTTGTACCTACTTGCTGAGGCGTTCTGTTTTTTTGGAATGTCTTAGGTTCAGAGCCGTAGCAGGTAGTGGAGCTGGTTTTGGACTCTCTTAGCGGCAGTGTCAGTGGTGGTCTTGCACCTCGCCGTAGCGAGGTAGTTGTCGTTCAGTTTTTTTTTCTCTTTCCTAGTTCAGACATACTATTTTACTGTGGGTTCGTGTCAGATTGTTAACGCCCACAGAGTAGTTGATTTTGCCACTTGCTAGATGATGTGGTTTTCTTCTTTTTTGATTTGGATTACTTGCTCTCTGTGATGATTTATTGTTAGGACTGCATGTTAGATATTTTTAAGCTTATAAAAACTTATTATTAGTAAAGCATCCATGCAACCTCTTTTAAAACTAAGTCACTATTTTCCTGGTCAGTGTAAAGACTTTTTCTCATACTTATATAAATCTAGAGTCTGCTAACATGAGTTGTTCCTCGGGGATATTTATACTCATGTAGGATGTTAGAGTCAATTTAAAACAAGTATCTTTCGCAAGCATATAAATTATATTTTTGAATCGTGGACTAGATGATCCACTGAGTCGAGGGATACGGCTACCTTCTTAATTTAAACTGGATTTCAGTCATAATAACCTATGTTTTCTTTTAAACTGTAGAGTTTGGAGTCTTGTCTGAGCATGTGCAGTTATCCCCTGCACGGCGTGGCATCACAGCGCGTATTTTCCCGTACTCTAATATAATTAAATTGTTGGGAAAATGCGGGTTGTGACACCGAAAATCGTAATCGAGCTAGTAGTGTCCTAAGAAATTTTTGGTGCCTGTATAGGGTACACGGACTAGGATACAGGCGTATCCAAGGCCGTGTTGTTCTCTATGTTGGCTGGCTGTATCCAGAAAAGGACACGACAGGAAACACGACTTTGAGAAGTTGTGACACGGGCGTGTCAGGGGTGACATGGGCGTGCTCATACCTGTATCCCCACCCGTGTTCACCAAGGGTCGTGACAGTTGCCGTGGAAGTTACTGGTAACACGCACCTCGGTCACGGGCGTGTCGGGACCCGACACGGGCGTGTCAGGTTGAGATACAGGCGTATCTCAACTCGTATCCTCTTCTGTGCTCGATGATCGTGTCTGGATCGAGGCACACGGCCTGGGACACTACCGTGTGCAAGGCCGTGTTCGGCCCAGGTTTGAGGATTTTTGGGCAGATCTGAGCCGTTCATTTTCTTTAATTAAGATCTGACGACCCAGATGTGTTCCTGCTTTGTTAAGGTTGGGAATTGCGATTTAATTCCTCATTTTCTCTTTAACATTCTCTTCCTAAGGAGTTAGAGAGAGGAGAGAGCAAGGAGGAAGGAAGAGGAGGATTCCGGCCGCCGGAGGAGCATCGGAGCACCGATTCGAGAACCGAGACCGGATCCGCGGAGGAAATTCCATTGAGAAGCCTTCTATACGTATAGATTTCCATGACGCAAAAGCATACTACAAGGGTAATGTTTCTCTACTTGAGAATGTGAAGCTCTCCTTCTTTTGCATAAGGAAACCCGCTCCCGCGAGTGTGCGGTGTTCATTGGGGTTGACGTAAATAGTCCCCCTTTTGTTGCATATATAGTCCGGAATCAAAGTATGAACATAGGAATTATGTGTGAAGCCTACCCAGACATGTTGGTCTGTATCGGTGATGTTGCATATTGTATGGTCTGCCGGAGAGACTCTGTGTTTTGTGTTTTTCGGGTTTCTACACGGTAGATTGCAACAGGGATCCTTGGGGATTAACTCCAAGGCGCACCCAGAAAACTGAGAGGAAATGTAGTTCTTCTAACTTGGCGGCCGGGGTGCCAGCCTTGAACATAACTGGGTTATGTGGTGTTTGGATATACTTTGGGATCCGAGAGAAGCTTGGCCCGCACGTACGTCTTAAAGTGACTATGCAGAGTGAGAAACGGGCAAGTGGAATCGGACCTGGGCTATGTGGTTCGGTGCTAGAGACCCATAGAGGGACAGGCCGTTGGCAAATTCGGGAGACTTAGGCAGTGGTCAGAATGGCTAAAATTCTCACGATGTTGCCATCCCGGGGATGGTGGTGAAGCTACGGAATTGACCGGATTCACCGAAAATGTGCCATGAGTGCATGGGGTGTTTGGCCGTGCGAGCCTACACCTGTGGCGAAAAATGTTTGTACTTTATTGCTTAGCTAGGCTAATGAAATGCAGGGAAGGAGAACCACCGTCCCGAGTAAGGGGCATGGTCGTTATAATTTGGTCGGCTTTGGCTGACCGTTACTTTATTTGCCACCGTGCGGTGGAATGTTGCTTGCAGGTGCTACGGAGCCAAGTACCAAATAGCAGGCAGAAGCCCATGTTGTCGAGCTGGCCCTCGAAGGCCAAAGAGAATTGTTGTTTTTTACTTTGTCATGTGTGGCCGGCCTGCAAGTCGATGTATGTAAAACATTACTTTGTTAAGTGAACACTTATAAGGCCATAAGGCCAAGTACTTTCAGTGTATTTGTTATTTCATTCCTATGGTAGTTTGTGGACATTCATGATAGTTGTTCTTCAATTATGGGTTCTTTCCAACTGTTTAAAAGCTTACGCTAGATTGCTATATGCTAGGGCGTGTAGTCGTAGATGGATATTTGATATTCTTATATAACCCTTCTGACTGTCCGTGGTATATGGCATCGAGTTCCAGCTGGACCTTCTGTTATATGCCATACGACGGATGGGGGTGTTACAGAGCTAACCTCACTTAACGCTTCTGAACTTAGTTAATTTTTCTGTCTCCTTTTTTGGCTTTGATAGAATAAGCATGGCGTTGATTGAACTGGATTCACTCAACACTTCTGGACTTAGCCAAATTTCTTTGATAGATTCTCTATGGCTTTGACTAAAGTAGCTTGATTTAATGCTTCTAGCTGTATGACATTGAATGACTTGACATCACTCAATGCCTGTGGACTTAGCCATTTTTCTTCACAATAAAAGTAAAGGCTTTGACTAACTGGTCTTTACTAGACGCTTCTGCTCATATGGCATTGAGTGAGTTATCCTCACTCAACGCCTCTGGACTTAGTCAATTGTTTTGCTTGCCAATGCTGAACCTTTGACTGACACAACTTTACTCAGCGCTTGTTGTTGTATGGCGTTGAGTGAACTGCCTTCACTCAACGCCTGGGGACTTAGCTACAAAATTACTTTGCAGTCTGCTGGGCTTTGACTGTCCACACTTCACTCAATGCTTTTTGGTATCTGGCATTGAGTGAACTTGCTTAACTCAACGCCTGTGGAGTTAGGAGATTTTCAGCCTTTCCTTGAAGAGGGGGATGGGCCTATTATATTTTAATAAAAAGCGCGGTCTACATAGCATAGTCACGTTGGATAATAAATAAAAGCTCTTGGGATTGAGGCATTCCTCTTTCCCAATCAAAATCATGCTCGGCTGCGATCTTTGCGACATGGTCGGCGACTTTGTTTGCTTCCCGGCCCACCAATGAGATGACGATCCTTGGAGCCTCCAAACATATCTTTGCCAAAGTAATATTGGTATCTCCCAAGGCTGTACTCGCCAGGATGCGGTTCAGCAGTGCAAGTCTCCATCAAGTCTCCCTCCAGGATAATTCCAGCGGTTTCATCAAAAAAGCGTCATGTAAGTTCCAAGACCATGGAAGCACTTCTGAACTCTGTCATGCTGACCGATCGACTAAAGGTTTTGATACCTTTGGATGCAAGAATGTCCCCATGATGGTCGCGCATGACACATCCCAAGCCGGCCTTGAAATTAGTGTAGATCGAGCCATCAAAATTTACCTTCAACCATCCAACGGGCGGGGAGGTCCAAGAGGTTTATTGGTTGCAATGGACATTCCAGCTCCCGATATTGGCGTCATGTAAAGTGTTGATAACGATGGCCGATGGTTGTAAATACGGCTCCCTGTGGATGAAGCAATTTCTTGCTTTCCATGGGTAATATACAATTGAGGCCAAGAAAATGGCAAGAATAGATTTTTTGTTACCCGCAGCTTCGTCAAATTGGCAGGCCAAGCAGGTGTCGACAGAAATAGTAGGGACGACAGACAATCTGGAGCATTCCTTCCAAATTTTCAGCCTTTCTAGCATCCTTCTTTGACATCTGGCGTTGAGTGAACTGGCTTCACTTAACGCCTGTGGACTTAGACAAATTTTTGTCTCTTAACTCCTCTACCTTGTGACCACCTGCCACAACCAATTAAAATACCTGTCTAACCTGCATGCATGAACTTAAACATACATTGAATACAACAATGTGTATACCATTGAATTGTTTGACTTTTACAAATCTGGGACATTATGAGCAATGGACCCAACAATCTCCCCCTATTTGAAAAAGTCAAAACACTCAAACAAAATTCTTAGTCAATGATATACACTAACATATACAGCAGATAAAATAGTAAATTGGAAAACTTTACACTATATAACAAGAGTATCAAGTTATAGGTTACCACACTTTCCTTCCCTGCAAGGTGATGATGATCACTTATAGCTCCCCCTATTTTGCTGCCTGATGCTTGATCATTTCCTTCTTCCCAAAAATCTCCCCATTTACCTTGTCTGCAGAGTGATCATTACTACTTTCTGCTCCCCCTATTTTGCTACATAGCCTTGCATAGCCTTGGTCATTTCCTTGATCACTTCCTTCTTCCAATTTTTGACTTCTATAAAATAGTCGGGGGGGGGGGGGGTGCTGGCCTCTGATTTTCTTCTCTCCCTTTTTGATTTCAGATAATCAACTGTTGCATCTTCTTATTATCTACAGGAAGCTGAACTTGATCCCCCTTAATTGGAGCATCTTCTATCATCCTTTCTGATAGACTCCTGAACCACTTGGAAAGCTTGATACCACTGAATGTATTTTCAACCTGCAAGAAGTTGTATAACCTGCAACAAAAACAACATGAGGAGCAGCTGAAGCTAGACTAAGTTCAAACATACCCAACTCAAACTTTAAGGTGTTGAACTTTGCTTCATCTAGCGGCTTAGTGAATATGTCAGCCACCTGCTTGTCTATAGAGACAAACTCAAGACTGATATCTTCACATTTCATATGCCCTCTTATAAAGTGATACCTAATCTCTATGTGCTTAGTCTTGTGTGTGAGATAGGATTCCTAGCTATAGCGATTGTACAAGTAAAATCACAAAATAAAGGACTTCTACTTATCTAGAGGTTATAGTCCTGGAGCTGATGCTGGATCTACAACAACTGTACATAGCAGCTCCCAATAGCTATATATTCTAACTCTATAGTTGAAATTGCAACACTTGTTTTCTTCTTGCTACTCAAAGACAGTAGTCTTCCTCCCAAGAGCTGATTGGTGCCTAAAGTGCTCTTTCTGTCCTCTTTACAACCTGCAAAATCTACATTTGAATAGCTTGTTAGTTCAAAATCCCTATTTCTAGGGTACCATAGGCCAAGATATGGTGTGCCCTTAAGATACCTCAAAATCCTCTTAGCAGCAGAGTAGTGAGATTCTTTAGGTCAAGCTTGTTACCTAGCACAAACACATGTAGCATATATGATATATGGCCTACTTGCAGTAAGGTATAAAATGGAGCCAATTATTCCTCTATACAAAGTTTCATCAACAGGTTTCCCTGCCTCATCTTTTTCTATAGGCATACTTGACCCCATGAGAGTTTTCATGGTGGAGGCATTCTCCATACCAAAGCTTTTGATCAACTCCCTGGTGAACTTAGACTGGGATATGGATAATCCATCTTCAATCTATCTTACTTGGAGGCCCAAGAAGAACTTAAGCTCACCCATACTTCTCATCTCAAACTTCCCTTGCATAAGTTAGCAAACTTCCTACAAATGTTGTCATCAGTAGATCCAAAGATTATGTCATCTACATAAATCTGGACTAGGATGATCTTACCCTTAGGAATAAGGTCTTGTTTATCTTCCCCTTGAGAATTTGTTCTCAATGAGGAAGCTAGACAATATCTCTTACCATGCTCGAGGGGTTTGCTTCAACCCATATAGATCTTTACTAAGCCTATAAACAGAATCAGGTGAGTTAGAAACAATAAAACCTGGAGTCTGTTCAACATCAAACTCTTCCTTTAAGTCATGGTAAGTTGTAATTATACGCATTTTTCTATGTTTTTATTATGATATTTTAGTTTAGTTTTGCTTTTTTTAGTTAGTTTCATTTAATAAATTGCTCCTTTTTGTAAATATTTACCTAACATAACATAATTTTGATTCCTGAAATTTTCAGGAAAAAGTCAAAATTTTGACATGTCACGCCCGTGTACATTGGGTCACGCCCGTGACCAAGGCGTGACACGTCAAACCCTTGAAAAGCCGCTGTTTTTGAAGAGAAAAGTTAGTCACGCCCGGGGTCACGCCCGTGTCAATTGACACGCTACGTGACCGTGGGCGTGACACTCCATCTTGACGTTCCGCTCTCGACGATCGTCGAGCAACCCGACACGCCCCGTGTAGACAGAGACACGGGCGTGACCGGTACGTGTACTCCTCCACCTGGCTGACAAGACGCTGTCGGCGACTTTTTACGCAACTCGCGCCCAGTTCTACCTCCCCGACACGCCCAGAGTCACGCCCGTGACCTAGGGCATGACCGCCGCATGACCGACACATGTCCAACCCAAAGTCAACTATGCCGTAAAATCGCCGGATCACATCGCGCACAGTGCTGACACGCCCCCCCCCCCCCCCCCCCCGACACACCCGTGTCGGAGGGCGTGTACTTGGATTTTGTTTCCTATAAATTGCCCATTTCTGTAAGGGCCAAGGGTTCACTTTTTTGAGCCAAATTTTGTGTGTTTTGTGGGGTGCATCCGTGGATTCCTTTGCCATGTAAGGAGAACTTCTCCTCCTTTCTCTTTATTTTTGTATTAGCTTTGTATTAGCTTTGTAATAGTTCATTTTCATCAATAAAATATGTTTGTTTTTTTCTTCTTAAATGGCTTTGGAATGAACTTGTGTGCTCACTTTCTTCCTCATTTTATCTCTTTGTTCAACTTTGTTTTTCTCTTTATCAAAAGTGTGTGTGTGTGTGTATGAGTGTAACTTGTTCATTTTCTATGTTTTTTTCACTTGTCTCAATGATAGAGTTTGTTATAAATTTCATTTCCAAACATGGTATGATATGTTAATCTCTTCTTCTACATGTTCTTCCTTAGTGTTTTTTTTTTAAATTTCATTCTTATGTATTTGTAAAAGAGATTTTAAAAGTGATTTTGTTTTTTTTACTTAGCTTTGTTTTAGGATTGTAAACCTTTTTTGTTCTTTTCAATTTCTTTTCACTTTTTAATCATTTTTATGAAAACGTAAGAATGAAAAAGTTGTTATTTTAATTTTTAAAGAACTTTGGTTTTTTGCTTAGTTTTGAAAAACTTTTTGTTCTTTTAATTTTTATTTGTTCTTTTTATGTGTTTTTGGAAAAATCTAAGTATAAAAAAGTAGTTGTTTTTGTACAACCCCATTGTTGGGTATTGTATCCACGATTACCTAGATTTGAGGAAGCCACCTGTCAAGCTAAGATGAATTCACAATGTATTTGATAAACTCTTTCAAGTTGTACTTGCAGTTTCTCCACGCTAAGTGCACACCAATGTCAGGGTGCAGTAGGTCAATATACACGGGTCTGCACGACGTAATCCCTCGTTGAGCAGATCAGTGTGTTGGCCTATGTGTACTCTCTCTATTGGAGTGCACTTACTTTCAAGTACAGGGCCGCTCATATGCAAGAGAAGACAAGGAGCATGGAGGATCAAGGAGCAGCTCCTAGGTGGAAGACGAAAAATCGTCCAAGGCAAATTCGACGAGAATCACCAAGTGATTCTCGCCGAATCGGCGAGAATCACTAGGTGATTCTCGTCGAATCGTCGAGAATCGTCAGTGATTCTCGCCGACTCCTTCTGGCCATCTCAAAATGGTGCCAAGTAAGATTCGGCGAGAATCACTTGTAATTCCCGCCGAACCAGTGGTCAAGCAGCCCATGAATACAAAGTCCAATTCGTTGAGAATCGACAAGTGATTCGACGAGAATCACAAACGATTCTCGACGAATCGTCGAGAATCACTTGGTGATTCTCGCCGATTCGTCGAGAATCGTCTGCAATTCTCGCCGATTTTTACTTGGCGTTTTCTCAGAATGCTGCTGAACCAGATTCTGCTTCTGGATTTGTTTGAACCGGATTTTGGGGATTTCATTTGTGGGTCCCACAAACGGTCATATTTGAGAATCCTACAGTATTTATACACAGGTATTTTTTGAACATAGATTACGAAAAAAAGAGGCCGAGCACGTAACCCTAAATTCGCGAAATCGCTCCGCTCCGCCGCCGCCGCTCGCGTCAAGTTGTCGCCACCGCTGATCGATCTTCTTCCCGATCTCCGGTGACAGAAGCTTAGCAAGGCTTGAGTCTCACGCGTCTATCCGGAGATCTCTTGTCTCTCGATTTGTTGACCGGGAAAAACTCCCCCGTCCGAATCGATCGAGACGACTGATCCTAGAGTGACCGTTGGTAGACCTAGCTTGTTTCGCTACGAAGTTTAGATCTCCAAGTTCTGCAGCCACTCTTCATCGTAGCCGCCGATCCCGAAGCTAGCCGCCGCTCGTGTGCCGCCGCCGGTTCCGGGGAGATCTTCTCCAAGAGAGACCAAGGTCGTAGACTCTTCATCTACTTCAAGAGCACGTCGTCGAACAAAGAGGAACACCGTAGTCTCCAAAAGAAGTTTGTATCACGTGTACATTCTACATTTTCATTTCGTTGTAAAGGAACTTTTGTTCCGAGTTGTAAGGGTTGGGTGCAACCCGCTTTGTGGGAGTGTTGACTCTCACGTGTGGAAGGGCTCCTTCCGTTAGTGAAGGGATTGGATTTCAATCCCGTTGGTGAAGTGACCGAGTCGTCCCTCGTTGGGGAGATAGGTCGAAGGGGGAAAGTGGATGTACCCAAGTCGGGGAACCACTATAAATTTGCTGTGTATTCTGTGTGCTGTGTTTGTTGTTTTTATTGTGCAGGTACATCTGTAAATTCCGCAAAAGAACCACACGTCACCTATTCCCCCCCCCCCATAGGTGCACATAGCCGACACTAGGTGGACTTTCAAGTGGTATCAAAGCGAGGTTACTCTTCAAAAAGGTTAACACCTTGAGTAGAATCCTGCCACCAGTGTCAGAAGCATGGATCTGGATTATGACGTATTGCCACTCAAACTCCCTGCATGCACAAAGGATTATTATCCTATCTGGAGGATGAGAGTATTATTCCACCTGGATGCCATCGATCCACGCGCATCCCTCATCCTGGAAGAGGGTCCGTTTATCCCCATGAAGACCTCCGACTCGGGGATCCAAGTGCCCATGTGCATTGCTGAGATGACAGAGATGGAACTCTCATTTTTCCAACTGGATCAGAGGATTCGACAAATTATCATGGATGTCTGGTCTGGAGCCTCTCACTCCAGGTTGGAAAAATGTAAAACGGCTAAATCTCTGTGGATGACGATCTCAGAGCTGATGGGGGGGTCAGAGAATGCTGAAATATGCTGCCAATCAGAGGATGAAGCGTATGTGGGGGTCCTCACCTCTGAAGATGAATGCAAGGATCCTTCGGATTGCATCAGAGCTCCAGTATCCTTGTCAGAGACTGAAGAAGATAGTGAGGAAAGCAGCTCCGACGAGGACGAAACATTGGTCACTGATTCTAATGACAATAACCCAGATGAGCAGGTATCATCTTCATCCTGTCCCACATCTTTTGACTTTTCTGAAGACAGAAACTGCTCTCCTCCAGAAAATACTGATTCCCTGAAGAGAGCCCTTCAGGAAAGCAATCTACTTGCTGAGGAGCAAGCTCGAGAGATTGCTCGACTGAAGATCTTGTTGGTTCTCCAATTGGCGTCCAACAAGGTCAAGGGCTCTAAGATCTCAGCTCTAGAGAATAGTCTAGAAAATGAGAAACGTATAGTATCTAACTTTTCCAAAGTTGATGCTATAAAGAGAAAACAAGAAACCGGGTGGATCTCCCGGATTATCTAGGGATGGAGAAATGGGGAAACGGTGTTCCGACCTCCCACTCCAAGCGGGAAGGCAACTCATCATGCCTTCAGGTATGACCACAGGAATAATCGTGGTCACTGCAAGGGTGAATTGTCCCCATGTGGAAACGTCCATAGTGCAAGAGGCGTCATGGCCACCCATGAGGAAATACCTAAGGCTCATTCTGAGCCCTTTGTATTCACGGCCACTGCCACAACAAAGTGTGGATCTGCAGGTCCTAGTTCACAGAAGAATTCTCTCCATTCGAGGACACGGGATAGGGAGAATAGAAGTCATGATGTCAGGCGTCATGGAGCCTCAGCAAGGAAGATGCCTGAAAGAATGGCACCGCCTTCTCGGCCTCATAACGCTCACATCATGCATTCGTTCCACCCTTCATCATGCCTCGACGGAAGAGGAATTTGTGCAACAAGAACATGCCCTATCCCTTTTAGACCTAGGACCGTGACTACATCCGTCACTAGATCAGGTCGAAAACGGCGATACAACATTCACTCTTGTTGGTGCTGCGGCAAAGTGGGACACTTTGCCATTGACTGTTGGCACAACCCCTCAGTGCCCACAGCAAGGGCTTATCCACATTCTAGGGACAGGGGTAGTCTTCCAGACAGGTTTTCCGAAGGAAGGCAGTTGCATGCTTATGCTAATAGAAACCTAGGACCCAATATGATTTGGGTTCCTAAGGTAAAGTAATTCTGTCTTGCAGGGTAGTCTAGGTCCCCGTGAATACTTTGGGAACTAGACAGTACGTGGCTCAAGGCTAACTTGGAACAAGCGTCTGCAATAACAGATGTGCTACCTGTTGAGCATACTCACTTTAAGCTACTAATATGTTCTACCTGTGGGACTAAGACGATGACTCTCCATATCCCAGGTAATTTTGATCAGTTCAAGGACTTGTGTCATGATGCATCCTCATTCAAAGTAAATATATATATATTTCTATCCTTGTGTATACGTATACTTATGCTTATCACGAGGCATGCAAACCATTACACATCAATAAAAGGATAACAAAGATATGTCATTGCGAATTTTGACACATCACAATTGACATCAAGAAGTGTCTGAAGAAGTCTCGCTCAAATCCGAATAGATTGTCGTTATAATAAACATGTATTTATTAATCTTGTATTAACTTGACATTCGAAGACATGTCGTTGTAAATCTCGACAACATACAATTGACATTTAGAAGACTTTGCAAAAACCTCAGTAAAATTCAAATAGATTGACTTTAGAATATACTTGTATTTATCATTCCTTTTATAAACTTGACATCGGAAAATCTCTAAAATGGTGCAATGCTTCCCAAAGTAGTCAAGAAAAACATCAATATTTACTCCGAATCCCGCCGACCCATTTTACATCTCGCCGAATTAGACAAATCCCGCCGAAGAAGCTCCCGACCGCTCGGCTTCCTTAAGAATCCCGACGACGTATATAAATCCCGCCGAAAGACCATCTCCGCCTGTTCGCCTTCCTCACGACTCGCGCAAGAGCCCACCCGACGACCCTCGCGCAAGAGAACTCCCTAAGACTCGCGCACGGGCACTTCCGCGACCTCGCCGACACCTGCAGCCCTCCGACGCTCTCGTCGACGCCGTCGAATCGCAGCTGTGTGTGACCATCTTCTCATCGCACGATTCTAGCAAGGCCGCACCCCACGGGATACTCTTCCCTCCACCGAAGATCTTCCCGAAGCTCATCAACCCACTTCCGTGTAAGCCCTTAGGTAACCTCATCCTTAATGGCTCCAAGGCCGAACCCCAAGTGTTGCTTTCTTTTTGAATGTTCACTAATGTTTAGAGTCGGGCTTCTTTCTAGATCCTCAATGGCCCCAAGGACGACTGCAGGCTTGATTTCTGGCTGCGAGCTGGTTCGCACTGGATTCTCTCATGCCTCAGACGAGTTCCGAAATATCATTCTCATGTTGCAAGAGGCCGGGCTAACCTTCGTATTGGAGCATCCTTGCAAAGTTTTAGATAAAGAAGTGCTGGAGTTCTTCTCTACTGCAAGGCTTCGAGACAGAGACTCCATCATCAAGAGCAAGGTGGCTGGGACTAAGGTAAAGATGTCTACCAGTAAGCTAACACGCTACCTGCAGCTTTCAAGTGCGGAGCAGGAAGACTATTTGGAGGACGAGGACAAAGCCAGAACCCTCCTGTTCTGCGGTCTACCCAGAGGCACTCGATCAGTAAAGCGAAAAGAGATGAATGAAGAAGGGAAGCTCCTATCTGACATCATAGGAAAAGTACTCATCTGCAAGCCAGGCTCCCATGATCATATCTCCGGAGATATGTTCAAAATTCTCATAGCTGTGGTCTGCAGAAAGAGGTTCAACTGGGGAGAGTTGCTGTTTCAAAAGATCAAGGACACTCTGGGCACTCCAAGCTTCGGCCGCATCATCAGTCTATATCTCAACCAGCTCAACGGAGACAAATTCGACATGAGCAAAGGAGTCCCTCTCCATTACTTGAAAAAGATGGATGCTACTGTGTTTGATCGATGGGAGCGGCGCATCGGACAGCCTGCTGTAGAAGAGCATGAGGAAGTATCTCCCGCAGCCTCCCCCCGTGAAATTCCTGATACCCTGACTGCAGGAATCGAGGGGGAGACTCTACCCTCTCATATGGATATAATATCTGACATCGCCCAGGTGGCCAGGGATGCGGTGGCCGAAGTTCATGAAGAAAGTGAACCTGGGTTGGAGGATGAGGAGGTCCTGAACAGACACACTCAAGGAACTGAAGCTGAAACACTGGACTCTGCTGATCAAGAAGAGGAAGAAGCTGCTGATGTGGATGAATTTTTGGATGCGGACGGAGAGGACACTGTGAATGAGGGCCATGAAGTGTTTGAGTCTCCGGATACTGATGAACCTCCTACTGATAAGTCTGCACCAGTGGAGGGGGAGGTAAATGAGGCCACCAACATTCCTCCCATAGAGACTGTGATGGTATCCAGCTCTACTGATGCGTCTGCTGCCGAGCCAGAGCAAGGCCAAGAAGTGCCTCCGGGTATCCCATTACGAGATGACCTAGCCATTCACACTGTCCATATAATTCAGGGCATCGTGAATGAGCTTAAAACCTCTTTTGATAAAGCTCAGAAAACAATGCTGCAAGAGATTAAGACTTCTGAAGATCTCATGCTGAAGAATATGGTGGCAATCAACCATAAGCTGGACGTAATGGAGAAGAAATTCGAAGAAAAATATAACGCGGCCGGCGAAGCTGTCACACTGTTAATGGCCGGCTTGAAAAAGACTACTGATACTCTGGCTGTTGTCAATCAGAACGCACACGTTGTGGCCAACAATATTCAGAAATTTGATGGTAACATGGTCACTTTAAATGCAAATCAGCAGGCCCTAATCACTGAATTCAGCAAGACAACTAAGCACATTGATGACTCCTTGCACTCATATGCCAATTGCATTGCTGACGAAGCCAAAAAGGGGGAGAAGGAGTATATCGCTAAGCTGGCCGAGCTCCAAGAAAGCATGGATGCAAACTTTGCCCAATCAAGCAAATACGTCTATGAGAGTTGCTGGTGGATGCTACAACAGGCACTGGGCACGTTAGGCGTCGTCCTACCTGACCAACCTGCCGGTGTTCAGGTTCCTGAGACTTCTAAGGCTGCTGAGGAAGTACATATTGCTGAGGATGTAAGTACAAGTGCTGCTGATATTTTCACCGATGAAGCTGACGCTAGGGCCATCTCCAAATCTAAGCTGAGAAGTATGTTTGACCAGGAGGCTTTAGCTAAAGTAAGGGGAAAGAGGAAAGTTCAGGAAGGGACATCAAAGGAGACACCAACTCAAAAGAGGATCAGACTGAGTGAGGAGGATGTAAGAAACGAAAGGTGGAGCCCAGTTTCAAGGAACATCATCTTAGACACCTTCCGGCTGCAAGAAAGAGGAGAGATAAATCGAAATGAAGCATATAGCCAGTATGAATGGGAGACGCACAAAGCATTTGAAGCGAAGCGCAACATTTTCTTCAGAAACAACAAGGATCCAGACAAAGTTGCTCCTCCTAGGTACTACCCGAAGCCCAAGGAATACATGGAAAGGCAGAGCAAAAAGTACTTGGCGCAAACTCTTAAGGGTGACGTAGCTAAGGACAAATAGTCATTATTTTATAGCTGGTCACGGTGTATTAAGAACATTTAATAATTATTACTGTCGTATGAACAATTCTGAATTATATGTGAATATATTTCTCTTGGTATATATATATATTCTTGAATGTGTGAATGATTCAAGTCCCGTTCTGATTACATATATTCCCTTGAGTTGCATATTTAATTTTTTTTTAAATGCTATAATTATTATTTGATAGGTGTTATTCATCTTAGCTAGTAGGGTTTTGGCTTCGTCAAATAGGGGGAGATTGTTGGGTATTGTATCCACGATTACCTAGATTTGAGGAAGCCACCTGTCAAGCTAAGATGAATTCACAATGTATTTGATAAACTCTTTCAAGTTGTACTTGCAGTTTCTCCACGCTAAGTGCACACCAATGTCAGGGTGCAGTAGGTCAATATACACGGGTCTGCACGACGTAATCCCTCGTTGAGCAGATCAGTGTGTTGGCCTATGTGTACTCTCTCTATTGGAGTGCACTTACTTTCAAGTACAGGGCCGCTCATATGCAAGAGAAGACAAGGAGCATGGAGGATCAAGGAGCAGCTCCTAGGTGGAAGACGAAAAATCGTCCAAGGCAAATTCGACGAGAATCACCAAGTGATTCTCTCGCCGAATCGGCGAGAATCACTAGGTGATTCTCGTCGAATCGTCGAGAATCGTCAGTGATTCTCGCCGACTCCTTCTGGCCATCTCAAAATGGTGCCAAGTAAGATTCGGCGAGAATCACTTGTAATTCCCGCCGAACCAGTGGTCAAGCAACCCATGAATACAAAGTCCAATTCGTTGAGAATCGACAAGTGATTCGACGAGAATCACAAACGATTCTCGACGAATCGTCGAGAATCACTTGGTGGTTCTCGCCGATTCGTCGAGAATCGTCTGCGATTCTCGCCGATTTTTACTTGGCGTTTTCTCAGAATGCTGCTGAACCGGATTCTGCTTCTGGATTTGTTTGAACCGGATTTTGGGGATTTCATTTGTGGGTCCCACAAACGGTCATATTTGAGAATCCTACAGTATTTATACACAGGTATTTTTTGAACAGAGATTACGAAAAAAAGAGGCCGAGCACGTAACCCTAAATTCGCGAAATCGCTCCGCTCCGTCGCCGCCGCTCGCGTCAAGTTGTCGCCACCGCTGATCGATCTTCTTCCCGATCTCCGGTGACAGAAGCTTAGCAAGGCTTGAGTCTCACGCGTCTATCCGGAGATCTCTTGTCTCTCGATTTATTGACCGGGAAAAACTCCCCCGTCCGAATCGATTGAGACGACTGATCCTAGAGTGACCGTTGGTAGACCTAGCTTGTTTCGCTACAAAGTTTAGATCTCCAAGTTCTGCAGCCACTCTTCATCGTAGCCGCCGATCCCGAAGCTAGCCGCCGCTCGTGTGCCGCCGCCGGTTCCGGGGAGATCTTCTCCAAGAGAGACCAAGGTCGTAGACTCTTCATCTACTTCAAGAGCACGTCGTCGAACAAAGAGGAACACCGTAGTCTCCAAAAGAAGTTTGTATCACGTGTACATTCTACATTTTCATTTCGTTGTAAAGGAACTTTTGTTCCGAGTTGTAAGGGTTGGGTGCAACCCGCTTTGTGGGAGTGTTGACTCTCACGTGTGGAAGGGCTCCTTCCGTTAGTGAAGGGATTGGATTTCAATCCCGTTGGTGAAGTGACCGAGTCGTCCCTCGTTGGGGAGATAGGTCGAAGGGGGAAAGTGGATGTACCCAAGTCGGGGAACCACTATAAATTTGCTGTGTATTCTGTGTGCTGTGTTTGTTGTTTTTATTGTGCAGGTACATCTGTAAATTCCGCAAAAGAACCACACGTCACCTATTCCCCCCCCATAGGTGCACATAGCCGACACTAGGTGGACTTTCACCCATATTCGCTGAGTCGGACCCAGAGACACCAACAGTCAGGATTAGGCTAACCAGATAAGCTCCCGCCCTGAAGAAGTTCTCGCCCATAAGTGGGGCGGGAACGTTTGCACTTGCGCCAAGCACCTATCTTGGAGGAGCTCTCGCTTGTAAGCAGGCGAGACCGCTTGCGCCGGGCTCTGGGCAGAAGGCTCTCGGCTCAAAGTTCCCACCGAGTGGGGCCCAGGGCCCTGGGTAAAATGACCTAATTACCCTCGGGTAGAATTACCCCAATACCCTCGGGATGAACAACGGGATTTGACTATTGGCAGATCAAGTAAGGGTATTTCAGCAATCTCAGGTCAGCAAAGGCTATAAATAGACCCATAAGGGCTCCTTAGAAAGCAAGCTTTCATAATCTTCCAATTTCTAGTGCTTTCTGAGGAGCTCCTAGCCCAGCTTTTGGCTTTGGAGGGGAAGCTCTCAGAGATCTTCCGGGTGTTAGGTGGGACCTCCCTGCCGAGGCTTTGGGTCAGTCTTAGGTCGTTTGAATCTAGTCGAGGGTCGAGGCTCGAGAGAAGTAGGTGTTGACTGTACCCATGTTTTGAACTCCCGTTGAGGTCATTTTTGGCTTCAACAGTTCTGGTGTGGTGAGCGTGGAAAGCAACCGATATAAGAAAGCCTTGAGTTTTTCCCATGGCTGGAGGTGAAGGTTAAGGGTCTGGTTCTGGAGACTCCCCCACCCGGGGAGAGGAAGCGACGAGGAAGATGCTGGATGACTTCAGGCGAGAAGTCCTGCAGACCATCAGCTTGGCCTTCTCGACCCGAAGCGAGTGGGCCACACCTTAAGTTCGGATAGAGGAGGTCCCGCTCTTGGGCTAGAACGCCCCTGGATAGCGCCTGAGGAAGGAGGTCCCGACGAAGGCTGGCGAGAGGGACGTGGCCGCGCGGGAGCTCTTCCCAGGCCAGCGCCCGGGCAAGGAAGCTCTGACAGATTTGGGAGAGAGGGAGTCGGCAGTGCGAGAACTCTTCCCTGGGCACGGTCTCGCGGATCGGGCTAGCCAGCCGAGGCCGCGGGACGTGCCCTCTCTCCAGGCAGGAGGCGAGAGCCCATTCAGCGAGCTCATCATCTCAGCTCCAGTACCGGAGGGGTTCCGGGAGAATGACATGTCCTACTACTCAGGAAAGGATGGCGCTGTACAACACGTGTAGTTGTTTGAATATGTCGTTTCGATAAGGCAGATGACAGATGCCTTCAAGTGTCGACTATTTGCCATCACGTTGAAGGAGAAGGCTCGGGACTAGTTCCACCAGTTGCCAGCAAGGTCGATCTACTATTTTGAAGATCTGCGAAGAAGTTTCTTATTGAGGTTCTCAACATCGAAGAAGCGGAAGAAGGAGGCAGAGTGCCTGTTTGCGGTGAGGCAGAAGCCGGATGAGATACTGGGTCACTAAGTCGACTGGTTTCAGGAAGAGATCCTCCGAGTCCAGGAGGTCCCAGGGTACGCGCTGATGCTCGCCTTTACCATGGGGCTGAGGCCGGGATTCTTCAGCATGGAGTTGTAGAGAGTGCCCCCTCTCCTTTGAGGAGCTCATGGAGAGGGACGCAAAGGAGATAGACTTCGAGAGAGCAAATCCAGCGTTCGCCAGGAAGTTGGCCAGGATGGCGGAAGATGATGTGAAGGAACCTGCAGCAGGAAGGCAGAAGGAGCTGAGGGAGCAGAGGGAGTAGAGAGAATAAAGAAGGAGAGAAGTGCCCCGAAGACACGGGCAGTAGCAGGGATGGGGGGCCCGGGAGCCAAACAACCGGTTGGGTTGGAGGCCCTAGGAGGGTCATCCCCAGGGCCAAGGAGGAGGCTACCAGGGGAGAGATAACTTACGGGAACCCAGGAAGTTCAACCAACTGGCATGGAGGCAGGAGCCAAGGGGTCATGTCCTGCCACCGCAAGAGGACATGGAGGTGGGCAGAGGAAGAGGAGCGAGGAGAGGAATTCGAGGAGCATGGAGAAGAGGAGGAAGAGAAGGAAGAAGGGGTAGGGCAGCGTTGCTCTTTTGTGACTTCCACCAGGAGGAGGGTCACGCAACGGCTACCTGCCCGGAGTTCTTAGAGGTGAGAGAAGCAAAAGGAGCAGGGAGGCAGGATCCGTCGGTCAGGATCGTGGAAGTACATCAGGGAGAGATGGAGGATAAATGTGAAGATCGGGTAGACGTGGGAACCCAGGGAGGAATCAGGGTGATCCACAGAGGAGTGGGGATCGAGGCAACTCGCAAGGGGAGCCGTCAAATCATGTACCAAAGGGGGGTCTCCTCTACCTTCCAGGCTCCCCCACCGGAAGAAAAGATCACCTTCTCGTCAGCAGACATGCCGGACTACGAAGATCCGTTTTGTGATGCCCTGGTGATCCAGACGGCGGTGGAGAATTTCACGGTCTCGAGGATACTGGTGGATAATGGGAGCTCGATAAATGTTATCTTCAAGAAGGCCTTCGATGAGATGAGGGTTGAGGAGAATAGGATCTTGGCTTCGGATGGACCGCTGTTCGGATTCTCTAGAGAGAGGAAGGAAGTGGAAGGGGGAGTAGGGCTGCACGTGAAGTTGGGGGGCATGTCACGGAACTGCAGGTTCGTGTTCATGGATGCCCCAAGCAGCTATAACGCCATCTTTGGGCGCCCCCTCATCAGCGCCTTTCACTGCATCCCCTCCTCGTTTCATCAGTGCCTCAAGTTCAACAATGGAGGGGTGCAGGTCAGGGTCAGAGGGGACCCGAAAGTGGCAAGACAGTGCTACATTATGGCAGTCAACAACATATCTTGGATGACAGAGGCAGAGGAGTTGGAGAAGGAGATGGAGGCGCATGAAGAGGTTGTCGGAGAAGAGGAGGTGAGCCTAGAGGAGGAGAGAGAGGTAGCTGAAGAGGAAGTCAGAGGGGAGGAGATTGAGGAGGAGCATCAGGGAGGAGATGTGCAGGAGGTCCAGAGGGACGAAGAGTAGGAGAGCCCGGAGGGGGCGATGGAGGTAGAAGAGCAAGTAGTAGGAGGAGTGGAGAGAGAGGCCCAGAGGGGCGTGGAAGTCGAACAACAACAGGAGGGGCTGAAGGAGGCGATGGAGATTGAGGAGGAGGTAGGAAGGGAGGAGTTGGAGCTAGAGGAAGAAGCAAGTGTCCGCTGGGAGCAGTCGCGGCTGGAACCGGCCGAGGAAGTGGTGGAGATGGAGGTCTTCACCAGCGCAGTGCAGGTGCAGAGGGTGCGGGTCAGCAGGGGCTTGAGTCCCGAAGCCCGGGAGCGAGTGCGGGCATGCATTCAAAGCAACATCGACATCTTAGCTTGGAGCGCGGCAGACATGCCGGGCATCGATGCAGACGTGGCCTGCCACCGCCTGAACCTGGACCCCCGCACTTGCCCCATACACCAAAAGATGAGGGCCATCACCACCAAGCTGGAGGAGCCCATCCGCGAAGAGGTCAGGAATCTCCTGGAGGCCGGCTTCATCTCAGAGATCCAGTATCCAGGCTAGATCTCCAATGTGGTAATGGTTAAAAAAGGGGGTGGTAAATGACGAATGTGTATCGATTTCTCTTTGTTAAATAAATCATGCCCTAAGGATTGCTACCCCCTGCCTCGGATCGACGCGCTGGTTGATTCAGCCGTTGGTTTTTCTATTATGAGAATTTTGAATGCTTTTTCAGGTTATCACCAGATCCGGATGCACCCTCCCAATGTCAAGGATGTTTCCTTCATCACGATTGAGTGATGCTTCAGTTAAAAAATGATGCCCTTTGGGTTGAAGAATGCCGAGGCTACATACCAATGCATGATGGATCGGGTCTTCCGAGATCAAAGGGGAGAAACATGGAGGTCTATGTCGACGACCTGATGATCAATAGCAAGTGCGCGGATTCGCACCTGCAAGATCTATAAGTGACGTTCGCCACCCTGCGGAGATTTAAGATGAGGCTGAACCATTTGAAGTGTGTCTTCGGGGCCAGCCGCGGGAAGTTCCTTGGGCATCTCTTGACTCCGAAAGGGGTGGAGCCTAACTCGGATAAGGTGAAGGCCATCCTGTATTTGGAATCACCTTGCGATGCCATGGAGGTTCAGCGCTTGACAGGCAAACTAGCTGGACTGAGCAGGTTCCTCTCCAGGTCAGGAGACAAGTGTTCTTCATTCTTCAAGGTGCTGCGAGGGAACCAAAGGTTTGAGTGGACCGCCGAGTGCGAAGAAGCCTTACAAGGGCTGAAGAGACAGCTCTCTCAGGCTCCTCTGCTTCAGAGCCCAAAAGAAGGGGAGGACCTGACCTTATACCTTGGAGTAGGAGTGGAGGAAGTGAGCTACATCCTAGTAAGGGAAGAAGGAAAGAAACAACTACCGATCTACTACATCAGTCGGATCTTGAAGAAGGCGGAGCTCCGCTACCCCATCCTCGAAAAGTTGGCTTACGCTTTGGTCATTTCTGCAAGAAAGCTCCGGCCATACTTTCAAGCACACTCGATTAGGGTGGTGACCGACAATCCTATTCACAAGATCTTTGAAGGGGTAGAGCACTCAGGATGGCTTGCCAAGTGGTGCATTGAACTAAGCGAGTTCATCATCTCTTTTGTTTCGAGACTCTCCATCAAGGCGCAAGTGGTGGCAGACTTTCTGGCGGACTATGTTGTTGAAGTCGAGGAGGGAGAGCAGCAGCCACAGGAAGCGTGGAAGATGATGGTTGATGTGGCCTTGGGAAAACATTCTCTCGGGGAGGGGTGGTGCTGATAAGCCCCCAGGGAGTCGCGATAGAGCAGGTGGTGGATTACCACTTCCCAGTGACCAACAACCAAGCAAAGTATGAGGCCGTGATCGCCGGCCTTCGCTTGACAAAGGAGCTTGAAATACAGGATGTGGAGGCCTTCACTGACTCAATGGTAGTAGCTTCGCAGATCTAAGGAGAGTTTGAAGCTCGGGAACCTACCCTCATAAAATACCTATCCAAGGTAAGGGCGATCATCGGTGGGTTCCGGTCATTCTCAATCCAGCATGTCCCCAGGGAGGAGAGCGCAGCCGTCAACCGATTGGCGAAGTTTGGGCCTCGGGGAGGAGGGACCCTGACTGAACTTTTTCGGCCAGCAATTGAGGAAGGGGAGTTGATGGAGGTAGGTTGGCGATCCTCGTGGGTGGACCTGTTGGTAACCTTCCTGACCACAGGCAGGCTGACAAAGGAGGTTAAAGATGCAAAAAGCTTCAGGTGCAAGACAGCTCATTACCTGATGATAGAAGGGGGGGTTGCATCATAATATGTTGTTAGGACTCCTGGCAAGATGTGTAACCGAAGAAGAAATCCCAAGGATCTTAGGAGAGGTGCACTCGGGCGAGTGCGACAGTCATTCTGGAGGTAGGATGTTGGAAGCAAGGGTGGTCAGACAGGGGTACTTCTGGCCCACCCTAAGGAAGGATACCGCGGAGTTTGCAAGGAGTTGTCAAAAGTGCCAGCTCTGCACCCCCTCCAGCTCTTGGCAGCTCAACAACTCCGAAGCATCACGGCACCGTGGGCGTTCGACATCTGGTGAATGGATTTAGTTGGGCCTTTTCCTCCGGCTAGTGGGCAGAGGAGGTTCCTCTTGGTCATGGTCGATTATTTATCAAAGTGGCTGGAGGTTAAGGCCTTGGCCAAGGTCACCTCGCAAGTCATAAGGAACTTCATCTGGGGGGAGATCATATGCAGACACGGACTGCCTCAAGTGATAGTGACAGATAACGGTCCCCAGTTTGCCAGTGAAGAGTTCATCAGCTTCTGTGCCCAGCTGGGGATAGATCTCAGATTTTCCTCTGTCCACCACGCCCGGAGCAATGGCCTGGTGAAGCGGCAAACAAAATTATTGTGAACCTACTAAAGAAAAAAGTGGAGAACTTGAGAGGAAATTGGGTGGAGCAGCTCCCCTCGGTCCTGTGGGCCTTGCGAACGACCCCGAACACGGCCACCGGTGAGACCCCCTTCAAGCTTTCTCATCAGTGTGAGGCGGTCCTACCAGTGGAGTTCGAGGTTCGGTCCCCGCAGGTCACAGCCGTGGGCGAAGGAGATGAGACGTGGAGATTGGAGAATGAGGAGGGGTTACGCCTCTCGCTAGACATGGTGGAAGAGCTGCGGGACGTGACAACCATCAGGCAAGAAGAGATCAAGTGGCGGATGGCCAAGTATTTTGATAAGCATGTCAGGGTCAAGCAGTTTGCCGAAGGAGATCTGGTGCTGAGAAAGGTTGACATGACAGGAAGGTCGGCTCCCGTGGGCAAGCTCAACCCAAACTGGGAAGGACCGTACATAGTGAAGGAAGTCCTTGGAACAGGAGGTTACTACCTCCAGGACGTAGTGGGGAGGGCCTTAAGCCACACCTGGAGTGGCGATGACCTAAAATGCTTCTACCCATGAAATGGGGAGGATGTAATTATGTATCCAAAATTAAACTTATTATACTGCATCAGTTGACTTGATTTTCTCTTGCCTATTGTGAAATATTTATAATAGGGCGTGATTATGTGTTTTGTAACACCCCGAGCTCGGCTCGGCCCCAGGTAGACCTGCTGCACAGGCTCTCATCTAGCTGGCAGGTCCGAAGGCTCGCCTGTGTGTGATAGGTTTGGTTTGAGAAAACTTCATCGGCACCCCGAGCTTGGCTCGGCCCCAGGTAGACCCGCTACGCAGGCTCTCATCTAGCTAGCAGGTCCGAAGGCTCGCCTGTGTGGGATAGGTTTGGTTTGAGAAAACTTCATCGGCACCCCGAGCTCGGCTCGGCCCTAGGTAGACCCGCTGCACAGGCTCTCATCTAGCTGGCAGGTCTGAAGGCTCGCCTGTGGGGGATAGGTTTGGTTTGAGGAAACTTCATCAGCACCCCGAGCTCGGCTCGGCCCCAGGTAGACCCGCTGCGTAGGCTCTCATCTAGCTGGCAAGTCCGAAGGCTCGCTTGTGGGGGATAGGTTTGGTTTGAGAAAACCTCATCGGCACCCCGAGCTCGGCTCGGCCCCAGGTAGACCCACTGCGCAGGCTCTCATCTAGCTAGCAGGTCCGAAGGCTCGCCTGTGGCAGATATGTTTGGTTTGATAACTCCATCAGCACCCCGAGCTCGGCTCGGCCCCAGGTAGACCCGCTGCGTAGGCTCTCATCTAGCTGGCAGGTCCGAAGGCTCGCCTGTGGGGGATAGGTTTGGTTTGAGAAAACTCCATCGCCACCCCGAGCTCGGCTCGGCCCCAGGTAGACCCGCTGCGCAGGCTCTCATCTAGCTGGCAGGTCCGAAGGCTTGCCAGTGGGGGATAGGTTTGGTTTGAGGAAACTTCATCGGCACCTCGAGCTCGGGTCGGCCCCAGGTAGACCCGCTGTGCAAGCTCTCATCGAGCTGGCAGGTCCGAAGGCTCGCCTGTGGGGGATATGTATGGTTTGAGAACTCCATCGGCACCCCGAGATCGGCTCGGCCCCAGGTAGACCCACTGCGCAGGCTCTCATCTAGCTGGCAGGTCCGAAGGCTCACCTATGGAGGATAGGTTTGGTTTGAGAAAACTCCATCGACACCCCGAGCTCGGCTCGGCCCCAGGTAGACCCGCTGCGCAGGCTCTCATCTAGCTAGCAGGTCCGAAGGCTCGCCTGTGGGGGATAGGTTTGGTTTGAAAAAACTTCATCGGCACCCCGAGCTTGGGTCCTCCCCAGGTAGACCCGCTGCGCAGGCTCTCATCTGGCTGGTAGGTCTGAAGCCTCGCCTGTGGGGGATAGGTTTGGTTTGAGAAAACTTCATCGACACCCCGAGCTCGGCTCGGCCCCGGGTAGACCTGCTGCGCATGCTCTCATCTAGCTGGCAGGTCCGAAAGCTCGCCTATGGGGGATAGGTTTGGTTTGAGGAAACTTCATCGGCACACCGAGATCGACTCGACCCCAGGTAGACCCGCTGCGCAGGCTCTCATCTAGCTGACAGGTCCGAAGGCTCGACTGTGGGGGATAGGTTTGGTTTGAGAAAACTTCATCGGCACCCCGAGCTCGGCTCGGCCCCAAGTAGACCCGCTGCGCAGGCCCTCATCTAGCTGGCAGGTCTGAAGGCTCTCCTGTGGGGGATAAGATTGGTTTGAGAACTCCATCGACACCCCGAGCTTGGCTCGGCCCCAGGTAGACCCACTGCGCAGTCTCTCATCTAGTTGGCAGGTCCGAAGGCTCGCCTGTGGGGGATATGTTTGGTTTGAAAAAACTCCATCGGCACACCGAGCTCGGCTTAGCCCCAGGTAGACCCGCTACGCAGGCTCTCATCTAGCTGGCAGGTCCAAAGGCTCGCCTGTGGGGGATAGGTTTGGTTTGAGAAAACTTCATCGACACCCCGAGCTCGGCTCGGCCCTAGGTAGACCCGCTGCGCAGGCTCTCATCTAACTGGCAGGTCCGAAGGCTCGCCTATGGGGGATAGGTTTGGTTTGAGAAAACTTCATCCGCACCCCGAGCTCGGCTCGTCCCCAGGTAGACCCGCTGCGCAGGCTCTCATCTAGCTGGCAGGTCCGAAGGCTCGCCAGTGGGGGATAGGTTTGGTTTGAGAACTCCATCGGCACCCCGAGCTCGACTCGGTCCCAGGTAGACCCGCTGCGCAGGCTCTCATCTAGCTGGCAGGTCCGAAGGCTCGCATGTGGGGGATAGGTTTGGTTTGAGAAAACTACATCGGCACGCCGAGCTCGGCTCGACCACAGGTAGGCCCGCTGCTCAAGCTCTCATCTAGCTAGAAGGTCCGAAGGCTCGCCTGTGGCGGATAGGTTTGGTTTGAGAAAACTTCATCGGCACCCCGAGCTCGGCTCGACCCCAGGTAGACCCGCTGCGCAGGCTCTCATCTAGCTGGCAGGCCCGAAGGCTCTTCTGGGGAAGGGAAGTTTTTGATCCTAGGAGACACTCCGACTCGGATGCTCTGAGAAGGGCAAGAAACGCACTCGGAATGCGGAATGAAAGGAGGTAAGACCCCCTCAGACAGGAGAGGTCTCGGCTAGAGAAGATATCGGCAGGGACGTCCCCCGCCAAGGAAATCTCGCAGAAGGAACTTCTCGGCAGAAAGGCTCCTGAAAAACTATCCTCGGTCAGACAGCGGGAATTGCTAAGCGAAAGCTTCGAACAGTTCTCGCAGGGTAAATGTTAAATTTTCTCAATGTGGTCAGCAAGATAGCCCAAACGCCAAATTAATATCTTCGGAACTACCCAGTTCTCACGTTGAACCAGCAGAAACCAAGGAACAGAGGTAAATCCCAACAAACAATGGAAGCACAAGCAGGTCTTTTATACATTAACTTCTTTACAACACGAGGCATACATAGCGAAACATGATTTCACTAGTATAACAGCTGTAAACAGAAAGCACAAATAAACAAGCCGTGCGGATAGCACCGGAGTCCGCCGAGACCGCGAGGTCGCCGAGGTCGCCGAGACTGCTGAGCTCGCCCAAGCTACACTGCAATCCGCCGAATAGCCACGGAGTCCACCGATGCCGCGAGGCCGCACGGACACACCGTTATTCGCCTCCTGCTGAACCTGAACTGAGGAACACCCCTACCCGCCTGAAGACGACGAACATGTTATTGAAGCTGGCAAAGATGAAACAGAGCTGACAAGCCGCAGAGCGACCTCCTGCTGAGTCCGCAGAGACCACACACTTCCAAGTACTTGACCGAAGTCACAGCCAAACTCCTGGCTCCTTGAAGCTACCCGCGCGACCTGCACACAGAAAACCGTCAGCCTGAAACAATCCGCGCGGACTGACAAACACAGACCGCAACACTTCGCTCAACCCAACTTACTGTTCACTCAAGTTACTTAGGTTTGCCAGGATAGGCAAGGTGAGGAGTGTGGTCACCGCCCAGGAGATAGCGACACCGCCCCAGCCCGCGCGATAGCAAAAACAACGTCCGCTGAGTCCGCAAGGACTTAGCCGGATACCAAGGAAAACTGCCAGGAGCAAGGCAACCATTGACGAACCCTCTCCAGTCCGCCCAAGCTATGCGGACAAGGAATCAGCCCGCTAAGCTCCAACCACTGCAGGACAGCAACCTCCTTCAATGGCAGTCCGCACCAACCCGAGGCAGTCCACAAGACTCACACCTCAATCCGCCATAAGTCCATGACCAAAGGCAGATAGTAACAGTCCACCCGGTCACAGCGGACTTGGCAGATACCGCGGACACCATGGTCTTGGCACAAAGTGTGACCAAGTCCAAAACCATCAAAGGCAAATGCGAGCATGGCGGACTCAAATTCCCGTCCGCCAAACACCCTAGCACAGACCGCCATCAGTCCGCGAGCTCCTCGCACTTCTGTCCAAAGCAGCAGCCAACCCCGGACTCCAAATCCAGTCCGCCAATCGATCTCCACAGCAAATCGCCTGCTGTGCCACCAGAGCTCGACATGGCCTCAGCCAAGTGTTGGGTATTGTATCCACAACGTACCTGATTTGAAGAAGCCCCTGAACAAGCTAAGGTAAATAGGCAATGTTTTTGACAAAATATTTCAAGTTATGCTTGCAGTTTTTCCACGCTAAGTGCACACCAATGTCAGGGTGCAGTAGGTCAATATACACGGGTCTGCATGACGTAATCCCTCGTTGAGCAGATCAGTGTGTTGCCCTACGTGTACTCTCTCTATTGGAGTGTACTTAATTTCAAGTACAGGGCTGTGTTAAGGCAAGAGCAGTCAAGGAGCAAGGATGGGTCAAGGAGCCCCTCATGGGTGGAGAGACGAAAAATCATCCAAGTGTAAATCGACGAGAATCACCAAGTGATTCTCGCCGATTCGGCGAGAATCACTAGTGATTCTTGCCGATTCGTTGAGAATCATTGGCTGATTCGTTGAGAATCATTGGCTGATTCTCGCCGACTCTATCCAGCTACTTCAAAGTGGCGCTAAGTAATATTCGTCGAGAATCACTATTGATTCTCGCCGAATCCCTCGTGGAGCAGATCAGGGCCAAGTAATATTCGTCGAGAATCATCAAGTGATTCGGCGATAATCACTAGTGATTCTCGCCGAATCGTCGAGAATCACTGGCTGATTCTCGCCGATTCGGCGGGAATCTTCTTCGATTCTTGCCGATTTTGCCTTAGACGATTTTCTGGAACCCCATGAACCGGATTCTGCCGCTGACACTATTTTGAACCGGATTTTGGGTTTCTACTTGTGGGACCCACAACAGTCATATTGAAAGTGTCTACAGTATATATACGGGTATTTTTTGAACAGCAGTGACACGAAAAAAAAAAGCCGAGCCGATCTTGACCTAAAATCGCGAATCTGCTCCGCTGCCGCCGTCGCCGCTCGCGCTAGTTGGTCGCCGCTTTTGATCGAGATTTCTTCCTGATCTTCCGGCCACAGAAGCTTAGTCAAGCTTAGAGTCTCACGCGTCTATCCAGAGATCCCTTGTCTCTCGATTTGTTGATCGGGAAAAACTTCCCCGTCCGAATCGATCGAGACGACTGATCCTAGAGTGACCGTTGGTAGACCTAGCTTGCTTCGCTACGAAGTTTGGATCTCTAAAGTACAGCAGCCGCACATCGTCGTCGCCGCCGATCCCGTGAACCTAGCCGCCGCCCATCTTTCCGCCGCCGGTTCCGGGGAGATCCTCTCCAAGAGAAATCTAGGGTTGTGGACTCTTTGTGGACTTCAAGAACACGTCGTCAACAAAGAGGGACACCTTAGTCTCCAAACGTAGTTTGTATCTCTTGTACATTCTAGTTTTACTTTTGGTGTAAAGGAACGTTGGTTCCTAGTTGTAAGGGTTGAGTGCAACCCGTGTTGTGGGAGTGTTGACTCCTACGTGTGGAAGGGTTCCTTCCGATAGTGCAAGGATTGGATTTCAATCCTATTGGAGAAGAGACCGAGTCGTCCCTTGTTGGGAGATAGGTCGAAGGGGGAAAGTGGATGTACCCAAATCGGGGAACCACTATAAATAGCTTGTGTTTTCTGTGTGCTGTGCTGTTTATTTTTATTGTGCAGGTACAATTTTAAATTCCGCAAAAACGCTGCACGTCACCTATTCCCCCCCCCCCCCACCATAGGTGAAGATAGTTGACACTAGGTGGACTTTCAAGTGGTATCAAAGCGAGGTTCCTCATCAAAATGGTTAACACCTTGAGTTGAATCCTGCCACTAGTGTCAAGAAGAAGGAAAACATCTACTATGGACGGTCTCAAGTTCACAGGCAAGATCCCAGTGTGCACCAGGCTCAACTTTCCTATATGGAAGGAAAGGATCAGGTTCTACATGGAAGCAGTTGATCCTCGACTCTTCATGATCGTGGAGGAGGGACCTTATGTCCCCACTAAGGCCTCCACCATTGATCCTACCAAGAAAGTGCCGAAGACACTTTCTGAAATAGACAAGGACGTGATGGTGCTAGTGGGACTTGACAAGAATGCGCAGAACATTCTGGTCAGCGCAGTTGATGACTCAATGATGCAGAACTTCTGCAACTGCAGGACAGCACAGGAGATCTGGCATTGCCTGATCATCCTAATGGAGGGCACTGATGAAGTGAGGGATGATCAAAGATCCCTCCTAAACCAGAAATATGAGGCCTTCAGACAAGGGCCTAAGGAAGAGATCGGAGTCACCTACGAGAACTTTCTCAAGATTGTCAACGCCCTCAAAGGATACGGAAGAGTGTTCACTAATGGTGAACTCAATGATAAATTCCTTAGGTCCCTTACTAAGGAATGGGACACAAAGATCTGCGCCATCCGAGAGTTTGGCAGACTAGCTGAAACAGACCCGCAAATCCTGTTTGGGAAGCTGATGTCCTATGAGCTTCAGCTGAACACCAGGAAAACAGAAGAAGAAGCAGAGAAGGCTGCAGCTAAAGAAAAGACTGTGGATCTAAAAGCCAGTCACTCCAGAAAAGGCAAGGGTACGGTTTCATACCGTGCCAGGAAGAAGGATGAGGAGGAGGACTCCGAGCCATGCTCCTCCAGCTCAGAGCTGTCGGAGGAAGATTTCTCCCTCATCACCCGAGAGTTCAAGAAGTTCCTCAAGATGAGGAATCAAAGAAAGAGAGACGGCTCCTCCTCCAGGCATCAGAAGAAAAATTATTCTTCTGACAGGTATGCTTCTAAACCGAACAAACATCGCTCCTCTGACATTATTTGCTTTGGATGCAATAAGCCAGGACACGTCGTGGCCGACTGCTATCAAGGCAAGAGAGAAAAAGGGAAAGAAGAGGAGCACAAATCTTCGAGAGATTAGAAGAAAGAGCGGAGCTACATCGCCAAAAGGCCAAAGACACTGAGTGAGTCTGATTCCTCAGACTCCAGTGATGATGAGGAAGCCTACTTCGTGCTGGTGGGTCGCTTCGACTCAGAAGTGGAATGCCCCCCATTTACTGGGAAGGTAAAAGCTCACACCCCTCTCTTCGACTCTGAATCTGATCCTGAGTCTCAGGATGATGAACCTGAAGATAGCCTTTCGGCCCGTGAAGCGGAGCTCCTCGAGAAGTATGAGCTTCTGCTCAACACTTTCGAGGAATGCCGTAAGAGACTGAAGGCTGAGAAAAAGGAAGTGAAATTCCTTAAGGGTGAGAGTGTCTCCATAAGGGAAGAAATCACCAGTTTGATTTCTCTCCGACAGGAGCATCTTGACCTGACTTCAAAGCATTCAGAGTCTCTCAAGCTCCTTGATCTTAAGCAGGAGGAAGTCGACAAGTTGGAAGAACAACTTGCGGCAGAAAGGAAGATCGTCAAGAGCTTCTCTATGCCAAAAACATTTCTTCCAGTTGTTGATACCTTCTCTGCTCAGGCCAAAGGAGCTAGCTTGGGGCATGTAGGGGTATCTGGTTCCTCATCCAGGAGAAACAGGAACCAGAGGAAGAATAAGGCCGCCAAGAAGGCCTCTGCTGCTGAAAAGGGAAAGGCTCCGCTCAGTCCTGTTGCGTTCAGAAAGCCTGGCTTTCATTGCAACCAACATGACTTTGAATCAACCTTTGGTCATCATTTCCGGCCCTCGGTTGCAAAGCCAAAGAGCCGATATGATGGTTGGACCTTTCCCCGGAACTTCGGTGAGAGTGCCTTCAAGGCACCTTATGAGGAAATCCACATAGGAAATTATGGTCAATTCTCTAGCGGCCATAATGGAAAGTAGGCACCAAAAGCCAAGCCTGTTATACAGAAGGTGAAGAAGTCTTGTGACTGCAATCACTGTGAGGCCCCTACCTCCAGATCCAAAGCCCCGGCTGTACCCACCGTTCCCAGGGTAAGGCAGGAGCCTAGGAAGAGGTACAACAGATTCGACTGTTGGTGCTGTGGCAAAGTCGGTCACTTTGCCGTGGATTGTTGGTTTAATCCAAGGTATTACGAGACTCCCTATGTTAGCAATGCGAGGCCGACCACTCGTAGGGTTAACCAACCGAGGGGGAGTATGCTAACTAGGAATCTAGGACCCAAGTTCGATTGGGTTCCTAAGGAAAATTAATCTTGTTTTGCAGGAATGTCCAAAGGCCACCAAAACGCTGATCTGGTACTTGGACAGTGGATGCTCCCGGCATATGACTGGGACAAGAAGCCTGCTGCGTGATTACACTCAAGTCGAGAATGGACCCAAAGTCATCTTTGGAGGATCAGATCGAGGAGTCACCAGAGGTTACGGTATGATTTCCAACGGTATAATCTCTATCACCGACGTGGCTTATGTTGAAGGGTTAAACCATAACCTGATCAGTGTAAGTCAGTTATGTGACAAAGGTTATGACGTTAAGTTCTGCAAGGATAAATGTCTGATAATTTCACGTACCTCTTCTGAGACGGTATTATCAGGCATTAGGAGCAGAAATATCTTCTGCTTAGATTTTCTCAGTTTAGATTCATCTACCCCCGTATGCCTAGTGGCAGCTGGTAGTGCATCTCTTTGTGATCAATGGCACAAGAGATTGGCACATATTAATTTCAAGACAATTAGTATGCTATTTTCTAAGAACTTAGTAAGGGATGCTCCCAGTATCAAGTGCATCAAAGATAGCCCCTGTCCTGAATGCCAGATGGGAAAACAGACTCGGGCTACCTTTAAGAGCATTGCAGACAAAGACTCTTCTCGGTGTCTTTATCTTCTTCATATGGACTTGTTTGGCCCAATGTAAGTTCATAGCTTGGGAGGCAAGTCCTATACGCTAGTGATAGTTGATGATCATTCTCGGTTTATATGGGTGTTCTTCTTAAAACGAAAGTCAGATACGTTTAACATCTTCACTAGCTTCGTCAAGCAGGTTCAAAACGAATTTAACTGCTCAGTGGTCAAAATCAGAAGTGACCATGGAACAGAATTCGAATCTGGTGCTATGACAGAGTTTTGTGAAGAACAAGGTATCTTTCATGAGTTTTCCTCCCCGCGCACTCCTCAGCAAAATGGAGTTGCGGAGAGGAGAAATAGAACTCTCATTGAAGCCTGCACGACAATGTTGAAAGACGCTTCTCTCCCAGAATACTTCTGGGCAGAGGCCATCAATACAGCTTGTCATGTACAAAACCGAGCATTGATCAACAAGCATCATCGTAAGACGCCTTACGAGCTACTGAAAGGCAGGAAACCAACTATGTCCTACTTGAGGATCTTTGGTTGCAGATGCTATGTACTGAATAATGGGAAGTACCCGCGTACTAAATTTGGTGAAAAATGCTTCGAAGGCATATTCATGGGCTATAGTTCCCACAGTCGGGCATATAGGGTCTTCAATAAGAAAACCCTAGTGGTAGAAGAATCAATTAATGTTGTATTTGATGAAGGAAGTTTGCTTAACAACAATTCTTCCAGTGGTATTCTTGAAGTTGTAGGTGCACGACTTGAACAGCTGGATCTCGATGAGACTGCTAAAGATGAAACTCCTAAGTACGTCAAAGTTTCCACCTCCACGTCATCTGGGAACGTTGAAGATCAAAATGGAACAAATCTCTTAGAAGAAGGAGAAGCCCAAGAAGTAGTCGAAGCTCCAGACGCCAGACTTCTAGAGCTCCGGCACGTGAGGGATCATCCTAGAGATCAGATCATCGGAGATCCTCGTGTCGGTGTCAGAACTCGAAGAGGTACTATTAACGAAGTTTTGCATCTTAGCTTCCTGTCACAGGTTGAGCAAAAGAAGTTCGACGAGGCGAACAAAGACGCGGCATGGATTTTGGCCATGCAAGATGAACTACAGCAATTCGAACGATGCAATATTTGGACGCTGGTTCCCATACCACATAAGCAGAATGTGATTTGCACCAAGTGGATCTTCAGAAACAAACTGGATGAACATGGTGTCATCATAAAGAACAAGGCCAGGCTGGTGGCTCAAGGTTACAGACAGGAGGAGGGGATTGACTTCGACCAGACCTTTGCCCCGGTAGCAAGGCTCGAGGCAATCAGATTGTTCCTGGCATATGCTTCGCACAAAGGATTCACAGTCTATCAAATGGATGTGAAATCAGCATTCTTGAACGGAGACCTGAAAGAGGAAGTATACGTCGCTCAACCCCCAGGTTTTGTCAATCCTACTTATCCCAATCATGTTTATTTTCTTAATAAAGCTTTATATGGTTTAAAACAAGCTCCACGAGCTTGGTATGAGACTTTATCTAGTTTTCTTCTTGAGAAGAAGTTCTCTAGAGGTAAAATAGATTAGACATTGTTTCTCAGGGAAGTCAAAGGCAAGATTTTGCTGGTGCAAATCTATGTCGATGACATTATATTCGGCTCAACGGACAACAATCTTTGCAAAAAGTTTTCTAAACTTATGCAAGGAAAGTTTGAAATGAGCAGTATGAGAGAGCTCAAGTATTTCTTGGGACTTCAAGTGAAACAGTCTGAGGATGGAATCTTCATCTCTCAGACGAAGTTCACAAATGAACTCCTTAAGAAATTCGGTATGGAGAATGCAACCTATATGAGGACTCCAATGGGATCCACTATGTCTCTGGATAAGGATGAGAAAGGTAAACCTTTCGATGAAACAAAATACAGAAGCATCATTGGATCCCTGCTCTACCTTACTGCCAGTAGACCGGATATCATGTTCTCCATATGTGTCTGTGCCAGATATCAGGTGAACACTAAGGAATCTCACTATGTCGCTGCGAAGCGAATTCTAAGATACCTTAAAGGTACTCCCAATCTTGGCTTGTGGTACCCGAGAAACAATGATGTCGAGCTAATAGGTTTTTCAGATGCTGATTTTGCAGGGAGTAGGGATGACAGGAAAAGCACCTCCGGGACGTGTCAATTCCTCGACAGGAGGCTTATCTCATGGAACAGCAAGAAACAGAATTGTGTTGCAACCTCCATAGCAGAGTCTGAGTACATCTCGGCAGGCAGCTGTTGCGCACAACTCCTATGGATCAGAAACCAGTTAGCCGACTACGACCTTCAGTTCAAGGAAATACCGATGTACTGCGACTCCTCCAGTGCAATTGCAATTGCCAACAATCCGGTATCGCACAGCAGAACGAAGCATATTAAAGTGCGCTACCACTTCATTTGGGAGCACGTGGAGAACAAGGACATCTCTCTCTGTTATGTTCCCACGGACAAGCAGATTGCAGATATATTCACAAAGCCCTTAGACGAAGCCAAGTTCAATCTTTTCAAAACTGAATTGGGAATGCTAAACTATGAGGAATGAAGACTACAGAAGCTCCAGGCTCGTGCAAGATCTGAGGGGGAGCAAGGAACTCAAGTGTGAGCACAGATGCAAGAACTGAGGGGGAGCAAGGGGTCAAATGCTACAGACCCAGATTTGCAGAAGCCGAAAAGGGGGAGATTACCCTCTCGGCTAAGGCTAAGGTGGCTCCAAAGTTTGCCCGCACGAAATTGGTATCGGTAATGAATATCTCTCTCAACTTATTTCAAGGTTATGATTTTCATTCCCATACGCTTTATTCACCTTAGCTTGTCGGGTTTAGGCTTCTTCAAATAGGGGGAGATTGTTGGGTATTGTATCCACAACGTACCTGATTTGAAGAAGCCCCTGAACAAGCTAAGGTAAATAGGCAATGTTTTTGACAAAATATTTCAAGTTGTGCTTGCAGGTTTTCCACGCTAAGTGCACACCAATGTCAGGGTGCAGTAGGTCAATATACAGGGGTCTGCACGACGTAATCCCTCTTTGAGCAGATCAGTGTGTTGCCCTACGTGCACTCTCTCTATTTTAGTGTACTTCATTTCAAGTACAGGGCTGTGTTAAGGCAAGAGCAGTCAAGGAGCAAGGATGGGTCAAGGAGCCCCTCATGGGTGGAGAGACGAAAAATTGTCCAAGTGTAAATCGACGAGAATCACCAAGTGATTCTCGCCGATTCGTTGAGAATCATTGGCTGATTCTCGCCGACTCTATCCAGCTACTTCAAAGTGGCGCTAAGTAATATTCGTCGAGAATCACTACTGATTCTCGCCGAATCCCTCGTGGAGCAGATCAGGGCCAAGTAATATTCTTCGAGAATCATCAAGTGATTCGGCGAGAATCACTAGTGATTCTCGCCGAATCGTCGAGAATCACTGGCTGATTCTCGCCGATTCGGCGGGAATCTTCTTCTATTCTCGCCGATTTTGCCTTAGACGATTTTCTAGAACCCCATGAACCGGATTCTGCCGCTGGCACTATTTTGAACCGGATTTCGGGTTTCTACTTGTGGGACCCACAACGGTCATATTGAAAGTGTCTACAGTATATATACGGGTATTTTTTGAACAGCAGTGACACGAAAAAAAAAAGCCGAGCCGATCTTGATCTAAAATCGCGAATCTGCTCCGCTGCCACCGTCGCCACTCGCGCTAGTTGGTCGCCGCTTTTGATCGAGATTTCTTCCTGATCTTCTGGCGACAGAAGCTTAGTCAAGCTTAGAGTCTCACGCGTCTATCCAGAGATCCCTTGTCTCTCGATTTGTTGATTGGGAAAAACTTCCCCGTCCGAATCGATTGAGACGACTGATCCTAGAGTGACCGTTGGTAGACCTAGCTTGCTTCACTACGAAGTTTGGATCTTTAAAGTACAGCAGCCGCACATCGTCGTCGCCGCCGATCCCGTGAACCTAGCCGCCACCCATCTTGCTGCCGCCTGTTCCGGGGAGATCCTCTCCAAGAGAGATCTAGGGTTGTGGACTCTTTGTGGACTTCAAGAACACGTCGTCAACAAAGAGGGACACCTTAGTCTCCCAACGTAGTTTGTATCTCTTGTACATTATAGTTTTACTTTTGGTGTAAAGGAACGTTGGTTCCTAGTTGTAAGGGTTGGGTGCAACCCGTGTTGTGGGAGTGTTGACTCCTACGTGTGGAAGGGTTCCTTCCGATAGTGCAAGGATTGGATTTCAATCCTGTTCGAGAAGAGACCGAGTCGTCCCTTGTTGGGAGATAGGTCGAAGGGGAAAGTGGATGTACCCAAATCGGGGAACCACTATAAATAGCTTGTGTTTTCTGTGTGCTGTGCTGTTTATTTTTATTGTGCAGGTACAATTTTAAATTCCGCAAAAACGCTGCACGTCACCTATTCCCCCCCCCCCCCCATAGGTGAAGATAGTTGACACTAGGTGGACTTTCACCAAGCTCTAAACTCAGTCCGCAACAGCCCAAACCGCGGACACGCCAGTCCGCAAGCTTCCTGCGAACAACCTCCTATCAGCACAAGCTTGCACCCGCGGCCACTGAGCAATGCACCAGTCCGCAAGCCTCCATCCGCTCAGGCCGCTCCTTGGCAAAGCCAATCAGCAAACACCCTATCCGCAGAAACCAGGCCGCATAGTCCGCGGACTCCATGCAACAAGCCGCTCAGAAGACAACCGACTTTCCACTAGACCTTCCACCAGGCCGCACATCACAGTCCGCCCAGTCCGCCTAGTCCGCCAAAGCTGTCCGCCCCAGGCTGCACGGCCTGTCCCGTCACCCACTTCTACTTCACAAATTTCAACACTCCCCCTTGAAGTGGGAAGTGGTGACCAAGCCCAGCAAGCTGCGCAAGCGTTCAAAGGGCCCCTTCGACAGTGGCTTCGTGAAGATGTCAGCAAGATTATCTTCACTCCGAACATGCCCGACCAGCAGAGATCCTTCCAACACCTTCTCCCTGATGAAGTGGTGATCAATCTCTATATGGTTGGTCCTGGCATGACACACTGGATTGTTAACTAGTTTGAGATCACTCTCATTGTCACCCCAGAGTAAAGTAGGCACTTGCACTTCTTCATGAACATCCTCTATAAGCCTCCTCAACCAAACGACTTCCCGAGCAGCCAAGGCCGAAGCCTTATACTCCGCCTCCGTGGTTGAAACCGACACCGAGTCCTGCTTCTTGCTACACCACGAGATGCTAGCTGAACCACAAGTGAACACATAACCTGAAGTAGACCTTCGATCATCCGAATCACCGCCATAGTCAGCATCCGTGTACCCGAGCAACGCAAACTCCGCGTCCCTTCTATAGAGGAGTCCCATATCAGAAGACGCCTTGACATACTTCAAAATTCCATTCGCCGCCACTAGATGAGATTGCCTTGGTTCAGCCATATACCGACTTACTCGGCCAACAGCATAAGCGATATCCGGCCTTGTAATCGTCAGATAAATCAAGCTCCTAACAAGAGCCCTGAACACCAAGGGATCATGAATAACCCTTCACTCATCTCGTCGAAGCTTCAGCCCAGATTCCAGTGGAGTAGAACACTTCTTCCCTTCGCCCATGCCAAACCGCTTCACAATGCGATCAGCATACCCTTTCTGGCTAATGAGAACCCCACACTCCTTCCTCTCCACTTCCAGACCAAGAAAGTGATGCAACTCTCCCAAGTTTTTCATCTCGAAGCGTATAGCAAGCTCAGCCCTGAGCCTTGCTACTTCCCCCTCCGAGTTTCCTGTGATGGTCATGTCATCCACATATAACAGGACCAAGACTCGTAGCTCCCCCTTCTTCTTGCCGAACAAGCTTGAATCCGAGTTGGAAGCAAGGTATCCACAGAATTGCAAGTACTCTGCAATCTTCCCATACCATGCTCTAGGAGCTTGCTTCAACCCATAGAGAGCCTTCCTGAGTTTGCAGACATAGTCCGGATGCTTCTCAGAGACAAAACCAAGCGGCTGATCTATGAAGATTTCCTTGTCAATCTCTCCGTAAAGAAAGACATTCTTCACATCGAGTTGCCATAATCTCCATCCCTTGCTAGCAGCCAAGGCGATCACCACTCTTACAGAAGTCATCTTTGCAACTGGACTGAATGTCTCCTCATAGTCTTCTCCATACTGCTGTGAGAATCCTCTAGCGACCAGGCGAGCCTTGAACCGATCAATGCTCCCATCAGCCTTCTTATTCAACTTATACACCCACTTGCAAGTAATTGGAGTAATGCCATCAACCTTGGGCACAAGGTCCCAGGTTTCATTCTTCTTCAGAGCATCAATCTCTTCCTTCATGACATCTTCCCACTCCTTCACTCCAGTGGCCTCGTTGAAGTTTGCAGGCTCTCGCTCATCCAGAGGACCTGCAAAGAAGCAGGAGACAAAGCTCACTGCATTCCCATCACAGTACCGAGTCGGTGGCTTAACCACCCTCTTCGATCTCCGAAGAACCGACTCCTTGATCACGGCTTCCGTTGCTTCTTCGAGCTCCACTCCAACCTGGGGCAAGCATTGAGCAGTGCTCCCCCTGCTTCCTGAGCCAGAAGGCTCAGCCTCGGAGTTTGAAGTAACAGGAGCTGCTGGTGAAACAACAAGCTCCTCTTCCAAGCCTTCAGCAGCCTCCACCGGTACTTCATCAACCTTGCTACTTCCGGTTAGCTCCACCGAGCCACCTCCATATGACGTCAGCTCGTCAAAGACAACGTCTCTTGACACCACGAACTTCTTCATCACAGGGTCCATGCATTTCCATCCCTTCTTCCGCTCATCATAGCCAACAAAGACAAGTTTCCTTGCCTTCGTATCCAGCTTTGTCCGTGAAGCATCCGGGACATGCACATAGCAAGTTGAACCGAACACCCTAAGGTGTCCCACACTCGGCTTCTCCTTCAACAACAGCTCAATAGGAGTCTTCATGTTGATAGGGCTGAGTGGCATCCAGTTGATAACATAAGCAGCACAAGACATTCCCTCCGCCTAAAAAGACCTTGGGATATCTTTTGCATGAAGCCAACATTTGCAGGTCTCCGTCAGATGACGCATCTTCCGCTCCGCTACCCCATTTTGTTGTGGAGTGTGAGCACAAGTAAGCTCCCGTTGGATCCCGTGCTTCCTGCAGAAGTTAGAAAACTCGGAGGAGACAAACTCACCCCCGTTATCAATTCTAAGCTTCTTAATCCGCAAGCCAAGCCAGCCTTCTACCAACTCCTTAAACTCCACAAACAAACGGAAGGCTTCCGACTTCTCCTTTAAGAAGTACACCCAAGTATACCTTGAGTAGTCATCAACCAAGACAAGCATGTATCTACTTCCTCCAGGGCTGGCAGTAACCGTTGGTCCCATCAGGTCGCCATGAATACACTCCAGTGGCTTTTTGCTCCTTGTTTGTGATTTATCAAACGGAAGGCGATGTGCCTCACCGTATTGACAGCCCGCACAAACATGCCCATCACCAAAGGAGGACAACTTCGGCAACCCCCTCACCAAACTTCTACTCGCCATCGCCTTCAGCTTGTCCATGCCAACATGCCCTAGCCTCTCATGCCAGATAGCAGCGCTATCATTGGCCCTCATTCTATCAACATAAGCACTGGTGGAAAGAACAAAAAAGTTCTTCACCCTCCTCCCAACATGAGCAACATCAGCCTTTACCGCTGATACGTTGCGAAAGAACCTCACGTCTGTTGGCCCAAACAGAACGTGATACCCAGCGTCCACCGCATTGGTCACCGAGAAGAGGTTTTTCTTCATGCCCGGCATGTGATACACACTCCTTAACGTGAGTGGCCCCTGATCACTACCCAAAGACACGACCCCCTCTTTCTCTACTGCATAAACAGTATTATCAGCAGTGATAATAGCTTCATTACCTGAGTAAGCCTGCATGGAGGTGAACTTTGATTTGTCTCCGGTGAGGTGATGACCACACCCGGAGTCCACGATCCACTCACTGTTGAAGTCCTCAGCAGACAAGGCCCGGACACAAGTGCCCGTCATAAAAGCTCCGCCCCATTCTGCTTCTTCACTTCTTGAGCAAGCTTCCTCCTTTCCCGCAGCATGCCCAGGCTGCAGTTTAACCTTGCAGTCCTGCTTGAAGTGCCCTCGCTGATGACACCGATAGCACTTCAGGTTCTTCTTCCAGTCCTTAGGAGCATTGCTCCTCTCCGGCGGATATGAAGTTGAAGTCTCCTTCTCACCAGCAGCCTGCACCTTCTTCTTCTTCTTCCCTTCCCATCCTTTCTTCTTGCCTGAGAAGAGAGCTTCGCTGCCTTCCTAATTCAGGTTCACTCCAGCCATCTGCCTTGCTAAGCTCTCTTATGAGGCAAGCAGATTCTCCAGCTCCAGCAACGACGGCTGAGTAGCCCACCCTTGAACAGATGTAACAAAGGCCACATACTCCTTCCGCAAGCCGCGAATAATGTGCCTTTTCATCTTTGCCTCAGAGATAGGCTCATCAGGATCCAGTGCCGACAGCTCAGCACACAAGCTCTTCATCTTTAAGAAGTACTTGGAGATGGAAAGGTCTCCCTGAGTTGCCCTGACCAACTCATTCTCCAGGAACTGAAGCCGCGCCACATTCTTCCTATTGAATAGCTCATCAATGGTTGTCCAAATATCAGCAGCCGACTCACACCCAACGATGTGATCAAACAGTTCCGGAGACACGACTCTCTTCAGAATGAACTCCGCCTTAGCATTTGTTCTTCTCCAGAGCCTAACCTGCTCAGCAGTACCGAAAGCAGCAGTGACTTCCTGCCTGTCGTCACCACCGACGACTTCCCACAGCTCCTCGCCAAGAAGATAACTCTTCATGCACGACTTCCACTTCTTGAAGTTAGTCGGCGTTAAGAGTTCAATGCCAAGACCTCTTGCAAAACTCCCTTCCATTGCAACACCTGTTGGCAACCTTTCAGAAGCTCCGAGCAACAACACAGGTTGATCACCACTCAAGCACTGAGTAACAACACTGGCTGACTTTCGCTCACGCAACTGAACCTCCGAAACCTCGCTCTGATACCATGTTAAATTTTCTCAACGTGGTCAGTAAGATAGCCCAAACGCCAAATTAATATCTTCGGAACTACCCAGTTCTCACGTTGAACCAGCGGAAACCAAGGAACAGAGGTAAATCCCAACAAACAATGGAAGCACAAGAAGGTCTTTTATACATTAACTTCTTTACAACATGAGGCATACATAGCGAGACATGATTTCACTAGTATAACAGCTGTAAACAGAAAGCACAAAAAACAAGCCGGGCGGACAGCACCGGAGTCCGTCGAGACCGCGAGGTCGCCGAGGTCGCCGAGACCGCTGAGCTCGCCCAAGCTACACTGCAATCTGCCGAATAGCCACGGAGTCCGCCGAAGCCGCGAGGCCGCGCGGACACACCGTTATTCGCCTCCTGCTGAACCTGAACTGAGGAACACCCCTACCCGCTTGAAGCCGGCGGACAGGTTATTGAAGCTGGCAAAGATGAAACAGAGCTGACAAGCCGCAGAGCGACCTCCTGCTGAGTCCGCAGAGACTGCACACTTCCAAGTACTTGACCGAAGTCACAACCAAACTCCTGGCTCCTTGAAGTTACCCGCGCGACCTGCACACAGAAAACCGTCAGCCTGAAACAATCCGCGCGGACTGACAAACATAGACCGCAGCACTTCGCTCAACCCAACTTACTGTTCACTCAAGTTACTTAGGTTTGCCAGGGGGGTCCTATTTATAGGCAAGGTGAGGAGTGTGGTCACCGCCCAGGAGATAGCGACACCACCCCAGCCCGCGCGATAGCAAAAACACCATCCGCTGAGTCCGCAAGGACTTAGCCGGATACCAAGGAAAACTGTCAGGAGCAAGGCAACCATTGACGAACCCTCTCCAGTCCGCCCAAGCTATGAGGACAAGGCATCAGCCCGCAAAGCTCCAACCACTGCAGGACAGCAACCTCCTTCAATGGCTGTCCGCACCAACCCGAGGCAGTCCGCAAGACTCACACCTCAATCCGCCACAAGTCCACGACCAAAGGAAGATAGTAACAGTCCGCCCGGTCACAGCGGACTTTGCGGATACCGCGGACACCATGGTCTTGGCACAAAGTGTGACCAAGTACAAAACCATCAAAGGAAAATGCGAGCATGGCGAACTCAATTTCCCGTCCGCCAAACACCCTAGCACAGACCGCCATCAGTCCGCGAGCTCCTTGCACTTCTGTCCAAAGCAGCAGCCAACCCCAGACTCCAAATCCAGTCCGCCAATCGATCTCCACAGCAAATCGCCTGCTGTGCCACCAGAGCTCGACAAGGCCTCAGCCAAGCTCTAAATTCAGTCCGCAACAGTCCAAACCGCGGACATGCCAGTCCACAAGCTTCCCGCGAACAACCGCCTATCAACACAAGCTTGCACCCGCGGCCACTGAGCAATGCACCAGTCCGCAAGCCTCCATCCGCTCAGGCCGCTCCTTGGCAAAGCCAATCAGCAAACACCCTATCCGCAGAAACCAGGCCGCATAGTCCGCGGACTCCATGCAACAAGCCGTTCAGAAGACAGCCGGCTTTCCACTAGACCTTCCACAAGGCCGCACATCACAGTCCGCCCAGTCCGCATAGTCCGCCAAAGCTGTCCGCCCCAGGCTGCACAGCCTGTCCCGTCACCCACTTCCACTTCACAAATTTCAACAGTAAAAAGGGACGACCTCGTCTTAAAGGGCCCACGAGCAATGTTCCCGGCAGACGGTTTTTGGCAGAGCGCGGAAACGAAATGTCTAAGCCCTAGGCTCTTTCGACAGGTTCCCGCCTATCCATCATTAAGGGAGACTACCCTAGGGGTCCAAGGGCCTCGATGAAAGCACGCTTGAGAAGCACTCGACCACAACAATTGTATCAAACACATTTGCATTAAAAAGAAAATGGCATGAATAGAAAATATTTACAATGTATTTTATATAGTTACAAGTTTAGAGCATTCTCGCTCAGTACAACCAAAATAAAAAAGAAAAGGGGGGCCCCTCAGGGAGACACGCTGTACCACTCCGAGCTCTCGCTTGAACTACCGCTGGAGCTCTCGCCTGTGCTCTCCCCGGATGTCTCGCCACCCACGGTAGGGGATTTTGGGACATCCGAAGGCGGGGAATCGGGCGCTCCTGGGGGCTTCGGGACAGGCTCAAAGAGCCAGGGGATGAGCTGTCCAGTGGTGATGGTCTTGCCTCTCCCGTCCAAGCAGCCTACATCCTGCAGCGTCTCCAGGGTCAGCTTTACTGTAGCTTGAGCGTTGGCCTAGAGGAGCCTGTCGATGTCATAGATGGAATAGTAGCGGCTCTTCAACCTTTCATCCAGTGGAGGAGGAGGGGTCGCATTTGCCTCCAGGCGCCGGAGCTGGTCCCTCAGCAGGACGTTCTCGTATCGCGCCTGGGCCAGCTCCGCGCGAAGCGCCACGGCCTGAGCGGAATCCTGTATAGTGAGAGGTTAGGATGAAAGAATGAAGTTGAAATCTGCAGTGGCGAGAGAGAGTGTCGTTAAAGGTCTCGCTTACCTCTTCCGCCTGGCACGAGAACAGCAGTTGCTTGGCGTCTGCCAGCTCTTTCTTCAAGGTAGCCGCCTGAGCCACCGCCTCCTCCCTGGCCTTGAACATATCCTGGAAGTTGTGGTCGATGGTGATACTGTTAAAATTCAACAAACCGCAGACTCCCCCTTGGATAACCTATTGATAACTCAACAAACCGAAGGAGAATACGCCCACTTATAATGTTGAAAGTTTTCCCGGATCGTGGAGTCAGCAGGGGTTATCTCAACAAAGCAGTAACAACCAGCAACACATGCAGCACAAGCTTCTTTATTGATCAAGAGCAAACTTCTTTACAAGGCGAGACATACATGGCGAGACATGCTTCACCAAAACCCAACACCGGGAGAGCAGAGACAGTTACAAAGACAAGAACAAAAACAAGCTGCGCGGACTCAATCAACAAGCCGCCGACCTACTGCTGTGGAGTCCGCTCAGTACGCCAGGTCGCCGGACCGCAACCCAAGCCGCGCGGACTCACCCCTTATTCCAATGCTTAGCTCTTCACCGCCGATCTGCATGCCGCCAGACCGCACAAGCTGCGTCACCGAATGGAACAGTCCGCCTGAAGCAGGCGACTTCCTGAACCCCGAACCAAGTCGACAACGAGAAGACCGCCTGGTCGCTATCCGCGACCTGCTGTTTACCGCCTGTTGCTTAACCGTAGAGTCCGCACTGTCCCTGACCGCAATCAGAGCCAAGTCCTGGCTTTCCAGCGCTATCCGCACAACCTACACAGCACAACCGGGTCAACTCTCAATCCGCGCGGACACCAAAGTCCAAACCGCAGCAACTAATGCGAGCTCAATTACTGTTCACTTACTTCGGTCTAGGTTCCTCTCTTGATGTGACATGGGTCCTATTTATAGGCATGACGATGAGTATGGTCACCGCCCTAGCCGATAGGATCACCGCCACAACCCGCAGCTAGAACAAGTGTGTCCGCCAGCCCGCGGACACACATTCCAGTTCGCTGCTCCTGTGCAGATAGCCAGTCCGCCCCAGCTTCTCCAAGGCCGGACTCCAATATCCAGCCCACCTTGCCGCCAGAGGCCAAGCCAGGACCACAACAGCCGAACTCCACAACAGCCGTGTCCGCCATTCTGCGGACAAGGCATCAGCCCGCAAAACCCGAGCCCGCAGCCTCGCCATCAAGGCACCTGCCGGACTCAGCGGACACCCGGCTTCCGTCCGCATATCCCAAGTCCATTGCCTCATTGCCAAGGCAGCTCCGAACTTAGCGGACACGCCAATCCAGTCCGCTAACAGCAGACTCCAGTCAGTAACTCCTGAGTCGATAACCTCATCACAAGGCTAAACCGGACTCAGCGGACTCCGGCTCCAGTCCGCACGCTCCTGCACAAGCAATTCTCCAGTCCGCATTTCCCCAAGCTAGCAAACAAGGCAACTACACTTCTACTACGCTTGGCAGACTGAGAAACCAGCCCGCGCTCCACTGCGTGATCTCCCCGGACTGAGCCATCCTGGACTTGGTTCAATTCCCACCAAGTCCAGTCCGCTGGCCACAAGGGCCAGTCCGCACTTACTGGCGGACACTGGATCTAGCTCGCCATACCGGGCGACCTCCAGTTTCTGTCCGCGCTGACCGGCGGTCTCCGCGGCTTCCACTTGCCGCTTCACTAGAGCAAGACCAAGGCAACTGCCAAACCGGTCTGCCGAGCTCCAGTTCTTCAGTCCGCTTCATGCCGGACTCTGCGGATAACATTCCTATCCGCCCGGTTACTTCCTGGGAGTCAACCGCCTGCTGAGCATACACTGGCCTGTCAGACCGCCACTGCTGTCCGCGTAGTCCGCGCTAACAGACCGCCCAGGCCGCCACAGAGCAAACTGCCTGCAACATCCCTGCCGACCTAGCAGTCCGCCAACCCTGTCCGCGTAGTCCGCGCGGATAGGTTTCCCAAGCCATCCATTCACCCACTTTCACTTCACAGAATTCAACAGATACTCCGGCGTGCGCACATATGCGTAAGCTCGATCCCGCGCATCAGGGCCCGGGTGGAGTCATAGGCCAGGAGCCTGGTGGTCATTTTGTCATAAACACCGGCGTTCTCCCGGCTGTAGAGGTCGTATCCCAAGTAGAAGGCCTCGCTGGTGACCTCATCTCGCTCTGCCCAGCTGGGCAGAAGAGATGAGATTGAGACCCTGTTGATGTCAGGGTCCCACTGAAGCAGCGATTTATTTTCCGTGTCAAGGCACTTCGTGCTGAGACGAAAATTACGGTGACCCCGCGACACCTCTCCAGGCGGGGACTGAGCGGAGGTCTCGGCGACGGCTCCCTCACCATCTACTCCACCGGGGTCCGGGGGGTTCTCGGCAGGTGCCTCAGCGCCACCCCTGGTAACCGCGATCTCGCTGGCGGCCTGCAAGATCTCTTCAAAGGAGCGGCCTGCAGCGGGAGGTTGGGAGGTCGGCACCGCAGTGGCTTTACCCTTCTCGGCAACAGTTATTTTGGGCCTCTTGAGCAGTGGGGGTAGAGGGGCTCCGGGCTTTCGCTTCCTAGCGCCGGTCGAAGGAAGCAGGGCCGGCTCATCCCGGCAAGCTTGAGCCGCGGCCTTCGCGAGATCAAACGGGTCTCTCACAGATTGGCTCTCGGCAGCGTGAGCCTCGTCGAAGGGTTGGCGCAGTGGGATCTCGCGCTCTCCTGTGGAAGCGACAACACTCAGTTCTAATCTTAAAAAGATGGTGAGGAATAGCAAGACAAAGGCGAGACCGTACCTTCGCCCGGAGGCACGGGTAGGAGTGAATCGACGCCCTACCGGAGGAATTGGACGTCGAAGTCCTTGGTTCCGAAGAACTCAAGGAGGGCGCTCTCGCGCGAGCCCAAGGAGGGCGGCTTATAAGCGGCATCCTCGTATTGAATGGGCACGAGAGGCACGTTCCCAAAATCTCCGGAAATGAAGACAAACTTCTCGCCCCAGTGGTGGTGCTTGTTGGCGAGACCAGTGGTCTTGAGCAGCTGCCCTGAAAAGAAGACCACCCCTTCCTTAGCGTGGAAGGTGAACAGCTTCCAGAAGATAGGGAGGCTGAATTCGATCCTCTCAGATAGCATGTAATAGATGAAGGCCACCAGGATCGCGACCGAGTTCGAAATCAACTGTGCGGGAACCACTCCATAGTACCAGAGGGCCTGGCGCATCTCTGGCCAGAGGGGGAGGCGGAAGCACACCTCAAAGTGCTCAAGGGGGATGGCGAGCTCCCCCTCCCCCACACTGTTTACCTTGTCATGGTTGCCGGGGTTTCGCGCGGTGAAGTCAGCGGGAACGTAACGAGTCTGGGTAAGTTGGAACTCCTCCATGGTCAGGCTGCAAGAGGGGAACAAATGCTTCTAGAAGGCTTCCGCGCAATTTGAGCGTCCCTCGCTTCCGCCCGGTATCGTGTTGGTGAGGTTGAGGGCGAGGTCTTCAGAAGAGAGGCAAGAGCAAGAACTGAGCTAGAATGGGAGGAGGAAGAGGAAGCAAGTAGGAGCTCTCGGCAAACCGTGAAAGCAACAAGAGAAAAGGCACAGGATTCAGATCGGAGAAATAAATATGGTAGGTGGACTTCTCTATTTATAGAAAACCATGATCATCATGACTATTCCCAAAAAGGCGGCGGGGGTACTACTGTCACGCCCTAAGTCGGCGGCGCCTCGGTTTCCCGGCCAGTATTGACAGCGACTGACAAATTTGATTAGCACAACATTTTGAGATGACACGCGACAAGTAAAACGAGCGAAAGCAGGCTTACTCTCGTCGAGCGAGAGCTGAATAAAAAATAATAATAATAACAGAGTCAGGAGTTACTCTCGCCGAGCGAGAGCTGAATAAAAGGTAATAATAATAATAACAAAGTTATTAGTTACAGCTGTTGAAAATAACAGGGTACATAGGGGAAGGGAAAGGCCGAGGGAAAGAAAGGAGGAGATCTCGTGAATCAATAGGGTTCCCACCGCCATCGTCCTCGTTCCCGCTGCTTAGTCCTCAGTGGCGCCTGCGGGTTGAAATAGGACGATAAGACCGTGCATCCTAGGTTGATCCGGCGAGACAGGTCTCGGATCCACGCGATGCACCTTTCGGGAGAGGACCCGGCGGTAGGCCCACCTGGCCGATCCGTCTCGCCTATGAAGTAGTCTCGCTCCAGAGCCTCCAGCCTCTTCTCCACCGATTGGCGAAACTCTCCCTCCGCGGTGTCATGGGCCCACTCCCGCCGTATGAGCTTCGACTGGACTGCGACAACCCTCTTCCCCCGCTTTTTGGCGCTCCCGGCACTGGTCAAGATTTCCTCCATCTCATCAGATGAAGGGAAGGGGGAGCTCTCGCCATCCTCCCCCTCTTTGTCTTCGTCGTCTTCTTCATCTTCATCCTCTGCGTCAGCTCCCAACCGCGAGCCCAGATCCCCTGACAAAAGAATTCCACGGTCATGAAGAGAGCTAAGCGACAATTGTGATAAGCATATCGAATACCTGCAGTATGGAGAGAACCACCGGCCGACGGCAGGCGAGAAGGCCCAGCCCCCCCCCCCAGTTCCAAAGAGGAGGTTGACCGGCTTTCCTTTTCCCGGGGGGAAGATTTTGCGAGTGGTGATCCCTGCTTGGCCGGAAGCGGGGGGGGGGGGGGGGGGGAGGTCTCCACTCCCACGGGATGGCTGGCATCCTGTTGAGCTGTAGAAGATTCGACAGCCACTCCTCCTGCCGGAAGGGAGGGATCAAACCAAGGGCAGGCCGATTAGCGACCCTTACTTCGTTCTCCCAGGTAGCGAGACCCGGTTGGGTGGAAGCTGGTGCTGCTGGAAGGCAATTCAGCAATATGAGACGGAGTTAAGAGCGAGAGTGGAAAAGATACCTGCAGTTCTCGGGGAGTCAGGAGGAGGAGCGACCTCAGAGACCTGCAGTTGGTTCTTAGGTGGACGAGATAATGAGTCCAAGGGCTCCCGCGGGGGCCTGACGTCGTCAGGGTCCGTTTCCTGCGAGAAGTATCGCGTCAGCTACAAACCCTCCCGCTTAAGCATCTAGTGGTTTTGATGATTAGCGAGTCGAGAGACATACCTTCTGCGGAGAGGGATCATCCGCACGACTTGTGGTCAGGGTAGGCGAGCTCCTGTTCTCGTGAGACAGGTCTCGCTGGACCACCTTCGCCCTCTTCTTCTTTTTCTTTTTCTTCTTCAGCTGAGAGGGCTCAGCGGCTGATGACTTTCTCGCCATCCATGGGGCAACTAAGGCGTAGTTAGCCTTGGCTCGCGCTTGAGCCGCATCGATGCGGTCTTGAAGGTGCTGCGGGAGCGGCTTGTCAACATACTTGGAACGCATCGCGAGAGGAAGCGAAAACTCAGGCGAGGAACAATGATTCGAGGGCAGATTTATGGCCGTCTATCGGCACATATATATAGCCACGGTACGACCCATCAAAAGATTCCCTGATGTTGACACGTGCTCAGCGAATATTCACGGGTTGGATGTGTCTTTTCGAGTGCAGAGCTAGCACAAAAAGAGCGGGGATTGTGTACAACCCCATATTCGCTGAGTCGGACCCAGAGACACCAACGGTCAGGATTAGGCTAACCAGAGAAGCTCTCACCCTGAAGAAGTTCTCGCCCATAAGTGGGGTGGGAACGTTTGCGCTTGCGCCAAGCACCTGTCTTGGAGGAGCTCTCGCCTGTAAGCAGGCGAGACCGCTTGCGCCGGGCTCTGGGTAGAAGGCTCTCGGCTCAGAGTTCTTGCCGAGTTGGGCCCAGGGCCCTGAGTAAAATGACCTAATTACCCTCGGGTAGAATTACCTCAATACCCTCAGGATGAACAACGGGATTTGGCTATTGGCAGATCAATTAAGGGTATTTCAGTAATCTCAGGTCAGCAAAGGCTATAAATAGACCCATAAGGGCTCCTTAGAAAGCAAACTTTCATAATCTTCCAATTTCCAATGCTTTCTGAGGATCTCCTAGCCCAGCTTTTGGCTTATGAGGGGAAGCTCTCAGAGATCTTCCGGGTGTGAGGTGGGACCTCCCTGCTGAGGCTTTTGATCAGTCTTAGGTCCTTTGAATCTAGTCGAGGGTCGAGGCTCGAGAGAAGTAGGTGTTGGCTGCACCACTGTTTTGAACTCCCGTTGAGGTCATTTTTCGCTTCAACAGTTTTAATTTTTAGGTAACTTTCATTTTGTTTTTAATTTGTGTGTGTGAGTGTATGAGTTAGTTTTTCACTTGGTTCTTTAAGATTTCATGAAGTGTGTGTGAGTGTATGAGCTTAATTTTTCATGCTTCCTTTTATTGCTTTCTTCAAAATATGTAGAGTGTGTGTGTAGGAGATAAATTTTCATGCTTTCTTTTAATGCTTTCTTCAATTATGTAGAGTGTGTGTGTAGGAGATAAATTTTCATGCTTTCTTTTATCGCTTTCTTCAAATTATGTAGAGTGTGTTGTGTGTGCGCATTTATTTCCGCCCACTCGTTAAGAGTTAAATGGAGTGCTTTTATTTCCCGCCTACTCGTTTGAGTAGGACTTGTAATTTTCTTTTTTTCTTTTCTGCCTACTCGTTAAGAGTTAAATGGCGCACCCTTATTTCCCGCCTACTCGTTTGAGTAGGACTTGTAATTTTTCTTTTTTGTAACTTAGTTTTTTTTGTGTTTATTTATAATTTGAAGTGTGTGTGAGTTCTCTTTTTACCTAACTTTTCTTTTTTATAAATGTTTGTTATTTTCATGTATTCTTCTTATAATCATTTAGCGTTTAATTACGAACTCGCGCCTCATCAAATTATAAAGCCATCCCCATACCGATGTGTGGCTAATCGCTATTAGCCTCGGCATCGAAGAGCATTGGGACATTAAAAAATGATTTAAAATAATTAAAGTTCTTAATTTTCACTTTAATTTTAGGACTTAAGGTTTACCCCGGGTTAACGACGCGTAAGACCACAAATCGATGTGTGGGCCCTATTTCCGTTATCCATACACTAGCTAGCCGAGAGGCTGTGCGTATGGACAGATCACCCCTGGGTAAAGAGAGTTGCGTGCATACCCTCGAAAGAGGACAAGCGTAATTCTTCCGGATTGGGTTCCCCACCCAATAGCGGGGTTCTTAGCGTAAAGCATGCGTTAAGAGGAATCCTTCATCGGACTAACGTTCAGTCGAATAGTCTTAGCGTTCAGGTGAGCGATATCCCTATAGCTAGGTGAGCTCATATCTGTGGAATCTCCACGACCAAGTTGCCTTTTATTAATTTGAAATCTAAGTTCAATAATTATTAAAAGTTATTTTGGTCTTAATCCGATTCGATGCCGAGCGTTAACCCTTCATCGAATTTTTATAAATCATTTTCGCACTTCTTTTTTCTTTAGTTAATTAAAATCTCCGCCTTACTTTCAGTAAAATAATAGTCCTCCAAGAGGAGTAAGAATAATCAACCCGACCCCGAGAACAATACGACCTCGGTATTCTCCCGAATATCGAGTACTACTTGCGATAGGTGCACTTGCCTACCTTAGCAAGCCCGCGGCGATCGACTCATCGAACCAACCACAATAAGAGTCTGTTTGCGGGCCATCAAGTTTTTGGCGCCGTTGCCGGGGAGCCCTTTTGAGTTATTATTCTGAATTCCGGAGTCTATTACTTTTACTTTTTTTTTAAAAAAAAACAAAATTTTTTTTCTTTCGTTTTATTTTTTTTAGGGTGTGTGACCCGTGGACAACCCTCCGAGTCTGCAGATTTTGACTTCGACCCTGAGATCGAACGCTCCCTTGCGCGTATTCGATCTCAACGCCGAATTCCTTCTTTAGACCCCGAAGAATCTATCGGCGAACCCTCTGTCGTGGTAATGGCCGACCCTAATCCGAACGCGGCCAACGAGAGAAAAATGTCTTATTACGCCTGGCCGAATTTGGACGATACTGGGTCGAGTATTGTTCGCCCTACGGTGGCGAAATTTTGAAATAAGATCAAGTGTCATTCAAATGGTCCAAAACGCCGTGCAGTTTGATGGACTGCCGGATGAGGACCCAAATGTCCACTTGTCTAACTTTTTGGAAATATGCGACACCTTAAAATTATTGGCGTCACTGATGACGCCATTCGCTTGCGCTTATTTCCTTTTTCCCTTAAGTCCAAATCCAAGGCGTGGTTGAATTCCCTCCCGCGAGGATGTATCACCACGTGGGCTGAGTTGACTGAGCGGTTCCTAACAAGTACTTTCCGTACGTAAAAACTGCAAAGTTGCGGGCGGACATTTCTTTGTTTGTGCAAAATGAACCCGAGTCTCTTTATGAGACTGGGGAATGGTTTAAGGAGTTCCTCCACCGGTGCCCGCACCACGCGCTGCCAACGTGGTTGCAGGTACAAATATTTTATAACGGCCTTAACTTTCAGACGCGTCAAATGATTGACGCGGCTGCCGGGGGTACCTTGAATAACAAAACACCCGAGGCCGCCCAGGCTTTATTCGAAGAGATGGCTATGAACGCCTATCAATGGAACGTCCGCGCTAGAGCCGAGGGTCTGTTCATAGTTTCCCAAGTCTTCGGTCCGTGACGTTCCTCCGAGTGTAGTAGGTGTGAGGTCACCCCTCTTTTGGGACCCCGAACTCCACAGAGACCAAATTTTTGGTTTCAACAGCGGGGACGACCAAATCCAGCGGCTGGCCTTTTTGAAGTGGATGCCACTGCTCTTTTAACCCTTCAAGTTGAAAGGTTAACAAAGCAGGTGACGGAGATGACTGCTGCCTCCTCCACTCCGCCTTGTTTTATTCACCCTAACGTCTGCGTGGCTGAAGATTTCGTGGATTTCATGGGAAATTCGGGTCGTCCTTCCTTCAACCCCAACAACAACCCTTATAGTAATAACTATAATCCGGGTTGGAGGAATCACCCAAATTTCTCTTGGAGCAACCCGAACAATGCTCAGCGTCCCCCTATTTCTTATGAGCCCGAATTTCTGCCGCATCCTCCTCTTCCAAAACCCTCCCCGATGGAGGAAAAGTTTTCGAAGTATATTGCGTCCAACGATTAAAATATCTGGAACATCACCGGATCGCTAGAAACACTTGAACAACAGGTTGGACAACTGGCGAGGATGATGTCCAAGCGCGCGCTCGGGGCACTGCCAGGAAACACGAAGCCCAATCCGCGGGAGAATGACAACGCTATTACCCTCCGTAGCAGAAAGGAGGTGGTCGATCCAAAACGGACCGACCCTCAGGTACATATTTCACCTCCGACCCCTCTTCCCTCTTCTTCATCTACGTTACCTTTACCAAATTTAAACGAAAAATTATTTTAAACAAGGCTTTACCGTATCCGCATAAATTAGATAACGAGCGTAAGGACACGCAATACGAAAAATTTATTTTATTATTAAAACAAATTCATATTAATGTTCCTTTTTGCGAGGCTATCTCGTAAATGCCCAAATATGCGAAATTTTTAAAAGAATTATTTTCTAATAAACGTAAATTAGAGCATATTTCGCATGTATCTCTCAACGCTGTCTGCTCGGCGGCCCTTACTAATAAATTGCCCACAAAACAAAACGACCCGGGACGGTTTTCCATCCCGTGCCTTTTTGGCAATATATTAGTAAAATACGCCTTAGCTGATTTAGTGGCTATCATTAATTTGATGCCGTTCTCGCTCTTTCAACGTTTAGGTTTGGGTACTCCTAGTCCTACGAATATGCACATCCAATTAGCGGATCGCTCGGTTAAGTTCCCTATCGGGGTAGTGGAGGACGTCCTTGTCCGAGTTGATAAGTTTACCTTTCCGGTAGACTTCATCATCTTAGACATCAAGGAGGAGCCAAGGTACCAATAATACTCGGTCACCCTTTTCTCACCACCTCCCACGCACTAATAGATGTTACTAATGGTAGTATTCTCCTCCGAGTAGACGATGATCAAGTTACTTTCTCTATTAATCCCTCGATGGACAATTTGTCATCGAGCGATGATTTCTGCTTTTCTTTAGATACCTTTTTGGAGATCGTTCTTCTCCTGTTTTCGAGTCCGTATTTTTAAATGACGATATTTATGCGCTCGAAAATTTTAAATACGATGAGGATACCTCTATAGCTTGCCTTTCGAACCAATTGGTAAGAAAGACATAGGAATTAAAACCTCCCTAGAAGAACCGCCCATCCTAGACCTCAAATCCTTACCCGCATCACTCAAATACGCTTTTTTGGGAAAAGGCGATACGCTTCCCATTATTATTTCTTCGGACTTGAGTGATTCAGAGACTTCTGATTTATTGGAAGTTTTGCTTAAACATCGCCACGCAATTGCGTGACAAATCTCTAACTTAAAGGGGATTAGCCCCTTCTTCTGCACCCATAAGATATTTCTTAACGATAATTGCCACAAAACGATTCAGCCGCAACGTCATCTTAACCCGAACACGAAAGACGTCGTTAAAGCCGAAATTATTAAGTTATTAGATGCGGGGATTATCTACCCTATTTCGGACAGTGCATGGGTTAGCCCCGTGCATGTCGTGCCCAAGAAGGGCGGTCTAACCATAGTGGCGAATGAGCATAACGAGCTCGTCCTTACTCGTATTGTTACGGGTTGGCGAGTGTGCATCGATTATAGAAAACTTAATGATGCCACCTGCAAGGACCATTTCCCACTATCGTTTCTCGACCAGATTTTAGAGCGTTTATCCGGTCATCCATATTATTGTTTTCTTGATGGTTTATCAGGGTTTTTCCAAATCCCCATTTCCCCCGATGATCAAGAGATAACAACTTTTACTTGCCCATTTGGCACCTTTGCTTACCGAAGAATGCCATTTGGACTCTGCAATGCGTCGGCTACATTCCAAAGATGTATGCTAGCAATCTTTGGCGAGCTAGTAGAAGACATTATGGAAGTATTTATGGATGACTTTTCTGTTTTTGGACGCTTTTTCCCGATTGCCTTCACAATCTAGATCGTGTCCTTCAAATGTGCGAGGACACAAGCCTTGTTTTAAATTGGGAAAAATGTAATTTTATGGTTCGAGGAGGTTTGGTCCTCGGCCATATGATTTCGTCTAAGGGGATAGAGGTGGATAAGGCCAAGATAGAAATCATAGAAAAACTTCGGCAACCAACAAACGTAAAATCTATTAGGATTTTCTTAGGCCACGCGGGCTTTTACAGACGTTTTATTCAAGATTTTTCAAAAATAACAAAGCCGCTAACTCACCTCTTGGAAAAGGAATCACGTTTCATCTTTAGTAGCGAATGCGAGTCCGCCTTTAATTTAATAAAACAAAAACTTATCACCTCACCAATTTTAGTGGCCCCTAATTGGTCCCTTCCGTTCGAAATTATGTGCGATGCTAGTGATATTGCCTTAGGTGCCGTTCTTGGCCAACGCGTAGAAAAACTTTTTCATCCTATTTATTATGCTAGAAAGATGCTCACTTCCGCACAAGTAAATTACACGACAATGGAAAAGGAACTCTTAGCCGCCGTCTTCACTTTTGATAAGTTTCGCTCGTATATAACGCTATCTAAAGTTATCGTATTTACCGATCACTCTGCTCTTAAATATTTATTAGCTAAAAATGATGCGAAGCCCCGCCTTCTTCGATGGATTCTCCTCCTACAAGAGTTTGATTTGGAGATCCGAGATAAGAGGGGCGTGGAAAAGCTAGTGGCAAACCACCTCTCCCGCTTAGAAAATCCAGGTACAGAAGCGCTCGTCGAATCTGAAATAAATGACAGATTCCCCGAGAAACGCCTCCTAGCCATTCAAAATTCTTCGTCATCTTCATCTTGGTTCGCAGATTTTGCAAATTACTTAGTAGCGCGGGTGCTTCCAAAAGAATTTTCAAGTCATCAAAGGAAGAAATTCTTTTCTGATTTGAAAAATTTCTTTTGGGAGGACCCATTTCTTTTTCGTATCTGTGCGGACCAAGCGGTCGAAGATGCGTTGCGGGTGTGGAGTGCTTGCAAATTCTTAAGCACTGCCATGAGGGTCCAGCCGGTGGGCATTATCAAGCCAACCGGACCGCTCGGAAGGCGCTAGAGGCGGGCTACTTTTGGCCCACTCTCTTCAAAGACGCACACACTTTTGTGCACGCATGCGATAGCTGTTAGCGGTCGGGTAACATCTCTCGTCGCGACGAGATGCCCCAAAACATGTTTTTAGAATGCGAAGTCTTCGATTTATGGGGCATAGATTTTGTTGGCCCCCTACCTCCCTCTTTCAAAAATATTTATATTTTAGTGGCGGTCGACTACGTATCAAGGTGGGCGGAAGCGCAAGCTCTCCCCACCAACGATGCGCGAGTCGTCGTTACATTTCTTAAAAAACTATTTTCTCGCTTCGGCATGCCTCGCGCAATTGTTAGTGATAGGGGAACGCATTTCTGTAACACTCTTATGGCTAAAACGTTAGCTAAATACGGAGTCACGCACAAACTCGCCACCCCCTACCACGCGCAAACTAGTGGCCAAGTAGAGGTAGTTAATCGAGAGATTATGCGAATATTAGAGAAAACCGTTTCACTAAATAGGAAAGATTGGTCCGTTAAACTCGACGATGCGTTGTGGGCGTATCGGACGACATACAAAACTGCAATTGGTTGTACGCCGTTCCGGTTAGTCTATGGCAAAGCGTGCCATTTACCTGTAGAACTAGAGCATCACTCTCTTTAGGCTTTAAAACTCTTAAACCTCGACGCCAACTTAGCCGCTCAGAATAGGAAACTGCAACTAAACGAGCTCGATGAATGGAGTGTAAACACTTACGAGAGCAATAAGTTCTATAAGGAGCATTCTAAGTTATATCACGATCGAAAAATCAAGTCCCCAAAATTATTTTCTCCGTGCGATCTTGTCCTTCTTTACAATTCACATCTTAGGCTATTTCCGGGTAAACTAAAATCTAGATGGTCCGGTCCCTTCCTAGTTGAAGAAGTTTTTCCATATGGGACAGTACTCGTCTCCCACCCGGAAAAAAGTTCGTTTAAATTAAACGGTCATCGGTTAAAGTCTTATATAGCGGGCGATCCAGTGATCGGTTTTAACGAAACCATAACTTTCCTCCACATTATAAACTCGCCAAAATAGTCAAGATACACGACTATAAACAAAGCGCTCTTGGGAGGCACCGCTCGCTTATCTTTTTCGCTCTTTCCTTATTATGTTTGCTGCTTTTTTCTAATAAACGCAAGGTTTCTGATCGGCCTTCCCAAATGCGTTTCAGGGAAACTTCTACCCCCCTCTCTTTATTTTTTTTACTTATTGCATTTCTTGTTTGTTCCGCATACTTACGTTACAACATTGGGGACAATGTTGGACTTAAGTATGAGGGTATTTTCGTGTTTTACTTTATGCACTTCTACTTTTCTGCATTTCAAAATGAAAAAAAACTTTAAAATGAAAAATCCAAAATTTTTTCTTTTCCTTTCTTTTTATTACAAAAATTCCAAAAACATTATAAAACTAAAATACCAAAAAATTTAGTTTTATTTTGTAAATATTTTTGTAAATATCCTTGAAAACAAAAATTCAAAAAATTATAAAAAAATTCCCAAAAAATACAAATATCCAAAAAAATTATAAAACAAAAATTCCAAAAATATTTATTTTCATTTTGTAAATATTTTTGTAAATATATTTTGTAAATATTCTTTTTGTAAATACTCTTCTCTCTCTCCCCCTTCCTTTTTCTTGTAAAAACTTCTCTTTTTCTCCCACTTTTTGTAGATAGAATGAAAATTTTCTTAAAAATTTAAAAAAAATTCGCAAAACTTAAAAATTCAAAAAAAATGTGTTTTGCATTTTCCTTTCTTTAGTATGTATATATTAAAGACGTAAGCATAAAAACCAAAAAAAAATTAATTAAAAGATAATAGTTCAAAAATTCAAAAAAATTGAGTAAAACAAAATAAAAATTTTTAAAAAAAGATAATAAATTAAAAACACAAAAAGATGATGACAAAAACTATAAAAATAATAATAAAAAAAGTTTTGAAACAAATAAATCAAGTATACCATCCTTAATTTTCTTGCTATCCAAAAATTCTGTTTTGAGTTTATTTATATGTGAATTTTATTAATTCCCTGTTTGCTATTTGTTTGTTAATTATTGATTGAAATATTTAAATAGCCGGGGTTAAGTTTTAAAGAATTCATTATGCTTTGTTAAAAATAGCGAACTTGTTTTAGGCACTACTTCTAATTTTTCATTGATAGGAACACGTGTACTATGTTAGAAAATAATGACTATAGAATTCAATTATGTTTACTTTTAGCTTTCTGAAAAATTGGAATGTACAATTTACTAAGATTGCTCTCAAAAATTTGTTTTAATTAAACATCTAGTTTTCTTTTCTTCCCTTATTTATCATGACCTACTTGGCATGATAAAAGTTTTATCCCTAAAAGATCCTATGTCAATGAGAATAAGATTTCATTCCGTAAACATAGACATCCAATAATTTAAAAAGATTGTATGTTACGGAGTAAGAGAATAAAATTCATTACTCCCACACATATACATTGGGGCAATTATAATATGAAGTTAAAAAAATTGATATTAGGAAAATAAGATTTCATTTTCCTAATAATCCAAAAGAAAAAAAATGGAGGTTCGAGAAAAAATCACCTCACCTCAATATTAAAACCCTCTTCATAAACCAACACCAACCCCCTTAGCCAATTTCACGATTCTAGAATTAATTCAAAAATCTTTTTGAGAGCATAATTTGTAAATAACATCATTTCCAATAAAACTCCTATAAGCTAAAGTTCATATAATTACAAACTATTTTTGTTAATCTAACAATTACAATTATTGCTTTCTATTTGATTACATCAAGAAGTCTTTTGGCCAAAACTTTTGCTCTATTTAAATCATCCACATAATTTTAGGACTTAACTCTTACACCCCGCATGTTTATTTAGATCTCTCCTATAATTAATTAAGCGGTAGCTAAACTTAGAATTTTTTTTATTCCTTATAAGTTCACGTCAAACTTTTGCTCTGGAATAACAAAAGCTTAAGTATGAGGGTATTTGATAAGTTGTAATTATATGCATTTTTTCTATGTTTTTATTATGATATTTTAGTTTAGTTTTGCCTTTTTTAGTTAGTTTCATTTAATAAATTGCTCCTTTTTATAAATATTTACCTAATAAAACCATAATTTTGATTTCTGAAATTTTCAGGAAAAAGTCAAAATTTTGACATGTCATGCCCGTGTACATTGGGTCACGCCCGTGACCAAGGCATGACACGTCAAACTCGTGGAAAGCCGCTGTTTCTGAAGAGAAACGTTAGTCACGCCCGGGGTCACGCCCGGGTCATTTGACATGCCCCGTGGCCTTGGCCGTGATACTCTAGCTCATCGTTTCGCTCTCGACGATCGTCGAGCAACCCGACACGCCCCGTGTAGACAGAGACACGGGCACGACCGACACCTGTACTCCTCCACCTGGCCGACAAGATGCTGTTGGCGACTTTTTATGCAATCTGCGCCCAGTTCTACCTCCCCGACACGCCCAGAGTCATGCCCGTGACTTAGGGCGTGACCGCCGCGTGACTGACACGTGTCCAGCCCGAAGTCAACTATGCCATCAAATCGCCGGATCACATCGCGCACAGTGTTGACACTCCCCCCCAACATGCCCGTGTCGGAGGGCGTGTACTTGAATTTTTTTCCCTATAAATTGCCCATTTCTGTAAGGGCCAAGGGTTCACTTTTTTGAGCCAAATTTTGTGTGTTTTGTGGGGTGCATCCATGGGTTCCTTTGCCATGTAAGGAGAACTTTCTCCTCCTTTTTCTTTATTTTTGTATTAGCTTTGTATTAGCTTTGTAATAGTTCATTTTCATCAATAAAATATGTTTGTATTTTCTTCTTAAATGGCTTTGGAATTAACTTGTGTGCTCACTTTCTTTCTCATTTTATCTCTTTGTTCATCATTGTTTTTCTCTTTATCAAAAGTGTGTGTGTGTGTATGAGTGTAACTTGTTCATTTTCTATGTTTTTTTCACTTGTCTCAATGATAGAGTTTATTATAGATTTTATTTCCAAACATGGTATGATATGTTTATATCTTCTTCTACATGTTCTTCCTTAGTGTTTTTTTTTTAAATTTCATTCTTATGTATTTGTAAAAGAGATTTTAAAAGTGTTTTTGTTTTTTTACTTAGCTTTGTTTAGGATTGTAAGCCTTTTTTGTTCTTTTCAATTTCTTTTCACTTTTTAATCATTTTTATGAAAACCTAAGAATGAAAAAGTTGTTATTTTAATTTTTAAAGAACTTTGGTTTTTGCTTAGTTTTGAAAAACTTTTTGTTCTTTTAATTTTTGTTTGTTCTTTTTATGTGTTTTTGGAAAAATCTAAGTATAAAAAGTAGTTGTTTTAATTTTAAGGTAACTTTCATTTTGTTTTTAATTTGTGTGTGTGAGTGTATGAGTTAGTTTTTCACTTGGTTGTTTAAGATTTCATGAAGTGTGTGTGAGTGTATGAGCTTAATGTTTCATGCTTCCTTTTATTTCTTTCTTCAAAATATATAGAGTGTGTGTGTAGGAGATAAATTTTCATGCTTTCTTTTAATGCTTTCTTCAATTATGTAGAGTGTGTGTGTAGGAGATAAATTTTCATGCTTTCTTTTATCGCTTTCTTCAAATTAAGTAGAGTGTGTTGTGTGTGCACATTTATTTCTGCCCACTCGTTAAGAGTTAAATGGCGTGCTTTTATATCCCGCCTACTCGTTTGAGTAGGACTTGTAATTTTTTTTTCTTTTCCGCATACTCGTTAAGAGTTAAATGGCGCACCCTTATTTCCCGCCTACTCGTTTGAGTAGGACTTGTAATTTTTCTTTTTTGTAACTTAGTTTTTTTTTGTTTATTTATAATTTGAAGTGTGTGTGAGTTCTCTTTTTAGCTAACTTTTCTGTTTTCTAAATGTTTGTTATTTTCATGTCTTCTTCTTATAATTATTTAGCGTTTAATTACTAACTCGCGCCTCATCAAATTATAAAGCCATCCCCATACCGATGTGTGGCTAATCGCTATTAGCCACGACATCGAAGAGCATTGGGACATTAAAAAATGATTTGAATTAATTAAAGTTCTTAATTTTCACTTTAATTTTAGGACTTAAGGTTTACCCCGGGTTAACGATGCGTAGGACCACAAATCGATGTGTGGGCCCTATTTCCGTTATCCATACACTAGCTAGCCGAGAGGCCGTGCATATGGAAAGACCACCCCTGTGTAAAGAGAGTTGCGTGCATACCCTCGAAAGAGGACAAGCATAATTCTTCCGGATTGGGTTCCCCACCCAATAACGGGGTTCTTAGCGTAAAGCGGGCGTTAAGAGGAATCCTTCGTCGGACTAACGTTCGGTCAAATAGTCTTAGCATTCAGGTGAGCGATATCCCTATAGCTAGGTGAGCTCATATCTGTGGAACCTCCACGGACAAGTTGCCTTTTATTAATTTTAAATCTAAGTTCAATAATTATTAAAAGTTATTTTGGTCTTAATCCGATTCGATGCCGAGCGTTAACCCTTCATCGAATTTTATAATTCGTTTTCACACTTCTTTTTTCTTTAGTAAATTAAAATCTCCGCCTTACTTTCAGTAAAATAATAGTCCTCCTAGAGGAGTAAGAATAATAAACCCGACCTCGAGAATAATACGACCTCGGTATTCTCCCGAATATCGAGTACTACTTGCAATAGGTGCACTTGCCTACCTTAGCAAGCCCGCGACGATCGACTCATCGAACCAACCATAATAAGAGTTGTTTGCGGGCCATCAAGTCACCATTCAGAAAGACTAACTTCACATCCATCTGGTAAACTTTGAATCCCTTGTGTGCAACATATACAAGGAACAGTCTGCTGGCTTCTAATCTTGCTACAAGGGCAAATGTTTGATCAAAGTCAATACCTTCTTCTTATCTGTACCCCTTAGCTTCCAGCCTAGCTTTGGTCTTGATTATAATGCCATTTTCATCAAGTTTATTCCTATAAATCCACTTGACTCCAATGATATTATGTCCTTGTGGTCTGAGAACCAGCTTCCAGACTTTACACATCTTAAACTGGTTTAGTTCCTCTTGCATAGCTACAATCTAGAACTGATCTATGTTGGGCTCTTCAAATATTTTGTGATTTACTTGTGAAAGGAAGTTTGAGTATAGTGTTGTGTTGATACTTCTGCTCCTGGTCACCAGTCCTTGGCTAACATCACCAATAATCAGGTGTCTTGGATGATCCCTTAGATGCCTGATAGTTGATGGAAATCTTACTTCAGCATCCCGTGCTTCAATGTCTGCATCTTGCCGACATTCATCCACATCATTAGTGCCTGGTACTTCCTCTGGAATATCCACTCCATCTTGGATAATTGGAGCACCTTCCTTGATGGTTAGCTTGTCCATTAACAACTTTGTTCCTGCAGGACTAGAAAAAGAGCTTGGCAGCTCACTGTTAATCATAGTTGACTCATCAAAAATTATATTAACAAATTCTTATACAACTTGACTTTCCAAGTTGTAGATCCTATAAGCCTTACTATGATTGCTGTACCCAACAAAAATTTCATCATAGGACTTGACAACAAACTTAGTCACATAAGACTTCCCATTATGAAGCACATAGCACTTGCTACCAAAAATCCTGAGATAGCCCAACTTTGGTTTTCTTCCCTTCAAGATCTCATAGGGAGTCTTATTGTGGCTCTTGGTGATAGAGGCTCTGTTAAGGACATGACATGTGGTATTTACTGCCTCAACCCAGAAATATTTTGGGAGAGATGTGTCACTAAATAGGGTCCTTCCAACCTCTATGAGAGTCCTATTCTTCCTCTCAGCAATCTCATTTTACTGGGGTGTCCTTGGAGAAGAAAATTCTTAGTGAATCCCTTGCTCTTCACAGAAACTTTCCATGCCATCAGACTTAAATTCAGTGCTATAATCACTTCTGATTTTGACCACAGTACTGTCCAATTCATTATGAATTTGCCTGACAAATGTCTTGAAGACATCAGGGGTTTCAGTCTTTTTCTTCTAAAAGAAGATCCAAGAAAATCTGGAAAAGTCATCAATAGCCACAAGAGTGTAGGATTTCCTACCTAGACTATGAACTGGCAAGGACCAATCAAGTCCATATATAAGAGGTATAAACACCTCATAGAGTCTTTGATCCCAATGCTCTTGAAAGAAGCTTTGGTCTGCTTTCCTTTTTTGGCATGCAGAGCAAATACCTTCCTTAGTGCATTTCTTTTTAGGATCATTCCTAACTAGCACTTCATTAAAGAGCTTGATAATTGACTTATAGTTCAAATGAGCTAGTCTCTTGTGCCATTAGACACAGTATGAGACTTTCTCATTTGCAACTAGGCATATATGGCAGTCTATATCTAAACATAACAAATTTAAATAATAGACATTTCCACTCATAGTGCCTGTCAAGATGATCTCTTGGTTACTCAACCTCTTAATATTGGACTCATCGTTGTGGAATACTATGTCATAGCCAAGATCACAAAGTTGGCTTATGCTTATCAGGTTGTGTTGCAACCCTTCCACATAAGCTACTTTTGTGAGAGTGACTATGCCATTTTTCATCTTACAATAACCTCTAGTTACTCCTCTTTCTGAACCACCAAAGATCACTTTGGGTCCATCCTTCACTGGAGTGTACTCCTTCAATTTGCTCCTTATTCCATTCAAGTGCGAGGAACATCTACTTTCCAAGTACCATATAGGGGTATGGGCACTTGGACTAACCTACAAGACATGTTTATTTTACCTTAAGACCCCAATATGTATTGTGACCTTGGTGCATGTTAGTCTGAGAAGGACTTGTCTACCAGCAACGTTTCTGACTGGTAGATTAACAATTGCTCTAGCCACACTGGGATTATGCCAGCAATCTTTGGCATAGTGACCCACTTTGCCATAACACCAGCACTCATGAATGTTGTACCTTCTTTTCTGAGCTAGTTTTGTAACTGTGCTGACAACAATTCCCTGTCCAGAAGGAACAACAACACTTTTCTTCAGGTTCCTTTCAGCTAGGCTCTGACTGAAGGTAGGTATCCTAGTAGACTTATTTGGCCAGCTCTGAATGACATCAACAACAGTCTTCTTTGCAAAAGTCATGCTCTTGATAGCATCAGAAATAGCCAAATCTGGCTTGCTGATAGACTGATCCTTGGTCAGAGTATTTGCTGGATGGCCCTAAACTTTGGTTGTAACCACATTCTTAATAGTGGGGGCTGGTGTACCAAAGACAAATGGTCCATGATGGGCCATTTGAATTTATTCATGGGATGCCTTGAAGGCACTTATCCCCATTCCTCTTCTCCTTCCATTGGAAGGTAAACTTGTATTCTTCCAGGAAGTATTCCCATTTTTCTAGTGACCATACATGGAGTCCTGGTCATACCTGTTAGAAGGGAGTATTACCCTTTTAAAGGTAATTGGTGGCTGTACTGGAGATTTTCCCTTTCCTTTAATGGGGGCAGCCCTTCTGTTTCCCTTGAAACCTAAGCCACTCTTGTTTCTCTGAGTGGATATGGAGTCAACAATGGGCAACACATAGTTGGGCTTAGAGTAACTAGCCACAGTCCTCTTCTCTCTTTGGAGTTTCTCTTCTAGATTCCTAATGAGACTATTCTTGTATTTAATGGTGCCAATCTGAATGAGTGTGATGTTCTTCAGTTGGCTAACTTCCCTGATTTTGTGTTCCAGTAAGGTTGTTGACTTAGACTATAGGGAAGCAGCATGCTGGAGGGAGATAATCTCCTCAGCCTATTTTTTTGGCCAGCTTCTTACTTTTCTTCAAGGCATTCAGAAGTTCACCATACTTCTTAATCAGTTGATTGATATCTTCCTCATATTCATAGTCACCTTCATCCCTGGATGAAGATACTTCTGAATTGGGACCAGTGTCATATTCTGACTCAGATGATGATCTGGATAGAGAGTGCACCTTGGTTACGCCTGGCTGATCCTGGAAGGATTCCTCATCAGGCCTTGACATCAGCCCATAGCAGCTGATGTCATCTTCATCTTCTTCATCCTCCTTTGAGTCACTGTCTGACAGTGACAGAGGAGCCTTGATGCCTATCCTTGTTGGAGGATAGTCTTTACCTTCATCTACCCCATCAGCAACCAACCCTATGTAGGCTTCTTCTTATTCATCTTCAGACTTTTATGAAGATGAGTTAGTCCAGCTCTTCTCCTTATTAGCCATGAAGGAATTTTCCTTTTTACCCTTGTGATGTTGCTATTTCTTCTCACCAACCTCCATTCTCTTGACTGGGCAGTCAACTATTATATGCCCAGGTTTGCTGCAACAGTAATAAATAACTTTAGTGGAAACATGTTTACTAGGCTTTGAGTCATACATGTCTCCGTTGGAGTGCTTCTTCTCTTTATTATAGTAGTCCTCCTTGAGATGAGGGGAGGAGGAAGGTATTCTCCTCCACTTCTTCCTCCTCATCAACTTCTGAAGCTGCCTGGAGAAGGCAACCAAGTCTTTATCTAACATGCTACTTTCAAATGAGGTAGACCCTGAGATGTCTGAATCAACTGGCCTTCTTGGAGGAGAGGCAATCCTCCCCTTGCTCCTCTTTGAGCCCTTAGCCTTGAAGGACACAACCTTCACCTTGATAAAGGACCCGCTACTTATCCCCTCCTCCTACTTGGCATCTAGCTGCATTTCATATGACATCAACTTCCAAAATAGAGTTGGTGGAGGAGTATCTGCCAACTTGGCCACCTCCCTGATGCCACAAATCTTGGTGTCATAGTCTCTAGTTAGAGACCTTAGGAACTTGTCATTAAGTTCATAATTATTAAAGACCTGGCCATAGGTCCTTAGCTCATTTACTATTCTAAAGAATCTTTCATAGCAGCTAGCTATGCTCTCTTTCTGACCCTCCTGAAAGCCACATACTCCTAATTGAGCATGGACTTCCTGTCATCTCTGACCTCTGCTGTGCCCTCCATGTAGACCACCGAAGTGTCCCACACCTCCTTGGAGGTCTTGTAGTGCACTAGATTCTGAAAGGTGGAGTCATCTATGACACTCACAATAATGTTCTGTGTCCTCTTGTCCAAGGTGGCAAGAATGACCTCATCCTTAGTCATCTCTGAGTAAGTATTTAGTGTTAGGATTGTTGCATTAAGAGCTGAGGCTTTCAAAGGGAAGAAAGATCCCTCTTTGGCTGTGACAAAGATCCTTGGGTCAAATGCCTCCATGAATAGTCTGACCCTTTCCTTCCAAATTTAAAAGCCTTCTTTTCTACAGATGGGAAGCTTCATGGAATCAAGATCCTTATAGTTCTCTCCTGAACCCATAAGTATACTCTGTCAACTACCCTTAGAGATCTACTCAGACTATTAAGTCTTTCTTGAGCAATATCCCTTTGATACCACTTGAAAAACTTTGATTTCTAGGGTAGATAAACACCTAGGGGGGAGTTAATATATTTTCTTGACTTTTAATATTTTCTTTTACTTCTTGTGTTTTGAGTTAGCTAGGTTAGCTTGCTTTCAAGATAATACACAAAAGCACACACGATATTTATTGTGGTTCCCCAGATTATGGGTACATCCACTGTCCCTCACATTTCTAACAACTTGTTAGATAAGGCCCCTTATCTAAAACTCGGCTCCTAAGAGATTACAACATGATCTTGCCAGACCACTCAGTCTCCTCCAAGACCAATAGCTCGGGCACAAAGACCTACAACTCAGTGATCAAGATATCACCTACCTTAGGCTAAAGGCCCTACCACTCGGGCTAGGAGGATAGCCCTACCTCAGATCCAAAGGATTCTACAACTCAGATTCACACTAGAAACCTACCACTCAGGCCAAAGCCCTATACTCAGATTCTTAACAGAATACTACCACTCAAATCTATAAAAGATCTTATACTCATCCTTTATAAATAGGCTTACAACTCAGACCTAGAAAGATCCTACAAAAAGAGACACTACTAGAAAAGTGAGTATTGGCTACACTTTTTTTGGCCAGGGACTAAAAATCATGGCTAATAGTTAAGTATTATCCACGGTTCATATTTCATGGCTAATAATTAAGTATTAGCCACGGACAACAAATTCATGACAAAAAACTAAACCATTAGCCACGACCTTGATGAAATCGTGGCTAAACAAATTTTATTATATTGTTTTTTTTAATCTTTTTAATTTTTTTATAATGAAAAAACATTATATATTCTGATTGGAGGGGGAATGAGATCAGGAGCTGCTTCGGTTTCTCGCTAGGGTTTGCCGCTCGATTTAGCCGCACTTTGCCGCAGAATCTCCCCGTGCGAGAGTCGCTCGCCGCCCGGGTTCGCCGACACCCTCTCCCAGTGGATCGTGGACGACGATAGTGCTTCTCCGCTTGACGTGACTCCAGTGGATCATGTGCCTTCCTCTCTGGTGGATCCCGTGGTAACGAAATTCTCTACTTTGGTGTGACTTCCTCTCTTTCTTACGAGGTCTTTTTTTGTAATCGGTGGATGAGGCCGAGTGTTTCCTTCGACGCATTGATCCTTTGGTATTTTTCAGAATTGCTAGAATTTTATTGATCAGTTTTTTTAGAGTTTCCTAAGGATGGTTTTATTAAGTAATACAACTTGTTTTTCCTTTTTTGTTCTATCATTTACAGAGAATTTTTGTTGGTCCCTTCTGTACAATTGAGTTTGAAGCAAAGATTGGAAATGCTTGTAAATTACACACTGGAAGCCATGTAATATACAATACCGTGTTAGGTGACAATTATTGTGTGCTGAGGTGAGTTTAAGGAAGCATAAATGTTGCAGGATAGAATAGATCTAGAATGGGGTGTTCAGCCCTCTTTGGGAGTGGTTCAATCTTTATATCTTCAAACCTCATTGTTTAGCTTTTACCAAAATTATGGGTTTTCATGGTGAATATAAAAAACTGATTAAACTTAGGGACAATGTTATTCTATTGTTAAATTAGACAACTACTCAGTTTATTTTTCTATCTGATAATCCTTTCAAAGCATCGACGAGGCGTGTGTTTATGCATGTGTTTGTTTTTATTTTTTCTATCTGATAATGCTTCTCCGCTTGTGTGTATGCATGTGTTTGTTTTTATTTGTCAAAGATTATTTAAACTCAAACTAATATATTTTCATTATCCGACCTCTATTTATATAACCCTATTTTTTTTAATTTATGTAGATTTCTTTGGCATTAAATATGGATAAAAGTTGGATTGATTTGCAAAATAGAGCTTCATCTGAATACTTCCATGGTGTTGACAAGTTTCTAGATTATGCATATCAAAATAAAACATATAATTTTGAGACTCAGATTTATTGCCCTTGCAAAAAATGTTGTAATACTTATTTGATGGAGAGGGTCATTGCTCGTGAACATATAATTATAAATGGGTTTTTATCCAAGTACAAGATATGGACCCTTCACGGGGAATTATATTCTTCTATATCTTGCAGTGGGAATGAACAACGTTCTAATTTTAGAGATGATATAATGAAGATGATACATGAAGCAATTGGAATTCCACCTATTGGTGCTAGTTTGTATGAGAATCCACTATCATTAAGCAGTCCAAGAATAGATGGTCCTAGCGAAGAAGATGCCAAATTTATAAAACTTGTTGAAGACGCAGAGTGTCCATTGTACCCTAATTATGTCAAGTATACATCATTGTCTTTCATAGTTAGATTACTGCAAGGTAAAGTCATGCATGGATGGACAGATATCTCATTCATATGGCTATTGGAGTGCCTTATTGATGCTTTTCCGGACATAAAAAATACCCAAGTCTTATTATGAATCTCAAAAGATTACAAAAGATTTGAGATTTTCTTACGAGACTTGGGATGCATGCCCCCAATAATTGCATGATTTTCAAAGGAAATGATATTACACTTGAAAATTGTGAGATTTGCGGCAAGTCACGATACAAACAACTAAATGACAATGGAAATAACATGCAAAATACAATTTCAAAAATTCCAGCAAAACAAGTAAGATATTTTCCTTTGACATCGAGATTGAAAAGGTTATTCATGTTATCAAAAATTGCAAGTTATATGTGATGGCATGCAGAGGAACGTACTAAAGATGATACTATGAGGCACCCAGCTGAATCTCTAAGTTGGAAAAAGTTTGATAAAGATTATCCTCAATTTGCTGCAGAGTGTCGCAATATTATACTTGGTTTGGCCTCTGATGGGTTTAATCCATATAGAACCATGTCCATTGCTCATAGTATGTGGCCAGTTATTTTAATTCCTTATAATTTACCGCCATGGATGTGCATGACGCAATCCAAATATTTTGTTCTATGATCACATTCACTAGACAATGCAGGTATTTGGAATCATAATTTTTTTGCTTGACAAATTACTATATTTGTTCATTTTAAATTACATTTGATGGATTAATATAGTTTGTTCTATGATCTTCTTGCAGGTATGGGGAAGAAAAATACTCGAGGACAAACTATGACTGAAAAGTTGCAACTCTCTCAATCCATTGCTGCACATTCAATCTCCCAACCTAATATAAATCCTTCACCAATATCCCAACCCATCACCACTCTACATTCAGTTTCCCAAGCTACTGCACATTCTACACTAATCTCCCAACCCATTAACACATCACATTCACTTGGTAATGCAGGTATTGGAATCATAATTTTTTTGCTTGACAAATTACTATATTTGATCATTTTAAATTACATTTGATGGATTAATATAGATTGTTCTATGATCTTCTTCCAGGCATAGGGAAGAAAAATACTCGAGGACAAACTATGACTGCAAAGTTGCCACTCTCTCAATCCGTCGCCACACATTCAATGTCCCAACCTAATATAAATCCTTCACCAATATCCCAACCCATCACACCTCTACATTCAGTTTCCCAAGCTACTGCACATTCTACACCAATCTCCCAACCCATTAACACATCACATTCACTTGGCAATGCAGGTATTTGGAATCATAATTTTTTTGCTTGTGCACTATAATAACATATATTAGTTATTGACATTTTTAATGCAGATCTTTCAAACAATCGTGAAAGTATTAATAAAAAGAGAGGTCGAGGTCCTGCTCAAGGCATCCCAATGTGGGGGACAAGTGAGCGATTTCATGTTGATTTTGATATATATGGGTACCCTACCGGTAAGTACGAGCTACCATTTGTTAGCCAACTTGGGGTTCTAGCTAGAAATGGGTTTAAACTACCACTCACATATCCACGATGGACGGATATACCCAATGACATGCTTGATGCGATATGGAGAGAGGTGCAGGTATTGTACTTTATTCTTTTGTTACATTAATGAACACCACTCTTAAAATAAACTCAATTTTATTTCATTGAATAATTGTATGAGAATACAAATGTCCCTCTAAATTATCAAAATAGATGCTTGCATTCAGTTGGATTGTGGTGGAGGGAATGGAAATATCATGTTAAGCGTGATAATTATGATATATATATACAACTGATGAGGAGCGCCTTGCCATTATCCCAGATCGTTTTATTGCCGGGCAATGGAGAACTCTTGTCCAATATTGGGGGCAAGAAGCTGTTAAAGTTGTATCAAAGCAAAACTCAATCAACCATGAACATCTTGGAGGATACCATAAAATGGGGAGGTCCTCATTTCACTATGTTCGATCGGAGGTAAAACATCCAACATCTTTATATAATACATATATGCAATGATAATTTATTTTTTGTTGTTGTTTTAGATGGAGAAACAAGGTAACGATCAGGTAGATAGAATTAATGTTTTTATAAGAACACAGACAGATTATAAGGGTAGAATTGATTTTGAAGCTCAGGAGGCCATTGTATGTTTTGATTTCTTTCACCCATAACAAATTTCAAAACAATACATATAATATTGACAACATTTCTTATTTTTTTATCTTCATATCATAGGAAGATATGAACACTCTTCTTGAAAATGTGCCTGAGGAGGAGCGCACCGTAGAATATAGATATTCTTGCTTCACTCGGGTAATGGGAAAGGATGGACATGGACGTTTGCATACATGGGGCTTAATGAGGAAAAAAGATCTTAATTCAAAACCTAGTCAAGAAGCAGTTGAGTCAATCCGTACTCAACTTCGAGAAGAAATGCAATCGTAGTTTGATATTCAAATTGCGGAAATGAAGGCACAAGTGGAGGCACAAATGGAAGAAAAGATGGCATGGCTACAACAAGAGGTGCGAGCTCATTTGGAGCTTGTTAGCTGCCCACTGACACCAACAACAACCACTTCTAGAAGTCGGGTGAATCCTTCGATACCTTCTAGAACTGGTCAAGTAAGTAGTATTGTTTATTACTCAATTATTAAAATGTTTAACATATCCGTAATGTATATTTTTTTAGGTTGGTGATCAAAATAGCGCTCAAGAAGATGTAGAATTTCAACGGATGATGCACTACCCAAATTAAAAGCTTTAGTGTTGATCTACTAATATGGAAAAAATCATATCAACTCGATGTTTTGAGATAGATTTTGGTGAACTTATATTTATTTCCATGATGTTTTGAGATAGATTTTAGGAACGTGTTCTTGTTGAAAACATCGCGGAAATTGATGATGCTTTTTTGTGGAATTCATATCATATTAATCTGATGATTTTGTTTTGCTTTCATTTCTATTCTAAACATTTAGAATTTTTAATGGGTGGGGATAGAGTGCTTCAATCAGGATTGATTGTGCTTATGATGCTATCAACTATATTTTATCTGTCTTATTCACATAAGTTTTTCTTGCAGTTTATCGGTTGCTGAACCAACCGATGTTGCTTCCCTGTGACCATATTTTGTGCTGGTTAGGGCTCTCTGTCTCGATTTTGTGTTCAATTAATATTTATTTTTTCATTCTATTTTTTTTGTAAGTGTCAATAATCTAACTGATAATCCATTTCATGACTCCCTTACTAGTTTTTCCATTTATATCCGGTAGATGTGAGCTTTCTAGTGTTTTGTAGGGATTGGTTTGCTAAGAAGGCGCTCAGTTTGTTTTAGATGATTTTTTTGGGAGGGATAACAATCGTCTATCTATTTGAACCGATTTAACTTTTTTCCATGGATGTTAAAACTTCAAAATTGACAATCTGACTAGTATTTACTGAAACCGAGTCATGAAAGATAGACGACTATTATCCCTCCCAAAAAGAATTAATGTGCAGGTTGATATATTGCAGCATGCTACATGTATATGGTATACAACAATTATAAATGAGCTTCCTTCTCCACAAACTGCGCTAAATCTAACTGCATACGTAGAAGGTTAAATGCATGGATGCATAAGCTAATTGCTTGCAAGTTGTTTGAACAAAAATTTTCTAAAAATGACTGCAGATGGCTTGTAAAAGTTCCAATAAATGTTGAATAATATATTTCATTTCCTGATTACTTAGGATTATCTTGTGATAGTGGGAGTTAACTATTTTAATTTGTGCTCATTTGGATTGGTGATTTGTAAGACTTATGACAGTTGTCAGTTGCCACATAAAATTTCTGGAGGAGATTACCATGCTTGACTACAGTTGCTTCAATCAACATCATTCAACACCAAAAAGAAAGAGCAATACTGACTGACACCAACTCATCAGTCTTTATAGCATATATATAAAATTATAGGGATGTGTGCGCAAGGGGAACGAGCGTGCTTGCGAGCGTGCACAACCCCTGATTGTGCTTGCTTGGCATAAGGCTGTTTTTACCTGGTTGGTTCGGCCTTTCTTGGCGATACAATCAAAGCTTCGATTCGACTTGACCAGGAATGATTTTAAGGGAATGGGATTGGTATAATTGGAATAGCAGGAAGGTTTTCACTAGGGGTATCAAAGTATATGCAGTTTTCTCTAGTGCGCGTGATAAGAAATTTTACTCTTACCATTTTTTGCTTTATATGCTAAACTGTTGTTGACCCACTTGATAATTACTGCATTTTATAGCTTCCTAGCAGCACCAAGGCCTTACAACATTTTATCTGGAACAGTCATGCTATCCATATTTTCAGTCCTTCCAGTATACAACAGATATGCAGTTTCTAAATTTTGTTAAGGAGATGCCCATCTTATCTAGATAGTGTTGTTATCTGCTACTTAAATTCAAATGTGGACTAATTTTTTTATTTTTTGCTTCAACCTTGTGATAATACCTAGCAAGTAGTAACTTGACAAGTAATAAAATAGGTGAATATAAAATATTATATATTTTATGCAACTGTATTATAATTAATAAATTTTATTCAAGTATTGTTATTAAAACCACCAGATTCATATCAGGTAATGAATTTTGGCAGCATTGAGTAACTTTATATAGTCTCAATTATTATTATTTGCAATTGGAGTATTTGTGATGAAATAATTGGATTTCGATTAAATATATAGTATTTTTCATTTTTTTGCATTTTCAAAGGAGAGAGTCGACGACACTGAGATCAGATTCAAAAATCTCGAATCCCCATATTTCTAGCCATGATGGCATTGTCTCGACCACTGTGTCACCATGACTTCTTAGTTCTACCTTTTTTAAATTATAAAGCTGTCGTTTCATCGTTGGGTTGACCCATGAGGTGTGCTGACTAGACATTTTATTTTATTCATCTGGGTTTTACAAGCAAAATTATAAGAAGTATGAGCATATTTTCCTATTTCTTGATAAATTATATATTTTAGGAGGATTAATGAAATCCCATGACCCTATAGTTATTTTACTGGACATTTTGCAGCTGTATTACAGTATTTTGAATATGTTTTTTTTTAAAAAACATAAATTAGTATTTACCACGGCTTGTCACTGTGGCAAATAGTTTTTTTTAAAAAATGATAAGTTTACTTTTAGCCAGGGTTTCATACCGTGGCTAATGGTTGACTTATTTGCCATGATTTTTTTTACCATGGCTAATACTATTTGCTACGGCCAATTCATGGCTTAAATATTTTAGCCACGCTGACTTCAGCCACTGAAATTTCCCGTGGCTAGACCGTGGCTAAAACGTTTTAGCCACGGTTTTGGACTTTTTGCCAGGGAAATTTGCCCGAGCCAAAGGTCTGTTTTCTAGTAGTGAGATAAGTTTGCTAATGATGATTTAGACAATAAAGAGATGATCTCTGTGTCTTCGTCCTTCTATCATAAGAAAACTCAGTCTAAATTACTTCTTCACAGCTCCAAAAAATTGTCTTTAGGATAAGCTCTGCTTGGGCTATGAAGTAACTATAGTATGGGTTGTCCTTGGATGCTTTTGTCTCAGAGAAATATCTCTGACCTTGCTATTGCCGGTGTTGATTACAACAGCTAACTTTATGACCTTTTGGATCAGTCGATTTAACTTCTGCTTCGTGCTCTGTAGCAATGGCGAGGAATAAGAAGAAGTTATGGCGCATTTCAAAAATACAAGAACCCCTCTTCTTCGCCGATCTCATTCCTTTTATGATTCGCCATCCAACGACTCTTTTGACCCATGTGCCCAACTTTAATTGTAGGTATATAGCCTTCCTTTTACAGAAAAAACCTTACAGCTGGCCTCCAGCACCATTAGTGGAGAATTTCATCTTTCTCACAATGAATTTGAATTCTGTTGACTTAGGTTGACATTTTATGACGTCAACATCTGTGGACTTTGCCAAATTTTTAGATTCCATGCATGCGTTGAGTATGTTGAGTGAATGGTCTTCACTCAATGAATTTGGATTTAGCCAATTTCTCTATATCTTAGGCGTTGAGAGCGTTGAGTGAATGACCTTCACTCAACACTTTTTGACTTGGCCTAACTTTCTCCGCTGCCAGGCGTTGAGTGCGTTGAGTGAGCCATCATCACTCAACGCCCTGCACTTAGCCGCTTCACTGACTGCCTCTCTTCATGCTGAGGCATTGAGTGAACTGGTTTCACTCAATGCTTCTGTACTTAGCCGCAATTCTAAAATCTGCCAGCTTGCTGAGGTGTTGAGTGTGCCTCTTTTTGAAAATACAAACCGTAAAAGAACCCCTCTTCTTCGCCGATCTCATTCCTTTTATGATCCGCCGTCCAATGACTCTTTTAACCCATGAGCCCAACTTTAATTGCAGGTATATAACCTTCCTTTTACAGAAAAAACCTTACAGCTAGCCTCCAGTGCCATTAGTGGTGAATTCCATCTTTCTTGCAATGAATTTGAATTCTGTTGACTTAGGTTGAATTTTGCTGACGTCAGCATCTGTTGACATTGCCAAATTTTTAGATTCCATCCATGCATTGAGTACATTAAGTGAATGGCCTTCACTCAATGAATTTGGATTTAGCCAATTTCTCTGTATCTTAGGCGTTGAGAGCGTTGAGTGAATGACCTTCACTCAACACTTTTTGACTTGACCTAACTTTCTCTGCTGTCAGGCATTGAGTGAGTTGAGTAAGCCTTCATCACTCAACGCCCCTGTACTTAGCCGCTTCACTTACTACCTGTCATCATGCTGATGTGTTGAGTGAACTGGTTTCACTCAACGCTTCTGTACTTAGCCGCAACTCTAAAATCTGCCAGCTTGCTGAGGCATTGAGTGCGTTGAGTGAGTTGCTCTCACTCAACGCATCTGGACTTAGGTTTTTCTATCTATCTTCATTAAGCTTTAAGTGACCATAGCTCTGTTGATGCTTTCCTCTTTGGGTATTGAGTGAGCTTACCTCACTCAATGCTTCAGGACTTAGTTAATTTTTCTGTCTCCTTCTTCTTTGGCTTTGACAGAATTAGCATGGTTTTGAGTGAACTGACTTCACTCAACGCTTTTGGACATTGCCAATTTTTTTGATAGATTCTCTATAGCTTCGACTGAAGTAGCTTGATTCAGTGCTTCTAGTTGTATGGCGTTGAGTGAGTTGACATCACTCAATGCCTATGGACATAACAATTTATATTCACTGTCAAAGCAAAGGCTTTGACTGACTGGTCTTTACTCGATGCTTCTGCTCATCTGGCGTTGAGTGAGTTGTCGTCACTCAATGCCTCTGGACTTAATCAATTTTTCTGCTTGCCAATGCTGAGGCTTTGATAGACACAGCTTTACTCAGCACTTGTTATTATATGATGTTGAGTGAACTGCCTTCAATCAACGCCTATGGACTTAGCCACAGAATTACTTTACAGACTTCTGGGCTTTGACAGTTCATACCTTACTCATCACTTTTTGGTATCTGGCATTAAGTGAACTTGCTTCACTCAATGCCTGTGGACTTAGATGATTTTCAGCCTTTCCAGCATTCTTCTTTGACATCTGGCATTGAGTGAACTGTCTTCACTCAATGCCCGTGGACTTAGACAGATTTCTGTCTCTCCACTCCTCTACCTTGTGAACATATGTCACAACCACTTGAAATATCTGTCCAACCTGCATGCATGAACTTAAAAATACATCAAATACAATTATGTGTATACCATTGACTTTTTTGACTTCTACAAATCAGGGACATTGTGAGCAATGAACCCAACATGAATTGTGTAAGAGGTTTCTCATTATTGTAAGTGAACTCAAGCAACTGGACAAGGAGATTTCACTCACTAAGATAAGTAACAATCTTCTCATGTGCTTCCTAAGGACATGCGACTTATGGATCTAGGTTATTAGAGAGTTTAGATGCCAAAGGGAAATCATAATTGATGCCATGTTAGGCAAAATCAAGTCTTACGAACTTATCCTAAAGAGTGTAGCTGAATCAGAAGTGAATGACAAAATCTCTACCCATTGAGATAAGTCCATTACTTTGAAAGCAACTTATGAAGAGCCTTTAAATTTTGAAAAGGAGATGCTTAACCTCCTGTCTAGAAGGTTTGGGAGGTGGATCAAGACTGAAGACTCCAGTAGAAGGGAAATGTGCTTTAATAAGCCAATGTTTGACAAAACCCCCCAAAAGGCGGCTATTTGCTTTGCCTGGAAAAAGCTATGACACATTGTTCCATACTATCCTGAAGATAAAAGGACAAAACTGGCAATAAGGTGCACAAAAAGCATTCCTTCAAGAGGAAAGTTAAGAAGAAAGGGAGAGATTTCATTGCAAAAACCTATAGTGACTCAGAACCAGAGTCAAGCTCCTCATCTGAGAGTAATGATGATGCTACTCGTGAAGTAGCTTACCTGATGGATTTGGAAGCTTACTCAGATGATGAGGATGATTGGGTATCATATTTTGATGATTTAGATTTCTCTTCAGATGATTTTAAGGAATGTTTTAAAGAATTCTATAAAAATTGATTAGAAGCAGAAAAACAAATTAAATAACTGAGAAAGGAAATTAAAAGGCTAAGAAATGTAAATACTGATGAGGAACAAACTCATCAGAATAATCAAATTAAGATTAAAGTAGAAAATCTAAAACAACAAATAACTGAGCTAACTCAAGAACATAACTGAGAATCTCATTATGAGATTCAATTACTTGGGATTAGAAGTTGGGCCTACAAGCTCATGAAAAGCTTCTAGCACACCAGCTTGGAAGAATCTTGTAGCATTTATCAAGGCTAAGGATATGCAACCCATCGTAATCCCAAATGATGATCCAAATAAAGTCATTGTATTTAACGTGTCGGCTCATTTAATAATAAGGGTATTATAGGGACGTAACACTACAGATGCTTTGAGTTCTACTCAATGCAGGCATAGTTTTTCTTCGATATCATATCGACACAACTTCAGTTATGCGTTGAATTTATATCGATGCAACCAAACATTTATGTCGAATGCTTATCAAAATAACTTCCTAGTAAATGATTTTAACCAATTTAATACCACCATGCTTTCTGATTACCATTCTTTTAAATATGAATGCATTAAATGTTTGAGAAATAAACATGATGTAGTTGGTTTAACAGATCAACACTCTTCCATCCAAAAAAGTATCATGAAAGACCATCTTATTCTTTTATCACGCCCTACAATGATAAAAGTAGCAATGTGCACAAGATTACCTGAGTCCCAACTAATATTTAATTATTTGTGCAAGTGAGGGTTTGCCCTTCTACAAACTAGTTGTGAAATTTGGACAGTGGTTATTTGTTGGGAATTATATCCACAATAACCTTTATTTGAAAAAGTGTCCCTTGAACTAAGTTGAATTGAGTATGTATTTGATGTTGGTTTTAGTTATGTGTGGTGCAAGTCTTAATTGCAAAGTACAAATCATTATTAGGTTACAATGGGTCTCTAAACACAGTTTTATACAATGCAATTCCTTATTTTATAGAACATCATGTTGACCCATGTGTAATCTCTCTAATGGGATGTACTTCATCTCTAGCATCCCAAAAAAGTTGCTGTTTAGAAGTTTCAGAATTGGCTAAGTAATTTTGTCGAGTATAATCGTGAGGACTCATGAAATTCGTCGAGAACTCACGCAAGCACTCGTGGAATTTGTCGAGTGATGTCGGAAGTACTTGAGAGATCACTGAGAACTATTGTCCAGAATGGCTAAGTTAAAGCAACTTAGTCCTCTCATATTTACTCGACAAATTCGTCGAGTACTTATGTGAGTTCTCGTGAAATTCATCGAGTACCCTCCAGAGTTCATGTAAACTGCTTTAAGGTTCCAGAGATAGTTTGAAGACTTAGCCAGTTTAAGTCAGTAACATCCCATTTTGAGCTAAATCCCGCACGCATTTTGAGTCAGGAAAGTTGACTCAGGCTCAGGGTGTAGGTAACACGCTTCGAGTGATACTCAACTATTAGGGTGAATTTCACTTAGAAGAGTTTTAGACACAAAAAGCATCGAGTGCATTGACTGGACTCAAAAAGTGTCGCGTGCATTGACTGGACTCGACGAAGCATTGAGTGCGTCGACTGGTGGGCAGGCATCGAGTGCATTAAGTGATACTCGACGCATAGGAAGAATTTGACTTAGAATAATTCTAGATTCGGGAAGCATCGAGTGCGTTGGGTTGACTCGATGCCATTCGAAGAAGCATCGAGTGATACTCGACAAATTAATTTAGAAAATATACTAGTTTTAGTAGGCGTTGAGTGCATTGAGTGGTCTCAATGCCATTCGATGAGGCGTTGAGTTATACTCAACACATAAGAAGAAATGGACTTAGTTAGAATTATACTAGTTTTAGTAGGCATCGAGTGTGTTGTGTGGTCTCAACGCCATTCGACGAGGCGTTGAGTGATACTTAATGCATAAGAAGAAATGGACTTAGAATTATACTGGTTTCAGTACGCGTCAAGTGCGTTGAGTGGTCTCAATGACATTCGATGAGGCATTGAGTGAAACTCAATGCATAAGGAGAAATGGACTAAAAATTATACTGGTTTCAGGAGGCGTCGATTGCATTGAGTGGTCTCAATGACATTCAATGAGAGGATGAGTGATACTCAACGAATAAGAATAAATGTGTGACACCTCCATCCGTTACATGACATATAATAGAAGGTTCGGCCGGGGCCCCACACTATATTCCATAAATAGGGGGCGAGGTTACATGTTAATATCAAAGACTAGTACACGCATTCTAACTCAGAGCGTTTTAGCGGAAGCATTAGGAGTTAATATTGAAATCATCGACCAAGAATGTCCACTATATATAAACAACCACATTTATATATCTCCAAGGAATGTATACAAAATACACAAAATATTTAGCCTTAAGTCCTTATAGTTATCCTTTACAAGTGTGGATTACATACATTGGCATGCAGGGTTGCCACATATGAAAACAATAAACTTTTCTTCATTCGGATTTAGAGGGCCAGCATAGCTTCAGTAAGGGCTTCAACCCACTATTTCCTGCTTGGCTCTCCCGCACCTGCATGGGGACAATCCACCGCAAAGGTGGTAACCAAAGTAACAGTCAACATTCAACTGACCATTTATAACGACCCTACCCCTTTCCTAGGGTAGTGGTTTTCCTTCCCTGCAGGCATAGCATTTTCACAAGCAGATATATTACAAAACATGAACTCACGCACAGTCAATATATCACAAACATCGACCGCACGACCCGACGTTCCGTGCACTCACGACGCATTATCGGTGTACCGGGAAACCAGGGTACCACCACCGTTCTCAGGTCCTAGACCCAACGATAAACATTGAGCATTCATGCTCCACGACCCATAGCCGGAGACTTTAGTCTAGATGATGGAAAACCCAAGACTCTCATTATGTGATCCTAACGAAGCAATAACTTAGACACTCAAGTTAGACAACCATAACGTGGATACTGTTCAGCCCTTGCTCATTGCTCAAATCGCCAGTTCAATGTCTAGACTGACGCTGGTCGGCTTCTCCTTGTCCGTTCGGCTCACTGGCCTTTAAGAGCGCATAGCTCACAATAACCACACTGTCCACGAAGGAATGGATTTCACAATCATAGGTTAGCTAAGAGATATCGCCAGCGACAACCACTATCGCCTGGTATTAGCGACAGAACACTCTTTCTGTACCCAGCCCCAAGCATATCTGGATCAACTATCTAGAAAACCCTGCAACCACCTGCAATTCCAAAAACACTGGACTTTCATAGCATACAACACATGAATTTCGAGGGTATTTTCCTGGAATTCCACTCCAGTACATCTTGTTACTCCACTTCATAGGCACAACCCACCAACTCCACAAAACACTCGTTTATACGCAGAGTATTCTCCGATGCACAAAATAAAACATCATCAATCCAGAACAACCTGTCCAGATGGGCTTCACACAACATGCCTATTCTGTACTACACATTTCCGGATCTATATGAAAATCTTATTTGGGATTTCAAGACAACCCAACGGAAATCCCTCAACATTCCACCTTTTGGTGGGGGAAATCCATGCATATGCCAAAATGCGGACTTCACATGTCAAAGTAGGAAGATCGTTACCCTTGGAGTTTTCATCGGAGCCATGAGAAAGCTTTTCTACACAGATGGAAATGATTGCCTCACTTTCCCCTTCGCAATTCTAGCTTTGGCTCTTGATTCCAGCCACAAGATCTTCTCCAGCAACTCAACAAATTCCACCCAAACCCTAGCACCAGCCGAGAGTTCTCTGCTCCAGAACTGGGAAGCAAGGAAGAGAGAGAGAGAAAAGTAAATAATGACTTCCTCAGTCCCAGCCCTCTACAAATGTGGTCTCGGGTTTTACCCAAGCCATACGATCTCTTCTTATCAAAACAAAGCAACGGCTCGAGTTTGAGCTGACAAAGTAAACCACCACTCAGTGGTCGCACACCAGTCACCTGACACGAGTCGCCACTACGGCGATATCCTATTTCTATAATTCATCAAACGAAGTCAAGTTCGTTGAACGAAATTCGTCGAATAGGAGAGAATTTGTCGAACGAGTCTGAGTTCGTCGAACTGGTTTACAACACATACCAGAACCATTTTCGTCGAGCTCTGCTCGATGCTTTCGTCGAGCTCTGCTCGATGCTTTCATCGAGCTCTGCTCGACGATTTCGTAGAGCTCTGCTCGACAATTTCGTAGAGCTCTGCTCGAAGATTTCATCGAGCTCAGGTTGACTTTTAGCCCGTTACAACCAACTCCTTTTTGGGGTGTTACAATCCTCTCCTCCTTATAGAAATTTCGTCCCGAAATTTAATACAGCTTGCAAAAACTAGTAATAAATATGTTATAACATATATTTTCTTCACCAAAAAAAATGTTACAACATTTAGATAAACAACTCGAGAAATTTAGCACGCATGGTCTGCTCCCGCTCCCATGTTAGCTCCTCATGGTCACAGTTCTCCCACCGGGCCTTGACAATCTCGATTTTCTTGTTCCGCAGCTACTTAATCGCTTTATCCTTGATTCAAATGGGCCTAACTTTCGTTGTTAGACCAGATTTGACCGGTACACGATCATTCTCAATCACTTGAGCTGGATCTTTCACGGCTTTTCGAAGCACTGATATGTGGAACACATCATGCAATCCACTCAATTTCGCCGAAAGAGCTAGCCGATAGGAAATTTCTCCAACTCACTCCATTACTTTGAATGGACCAAGATACCTCAGACTTAACTTTTTCAAGCGCCAAATCCTGGACACAGCCTTGAAAGGTTTGATTTTCAGGTATACCCATTCGCCAACCGCAAACTCAATGTTTCGGTGCGTGGCATTGTAGTACTTTGCCTGCCTATCTTGGGTTATCAATAGCCTTTCCCGGATAGAGCGTATTGTCGAATTAGCCTCTTCGACTTTCTTACGCTTATACAACATAGATTTGCCTATTTCCGCCCATGCTAATGGTGTATGACACTTCCTACCATACAAAGCTTCAAAAGGCGCCATCTTTATACTAGCTTGATAGCTGTTATTGTAGGTGAACTATACCATATAGAGATGGTCTTCCCACCTCTTCCTAAAATCCAAGGCGCACATTCAGAGCATGTCCTCCATCATTCTGTTGGTCCTCTCAGTCTGGCCATCCGTTTGTGGATGAAAGGTTGTACTGAACGTTAATTTTGTCCCCAACAATTGATGGATTAGCCTCCAACCATTCGACGTGAAGTGCCCTTCTCGATCACTTATGATGCTACGGGGAACACCGTGCAATCGTACTATTTGGTCAACATAAAACTTAGCCAAGAATTCCACTAAATCATCCCTCTTGTTCAGAATGAAGTGATACACGATGATTTTAACTTAGAGCAATTTTTGGCCCAGACTGTGTTTGCATGTTCGTATCTACGGGCTGAACCGGGTTTTCGGGAAATGTGCCAAATGACTCTTGTGGACCGGTCTCTTCAAAAAGACTTGTTTTAAGTAATAATGGGAGGTCAAATGTTAGGATGGCACGTGACGGCATGTCTCAAACCCTAATCTTTCATATAAAAAGGGAATAAGTGTGAAACCATAGCTGTCACTTCTATTTCTTGTCATGTCGCTACTTCCCGAACCCGACGGAGGAAAAGAAGTCGACGGAGTCGGATTTCTGGAGGAAAAAAGCTCTCTATCTTCGTGAAGAACGATGCCGCTAAGGAGAGTGACGAGATCGATGGTCGGAAATGAGGTGCACTTCCTACCCCCTCCCTTGGTGCAAGATTTTTAGTTATAATGTTGGATAGATGACGACTCAAAAGAGTTGGAATTATGTGAGATGAAGATCTCCTAGGAAGAGACCATGCTAGGACCTTGTCCCAGAGATTCGTTGTCTTCAACCTCTCCCCACTTCGTTGTGAAGATGGTGGACTTGGTTTCGTGAAGAAAGGTGGTCTATTGAGGGTGAATAAGGGTGGAGGAAAATCTAAATATAGTTGTGAACAAATGGCTAAAGGAAGAAGATGAACCAATGCCATTCGTTTTTCTTTAAGATGAGTGTTAAAATCTATTTTCTGTGTGCAACAAACTTCGAGGCCATTTTAGGGTATGATAAGGTTGGGTCTAGGACTTGGGCTGAACACAAAAGTTGTATTCCTCAGAAAGACCTTTCCAATGAATGGTTACACATTTTCATAGGAGCTTTGTAGTTCCTGGAATGTCTAGTCGAAGTTGATGTATGGTAACAACTTATGTGCATGATGCTTTTGGGTTAGTGTATAACCGATTTTGGACTAGGTAGAAGAAACGTAACAAGATGATGTTGAGGTTTGAATGAGCCTGGTTGTATGTAGCTGAGATAAACAAATGGTTTGGAGGAATTTAATAAACAAATGATATCAACTTTCAACGATCCTGAACTAAAGAAGTCATTGAACAATGATGCCACCCCCGTTCGATTTGTTAGTTTGTGGACAAACTGACATTGTGGAAGCAGTGGTGTGCCCATGTGTAATTCAGACTAAGTATGTCCAATTATTAACCTACGATTAGCCAACCTGACCTTAGGTTTGTACGTTTACGCGTAGATCCCGGCACGTGTAGAGCTAGTAGTGGGCACTCCCGCCCTTCCGTCCCTTTCCAGCAGTCAGAGTTAGGACAGAGCTTATGACAATTCTGGATGCTTTTAGGTCTCAACAGGTCTCGGTGCAGCAACAACCTCCGGGCTCTAACTGTCTGGGTACCTTCCAAGCCCTCTCCCCGCCTATTTACCATGGGACGGAGCCGACTGTCTGTACTATAGAATAGCTAGACACGGTGCAAGAGCTAATGGCTGGAATCAGATGTCCAGCCAATATGGCTATGACCATATGGGTTCCACTTTCCAAGGCCGAGTATACGCTGAGAAAAGTTGGAATGAGTTTTATTAAGCGTTATTAGAACACATTATTCCCTCTACCGCTCTAGATGAGCTTGATGAGAGATTTCTACAATTGAAGCAAGGATCCAAGTCCATGACAGAATATCAATGGGAGTTTCTACACCTTGCAAGATTTGCTGACTCCTATGAGTTAGATGACCGTGAGTATGCAAAATGGTTTTACAAAGCCTTGCGAGATCCCCTACGGCAAGTCCTTTTGTTTACAGCAGATGCGAGCTTGGTAGAGATAATCGATATGGCAAAAAGGTTGGAGGCAGATCACTTGGGAAGTGGTAAGATGTAATGCCACGAAAATTGTGTGCAAGTCGGTCGCGAAAAAAGGGTTTTTGGTGCCTGTATAGGGGTACAAGGCCTAGGATACGGGCGTGTCCAAGGCCGTGTCTGGCTGGTGATTTTTTTGGCTATTTTCATCCCGAGAAGGACACGTCCAGGAACACGGCCGGATGATACGGGCGTGTCATCCGATACGGGCGTGTGCCAACCCGTGTCCCTACCCGTGTGCAGTTGGGTCGTGTTCGTTTCCGTGGAGGTTATGCGTGACATGCCCTCGAACACGGGCATGTCGATGAACCCTACACGGGCGTGTCAGGTGAGACACGGGCGTGTCTTGGAACGTGAGTCGTTTCTCAGTTTGACGATCGTGCCTGGATCGAGGCACACAGTCTGGGACACAGCCGTGTGCCAAGCCGTGTTCGGCCAAAACGGAGTACAAGGGTAACGATTCTCAACTTAAGCATGTGAAGCTCTTTCTTTTGCATAGGGAACCCTGCTCCCGCGAGTGTGCGATGAGTGCGTGGTGTTCCTTGGGGTGGATGTGAATAGTCCCCCTTATGTTGCATATAGAGCCCAGAATCGTAAGTACGGGCATATGCATTGTGTGTGAAGCCTACCCGGACGTGTTTTGTCTGGATCGGTGATGTTGCATTTGATATGTTTTGCTGGAGAAGACTCCGTGCTTTGGGTTTTTCGGGTTTCTACGCGGTAGATTGCAGTAGGGATCCTTGGAGGCTAGCTTCAAGGCGCACCCGGAAAACTGAGCGGAAACGTGTTCTGCTAACTTGGGGGTCTGGGAACCGACCTTGATCATAACTGGGTTATGAGATTGTTTTGGAAAAATTTGGGATTCGAGAGAAGCTTGGCCCGCGCGTAGGACTTAAATTGTATATGCGGCGTGAGCAATGGGCAAGTGGAATTGGACCTATGCTATGTGGTACGGTGTCAGAAATCCGAAGACGGGCACTGGCCGTAGGAATAGTCGGAGCCTTAAACGGTGGTCAGATAGGCTAAATGCTCACATGTTGTTTCCATACTGGGGGTGGTGGTGAATGCACTGATTGGTCAGGGTTCACCATGAATGTGCCCTGAGTGCACTGGGTGTTTGGCCGTGCGATCCTACACCTGTGGCGAAATATAATTGCGCTATATTATTTTATTGGACTAATGCTATGCAGGGAAAGAGCACCGCCGTCCCGAGTAAGGGGCGAGGTCGTTATAATTTGTCGGCTTTTAGCTGACCGTTGCCTTGTTTGCCACCGTGCGGTGGTATGTGCTTGCAGGTGTTACGGAGCCGAGTGCCAAATAGCGGGCTGGAGCCCATGTTGCTGTGTTGGCCCTAGAAGGCCGTAGAATAGCTGTTTTTTACATTTATCATGTGTGGCCGGCCTGCGAGTCGATGTATGTAAGACATGCTATATTAAGTGAACATTTGTAAGGCCATAAGGCCATGTACCTGTTTCAGTGTATTTGGGGTTTCATTCCTGTTGTTGTAGCTGTGGACATTCATATTTGATGGATTTAAGTTTGTGTTCTTTCAACTTTAAAAACTTCCGCTAGAATGCTCTGTGTAGGACGAGTAGTCTTAATTAGATGGTTTGATTATTAATTTGGTAATCCTTCCGACTGTCTGTGGTATATGGCGTCGGGTTCCAGCTGGACCTTCTGTTATATGCCATGCTACAGATGGGGGTGTTATAATTTGGTATCAGACTTCTGGTTACGGTCGGGCTTAAATGAATTCGTGGGCGAATTCTTTTAAGGGGTGGTGAGCACATGTGTGCATCATCGTTATAACATCAAAAAGAACCCATGAATGTCCACTTAGGAATGAAAATACACTTGTTTTGTGGAACCTGAGTGTTCCAATGATTGCTTTTAGCAATTTGTTTGTCGCCTAATCGTGTGTCTTTGCTACTATAGGCAGCTAGGAGCGGTGCTGGTCGGTCAGAGCCTCCGCAATCAGCGGAAAGTAGTGAACCAAGGGACATGCCTGCTACACCTCCTTCAGCGGAAACCATCAGGATGGTGGCTGAGGCCGTGTTCGCAATGATAAATGCCCAACCTACAGGGCAAATGCATCGCACACCTCCTGTGAATGAGCAAGAACCGGTTAGGGCGGCAGAGCCGAGAGTGGTGGAACGCGCAGCAGTGGAGTTGGTAGAGCCAAGAAGAACTACGGAGAGGTAGCTAAAGCATGTGATGGGCTTTAATCCTCCGAGGTTTAATGGGGTTGGAATGCCAACTCAAGCTGAGGACTGGCTCTCTTCAATAAAGAGGGTCTTGACAGCCACAATAACTGAGGAGTGGCAGAAGACCACCATAACGACTTTTCTTTTGGAAGGTGAAGCGAGGTTGTGGTAGGACGAGATGGAGTTTCATCTTCTAGTGGGATGGCAACTTGCGGATGTGCCGATGGAGGAATTTTCAAGATTGTTCCTAGCCAGATTTGTACCCTCTGCTCAGAAGTTGGAGTTGGAGAATCAATTTCTTGGGTTGATTCAGGGATCCAGAAGTGTGGACGAATATCTGCATGAGTTCACACGATTGGGTCGTTATGCTGGTGCTATAATTACAGAAGAAGAAAGGAAGACCAACCGATTCTATGAGGGCCTTCGTGGCGATTTACAGTTACTCCTTGGTGGGCCTAAGGCACAGGGTTTCCTAGCCTTGGTCAATTCAGCTCGATCGTTGGAAAAGGTTGCGAAGAAAGTTCAAGAGAAGAAGGACCCAGGAGAAAAGAAGTCCGAGTTCACGGTGCCAAATAATAAGTCAAGTTTCCGCAGGTGGAACAAGAAGCGAAGGACTTCGAACTCAGCCCCTTCGGCTGATGCATCGGGGGCAACTACAAGTCGAGTCCCCGGAGCTTGCTACAACTGCGAGAAGACGGGGCATTTTGCTCGGGAGTGTTGGAGCGGACGTTCAAAGTCTGAGAGGACACCCAGAGCGACTTATGAGGAGAAAGGGAAGGCGGTGGAGTCAACCGCATCCCATCATGCTCCAGCCCAGCCTAGAGTCTACAACCTTGGTCTGCAAGAGGCCATAAAGCAAGCAGACGTGGTGACAGGTATGAGTTAAATTATAGTGGTTTAACTTTTATAGCTGTTACCTTCGTATTTATTAGCTTACGTTTGTTAGTGCTAGGCTTTGTGCTAATCTTTGGGTTTCCGGCAAGTGCCCTTTTTGATACGAAATCATCACATTTCTTCTTGTCCGAAAAATTCATATTGCGCATCGGAGTTCCGTTCTCGATGGCAGAAAACAAGTTGGATGTGCTGTTGCCTAATGGGTGCTCAATACGTGCGGATAGGATTTGCGTTGTGAAGATTCGGATTGGAGACCGTGAGTTTGATTTGCGGGCGTTGATTCTACCATTAGTGGAGTTCGACGTAATCTTCGGCATGGATTGGCTCTCGGAGCAGAGTGCATGCATTGATTGCAACCGTAAAGAAGTCAAGTTGGGTCTGGACACTAATCGGGAGACTACTTTTGCGAGCATGAAGGGGTCAGGGAAAGTTCTGATGTCAGCCCTTTAGATGTTTAAGGCAGTTCGGTCTGGGGCAAAACTGTATGTCACTCTAGTGCAGACTTCGACGCCTAAGCCTAGTTTGGACAACATCCCAGTTGTGTCTGAGTACCCTGATGTGTTTCCAGATGATCTCCCAGGAGCCCCTCCTCAGCGGGAGATAGACTTTACTATAGAGTTGGTACCGGGTGCCAAACCGGTGTCACGCTCCCCCTATCGGATAGCTCCAAGAGAAATGGCAGAGTTGAAGGTGTAACTGTAAGAGTTGCTAGAGCAAGGTTATATGCGTCCAAGTTTGTCGCCTTGGAGCTCACCAGTTCTCTTTGTCAAGAAGAAAGATGGGATCTTGCGGCTTTGTATCGATTATAGGGAATTGAACAAACTTACGGAGAAGAACAAATATCCAATCCCGAGTATTGATGATCTGTTTGATCAGTTGGTTGGATCAACAGTATATTCAAAGTTAGATTTGAAGTCCGGTTACTATCAGTTGAGGATAAAGGAGAGCGACATCCCAAAGACAGCATTCAGTACGCGGTTTGGGCATTACGAGTTCACGGTCATGCCGTTTGGGTTGACGAATGCGCCATCCGTGTTTATGGATCTGATGAATAGGACGTTCAGAGAATACCTGGATCATTTCGTGATATTATTTATCAATGATATCCTGGTGTATTCGCGGTGCGAGGAGGATCACTACAAGCATTTACACATGGTGTTGGAGACATTGAGGAAAAGTCAGTTGTATGCAAAGTTCTCCAAGTGTAAATTTTGGTTATCCTCGATAGCGTTCCTTGGTCATGTTGTCAGTGGAGAAGGAATAGTTGTGGATCTGGCGAAGATAATGGCGATACGAGAGTGGCCTACTTTGACTACGGTGGCAGAAGTCCGGAGTTTTCTGGGGCTTGCTGGCTACTACAGGCGCTTCGTAGAGAACTTCTCGCGGATAGCACTACCACTCACGACGTTGACAAGAAAGGTTCAGAAGTTTGTGTGGTCTCTGGAGTGCAAACAAGCTTTTGAAGCGTTGAAGAGGTGGTTGACCATGACGCCTATTTTATGTTTTCCAAGTGGAACCGAAGGGTTCGAGATCTACAGTGATGCTTCGGGCAGTGGTTTGGGCTGTGTTCTGCTACAGCATGGGAGAGTGATAGCTTATGGTTCACGACAACTGAATGTTCACGAGAGAAATTATCCGGTCCACGACTTAGAGTTAACGACCGTGATATTTGCTCTAAAGATTTGGAGGCACTATCTGTACGGTGTGAAGGTCGATATTTACACCGATCATAAGAGTTTGAAGTACCTGTTGGACCAAAATGATCTGAACATGAGGCAGCGGAGGTGGATGGAGTTCTTAGTGGACTACACCTTCAAGATACATTATGTGCCTGGGAAGGGAAATGCAGTGGCAGATGCGTTTAGTCGTAAGATTCCCGCACAAGACAACTGGTTATCGGTACATGATGAGAGATTGGTCCAAGAGTTGGAGGCATTGGAGATATCTTGTGTCGATAAGCAATCTAGTGCCGAGGCGAAACTGTTTTGGATAGAGGTGCAGTGTGACCTAGAGGATAGAGTTTGGCGGGCTTTGGTTCAAGATAGCAGCATGAAGCAGATCTTGGATGAATATTTGGATGGGTCAAATTCCCAGTTTGTGGTTGAAGATGGGTTACTAAGGAAGGACGGTCATCTATGCGTTCCTAGTGCGGATAATCTTCGGGAGGAGTTGATGTATGAGGCTCATCATACCAAGTTCTAAATCAACCCGGGAAGAACGAAAATGTATAGAGACATGAAGAAATTATTCTGGTGGCCGGGTTTGAAGAAGGATATGGCACTTTATGTGACCAAGTGTCGTACTTGTGCATTGGTGAAGGCGGAATGCCAGAAGCTCGATGGTTACTTGAAATCACTTCCTATCCCAGAATGGAAGTTTGACGACATATCTATGGATTTTGTGCACGGTTTGCCGATGTCGCAGAAGGGAACGACGCCATTTGGGTGGTCGTAGATAGGTTGACAAAGGTGTCGCACTTTATCCCAGTCAGGAAGGAAGATCCAGTGGAAACGTTAGCCAAACTCTACGTGGATAATATTGTACGATTGCATGGTGTGCCTCGTAGTATTGTTAGTGATCGTGATGGACGCTTCACGTCGAATGACTGGAGGTTGGTGCATGGTCTGTTGGGTACTAAGCTAAAGTTCAGCACAACCTTTCACCCGCAGACAGATGGCCAAACTGAGAGAGTCAACAGGACTATGGAGGACATGCTTCGCATGTGCGTCATGGTATATCTAAAAATCAAGCGAATCGAAGTTGTATAAACGTCAAGCGTTGGAAGATGCCACTTCAATGATACGGACAATTCAGGAAAGACTGAAGATTGCTCAGGATAGACAGTCAAAGTATTACAACGCCAAACATAGAAATGTGGAGTTCAACGTTGGCGACATGGTATATCTAAAAATCAAGCCGTTCAAGGGTGTATCGTGGGTTCGACGCTTGAATAAGATGAGTCCGAGATACCTTGGACCATTTGAAATCCTGGAGCGTGTTGGCGAGGTGGCGTATAGGTTGAAGCTGTCGACGAAGTTGAGTGGGCTGCATGACGTGTTCCACGTATCGGTGTTGCGTAAGGCAGTGCAAGAGCCTTCGCAAATCATTGCGGACAATCAGGTACCGGTTGATTATGAGTTAACAACAAGGGTCAGGCCAGTACGAATTGAAGATGTTGCAGTCAAACGACTCCGCAACAAGGAGGTCCGAATGGTTAAAGTCCGTTGGGATAATTGCGGACGTGAGGAGCTTTCTTGGGAGCGAGAGCAAGCTATGTTGGAGGAATACCCCGAGGAATTCCACTCAGGTATCATTTAGATTTTGTGTACCTTTGTTTAATTTCGGGACGAAATTCCTTAAGTGGGGGAGATTTGTAACGCCCCGAAAATTGTGTGCGAGTCGGTCGCGAAAAAAGGGTTTTTGGTGCCTGTATAGGGGTACACGGCCTAGGACATGGGCGTGTCCAAGGCCGTGTCTGGCTGGTGATTTTTTGGCCGTTTTCATCCCGAGAAGGACACGACAAGGAACACAGCCGGATGATACGGGCGTGTCATCCGACACGGGCGTGTGCCAACCCGTGTCCCTACCCGTGTGCAGTTGGGTCGTGTCCGTTGCCGTAGCGATTATGCGTGACACGCCCCCGAACACGGGCGTGTCGAGGAACCCGACACGGACGTGTCAGGTGAGACACGGGTGTGTCTTGGCACGTGTGTCATTTCTCAGTTCGACGATCGTGCCTGGATCGAGGCACACGGCCTGGGACACGACCGTGTGCCAAGCCGTGTTCGGCCCAGGTCTGGAGAATTTTGTGCAGATCTAAGCCGTTCGTTTTCTTTAATTAAGATCTGACGGCCCAGATGAGATCCTACTCTGTTAAGGCCGGGAATAGGAGGTTAATCCCTCATTTTCTCTCCAAAGCTTTCTCCTTCCAAGGTGAGAGAGAAGAGGAAGAATAAGGAGGTTTCCGGCCGCCGGCGGAGCACCAGAGCACCGTTTCGAAGTCTGAGAGCGGATCCGTGGAGGGAAGGTCGTTGCGAAGAGTTCTGTCCACATAGTTTTTCCATGGCGCCAAAACGGACAACAAGGGTAACGATTCTCAACTTGAGCATGTGAAGCTCTTTCTTTTGCATAGGGAACCCCGCTCCCGCGAGTGTGCGGTAAGTGCGTGGTGTTCCTTAAAGTGGATGTGAATAGTCCCCCTTATGTTGCATATAGAGCCCGGAATCGTAAGTACGGGCATAGGCATTGTGTGTAAAGCCTACCCGGACGTGTTTTGTCTGAATCGGTGATGTTGCATTTGATATGTTTTGCCGGAGAAGACTCTGTGCTTTGGGTTTTTCGGGTTTCTACGCGGTAGATTGCAGTAGGGATCCTTGGAGGATAGATTCAAGGCGCACCCAGAAAACTGAGCGGAAACGTGTTCTGCTAACTTGGCGGTCTGGGAACCGGCCTTGATCATAACTGGGTTATGAGATTGTTTTGGAAAAATTTGGGATCCGAGAGAAGCTTGGCCCGCGTGTAGGACTTAAATTGTATATGCGGTGTGAGCAACGGGCAAGTGGAATTGGACCTAGGCTATGTGGTACGGTGCGAGAAATCCGAAGACGGGCACTGGCCGTAGGCATAGTCGGAGCCTTAGACGGTGGTCAGATAGGCTAAATGCTCACATGTTGTTGCCATCCTGGGGGTGGTGGTGAATGCACTGATTGGTCAGGGTTCACCATGAACGTGCCCTGAGTGCACGTGGTGTTTGGCCGTGCGAGCCTACACCTGTGGCGAAATACAATTACGCTATATTATTTTATTGGACTAATGCTATGCAGGGAAAGAGCACCGCCGTCCCGAGTAATGGGCAGGGTCGTTATAATTTGGTCGGCTTTTTTGCTGACCGTTACCTTGTTTGCCATCGTGCGGTGGTATGTGCTTGCAGGTGCTGCGGAGCCGAGCGCCAAATAGCGGGCTGGAGCCCATGTTGCTGTGCTGGCCCTAGAAGGCCGTAGAATAGTTGTTTTTACATTTATCATGTGTGGCCGGCCTGCGAGCCGATGTATGTAAAACATGTTATATTAAGTGAACATTTGTAAGGCCATAAGGCCATGTACCCGTTAGTGTATTTGGGGTTTCATTCCTGTTGTTGTAGCTGTGGACATTCATAGTTGATGGATTTAAGTTTGGGTTCTTTCAACTTTAAAAACTTCCGCTAGAATGCTCTGTGTAGGACGAGTAGTCTTAATTGGATGGTTTGATTATTAATTTGGTAATCCTTCCGACTGTCTGTGGTATATAGCGTCGGGTTCCAGCTGGACCTTCTGTTATATGCCATGCGACAGATGGGGGTGTTACATAAGAGACCCACCGAGGGAGTGATGGAAGCAGGCCCTAGCTATAGGAAGAGACAAAATAATAGAGGTGGAAGAGGTTACCAAAGGCGGGTTGTTTTCACCAAAATTTTAGGATGGAATGCCCGACCATGCAGCTAGCACTACCTCAACCTCAACAAATGTATCAGCAGCCTAGAGAGCAGAATGAGCGAGTTTGCTTCCTGTGTAATCAGTCGGGCCACATCCGACGTCATTTCCCGCAACTGGGTGGAGATGCTTGTAACGCCCCTGATTTTTTCGGTATTTATTTTTATTCCCGTAGGCATTAGTGCATTACGTTGACTCGTGTTTTGGCATGTACCATGGTTAGAGCGAGGTTTTGCTCTTTGAGTTTTCAGTGTGGCTGGGTTTTGCCTGTTTGCAAGATTCCCTTGCGAGCCGGGTCTGTTTTGGTGACTCAGTGGAGCCTTTTTGAGAATGCTTGTGTTTTGGCTTCGGGAGGTGTTTGCTGGAGTTTGGTTTGTCGGATTTGAATTTTGACTTCGCCATTAGATTCGCAGCGCCAGTATTTAGCTACGGTCTGAATTTTGTTAAATTCCGAGGTCGTTTGGATTCAGGGTCGTTTTGACGTTAATTAATTAATTAATAATATAATATATTATATTTATAAGTATAAATAGTCGCATCGAAATCCTACCCGCTCACTATTCATCGTCTTCCTGAACCCGATGATTCCATTTTCGTGGAAGAGGAGCGGCGACTTCGTGCTTTCGGCCAGCGACTTCGGGGGATTGAGTGGTCGTATTTATTAATAAATTAGAGATTTGGAAGGCTCTCGGGGAGGGCTTCGCGATCATGGTAAGATCTTCCCATTTCCCCAATTTTTTTGAGTTAGGGTTTGAGATTTTGATCTCCTTTCTCCTCTAAAAGTTTTAGAAAACAGTGTTAGGGCCTTTCTACGGCCAATCCGTGTCGCGGTGCGGGCGGGCGACGCTTGTTTCGAATATTTCGAGGCAAGTGGAATTTCTCCCCTTGCATGTCACTTTTTGATTTATTTTCTTCTTTCTCTTCCTCCTCTCTTAGAATGTAGCGGTAGTGTGGAATGAACTCTAGAGAAACCGCCTAGGTTGGGGCAAGTTTTCGGCCAAGACCTGGAATTTAGATTTAGGAGTTAAGGAAATTTCAGTGTATATCGACAAGTGGAATTCGACGAGTTTCTGTCTAAGTTCGTCGGGTATTGTTGTGTAGGATTCGTCGAGTGTCAACTGATTTGGGATTCGTCGAGTATGGAGTCATCGAGTATAGGATGTCTTTTTAGCCTAAGTGTTTTTTCGGCGAGTATCGCTGAGGGATTCATCAAGTATCATAAATTGTAGGTTATGGGAAAGTTTAAAAGGAAAATTCGTTGAGCATTGTTTGGATTTGTCGGGTATACTCGCCGAATTTGTCGGGACTTGGAGTTTTTCGCCATTTTTATTCCGGTTCATCGAGTTTGGTCCTTAGGACTTATTCTTGGGTATTTTGTCCTGTTTGTCTCGGGAAGTGTTTGGGATTTGGTACTTGGGGTTTACGGAGTTTAGTTGTGGTTTATTTTGGAATGAATGTATAATTTGTATGGCCATGATGGGCTGTGAATATTTGACCATGGTAGGTTTGTCATTGTTGGTGTGTTGGGTAGGTCCCTTCCACCACAGGTGCCAGTTTTTCCCCGGTATTGGGTGTGTCAAGGCATAAGACCACCTTTCTTTGGATCCTTGTAAGGTTTATGACTGTCGGTGTGTTGGGTAGGTCCCCTCCACCACTGGTGACGGCTTTACCTGGTGGTTTAGTGGTGACTATTGGTGTGTTGGGTAGGTTCCCACCACTACAGGTGCCAGTATTTCCCCGGTGATTTTACTTATAAAGTTATGAGCAGACTATTTCTGATACTTATACTTACATATGTACACGTTTCTTAAAGCATAGTTCTTTATCGCACTTGGTGCAAATTTCCCTACTCTTGGAGTTGGTAAGTTAGCTTTTACCCTTGTCAATGTCTTATTCAGCTAAGGTTGTCAGCTTTTCCTTATAATAGGGTTTGGTAAACCCCTCTTTGTTTCACTTTATTATTATTATCTAATTGATTCCATTTGCCACTTGTAGTTTCTTGCTGAGCTGTTCTTCTTTTGAATGCCTCGGGTTCAGGGCAGTAGCCGGTTGAGCGGCTAGGTTTGGGAGTTTGCTAGCAGACTTCTTGGTTATAGAGCTTTTCCTCATCCTTGTGAGGTAGTTTTGTTGTTTCTTTTTAGTCTAAGACATACATACTTGGTCTAGTGGGTTCGTGTCAGGTTGTTGACGCCCAATTGTGGTTTTCTGATGGAATGCAAAGTATTTTGCTAAGCTGCCGAGTTTTCCTGTTTCTGTGGTTGTTTATACTTGCTCTTTGAGAAGGCTTTATGTTAGGTTGCACTGTTAAGTATTTTAAATTATAAAAACTACTATTACTAATTCATGCATGCCATATTTTAATACCCAAATCACCATATTTAAACAGTGGTAAAATCTACTTTTACTACTACTATAAATCTAGGGTCTTACATATCATGAGTTGTCCTTCGGGGATGTTTATACTCATATAAGATGTTAAATCAATATAATCAAAGTACTTCGGCAGCGTATAACTATAATTTTTCTAAGTGGAATAGTTGAGTCACTAAGCCGAGGGATACAGCTAACTGTTTAACTAAAACTAGATTTTCATTAAATAATTTATAATTCTTTCATAAAGGTGTTTGGTTGGAGTTTGGCCTGAGCATCTGCAGTTATCCCCTACTGACGTGACATCATGACACACACTTTTCCTTACTCTGATATACCCTTTAATGCGGAGAAAATGCGGGTTATGACAATGCTCCCCCTATTTTTCCACCGGCAGCTCCGCGAGGACAAGGACCACAAGGAATGAATCCTAAACCTGTTAGAGAGCAGGTGTTTGCTCTGGACATGTCTCAGGAGCGGAATCCTCAAGATGTGATTGCAGGCACTGTGATTGTTAGTGGGAAACTGTCTCATACCTTATTTGATACCGGTTCCATACATTCATTTCTCTCGGCGGACTTCGTAAAAGACTTAGATTGTGTGCAATACTTCACTGGTATCACTCGGAGAGTACGCCTCCCAGACAGCTCCGAGATGATAGCATCCGCTAAGTGTGACTTGAAAGTATGCATTGGAGAAAAGATTTTTGAAACCCCTGCGATGGTGTTGAGAATGCCAGAATTCGATCTTATTTTGGGCATGACATGGTTGGACTGAGACCACGCCAGAATTGATTGTGCGGCAAAGCAAATCACTTTGAGGCATGGAGACTCTGAAGTCATCTTCCAAGGTATTAAATTTGCACCCCGTACATTGTTGTCTTCCATTCAGACCCTTAAGGCTCATATGAAAGGGGATGAGGAATATATAATATTTTTTGAGCTAAAATAGATGGCGATGAGCATGGAAGATGTGCGAGTAGTGCAGGATTTCCCCAAAGCATTTCTCGAGAAGCTACCGGGCTTGCCCCCATGTAGAGAAGTGGACATTCAAATTAAATTAGTACTGGGTGCAAAGCCCATCTCTCAGACCCCTTACCGAATGGCTCAAAAGGAACTTGCTGAGTTTAGAGTACAGTTACATGAGCTAGTAGAATAAGGGTCTGTTCATCCCAGTTCATCACTATGGGGAGCCCCTATTTTGTTTATTAAGAAGAAGGATGGAACACTACGGTTGTGCATAGATTATTGGGAACTCAACCGACTGATGGTGCGGAACACCTATCTATTACCTCATATCGATGAGTTATTCGACCAATTCATAGGAGCACATTGGTTTTCTAAATTTAATTTGCTCTTGGGGTACTACCAGTTGAGGATATAAGTGGAGGATATCCCAAAAACAATGTTTAGCTCGAGATATGGTCTGTATGAGTTCACAGTGTAAGACCCCATTTTTTTTTGCAACAACCACCGGGGTCTTAGGCCCAGAACCGCCGCTTTGTGGTGACACCTTCGCACCCGGGAAGGTCATCACTACAAAACACCGATACTGCCATCCAAATCGATCACCATCGATAGAATGTATAATGAACGAAAGTGTAAGTAAGCATCCAAGTCCACAATAGAAAGAGGAAATCACATGACAAATAAATAGTCCACATCGCAAGAAAGTGAATACGGGCTTAAGCCCGGTACATGATAACCTCACTACAATCCTCTCATAAAGTAAAACTACTAATACTCGGCTCCACTCACGGATCCGGATGCCTGTCCACCCGAGATACACTGGCCCATCTCCATCTACACCGTACCCTGCTGGTGTTGCGTCTCCTGCGACTGTTCCCTGTCTTCCATCCGGAGCACCTAAAATATGGTGGTCAAACGACCGTCAGTCAAACTAGACTCAGTCAACAATCCCCCACCCCTCTACCCGTGGCTCCTAGGCACCGGGTGGAAATGAGTGAAAAGGAGGACCAAAAGCAGGGCGTAATCAAGCAGGTGAAATCTACCCTAAGAGATAAAATAATAAAGTGTGGCAGGGGTATCACAATAATTAAACATGAGTAAATAAGTATGTAACAAAAGTAAACAGTAAGGATTAGTAAGTAAGTAAAAGTAATAAGAATAGTAAGTAAGAGCAACAAGAAATATAACCGTTGATTTATATGGATTACCCCTATAGACCAAGTGGTCGTTTTGTAGGGCCTATCATATAAAACGTCCCATACCATTTTATACGATAGGTGTCAGGGGTTAAATGCAATGATTGTGCTATGACATACAAGTATGCTATGGTATGCACATGCAAGTGCAACTCTCACACACGACTCTATGCGCATAGACCTTTAGTTCCCCTTTTTGGAGTTAGCTAAACTTTCAGGAGCCCCTCGTCGTGGCCAACAGAGACAGTGGGTTGGGCCTCTCAACTCCTAGACTGGTAATCACACTACCCAGCCTAGCCCCTCTCGTACGTTTCCGTACTATTCCTAGCAAACCAGCTAGTCTCCCAGAGTCAACGTACCGACGACGGTGTGATCGTTCGTCCAATACCGAGGACTCACCACTGTTATGCACATGCAACCATGATAGTTGTATCTAATTATAGTACTGAGCCTCCAGCTCTTTATACTACCAAGCATACTAGTTCACCATATTCCCGAGCCCGCGACTCCCTGGACTAATCAAGTCTCCTTTTTTTCCAAGTCCCCGAGCATCCAGCTCCCCGGACTTCCAAATCAATACCGAGTCCATTTAACTCTACCAGTAAGCCCTTAGGCCACGGGCCTACGCTATCCTTTCACTACCAATTCATCTCCCTACGTGTACAAGTGTGAGTGTAAGGTGAAACTATTATTAGGGTTACTCTTGCCCAAATTATTCCTAAGGTTTACGTTAGCCCAGGACTGCCCAAGGTATTCCTCGTGAAGGGCTCTCGAAGGCACTAGGAACTATGCTGGGATTACGCCCAAAGCTCCCTTTCGCAAGGCACTTAATATTGTTGATTTCTACCCTTGATTAGATCTCTCATTTTTTTACCCAAACCAGCAATCTATTAAGGATTCAACTCTTCAAATTCATTACCCACTCTAGTTCAGTTTCCGCAGTTACTATATGCAGACCACCCTATACTATATGAGATGTATAAAGGAGGTACTCCGGTTGTCTTCCAAATCTCCTATAAAATTTACCATAGGTATATCATAACAAGTTTAGTCTAAAATCAGAGAATTATAATTTTTCTAGTTAATTTGATATTTATTGAATTTTCCCAAATGTTTGGCCATGGGCAATTTTGAACATGAACTATATGATCTACTCAAGTAATGGCCACCCAAAAATTTGATCACTAAATAACAGAGATATATTACTAGATACTAATTTCCATAATTTTTTAGAAAATATGTGACCTCTAATTAATTTATCCAAAATAATTCCCTTAATCGTATGTAAAGAAGGAAGTATCAAAATTATTCATCAGAAAATTATATAAAAATTACAGAATCTTACTATGGTTTAGAAAAGATCATTGTACAAAAATCATAATTTTGGAGGCTTGCTAGTCGCCAAAATAAATTATATTAATTATTCATGGGAAACACTACTTAATGAAGCAACCCTTAAAAATATTCTTCCAAAAATCCCATAAATATTCACAGACCTTTAAAACGTAATAAGGATTCCCCTAGCTAAAGTTCATCAATTTCCAGCAAGTAGTTCCTTCATAATAATTTTTTAAGCAAATATTACAAATTACTAAATTGTTAATGAAGTATCCAAAATAATAATCTTAAATTCATAACAAAAATCTCCAGAGCTTTTACAAACTTTAACCACCACTCATCCCAAATTTCAAGTGATTTTAAAGTGATTTAATAGCCTAATACTCCAAATTAGATTTGGTGCCCTAAACTAGGGTTAGGGTTTTGAGGGGGTTTAAGACTTCCAACTTCCCTAAAATTTTAACCAGAAGACTATACCAACCCTATGGACCTCTTCATCAATTTCCAAGTCATTCCAAGGTCATTTGGCTAAATGACCTTCAAACCCTAAGAATCCCCATTAAGGGACCTACCCTAGGGTTCTAGTGCTACCCTACTCGTAACCACCCCAAATTCCATTGGAGGGTGTGTCATACCATAGAGAATCAGTGGCCAAAATATCAACCTCTGTTAAGGTGATTTGACCACTCAAACCCAAAGGGGGTGTTTTGACCTAATTAACCCTATAAGGGTCAACTTAGGGTTGGATAAAACCTAATCAAAACATCTCCAAGGAGATGAAATTTTTACCAGAGCCCTAACGTGCTCTCTAAGATCACCCACCCAAATTTGGGGGGATTTTGAGGTGTTTATGACACCTAAAAAATTTATAATTGGTTTATTAAATTTTCACAAAAACTATAGAAATATTTTTTCCAAAAATTCTTATTTTTGGACAGTCTAAGGGGAAGGCCATGAGAAGCCTATGTTCAAAATTTCAAGGCATTTGGATGAGTGGTTTGGTGTGGGCACTAATTCCAATGTCTGGTCATGCCTATGTATAGGTTGCACCAAAACGAGTGCTGTGGTCACACTAGATTCCAAAATGAGTGAAATCAATTTTAAATTACGCTAGACATCAAGGGCTACATTTTCTATGTTGACCACTTTTACAGTAGAGGCCTCTAAGTAGTTTTAATAATTAAAACCATCTACTGTTAATAATTTCCAGGAAATCGATTAATATTATTAAAATACTTGATCAAAACAGACGGCATCCGCTCATCCTCAACCTCCAGCCAAGGGCCGAGATGGGCCCGACCTGGGGCCTCTTCCAACCGACTTTCCGGCCACCCCGACCACCTCCCTGGCCAGCCACCACCACCACCTCCGTTTAGGTGGTGGCTAGCGTTTGGAGGCGACCATGCCGCCGGAGGCGGCGGTTTCCGGCGAACTCAACACCACCATTTTCCATGAAAATCTGAAATTAGAAGCTCCCAATCAGGCTCAATTGAGCCCGATTTCTCAACCCAAACAAGTCTAGATCTAGCACACATAGAGAGGAGTAGGATTGGACCTTGCCGGCGCCCTGAAGTCGGGAAGATCGCCGGGAAGCCATTTCTGAAAGTTGCGTCGCTCGGCTTCTGCAACTGCAAGGTGGGGAGGCTCAGTTTCTTCAGGTAAGGATTGGGAAAGCCTCCTCTCAACTCACTGGTGGTGTTTAAAGCCTCAGATTGGGAGAGGAGGGGTTGGAGCATTAATGTCCTTCAAAGCCATTAATGGCTAGGTTCGGCCATGGAGGAGGAGGGGGGGGGGGGGGGGCTGAATCGGGTCTGATGGCCAGGGGAAACGGCTGGAAACTTTTCCCCTTCCCTGGGGAATTGAATCCAGCCACTAAATGTGGCCTTTAGCCTCCCCTCAAATCATTTCCTTCCCTCTTCTTCCTCATTTCTCTCTCCTCCATTATCACGGAAACAGAGCTTACTGTAACGCGTGGTACACGCCCGTGTCGGCCAATACACGCCCGTGACGCAGGGCGTGTAACCCACTCGACACCCATTCGAGAGAAAATCTTCGACGACACAACAGGACATGCCCTGTGACACGCCCGTGTCACAGGCCGTGTGCCCCATACTCGACGATCGACGCTCGACGATCGACGAACGACACTCGACAATCGATGATCCCCGTTCGACACAGTGGGACATGCCCTGTGACACGCCCGTATCATAGGCCGTGTACCATATGCTCGACGATCGACAATCGACAATCGACAATCGGCACTTGACGATCGACGATCGACGATCGACGTTCGACGATCGACGTTCGACGATCGACACTCACATTTTGACACAGCGGGACACTCCCTGTGACATGCCCGTGTCACAGGCCGTGTACCCCATGCTCGACGATCGACACTCGACGATCGATGATCGACAATCGAAGTTCGACGATCGACACTCAACGATCTATAGTCGACGATCCACACATTCGACGATCGTCGAGCACAATTCGTCGAACCGAGGGGACACGCCCCCTGCCACGCCCGTGTTATAGGGCGTGAGCACCCAGAAACTTCTTCGACCAAATATTCGTCGACCAAGTGCCCAACTCTTCAACCCGAGTGGGACACACCCTGGGACACGCCCGTGTCCCAGGCCGTGTCACACAAAGTTTACTACTCCCAGAATTTGGGATGTTACACTCACCCTCTCTCCTAGTCACCAAGTTGACTTGGTCAATCTGAAGGACTATTTGCAGCCCTTCCACGCACATTATTCCCTAAAGAAGCCCATGAGGAGGCTTGAGCTTGGGTTAGCCTATTTTGGCTAGGCTGACCAGAAATAGGGTTGGGTTGACCTTGGTCTCCTTGGGATTCCTTGGGTTTGTCATGACCTAGTCATGACAAAACCATTCCTAGGGGTCTAGATGTTTGAGGGATGTTACAAATCCCAATATAAAACAAAATATTTCGTCCTCAAAATTCTAGTTAGGCCTACGGGGTTTCAAGTATGCAAGAAAAATTATAACATCCCCAAAGGCTGAGAGTAATACCTGACTGAAGAGTTCCGGGTACCGCTGCTGCATCAAGTCCTGGGGCTCCCAAGTGTGCTCCTCCAGGCCGTGATTTCTCCAAAGAACCTTGACCAGTGGGACCTTCTTGTGGCGTAAGACCCGCATACCCGTGTCATCAATCCGGACCGGCTCCATGTGCGCTGATCGGTCAGATGCTACTGGCCCATCCGTGGTGTCTATCTGCTGCTCTGGACGTAATAGGGCCCTCATGAGGGAGGAGACATGGAAAACATCATGCAGGCGTTCCAGCTCTGGCGGCAGCTCCAGCCTGTATGCTAAGGGGCCAATCCGCTCCAGGTTCCTGTAGGGCCCCATGTATCTCGGGCTGAGCTTCTTCCTCCGCCCGCGAACTCGAGAGACTCCGTGCATCGGCCGTATCTTCAAATACACTCTGTCTCCTACCTGAAAATCCACCTGTCGATGCCACGCGTCGTAATATTTAGCCTGTCTGCTCTGCGCCTCCAACATCCGGTCTCGTATCAGTCTCACTTGGGCATCGATGACCTCCACAAATTCTGATCCCAGGACCTTTGGGTCCTCATCCTGTATCCATGACAGGTGAGTCCTGCAACTCCGTCCATATAGAGCCTCGTAGGGGGCCATACCTATACTGGCCTGATGACTGTTGTTGTATGAGAACTCCACCAGTGGCAGCATCTTCTCCTATGACTCTCCTCAGTCTAGAATGCACAGACGTAGCAGGTCTTCCAATGTCCGATTTATGCGCTCTGTCTGCCCGTCCGTCTGAGGGTGGAAGGCTGTGCTAAAGGTCAGTCGAGTGCCCAAGTATGCCTGAACTGACCGCCACTCCCCGGATGTAAACCGCCCGTCACGATCTGACACTATTGACCTGGGCACGCCATGGTAACAAATGAACTGCTCCACAAACTTCCGCATCAGTACTCCCACTGAATCGTCCTACCTGATCGGTATAAATCGAGACACCTTCATAAACCGATCAACGATCACCCAGATCGAGTCGTTCCCTATCCGAGATCGGGGAAGCCCATGTATGAAGTCCATGGCTATGTCATCAAACTTCCACTCCAGCACCGGGAGTGGCTGCAACAATCCTGCGGGGTTCCTGCACTCCGCCTTCACTAGCTGACATGTCTCGCAATGGGTCACGAAGTAAGTGACATCCTTCTTCATGCCCGGCCAGAACATAGTCTTCTTCAAATCAGCCGTCATCTTTGTGATCCCCGGGTGCACAGAGTACCGACTATAGTGCGCCTCCGTCATAATATCCTCCCGGATCTGGCCTCCCTCCGGCATATACACCCTTCCTCTGAAGCATACCAGGCCGTCCCTCAGTGTGTAATCTCCTGTAGTTCCTGCCTCCAGGGTTTGAAAGACGGGCTCTAACATGGAATCCTGCCTCTATCCTTCTCTGACTTGTTCTCTGATGTCATCGGTGACACCCATCGCGGCCAAGTACTCCTCATAGAGCTCAAGGTCGTCAAACGACACCAGAGTAATGCGCATGTCCTCTAGTCTCTGCAGCAGCTCCATAGACATCAGTTGAGGCTCTGCTCCCGCTGTGGCGGCTCTCCTACTAAGTGCATCCGCTACCACGTTCACCTTCCCCGGGTGGTAGTGCATCTCGTACTAATAGTCAGATAGAAACTCCACCCACTGCCTCTGCCTGATGTTCTGTTCCTTCTGCGTGTCCACGTACTTAAGGTTCTTATGATCCGAGTATATATCATAGTGGACTCCGTAGAGGTAGTGTCGCCATATCTTCAATGCGAATACAACTGCTCCCATCTCCAGGTCGTGCACTAGATAGTTCTTCTCATGGGTCTTCAGCTGGCGGAAGGAATATGCTATGACATGTCGGTTCTGCATCAGCACCGCTCCCATCCCCTGATATGATGCGTCAGTATACACCTGGAATCCTTCCTTCCCAAATGGAAGGGCCAGAATAGGGGCTGAGATGAGTCAGTTCTTCAACTCCTGGAAGGCTGTCTCACACTGTGGCATCCATACAAAGGGCACGTCCTTCTTCGTCAACGAAGTGAGTGGAAGGGCGATCCGAGAAAACACCTCCACAAATTTCCGGTAATAACCGACAAGCCCCAGGAAACTCCGCATGTCTGTGGCCGTCTTCAGTGGTGGCCAATCCCTGACTGCCTGTACCTTTGCAGGGTCCACCACTAACCCAGCTCCGCTGATAATGTGGCCCAGGAAATCCACCTCCTTCAACCAGAACTGACACTTGCTGAACTTTGCATAGAGTCGATGCTCCCGCAATCTCTCCAAAGTCAGTGCCAGGTGCCATACATGGTCCTCCTCCATCCTAGAGTAGATAAGGGTGTCGTCTATGAATACTATGACAAAAAATCCAAATAAGTTTCGAAGACCCGGTTCATGAGGCTCATAAACGCTGATGGAGCATTCGTGAGCCTGAAGGGCATCACGATGAACTCATACAGTCCATATCATCTACTGAAGGCCGTCTTCGGAATATCCTCCTCCTGGATCCGCAGCTGGTAGTAGCCTGACCTCAAGTCCAGCTTCGAGAAATAATGGGCTCCCTCCAGCTGATCGAACAACTCGTCTATCCTTGGGAGCGGATAGGTATTTCGGACGGTCAGCCTATTTAGTGCTCGATAGTCGATGCACAGGCGAAGAGTGCCATCCTTCTTCTTCACGAATAGGACCGAAGCTCCCCATGGTGAGGAACTCGGTCTGACGAATCCTGCTTCCACCAACTCCTGCAACTGTGTCCGAAATTCTGCCAGTTCCCTTGGGGCCATCCGATAAGGGGCCTTGGATACCGGCTTGGCCCCTGGAACCAACTGAATCTGAAAGTCCTTCTCCCTCTGCAGAGGCAGTCCTGGCAGCTTCTCTGGAAATACATCGGCGTAGTCACAGACCACCAGAATGCTAAAAATCAGGTCCTTCTCCTCAGTCATCTCGAACAGCACTTGATATACCTCGTCTCCCTGAAGGTGGGCCTTGACGTCCAGAATAGATGAAAGGAGGCAGCGGGAAACCAGGGTAGTACCTTCGAATGTCGCATAAGTGTCATCGTGTCTCAGCAAAACCCTCCTCGTCGGGCAGTCAATCTGGGCATGCTTCTAGACAAGCCATGTCATGCCCAAGACAAGGTCGAAGTCCGGCATTCTCAGGATCGTCGCCAGGGCCTCGAGTGTTAACCAGTCTATGGTAACCATCAGGAGGCGCTTCTTTGTGGACTGGATCTCCATCCCATTTGGGAGACCCACCCTCCTGGCATCTCCCGTATAATATCGAATCTGGCCCAGATCCTTGATGAAATCCTCCGACACAAAGTTGTGTGATGCCCCCGTGTCGAACAGGGTACGGGCAGGTTTGCCTCACGCCATCACTATTCCTAAATTAGTTAAAGGAAAAATAGCTTAGGTCTAAAGTTTTCTAACCTAGGTTGTGTAATTATTCTAACAATACTAAAAATTACTCTCATACCTGCAATAACCCTGTTCGGGTTCCAGGGATGCGCTAAGTCAAGAGCGTAGACCTGCTCCCCATCATGCCTATGTTCACCGCCCTGAAATCTGCGTCCGCGACCACATCCACGACCTCCCATCTGGTAAGCCGGTGGGCCACCCAGTGCAGCAGGTGTGGCCCCATTCCTCATAGGGAAATTACTCCGAATGTACTGCGGCTAATGGCAGAGATAGCACATCTGTGGTGGGGGTGGTCCCTGCCCTATCCTGGGCACCTCCCTCATCTGTAGTGGATGCGGGGCCAGCACTGCCTGCTCCCTTGGTTCCTGCCTTTCCTCCTGGCAGGGTTGATCCCCGTTCCTTCTCTCTCCCATTACCCAGCCCCTCTGCGGGTCCCTTCTCCCTCCTAGCACTGCATCATCCCCATGTCTCTTCCTGCCCCGAACTGTAAGCTGGTCCGCCTCCAGTTTCTTGGCCATCTCCAAGATCCTGTCCATGGTACCATCAGACACGAACAGGAGAGCCTGCCTCAGGTCATCACGGAGGCCCTTGTAGAACCTCTTGGCGTAACCCACGTCATCCAGCTTGTAAGAATCCGTAAACCAGGCCAAATGAGTAAACTCCCGGTGATATTCCAGAACTGTCCTGTTCCCTTGCATCAACTGCAAGAATCTATCCTCCAATTCATCCCTTGCGGACTGCGGCACAAAATGCTCCAGTAGTGCCATCCTAAACTCCTCCCAAGTAATGTCCGCGATCTCCACTCACACATAAGTGGTGTCCATCACCGACTTCCACCACATCTTCGCATGCGACTCCAGGCAAGAAACCATCAACGATACTGCCAGGTCCACCGGGCACTGTATTCCCACCAACATCTCATACATAATGTCTAGCCACTCCTCCGTGCACACTACCATTTCTGTCCCCAAGTAGGATGGTGGGGCAAGGCCCCGGAATGCACTCAACCAGTTTGCTCCGGGGTTCGGCTGAGGAGCCGGAGCCTGCTGTGCCCTAAAGGCCTCCAAGATGGCCGTCAAAGTTTGTCCCAGCTCCGTCTGCTGCAACATGGTCGGAGCCGGCGGGGGTGGAATCACATTCGGGGATGAAGGTGTCCCCTGCGGCAGGGGAGGATTCGTTGTACCCTACAAAAGATGGTCTTGAGTTTACTAAATTGACCTAAAACTCTTTGTTACTGGTGAGCATTGCACGTGATTCCTCCCATGGACACACCATTGCTTCTGCTGCTAGTTTGTCCTCAAACTAAGCCCGTGCGGGGTGTCCCATGTTTTGTGGACTACATTCTGTCGGATCGAAGTTTAGCTTTGATACCACTTGTAAGACCCCTTTTTTTACAACAACCACCGGGGTCTTAGGCCCAGAACTACCGCTTTGCGCTGACACCTTCGCACCCGGGAAGGTCATCACTACAAAACCCCGATCCTGCCGGCCAAATCGATCACCATCGACAGAATGTATAATGAATGAAAGTGTAAGTAAGCATCCAAGTACACAATAGAAAGAGGAAATCACATGACAAATAAATAGTCCACATCGCGAGAAAGTGAATACAGGCTTAAGCCCGGTACATGATAACCTCACTACAATCCACTCATAATGTAAAACTACTAATACTCGGCTCCACTTACGGATCCGGATGCCTGTCCACCCGAGCTACACTAGCCCATCTCCATCTGCACCGTACCCTGCTGGTGTTGCGTCTCCTGCGGCTGTTCCCTGTCTCCCATCCGGAGCACCTAAAATATGGTGGTCAAACGACCGTCAGTCAAACTAGACTCAGTCAATAATCCCCCAACCCTCTACCCGTGGCTCCTAGGCACTAGGTGGAAAGGAGTGAAAAGGAGGACCAAAAGCAGGGCATAATCAAGTAGGTGACATCTACCATAAGGGATAAAATAATAAAGTGTGGCAGGGGTATCACAATAATTAAACATGAGTAAACAAGTATGTAACAAAAGTAAACAATAAGGATTAGTAAGTAAGTAAAAGCATTAAGAAGAGTAAGTAAGAGCAATAAGAAATATAACTGTTGATTTATATGGATTACCCCTATAGACCAAGGGGTCGTTTTGCAGGACCTATCGTACAAAACGTCCCATACCATTTTAAACGATAGGTGTCAGAGGTTAAATGCAATGATTGTGCTATGACATACAAGTATGCTATAGTATGCACATGCAAGTGCAACTCACACACACGACTCTATGCGCACAAACCTTTAGTTCCCCTTTTTGGAGTTAGCTAAACTCTCAGGAGCCCCTCGTCGTGGCCAACAGAGACAGTGGGTTGGGCCTTTCCACTCCTAGATTGGTAATCACACTACCCAGCCTAGCCACTCTCGTACGTTTCCGTACAATTCCTAGGAAACCAGCTAGTCTCCCCGAGTAAACGTACCGACGACGGTGTGATCGTTCGTCCAATACCGAGGACTCACCACTGTTATGCACATGAAACCATAATAGTTGTATCTAATTATAGTACCGAGCCTCCAGCTCTTTAGAATACCAAGCCTACTAGTTCACCATATTCCCGAGCCCATGACTCCCTGGACTAATCAAGTCTCCTTTTTTTTCCAAGTCCCCGAGCATCCAGCTCCCCGGAATTACAAATCAATACCGAGTCCATTTAACTCTACCAGTAAGCCCTTAGGCCACGGGCCTACGCTATCCTTTCACTACCAATTCATCTCCCTACGTGTACAAGTGTGAGTGTAAGGTGAAACTATTATTAGGGTTTCTCTTGCCCAAATTATTCCTAAGGTTTACGTTAGCCCAGGACTGCCCAAGGTATTCCCCGTGAAGGGCTCTCGAAGGCACTAGGAACTATGATGAGATTACGCCCAAAGCTCCCTTTCGCAAGGCACTTAATATTGTTGATTTCTACCCTTGATCAGATCTCTCATTTATTTACCCAAACCAGCATCCTACTAAGGATTCAACTCTTCAAATTCATTACCCACTCTAGTTCAGTTTCCACAGTTACTATATGCAGACCACCCTATACTATATGAGATGTATAAAGGAGGTACTCCGGTTTGTCTTCCAAATCTCCTATAAAATTTACCAGAGGTATATCATAACTAGTTTAGTCTAAAATTAGAGAATTATAATTTTTTCTAATTAATTTGATATTTATTGAATTTTCCCAAATGTTTGGCATGAGCAATTTTGAACATGAACTATATGATCTACTCAAGTAATTACCACCCAAACATTTTGATCACTCAATAACGGAGATATATTACTAGATACTAATTTCCATAATTTTTTAGAAAATATGTGACCTCTAATTAATTTATCCAAAATAATTCCCTTAATCGTATGTAAAGAAGGAAGTACCAAAATTATTTATCAGAAAATTATATAAAAATTTTAAAATCTTACTATGGTTCAGAAAAGATCATTGTACAAAAATCATAATTTTTGAGGCTTGCTAGACTCCAAAATAAATTATATTAATTTTTCATGGGAAACACTTCTTAGTGAAGCAACCCTTAGAAATATTCTTCCAAAAATCCCATAAATATTCACAGAGCTTTAAAACATAATAAGGAGTCTCCTGGCTAATGTTCATCAATTTCCAGCAAGTAGTTCCTTCATAATAAATTTCAAAGCAAATATTATAAATTACTAAATTGTTAATGAAGTATCCAAAATAATAATCCTAAATTCATAGCAAAAATCTCCAGAGCGTTTACAAACTTTAGCCACCACTCATCCCAAATTTCAAGTGATTTTAAAGTGATTTGATAGCCTAATACTCCAAATTAGGTTTGGTGCCCTAAAATAGGGTTAGGGTTTTGAGGGCGTTTAAGACTTCCAACTTCCCTAAAATTTTAACCAGAGGACTATACCAACCATATGGACTTCTCCACCAATTTCCAAGTCATTCCAAGGTCATTTGACCCCATGACCTTCAAACCCTAAGAATCCCCATTAAGGGACCTACCCTAGGGTTCTAGAGCTACCCTACTCTCAACCACCCCAAATTCCATTGGAGGGTGTGTCATACCATTGAGAATCAATGGCCAAAATATCAGCCTTTGTTGAGGTGATTTGGCCACTCAAACCCAAAGGGGGTGTTTTGACCTAATTAACCCTATAAGGGTCAACTTAGGGTTGGATAAAACCTAATCAAAACATCTCCAAGGAGATGAAATTTTTACCAGAGCCCTAACATGCTCTCTAAGATCACCCACCTAAATTTGGGGGGATTTTGAGGTGTTTATGATACCTAAATAATTTATAATTGGTTTATTAAATTTTGACAAAAACTATAGAAATGTTTTTCCAAAAATTCTTATTTTCGGACAGTCTAAGGGGAAGACCATGAGAAGCCTATGTTCAAAATTTCAAAGCATTTGGATGAGTGGTTTGGTGTGGCACTAATTCCAATGTCTGGTCATGCCTATGTATAGGTTGCACCAAAATGAGTGCTGTGGTCACACTAAGATTCCAAACTGAGTGAAATCAATTGTAAATTACACTAGACATCAAGGGCTACATTTTCTATGTTGACCACTTTTACAGTAGAAGCCTCTAAGTATTTTTAATAATTAAAACCATCTACTGTTAATAATTTCCAGGAAATCGATTAATATTATTAAAATACTTGATCAAAACGGACGGCATCCGCTCATCCTCAACCTCCAACCAAGGGCCGATATGGGCCCGACCTGGGGCCTCTTCCATCCGACTTTTCGGCCACCCCGACAACCTCCCTGGCTGGCCACCACCACCACCACCTTTGTTGAGGTGGTGGCTAGCGTTTGGCGGCGACCATGCCACCGGAGGCGGCGGTTTCCGGCGAACTCAAGACCACCATTTTCCATGAAAATCTGAAATTAGAAGCTCCCAAGCAGGCTTTATTGAACCCGATTTCTCAACCTAAATAAGTCTAGATCTAGCACGCATAGAGAGGAGAAGGATTGGACCTTGTCGGCGCCCTGAAGTCGGGAAGATCGCCGGGAAGCCATTTCTGAAAGTTGCGTCGCTAGGCTTCTGCAACTGCAAGGTGGGGAGGCTCGGTTTCTTCGGGTAAGGATTGGGAAAGCCTCCTCTTAACTCACTGGTGGTGTTTAAAGCCTCAGATTGGGAGAGGAGGGGCTGGAGCATTAATGTCCTTCAAAGCCATTAATGGCTAGGTTCGGCCATGGAGGGGGGGGGGGGCTGAATCGGGTCTGATGGCCAGGGGAATGGCTAGAAACTTCTCCCCTTCCCTAGGGAATTGAATTCAGCCACTAAATGTGGCCTTTGGCCTCCCCTTGAACCGTTTCCTTCCCTCTTCTTCCTCATTTCTCTCTCCTCAATTATCACAGAAACGGAGGTTATTGTGACGCGCGGTACACGCCCGTGTCAGCCAAGACACGCCCGTGTCAGCCAAGACATGCCCGTGTCGGCCAATACATGCCCGTGATGCAGGGCGTGTAACCCACTCGACACCCAGTCGAGAGAAAATCGTCGACGACACAGCGGGACACGCCCTATGACACGCCCGTGTCACAGGCCGTGAGCCCCATACTCGACGATCGATGCTTGACGATCGATGAACGGCACTCGATGATCGACGATCGACTATCAGCTTTCGACATAGTGGGACACGCCCTGTGACACATCTGTGTCATAGGCTGTGTACCCCATGATCGACGATCGACACTCGACGATCGACGATCGACACTCGATGATCGACGTTCCACGATCGACACTCGCATTTCGACATAGTGGGACACGTCCTGTGACACGCCCGTGTCACAGGACGTGTACCTCATGCTCGACGATCGACACTCGACGATTCGATGATCGGCACTCGACGATCGACGATCGATGATCGATGATCGACGTTGGACGATCGACACTCAACGATCTAAAGTCGATGATCCACACATTCGACGATCATCGAGCACAATTCGTCGAACCGAGAGGACACGCCCCTTGCCACGCCCGTGTTAGAGGGCGTGACCACCCAAAAACTTCGTCGACCAAAAATTCGTGGACCAAGTGCCCAACTCTTCAACCCGAGCGGGACACACCCCAGGACACGCCTGTGTCCTAGGCCGTGTCACCCAAATTTTGCTACTCCCAGAATTTGGGCTGTTACACTCACACTCTCTCCTAGTCACGAAGTTGACTTGGTCAATCTGAAGGACTATTTGCAACCCTTCCACGCACATTATTCCCTAAAGAAGCCCATGAGGAGGCTTGAGCTTGGGTTAGCCTATTTGGGCTAGGCTGACCAGAAATAAGGTTGGGTTGACCTTGGTCTCCTTGGGATTCCTTGGGTTTTGTCATGACCTAGTCCTGACAAAACCATTCCTAGGGGTCTAGCTGTTTGAGGGATGTTACACACAGTGATGCTGTTTGGACTCACAAATGCCCCCTCTGCGTTCATGAGTTTGATGAACAGGGTGTTGTAGTCGTACTTAGATGTCTTCATCATCATCTTCATCGATGACTTTTTGGATTATTCGAATACGAAAGAGGAGCATACTGAGCACTTGGCCTTAGTTTTGAGGAAGATAAAAGGGCATGGTGAAAATGTTTAGTTGTCTACCTAAATCACCTAGAGGGAGGTGAATAAGTGAGTTCTGCGTTTTTTTACGGAATAAAAATTGTATGAGTGATGTACCAAAAATACGCAAGTGAATCACAGACAACACCAAAAATTATAGTGGTTCCCCAACCTTGGGTACATCCACTTTCCACCTCACCGATCTAGCAACACACTAGACTTGGCTACTCCACTATTCTCTCGGATTGAAAACAATCCTACAACTCGAAACAAATTTCCTGCAACTTGAAGTCAAACAACTCCTACAAAAACTTGGAGAACAGCTCCTACAAAACTCGGAGAATAACTCCTACAATAATAAAATGAATTTACAATCAGAACACACTGACTTGTCTTCACAGATATGGCTGAATCTCAGGTTCTTCCTTCTTGAAAAACTGAAAAGCCCTATCAGAAAAGTTGAGGAAGAAATCTAAGAATCCTTCGATCTGAGAACTTAGGATCACCACGATCAAGGAGAAGATTTGGAGATGTCAAAAATCTTGATCGGTGAACTCCTTCTTGTCTAAATCTCTGGATAGAGAAGTTTGGCGATGAATAACAATCCTTGTTGACGGCGAAGCTTCTCGATTTAGAAAGTAGAAAACAATTCAGAACTTGTAAAATACTACTTAGGGTTTATCGATTCCGACAAGTCCTTTTATAGACCTTTCATAGAGGTCTAAATTACATTAAATGCACACAACGTGGACCAATCAAGAGTTAAGTGTTCTCGAGAAGATATTTCTATTTCTCGAGAAGAGTTATGAAGTTCTCGAGAAGAAATACTTAAGGAAAGTATGAAGGATGAATCCTGGTTTCTCGAGTTTGAGGAGACTTACTCGAGAAAAATAAACTTCTGTTACTCGAGAAGAGTTCTTCTATTACTCGAGAATAAGACAGTTCTCGAGAAATGATTTCTGTGTCTCGAGAAATGAGTTTTGGGTCTCGAGAAAAAAATCTTGTTATAGAAGAATTATTCTTGTCTTTCTCGAGAAATGCTTTGGCTTCTCGAGAAAAATACTTAGAAAAATTTAGAGCGTATTTTAAGGTAACTCGAGAAGGATAGTCATGATCTACTCAAGTAAGCATGGCTTTCTCGCGAACTGCACTAGGCTTTCTCGAGAACAGCTTCTGCTACTCGAATACTTGACTGAGTGATGAGTCTCGTTTAGATAGGGCTTTGCGGACTCATCTGGGCCGGTTTTCATGACTTTGCACTTCACTTTTCGGTTTTTTTCATTGATATTTTGTTTCTACTGCGTTTCAAGTTTAGTGCTCTTTTCTAGCCCGTGGGTGCGCAATTGCGCATTCGTTTGCTAGTGGTATGCACTTGGTGCTCCCGAGGGCTCATTCCAGTAGTTTTTATTGCATTTTGTTGATTGCTGGAGGGTCCTCCTTTGTGAGTTTTTATTTTGTGCAGGTGGTGCGTTTTCCCCCAAGGCAGGAATTCTGTCTCAAGGAAAACGCACGGTCGTCCGTTTCTTTCCCGCACGGTTTGCTTGAAATCGTGCATTGTAGTTGGCTGGAAGAAAGTCGAGCTGAGCTCGATGAATTTCCTCTCGCACGGTTAACACAAGGTTTCGTCGAAACCGTGCATGAAGGAAACTCATGGATTTCCTGTAGCTTCCCAGTTTATTCCATTTTGTGGCTAATCGTGCGTGTTGTTCATGCACGGGCGGCTGCGCCCATGTACGAGTAAAATGCACGGTTTTCCTGTATGTTTCTATTTTCCAGCACTTTGTCGCTACCCGTGCGATGTCGTTCACGCACGTGCGGAACCGCCCATGTGCGAATGAAATGCATGGGTCAACTCTTCTTCTTCCTCAGGCGTTTTTTCTGGATATTAATATCGCACGGTTCACGCACGGTCGTGCGCCAGACCGTGCGTGACCATTTTTTCTGACTTTTACTATTTAAGCCATAGATTTCTTCTGGACCGAGATATCTCTGTTTTCCCCCTCCATTTCCACCCCTTTGGGCGGGAACTCGTCCCTCTAGCCGTCATTTTCTCTCTCCTCCTTGGAGGGTTGATCCGACCACCCATTCTCCTCCAAAAAGCTTGCTAAAGCTTTGTCTCTGAGCTCCACCGCCATTGTCGACCTTCAAGCTACTGTTTGAGTTCTTAGTTGCAGAACTTGTGAAGCATTTCGCTCTGATCCGAATCAGCGACCACAACACGAAGAAGACAGGTGTGAAGAAGGAAGTGATAGCCTTTTGGGATCACAGATACCTTCCAAAGACCGAGCTAGGACGAGGCTCGACAACCCTCGTTTCTGACCGTGAATCTTGGAGAGCCTTCGAGTGCTTAGTTGTGTTTATTCCCCTCTTTTCTTGGATTTGCTTTAACCTGAACTTGTGCTAGTATGCGTGAGGTTTAATAACCATGTTTTGCTCATGATCTTGCTTTGGTTTTATGTGGTGATTTCTTGATCATGATGTGTGTTGATGAGCTTCATATTTGTTAGAGAAAGTTATGTTTGAGCCGTTCTAGTGACTGCTAGAAGCGCGTGATGCGAAGAGGTGTTTACGACCCTCGATAGTTTGTTCGTCTCCGCTATTACTCTTTGGAATAATTCACCCTGGCGACGCGATGATGGCTATCCAAACTAGATTATTGCTGCTTAGTGTAGGAAACCCAAAATCAAACCCCTTGTTTTTACTTAGCACTTTCATTCATTTCTCTGAAAGCGGAATCCATGCTTCCTACCTGCACTCCACGTGAGATCGATACTTTGGAAAGCTACTCCTCCCTTTTATTACTTGGCCGTGAACGGTAATCTTACTGCCAGCGCATCAAGTTTTTGGCGCCGTTGCCTGGGAGTGCAACTGTTGCGTGGATTTTGTTTCTTTTGGGAAAAGTTTGAGAGTGTTTTGGTGTTTTTAGTGTTTTCTTTTTGTGAGTGTTGTATGATGGATCTGAACCTTGGCGGAAGGGGTGAAGATTTGGGTGTTGATCCTGAGACTGCAAGAGCAAGGAGAGCTCGCTTGCGTGCTGTTGCAGTTGAGGGAAGGATGGATGAATTGGGTCATTTGGGAAATGCCCAAGGGGAACGAATCGTTGAGAACCAGGATGTGGCCCAGCCTCGCATTAGGACAATGCTGGATTTCACTACCCCTACAATGGGGAGTGTTTATCCAGGGTTTGGGACAACTATAGCCAATAATCATTTTGAGATCAAGCCTGCGATTTTGAATATGATTAGGGACAATACACAGTACTCGGGTCTGCCGAGCGAGGATCCTCAGTTACATTTGGCTGAGTTTTCTGAGATATGCGGTACTTTCAGCTATGCTGGCATTGCGGATGAAGTTGTGAAGCTAAAGTTGTTCCCTTTTTCACTAAGGGATAGGGCCAAAACATGGCTGCATATGATCGCGCCTGACACCGCTGCCACCTGGGAAGCTTTATCTTCCATGTTTTTGGATAAGTTTCATCCTGTTGATAAAATTGCTAATGCTCGCTGGGAAATAGCCATGTTCAGATAGCTGGATCAAGAAACTCTTTCTGAGGCATGGGAGAGATTTGCCGACCTGCAGCGTCGTTGTCCTCAACACGGCTGCGAGCCTTAGAATTTGGTGGAGGTATTTTATTTCGCCATTGAGCCAAATTTCAGGGCAATGATCGATGCGGCGGCGGGTGGCACGATCATCAACTTATCTCCTGAGGAAGCGTTGAGACTCCTTAAAGATACGGCCTCCCACAACACGTACTGGACAATAGGCAGGAATGATCCTAGAGGGGCGAGAAATTTGTTTGATGTAAATGCGGTGGGGCTGCACGCCGAATCGAGCCATCCTGCCTTGGATGGTAAGATGATGTTGACCAGATCGACCCCACCGCCTGCCCCTGTGATGAGCATATCATGCTAGGATTGTGGTAACTCTGGCCACCACGCTTATGAGTGCCCCGAGGGTGAGCTGTTTGCTGACCAAGCAGGTATGGCTTATGAAGAAAATGTTAATTTTATAAATAATCAAAATCGTGTCGTGCTTTACAATAATACTTATAACCCTAACGCGAGAAACCATCCTAATGTCTCATGGAACCAAAACGCGCCCGGTCAAAGATGGCATGGGGGCCAGCATTAATTCGATGCTAAGGCTTCTGGTAGTCAGCCGCGACCGTCTCAGCTGGGTTATAACCAGAATTTGCAAGGGACGCGCAAGAGCGCATTAGAGGAGATGATGAAAAAGTTTGTTGAAATGGCCTAGTCAAATATGGCTACTCAGACTGCTTCCATGAGGAATTTGGAAACGCAATTGGGATAATTGGCCCACATATTTTCAGAGCGCAACCGCGACACTCTTCCTAGTGATATAGAGAAGAATCCCCATTGTTGGGTACATTGGAATATGTGTACCAGATTTGGAGAAGCCTCACCAAACTCAATGATATTCATCAAGGTGTATTTGATGTGGTGTTGAGTTTCCATGTGCAGGTTAAGGAAATGAAAGAAAATTTTCTAAGTACAAGTGTCGACACTTGAGAAGCATTGTGTCGACACATGACAAAGACTGTGTCGACACCAGGAGCCAGTTTGTGTCGACAAACAGAACTTGTGTCGACACATAGAGATTCTGTCGACAAAGACTGTGTCGACACCAGGAGCCAGTTTGTGTCGACACACAGAACTTGTGTCAACACATAGAGATTCTGTCGACAACAAAGACTGTGTCTACACCAGGAGCCAGTTTTTGTCGACACACAGGACTTATGTCGACACACAGAGATTCTGTCGACAACAACTTTGTCGACATACAGGACTTGTGTCGACACACAGAAAGCTCAGTCAACAACAATGTGTCGACACACAGGACTTGTGTTGACACACACCAGAATTTTTGTTAAAGTCAACTATGTCAAGACAAGAAGTGATTGTGTCAACACACAGGACTTGTGTCGACATATTCTGCAGAAGCTATGTCAAGAAGATAGAGAAGTGTTGTGTCGACATTATGCAAGCTGTGTTGACATCACCAAGGATTGTGTCGACATATGAACTATTTGTGTTGACACATTTGCAGTATTGTCTCGACACTTTGCTGCTGAGTCAAAGTATAATGAAGTTTCTGGAGACTTGACAGCTGTTATAACTAACAATGCTGTCGTATCTGTCAGAGCTGTCAGAAGGCCGTTAGGAATTAGATCAGCCGGTAACCTTGGATGGAGCCTATATAAAGACATGTTCTATCATCAGATAGGGAGGCTAAGGAATAAAAAAAGCCAACAACAAGGAGAGAAGTCTTCATCCAGAAATCTACAAGTCATCCAGAGAGGGCAGACCCTAAACAGTCTGCAAGAAGTAATCAGAACCACATCTGATTTGAAGAAGCTGGATTGAGGATCATCTCCAAATTCAAGAATATCAACCTTACTTTGTTCAGATTTAATAAGCTTTGAAGAAGCTAAGAATATGTTGATTCTAGAGTGGTCAGATCTATCAAAAACTGATCAAGAAGCCTTCACCCTTTCTCTCTCTATCTGGGTGAAGAAATTATTCTTTGTATCATCAAATTTTCCTGTAGGATCTTTTATAGATCTGAGTTGTAAGCCTAAACTTATAAAGACTGAGGTAGGGCTGAGTGCCTGAGGTAGGAGATTAAGTTCTCTGAGTTGTAGGCCTGGGAAAAGGCTGAGGTAGGGCTTGAGTGCCTGAGTTGTAGGCCTTGTGGAAGAGGCTGAGGTAGGGCTTAATTGCCTGAGTTGTAGGAGTGTGGACTCACTCTGAGGTAGGATTCTTTGAGAGAATCTGTGCTGTAGGACTTTCTGAAGTTTGAGTTGTAGGAACCATTCAGGGTTCTGAGTTATAAGATCTCAGGAACTGAGAAGGAAGAAGGAAGTTAGGCCGAATCTAGTACACTGTTAGATATGCGAAGGGGGAAAGTGGATGTACCCATCACTTAGGGAACCACTATAAAACCGTGTGTCTTCTGTGTTGCTTTGTTGTTTAATCTATACTGTGAACTGTGCTGTGTTAATTGATGAATTATCTATGATCAAATAGTAAAAATATTATCTGCCTTAAGGAAAAAGAATTGAACCTATTCACCCCCTCTAGGTGTTTAGGACATCTTAAAACCAATTCTATCAAGTGGTTTCAAAGCCAGGTTACTCAAGAAAAGACTTAACAGTTTGAGTTGATCTGTAAGGCAGTTAACATTTAGACAAAATGGGTTCAGGAGAAAATCACAAGAAACTTGGATCCATGAAATTACCTATCTGTAGGAAAGAAATTTTTGGTATTTGGAAAGAGAGAGTCAGGTTATTTATGGAAGCATCTGACCCAAGAATCTATATTACAGTTAAAGAAGGGCCATTCATTCCCATGAAAATCTCAGTTCTTGATGCAAATCTCAGGACTCCAAAAGATTATTCTGAAATGACAAAGTATGAGATCATCTTAGCTACTATGGATAAGAGAGCACAGAACATAATAGTTAGTGCTATAGATGACTCAACATTCCAAAACTTGATTCACTACAAAACCTCCATGGAGATGCGGGACACCTTGATTCTCTACATGGAGTGATCAGAAGAAGTGAGAGAGGACAAAAAGTCTATGCTTAATCAGGAATATGAAAGTTTTAGACAAGCCAAAACAGACAACATAACTAAGTGCTACAAGAAGTTTTTCAGAATAGTCAATGAGCTAATGTCATATGGAAGAGTTTTTAGCATATATGAGCTCAATTATAAGTTTCTTAGATCTCTAACCAAGGACTGGGATACTAAAATATATGCCATCAGAGAGGTGGCCAGGCTTGCAAATACACCTCCACCAACTCTATTTGGAAAACTCTTATCCTATGAGATGCAACTCACTGCTAGAAAGGAGGAGGAGAAAAACAATAAGTCTGAATACAGAGATAAGTCAGTTACCTTCAAGGTTGAAGCCACAAAGAAGGATAGGAGGATGTATCCCTCTCCTCCTAAGAAAGCTGCTGAAGTTATCTCAAACAATTCTGACAATAACACATCAGACAACCTTAATTCTGATGAAGACTTTGCTGCTTTCACAAGGCAATTTCAAAAATTCTTAAAGAAAAATCAGTGGAGATCCAATCCATCCACGTCACAGTCCAAGGATGATTATTATCAGAAAAGGAAATCTTCAAGAAAGGACAGGTATGACACTAAACCTAGTAAATTAACTTCTACTAAGATTGTTTGCTATTGTTGCAACAGGCCTAGACATGTAGTTGCTGACTGTCCTAACAAAAGAAAGGAATAAAATGATACGAAGAAACTGCAAAATAAGGGCAAGAAGGAGAGATCCTTTGTTGCAAAGAAGGAGAAAAGCTGGACTGATTCCTCATCATCAGATTCTGAAGCTGAGACTGAAGGTAAAGCCTACATTGGACTGTTTACAACTAAAGAGGATTCGGAGGAGACAGAATTCTTTCAAATGCTGGATTCTATCAATGGGGCTGATCTTCATTGCAAAGGGCTGATGGCTATATCAGAAGAAGATCAGTGCCAGAATCAGCCTGTTCCCAGTAAGGTAAACAACCTTACATCAGTTTCTGATTATTATACTGGATCAGAATCAGAAGCATCTTCATCAAGAGATGTGGATGGTTCAGAATCTAAAGGGGATGTTCATCAACTTATTGATGAGTATGGTGATCTGTTGCATGCAATTAAGAGAAGAAGAAACCTTGTCAATATCCAGGCTAAGGAAAATGCTGCTCTTAAGTTGGTTGCATCTGATTCAGAAAAATTGCTGGATCAGAAGATGAATGAGGTTGCCAAGCTGAAAAATATAACTTTTATTTAAATGGGAACAATTATATTCAAAAATGATCAGATCAAGGGTCTGTAAGTCAGACTACAAAGAGAAAAAGAACTTGTGGCTAAATTCTCAAAGCCAAAGTCTGTCTTACCTTTGATTGATAACTTCATTGCACAAAAGGGTAAGACAGGTCTAGGCTTTAAGAGAAGAACTAGGGCAGCAAATTCTAAAAGAAAAGGCAAAGTTCCAGTTCAGCCACAAGCCTTCGAACCCCCTATTGCGTTTAGGAAAGTGATGCAGCCCACTAACAGGTATGACCATGACATTACACATGCTCACAGTAAGCCTAGTTTTCTGAATGACAAGGGTGCAAATGTTAATAGGGCAGCCCATGTACAAACACACCATGTTCTTCAGGAATCATTGGTATTTAATGCACCATCCCCAGCACTAAACAAAAGGACAGCTGACAGCAAGGCTGTTAAGACTGTATCTAAAAGAAGATACAATAGATATAAGTGCTGGTGCTGTGGCAAGGTTGGACACTATGCCATAGATTGTTGGCACAACACCAGTGTCAGGAAAAATGTCAGCTTACCTGTTAGGAAGACTGCATGGAAATCAATCAAGTTTCAGTGTAATCTGAACCTAGAACCCTATAATTATTGGGGTTCTAAGGTTAAGTAATTGTATTTGATGCAGCTGAGTCCAAGTGACCATACCCCAATATGGTACTTGGACAGTGGTTGTTCCAGGTACATGACTGAAACAAGAAGGATGCTGAAGGACTACTCTCCCATAGAGAATGGACCCAAAGTAATCTTTGGTGGATCTGAAAATGGGATCATCAAAGGGTTTGGTAACATTTCCAATGACTCAATTACTATCACCCAAGTGGCTTATGTGAAAGGTTTGAAACACAACCTAATAAGCATAAGCCAACTGAGTGATCTTGGTTATGACACTTCATTTATTAAGAATGGGTGTCAGATTAGAAGGACAAGTTATCAAGAGGTCATCTTACCAGGTTATAAAAAATGAAATATTTATTGTCTCAGTTTTGATTGTGAGAATAAGAACTCTCCTATATGTTTTGTTGCAGATGAGAAAGCATCTCATTGTGTCAAATGGCACAAGAGGCTAGCTCACCATAACTATAAGACTATAGGCTAACTCTATAGCATGGAGTTAGTAAGGAATGGTCCTCAATTCAAGTGCATAAAAGATGGTGTATGTTCAGCTTGCCAAAAGGGCTAATAGACCAAGACCTCTTTTCATGGATGTTGGATCCCTAGTTTGATTTGGGCTAGGTTCACTAACTTAGGATGATCTGACCCAACATGTATAGCAAGGGTCAAAGTTGTGTCCTAGAATCTAGGTCAAGTCCTAACAGTCAACATCACATGGACAAGCCAACATCAGACTTCCAGAGACTCAAGACATAAAGTTTTCTTCAAGATTCAGAGAACTCTTAAGAGACTAAGTAAAATGAGTATGACGTTCGTCGAACTCAGGTCAACGATAGTCATTCTCAGCATGTCGATCTTAGAGAAATATTCTCTGAGCTGAGCACGACGAACTTCAATCTAGATCGACAATCCTTGGATTTCACCTTCAGAATTCTAAGTCCAGACTGTTCTCTTGACTCAGTCGACGAACCTAGTTCTTAGGTCGACGAACTTAGTTCTCCGGTCAACGATCACTGGACTCTCTACTTCACCATTATGATTCTAGAAGTTATTAATTTGTTTAAGTCCAGAATCATTCTCAGCTCGACGAAATCAAGGTTCTCCAGACTTAGCTCGATGAACACCATTCTTCGGTCGACGAATCTTTGGACTATCACAGCATTCTGTTGAGCCCATGTTCTCCAGTCTTAGGTCGACGAACCCTGTTCTCTGCTCGACGAATTTTGGAACCAGAAGACTTATGTCGACACTAGAAGAACTTGTGTCGACACCAAGATCATCGGTCGACATTGTGGAAAGGCTATGACGACATCACACAGAAGATTTGTGTCGACACACAGGAGTAATTGTGTCGACACAGGATATTTGACAACTCCAGAATAATTGCTGAACTCCAGTCGACGAACATATTTACTAGCTCGACGAATAGGCAAAGATCAAACTAGACAGTAGTTCAGTTTTCAATTAGACGATCATAGAGCTCAGCTCGAACAGAAGATGTCTGGTCGACGAATACAATGTCTCAGCTCGACGAACTGTGAACTCAGTTTGACAAATTCTGCTATCTGTTCGATGATTCCAGACTTAGTTATTTCCAGCCTTCTGTCCCCACTATAATGCTATAATTCCTAGGTAATTAATGCTCTAACATTCTCTGAATGTATCCGTTAGAATGAGCATTAATTATGGTCTTCTCCAGGATTATTGCTTGCCATTTTTCCACGGGACAGTAGGGGAAATAAATCAATGCCGATTATTCTCAAGGCTATCAACATTAATTATAGAGAAATTCAAATGTTTGAAAGATACAAAAGAAGAGAATAACGGAGACAGACATACAGACATACAGTGAATTAATCAAGAGAGACATAGAGAAAGAAATAAATACAGAATGAATTGGACAGTACAGTGGTCAAAATCAGAAGTGACCATGGTACTGAATTTCAGTCTGAAAGTATGACAAAACTGTGTGAAGAGTTTGAAATTTTTCAGGAATTTTCCTCACCAAGAACACCTCAGCAAAATGGTATTGCTGAAAGGAAAAATAGAACCTTGATAGAGGCTGGTAGAACCCTATTGAGTGACACTTCTCTCCCAGAATATTTCTGGGCTGAGGCAGTTAATACTGCATGCAATGTAATCAATAGGGCTATGTTGGGTATTGTATCCACAATGTACCTGATTTGAAGAAGCCCCTGGACAAGCTAAGGTGAATAGACTATGTATTTGATAAACTTTTTCAAGTTGTACTTGCAGTTTCTCCACGCTAAGTGCACACCAATGTCAGGGTGCAGTAGGTCAATATACACGGGTCTGCACGACGTAATCCCTCGTTGAGCAGATCAGTGTGTTGGCCTATGTGTACTCTCTCTATTGGAGTGCACTTACTTTCAAGTACAGGGCCGCTCATATGCAAGAGAAGACAAGGAGCATGGAGGATCAAGGAGCAGCTCCTAGGTGGAAGACGAAAAATCGTCCAAGGCAAATTCGACGAGAATCACCAAGTGATTCTCGCCGAATCGGCGAGAATCACTTGGTGATTCTCGCCGAATCGACGAGAATCATCAGTGATTCTCGCCGACTCCTTTTGGCCATCTCAAAATGGTGCCAAGTAAGATTCGGCGAGAATCACTTGTGATTCCCGCCGAACCAGTGGTCAAGCAGCCCATGTATAAAGTAAAATTCGTTGAGAATCGACAAGTGATTCGACGAGAATCACAAACGATTCTCGACGAATCATCGAGAATCACTTGGTGATTCTCGCCGATTCGTCGAGAATCGTCTGCGATTCTCGCCGATTTTGACTTGGCGTTTTCTCAGATCGCTGCTGAACCGGATTCTGCTTCTGGATCAGCTTGAACCGGATTTTGGGGATTTCATTTGTGGGTCCCACAACGGTCAAATTTGTTGTAGCTACAGTATTTATACTCGGGTATTTTGAACGGAATAGACACTGAGAAAGAAGCCGAGCACAAAACCCTAATATCGCGATTTCTCTTCTCCGCCGCCGTCGCGCTCGGGCTAGTACGTCGCCGCCGCTGATCATTCTTCTTCCCAATCTCCGGCGACAGTAGCTTAGCAAAGCTTGCGTCTCACGCGTCTATCTAGAGATCTCTTGTCTCTCGATTTGTTGACCGGGTAACACTCCCCCGTCCGAATCGATCAAGACGACCGATCCTAGAGTGACCGTTGGTAGACCTAGTTTGCTTCGCAAGGAAGTTTGGATCTCAAAGCACTGCAGCAGCGCACCTTCGTCGCCGCCAACTCCGAACCAAGCCGCCGCTCGGATTGCCGCCACCGGTTTCGGGAGATCCTCTCCAAGAGAGACCAAGGTCGTAGTCTCTTCATCGACTTCAAGAACACGTCGTCGAACAAAGAGGAACACCGTAGTCTCCAAGAGAAGTTTGTATCACGTGTACATTCTACATTTATTTTATTGTATAGGAACCTTTGTTCCGTGTTGTAAGGGTTGGGTGCAACCCGTTTTGTGGGAGTGTTGACTCTCACGTGTGGAAGGGCTCCTTCCGTTAGTGCAGGGATTGGATTTCAATCCCGTTGGAGAAGTGACCGAGTCATCCCTTGTTGGGGAGATAGGTCGTAGGGGGAAAGTGGATGTACCCAAGTCGGGGAACCACTATAAATTTGTTGTGTATTCTGTGTGCTGTGGTTTTTGTTTTTATTGTGCAGGTGCATCTGTAAATTCCGCAAAAGAATCACACGTCACCTATTCCCCCCCCCCATAGGTGCACATAGCCGACACTAGGTGGACTTTCAAGTGGTATCAGAGCCAGGTTCCTCAACAAAAAGGTTAACACCTTGAGGTGAATCCTGCCACTAGTGTCAACAAGGAGACATACATCTACTATGGACGGACTCAAGTACTCCGGCAAGATCCCAGTGTGCAACAGACTCAACTTTCCTATCTGGAAGGAAAGAATCAGGTTCTACATGGAAGCAGTGGACCCTCGACTGTTCATGATCGTGCTGGAGGGACCTTATGTCCCCACTAAGGCCTCCACCATTGATCCCACCAAGAAAGTGCCGAAGACACTCTCTGAAATGGACAAGGATGAGATGGTCCTAGTGGGCCTTGACATGAAGGCAAGAAACATCCTGGTCAGTGCAGTTGATGACTCGATGATGCAAAACTTCAGCAACTGCAGGACAGCTCAGGAGATATGGCAGTGTCTGATCATTCTAATGGAGGGCACAGATGAAGTAAGGGATGATCGGAGATCCCTCCTGAACCAGAAGTATGAGGCCTTCCGGCAAGGGCCTAAGGAAGAGATCGGAGTCACATACGAGAACTTCCTGAAGATTGTCAACGCCCTCAAGGGCTATGGAAGAGTGTTCACCAATGGTGAACTCAATGACAAATTCCTTAGGTCCCTTACTAAGGAATGGGACACAAAGATCTGCGCCATCAGAGAATTTGGCAGACTAGCAGAAACTGATCCACAAATCCTGTTCGGGAAGCTGATGTCCTATGAACTTCAGCTGAACACCAGGAAGGCAGAGGAAGAAGCAGAGAAGGCTGCTGCAAAAGAAAAGACTGTGGCCCTAAAAGCCAGCCACTCTAGAAAAGGGAAGGGTGAGGTGTCATACCGTGCCAGAAATAAGGAAGAAGAGGAGGACTCCGATCCATGCTCCTCCAGCTCAGAACTGTCGGAAGAGGATTTCTCCCTCATCACTCGAGAGTTCAAGAAATTCCTCAAGATGAGGAATCAAAGAAAGAGAGACGGCTCCTCTTCCAGACATCAGAAGAAAAACTACTCTTCTGACAGGTATGCATCTAAACCTAACAAACATCGTTCTTCTGATATTATTTGCTTTGGATGCAATAAGCCAGGTCACGTCATGGCCGACTGCCATCAAAGCAAAAGAGATAAAGGGAAAGGAGAGGAGCTCAAATCCTCCAGAGATAAGAAGAAGGAGCGGAGCTACATCGCTAGAAGACCAAAGACACTAAGTGAGTCTGATTCCTCAGACTCCAGTGATGATGAGGAAGCCTACTTCGGGCTGGTGGGTCGCTCGGACTCAGAAGGAGAATGCCCCCCATTTACTGGGAAGGTAAAAGCTCACACCCCTCTCTCCGACTCCGACTCTGATCCTGAGTCTCAGGATGATGAACCTGAGGATGGCCCTTCGGCCCGCTAAGCTGAACTCCTCGAAAAGTATGAGCTTCTGCTCAACACTTTCGACGAGTGCCGCAAGAGACTGAAGGCTGAGAAGAAGGAAGTAAAATTCCTTAAGGGTGAGTGTGTATCCCTAAGGGAAGAGGTCACTAGCTTGATCTCTCTCAGACAGGAGCACCTTGACCTAACTTCAAAGCACTCAGAGTCCTTGAAGCTCCTTGATCTCAAGCAGGAGGAAGTCAACAAATTGGAAGAACTACTTGCGGCAGAAAGGAAGATCGTACAGAGCTTCTCTATGCCAAAAACAGTGCTTCCAGTCGTTGACACCTTCTCTGCTCAGGCCAAAGGAGCTGGCTTGGGGCATATTGGGGCATCTGGTTCTTCATCTAGGAGAAACAAGAACCAGAGGAAGAATAAGGCCGCCAAGAAGGCCTCTGCTGATGAAAAGGGGAAGGCTCCTCTTAGTCCTGTTGCGTTCAGGAAGCCTGGCTTTCCTTGCAACCAACATGACTTTGAGTCAACATTTGGGCATCATTTCCGGCCCTCGGTTGCAAAGCCTAAGAGCCGGTATGACGGTTGGAACTTCCCCCGGAACTTTGGTGAGAGTGCCTTCAAGGCACCTTATGAGGAAATCCACATAGGAAATTATGGTCCGTTCTCTAGCGGCCATAATGGAAAGCAGGCACCAAAGGCCAAACCAGGTATACAGAAGGTGACAAAGTCATGTGACTGTTGTCACCATGAGGTCTCCACCTCCAGATCCAAGGCCCCAGCCGCACCCACCGTTCCCAGGGTAAGGCAGGAGCCTAGGAAGAGATACAACAGGTTCGACTGTTGGTGCTGTGGCAAAGTCGGTCACTTTGCCGTGGATTGTTGGTTTAATCCAAGGAACTACGAGACTCCCCATGTTAACAATGCGAGACCTACCACTCGTAGGGTTAACCAACCGAGGGGGAGTGTGCTAACCAGGAATCTAGGACCCAAGTTCGATTGGGTTCCTAAGGCAAATTAATTTTGTTTTGCAGGAATGTCCAAAGGCCACCAAAACGCCAATCTGGTATTTGGACAGTGGATGCTCCCGGCATATGACCGGGACAAGAAGCCTGCTGCGTGATTACACTCCAGTCGAGAATGGACCCAAAGTCATCTTTGGAGGGTCAGATCGAGGAGTCACCAGAGGTTATGGTATGATTTCCAACGGTATAATCTCTATCACCGACGTGGCTTATGTTGAAGGGTTAAACCATAACCTGATCAGTGTAAGTCAGTTATGTGATAAAGGTTATGACATTAAGTTCTGCAAGGATAAATGTCTGATAATTTCACGTATCTCTTCTGAGACGGTATTATCAGGCATTAGGAGCAGAAATATCTTTTGCTTAGATTTTCTCAGTTTGGATTCATCTACCCCCGTATGCCTTGTGGCAACAGGCAGTGCATCTCTTTGTGAACAATGGCACAAGAGATTGGCACATATTAATTTCAAGACAATTAGTATGCTATTTTCTAAGAACTTAGTAAGAGATGCTCCCAGTATCAAGTGCATCAAAGATAGCCCCTGTCCTGCATGCCAGATGGGCAAACAGACTCGGGCTACCTTCAAGAGCATTGCAGACAAAGACTCCTCCCGATGTCTTTACCTGTTACATATGGACTTGTTTGGCCCAATGCAAGTTCATAGCTTGGGAGGCAAGTCATATACGCTAGTGATAGTTGATGATCACTCACGGTTTACATGGGTGTTCTTTTTGAAACGAAAGTCAAATACTTTTGACATCTTCACTAATTTTGTCAAGCAGGTTCAGAACGAATTTAACTGCTCCGTGGTCAAAATCCGAAGTGACCATGGAACAGAATTCGAATCTGGTGCTATGACAGAATTTTGGGAAGAACAAGGTATCTTTCATGAGTTTTCCTCCCCGCGCACTCCTCAGTAAAATGGAGTTGCGGAGAGGAGAAATAGAACTCTCATTGAAGCCTGCACGACTATGTTGAAAGATGCTTCTCTCCCGGAATACTTCTGGGCAGAGGGTGTCAATACGGCATGTCATGTACAAAACCGAGCTTTGATCAACAAGCATCATCGTAAGACGCCCTACGAGCTACTGAAAGGCAGGAAACCAACCATGTCCTACTTGAGGATTTTTGGTTGCAGATGCTATGTACTGAATAATGGGAAGTACCCGCGTACTAAATTCGGTGAAAAATGCTTCGAAGGCATATTCATGGGCTATAGTTCCCATAGTCGGGCATATATGGTCTTCAATAAGAAAACCCTAGTGGTAGAAGAATCAATAAATGTTGTATTTGATGAAGGAAGTTTGCTTAACAGCAATTCTTCCAGTAGTATTCTTGAAGATGCAGGTGCTAGACTTGACCAGCTGAATCTGGATGAGACCCCTAAAGATGACGCACCCAAGTACGTCAAAGTTTCCACCTCCACGTCATCTGAAAATGTTGAAGATCAAGATGGAACAAATCTGTTAGAAGAAAGAGAAGCACAAGAAGTAGCTGAAGCCCCAGACGCCAGACTTCTAGAGCTCCGTCACGTGAGGGATCATCCTAGAGAACAGATCATCGGAGATCCTCGTGTAGGCGTCAGAACTCGAAGAGGTACAACTAACGAAGTATTGCATCTCAGCTTCCTGTCACAGGTAGAGCCAAAGAAGTTCGACGAGGCGAACAAGGATGCGGCATGGATTCTGGCCATGCAAGAGGAACTACATCAATTCGAACGGTGCAAAGTTTGGACGCTGGTTCCCAGACCATACAAGCAGAATGTGATCGGCACAAAGTGGATCTTCAGAAACAAGTTGGATGAACATGGTGTCATCGTAAAGAACAAAGCCAGGCTGGTGGCTCAAGGTTACCGACAGGAGGAAGGGATTGATTTCGACCAGACCTTTGCACCAGTAGCAAGGCTCGAGGCAATCCGGTTGTTCCTGGCGTATGCTTCACACAAAGGATTCACAGTCTACCAAATGGATGTGAAATCGGCATTCCTGAACGGAGACCTGAAAGAGGAAGTATACGTCGCTCAACCCCCAGGTTTTGTCGATCCTACTTATCCCAATCACGTTTATTTTCTCAATAAGGCCTTATATGGGTTGAAACAAGCTCCACGAGCTTGGTATGAGACTTTATCTAGTTTTCTTCTTGAGAACAAGTTCTCCAGAGGTAAAATAGATAAAACATTGTTTCTCAGGGAAGTCAAAGGCAAGATTTTGCTGGTGCAAATCTATGTCGATGACATAATATTCGGCTCAACGGACAACAATCTGTGCAAAAAGTTTTCTAAACTTATGCAAGGAAAGTTTGAAATGAGCAGTATGGGAGAGCTCAAGTATTTCTTAGGCCTTCAAGTGAAACAGTCTGAGGATGGAATCTTCATCTCTCAGACGAAGTTCACAAATGAACTCCTTAAGAAATTCGGTATGGAGAGTGCAACCTCTATGAGGACTCCAATGGGATCCACCATGTCTCTGGATAAGGATGAGAAAGGTAAACCTTTCGATGAAACCAAATACAGAAGCATCATTGGATCCCTGCTCTACCTTACTGCCAGTAGACCGGATATTATGTTCTCCACATGTGTATGTGCCCGATATCAGGTGAACACTAAGGAATCTCACTATGTCGCTGCAAAGCGAATTCTAAGATACCTTAAAGGTACTCCTAATCTTGGCTTGTGGTACCCGAGGAACAATGATGTCGAGCTAATAGGCTTTTCAGATGCTGATTTTGCAGGGAGCAGGGATGACAGGAAAAGCACCTCCGGGACGTGTCAATTCCTCGGCAGGAGGCTTATCTCATGGAACAGCAAGAAACAGAATTGTGTTGCAACCTCCACAGCAGAGTCAGAGTATATCTCGACAGGAAGCTGTTGCGCACAACTCCTTTGGATCAGAAATCAGTTGGCCGACTACAACCTTCAGTTCAAGGAAGTTCCAATGTACTGCGACTCCTCCAGTGCAATTGCCATTGCCAACAATCCGGTGTCGCAAAGCAGAACGAAGCATATTGAAGTACGCTACCACTTCATCCGGGAGCACGTGGAGAATAAGGATATCTCTCTTTGTTATGTCCCCACGGACAAGCAGATTGCTGATATATTCACAAAGCCCCTAGACGAGGCCAAGTTCAATCTTTTCAAGACTGAATTGGGAATGCTCAACTATGAGGAGTGAAGACTGCAGAAGCTCCAGGCTCGTGCAAGAACCGAGGGGGAGCAAAGAGTCAATCGCTACAGACCCCGATTTGTAGAAGCCGAAAAGGGGGAGATTACCCTCTCGGGGTCAAGGCTAAGGTGTGGCTCCATCTTGCTCCCAAGCAATCGGTATTGGTAAGGGATGACTCCACCCAATGTTAAGTTTATGAATTTCATTTGCTTTCATTTTCATTCGCTCCATTCACCTTAGCTTGTAGGGTTTAGGCTTCTTCAAATAGGGGGAGATTGTTGGGTATTGTATCCACAATGTACCTGATTTGAAGAAGCCCCTGGACAAGCTAAGGTGAATAGACTATGTATTTGATAAACTTTTTCAAGTTGTACTTGCAGTTTCTCCACGCTAAGTGCACACCAATGTCAGGGTGCAGTAGGTCAATATACACGGGTCTGCACGATGTAATCCCTCGTTGAGCAGATCAGTGTGTTGGCCTATGTGTACTCTCTCTATTGGAGTGCACTTACTTTCAAGTACAGGGCCGCTCATATGCAAGAGAAGACAAGGAGCATGGAGGATCAAGGAGCAGCTCCTAGGTGGAAGACGAAAAATCGTCCAAGGCAAATTCGACGAGAATCACCAAGTGATTCTCGCTGAATCGGCGAGAATCACTTGGTGATTCTCGCCGAATCGACGAGAATCATCAGTGATTCTCGCCGACTCCTTTTGGCCATCTCAAAATGGTGCCAAGTAAGATTCGGCGAGAATCACTTGTGATTCCCGCCGAACCAGTGGTCAAGCAGCCCATGTATAAAGTAAAATTCGTTGAGAATCGACAAGTGATTCGACGAGAATCACAAACGATTCTCGACGAATCGTCGAGAATCACTTGGTGATTCTCGCCGATTCGTCGAGAATCGTCTGCGATTCTCGCCGATTTTGACTTGGCGTTTTCTCAGATCGCTGCTGAACCGGATTCTGCTTCTGGATCAGCTTGAACCGGATTTTGGGGATTTCATTTGTGGGTCCCACAACGGTCAAATTTGCTGTAGCTACAGTATTTATACTCGGGTATTTTGAACGGAATAGACACTGAGAAAGAAGCCGAGCACGAAACCCTAATATCGCGATTTCTCTTCTCCGCCGCCGTCGCGCTCGGGCTAGTACGTCGCCGCCGCTGATCATTCTTCTTCCCGATCTCCGGCGATAGTAGCTTAGCAAAGCTTGCGTCTCACGCGTCTATCCAGAGATCTCTTGTCCCTCGATTTGTTGACCGGGTAACACTCCCCCGTCCGAATCGATCGAGACGACCGATCCTAGAGTGACCGTTGGTAGACCTAGTTTGCTTCGCAAGGAAGTTTGGATCTCAAAGCACTGCAGCAGCGCACCTTCGTCGCCGCCAACTCCGAACCAAGCCGCCGCTCGGATTGCCGCCACCGGTTTCGGGAGATCCTCTCCAAGAGAGACCAAGGTCGTAGTCTCTTCATCGACTTCAAGAACACGTCGTCGAACAAAGAGGAACACCGTAGTCTCCAAGAGAAGTTTGTATCACGTGTACATTCTACATTTATTTTATTGTATAGGAACCTTTGTTCCGTGTTGTAAGGGTTGGGTGCAACCCGTTTTGTGGGAGTGTTGACTCTCACGTGTGGAAGGGCTCCTTCCGTTAGTGCAGGGATTGGATTTCAATCCCGTTGGAGAAGTGACCGAGTCGTCCCTTGTTGGGGAGATAGGTCGTAGGGGGAAAGTGGATGTACCCAAGTCGGGGAACCACTATAAATTTGCTGTGTATTCTGTGTGCTGTGGTTTTTGTTTTTATTGTGCAGGTGCATCCGTAAATTCCGCAAAAGAATCACACGTCACCTATTCCCCCCCCCCATAGGTGCACATAGCCGACACTAGGTGGACTTTCAGGCTAGTATCACCAAGAGCCACAAGAAGACCCCCTATGAGATTGTGAAGGGCAGAAAACCAAATCTATCCTATTTCAGGATCTTTGGTTGCAAGTGTTATATCCTTAACAATGGTAAGTCTTATCTAACCAAGTTTGCTGCCAAATCCCAAGAGGGAATCTTTATTGGGTACAGCAACAACAGTAAGGCTTATAGGGTCTACAACTTGATTACTCAAGTTGTAGAAGAGTCAGTACATGTAGTTTTTGATGAAGCAAGGCTCATTAACAATGATTTGCCAAGTTATGTTTGCAGCTCCACAGGTGTAACTGAAAGAATGGACAAGCTTACATTAATAGAAGGTTCTACTGCAAGTCAGCAAGTGGAAGATTATGGCTGCTGTCCAGAGGGAGTACAAGATACTCCTGATGCTGAAGAAGACCAAGAGGTGCAGTTGAATGAAGAAGCTGAAGGTGTACAACCAGAAGACAGGCTGCCTCCAGCAAATAGGCACTTAAGGGATCATCCCGCCAATTAAATAATTGGAGATCCCAGACAAGGAGTGCAAATAAGGAACAGAAATGTAAGTACAGTTCTGTACTCAAGTTTCCTATCCCAAGTTGAGCCAAATAAGTTTGAAGAAGCAATCCCAGACCCTCATTGGATTGAGGCCATACAAGAGGAGCCGAATCAATTCAAAAGATGCAAGGTCTGGGAGCTAGTTCCTAAACCCAAGGACCACAACATTATTGGAACTAAGTGGATCTTTAGGAACAAGTTGGATGAGCATGAAATCATCATAAAGAATAAAGCTAGACTTGTTACAAAGGGATATAGGCAGGAAGAAGGTATTGATTTTGATCAAATCTTTACTCCAGTAGCAAGACTGGAAGCAATAAGGATGTTCCTTGCCTATACAACATTTCAAGGATTTAAGGTATATCAAATGGATGTTAAGTCAGCTTTTCTGAATGGAAATCTGAAGGAAGAAGTCTATGTAGAGCAGCCATCAGGTTTTGTAGATTCTCTTAAACCTGACTATGTATATAGACTTAAAAAGGCTTTGTATGAGTTAAAACAAGCCCCTAGGGCTTGGTATGAAACCCTATCTAGTTTCCTCATTGAGAACAAATTCTCAAGGGGGAAAATAGACAAGACTCTATTCCTTAGGGAATACAGAGGCAAGATTATCTTAGTCCAAATATATGTAGATGACATCATATTTGGGTCTACAGAAAGTAGTCTTTGCAGGAAGTTTGCAAAACTCATGCAAGGACAATTTGAAATGAGCAGTATGGGGAAACTTAAGTTCTTCTTGGGTCTCCAAGTTAGACAGACTGAAGATGGATTATCCATATGCCAGTCTAAGTTCACCCTAGAATTGATAAGGAAGTATGGTATGGAATCATCCACTACCATGAAAACTCCTATGGAGTGCAAAGATGATGCAGGGAAACCTGTAGATGAAACTTTGTATAGAGGGATAGTTGGCGCACTACTGTATTTGACTGCTAGTAGACCAGATATCATGTATGCTACATGTGTCTGTGCTAGGTACCAAGCTTGCCCTAAAGAATCTCATTTGACAGCAGTAAAAAGAATTTTGAGATATCTTAAGGGCACTCCTTATCTAGGCCTTTGGTACCCTAGGAATGGAGATTTTGAACTGACAGGTTATTCAGATGCAGACTTTGCAGGCTGCAAGGAAGATAGGAAAAGTACCACAGGAACCTGTCAATTTCTAGGTGGAAGGCTGGTGTCATGGAGTAGCAAGAAGCAAACAAGTGTGGCTATCTCCACAGCAGAATCAGAGTATGTGGCTGCAGGAAGTTGCTGTGCTCAACTTCTATGGATTCAACATCAGCTAGAAGATTATGGTATTCAAGTAAGTAGGACACCTTTATTTTGTGATTCTACTAGTGCCATTTCTATTGCAAATAATCCTGTCTCCCATAGTAGGACTAAGCACATAGAAATTAAATATCATTTTCTAAGAGAACATGTTGAAAAAGAAGACATTTCCCTAGAGTATGTTAAGACAGATAATCAGTTAGCTGATATGTTTACTAAGCACTTAGATGAAACCAAATTCAATAAGTTTAAAATTGAATTAGGTATGATAAACTTAGAATAGTTTACAAAAAATTGGCTAAGTAAAATAGTGTCGACACACAGAGTTGTCTGTGTCGATACATAGAAGTGGTGTCGACATTTCAGAGAAATGGTGTCGACACATCTAGGAAGTCTGTGTCAACACTTCAGAGAATTAGTGTCGACACATGCAGTGTAGGTGTCGACACATCCAGGGTGGTGTCGACACTTAGGATTTACACAGAATTAGTCTAGTAGAGTCTCGACTAAGTGTCGAGCTGAGATGTATAAATGTCGACACATATATTCTGTCAACTATATTTGTGTCGACACATAGTTGTCGAGACATTAGCAGTAAGTGTCGACACTTTTCAACAGTGTCGACACAATTCAAGTATGTTAACACGCCTTTTCACCTTCAATTCTAGAAAGGTTAAATAGGTTTTCCCCATTATTTGTCGACACGCTCACCTTAGTTTCGAGACCAAACTTGTGTGTCGACATCTCTCTTCCCTAAATGCAAAATTTCTTAAAACCCTAATGGCGCCCAAGCTAGAAGAGAACATTAATGAAGGATATGAGCTCGTGCGACACGCCTGTGATGACGCGGAACCCGAAATCCAAGGTGTGGTAACCCTAATTCCATAGATAGGCCTAGAGTATCTTGTTTCAAAACCTATCAAGATCTGGAAGAAGTAAGTCCTCGAATTCTTGAGTGCAACAACTCTTGATGAATCTGGACTCAAGATTAAGTCTAAAGTTCATGGGGCAAAGGTGAAGGTCACTCATAAGAGTCTCAGGAAGATTCTACATCTCCCAAGAACTACAGAAGAGGAAGATGTTTCTGCCTCAAAAACAAGGGAGGCACTGACATGGTGTGGACTGGATTCAAGCTTGAAGATTGGTTCAGTCTTTAATAGGAAAGGAATGAATATACAAGGAAAGTTCTTATTTAAGATAGTTGGGAAGGTGATACTGAGCAAGCCTGGTGGGCATGATAGAATATCTGCTCACATGTTCAGTTTGATGACAAGGATAATATTCAAACTTGAAACTGATTGGTCAGCAGTGATGTTTGACAAGATAAAATAAAGTCTGAAGAAGCCCAGTCTGGGTAGAATTATGAGCTTATACTTAGCTGGAAGTATACTTGAAGTGATGAACCAAGCTGCTGGTTCTAAGATAAACCACATGAGGAGAATGGATGTCAGAATTTTCTCAAGGTGGGATAGAGTATTAACAAAGGAACTACCAACTCCAGAAAAGGAAACACCTCAGAAGAAGAAGAAGAAGAAGACAGCCATTGCAGCACAAGAATCCTCAAGTAGCTCAGAGGAGCAAGTGGTGTTTAGTTTAGATGATGGAGAGGATAGCAATGCTGGACAGTCACCAGCAAGATAAGAAGATGCTCAGAGGCAGGGGGAGCTACCATCAGCTAGCCCTATTCACCTGGATCCACTACAGGGGGAGCCTCTACTTGTGGATGAGCCAACTCCATTAGAGAGTGAAAGGGCTACCCAAACCATTCTAGAGGTAATTACTGAAGTTAATCAATTAAATTTCCCTATTGAGGATGAAGTTTTGACTGAATCATTACTTGATATTGATCAGCAATCACAGTTACATAGTGAACCACAAGATGTTGTCATGGAGGACACATCAGTTACTGATAGAGTAGACTCAGTTGCTCCAGAAATAAGAGATTCTCCTGTACAACCTCAGCATGAGTTTACATTAGAAGAGCTGTTCCCTGATCTTGTACAGACAGACCTTGAGAGAGAGATAGCAGCTGTTGAGGGGGAGAAGGTTAATATTGAGGGGGAGCATGTAGAGGAGACTGCTAAACAAGAGACTAAGGAGCAAAGAATTGCTGAAGGGCTACCAAGGACTGAGAAGGATTTACATCCTAGTGCTAAGGATAAAGCAGATATTGCTAGTACTTCTGTTTCAGAGGATAAAGAGGCTGCTAGAGCCAAGAAGAGGAAGTTTCAGGTCTTCAAGAGAAGAGGCCAGACCTACAAGAAAGCACTACAGACAATTGCTCCACAGCCTGCCCCAACTACTGATTATAGTTCTCTGATGGTGGCATTGCAAATCAAGATGGATGAGCAAAGAAAAGCTTTAGAAAAGTATATGGATGAAGGGCATCAATCCCTGCAATTTGATCTGGCACAAGACATCAAATCCATAAGATTTGAAGTGAATCAACATAAAAAGGAAATGACTGACTGCTTCCATAAAGGAGGAAATGCAGTGGTCTATCTGGCTACTCATCAAGAGAACATTAAGAAACAGGTTGATGACATGACAGTCAAATAAGGATATGTCCTGGAAAATCAGCTAAGAATGAATGATAATCTGACTGCTTCTCATAATGCCATTGTCACTGAAATGAAGAATCTAGCTACTGCCCAGACTGCACAAAGTGCTACTGCCAAAGCTGAGTTTGATAAGCACCTCCAAGAAAGCCTACTTGTCGTTCACACTGCTATTGCAGATTCTCAAAAGATTATTACTGACAAGCTCCAAAGGTTCAAACCTTTTTTATAAAGATGGAGTTAACTATTTGAATGCTCAAATCAGATTCCAGAAAGATGATCTTAGGGATCACATAGAGAGAGAAGTCATAAAGGGGGAGAGGGTACTAGTCAAAGACGGCTCTGATCATGCAAAATGGATTTCAAATTCCATCAGAGCCACCCTTGGATATCCACCTTTATGTGATAATGATAATGTTGCAGAGTCTGGCATCAATCCTGCATACTTTGGAGGAGAGCAAGCTGAAGTGGCTCAAGTGATATACCCTCCTGCAGATTTTGACATGATACATCAGGAGGTACAGTCTATGTATAGTCCTCCTGAGGGTAATCAGAATATTATTCTTGAAAAAGTTGTACAGCTTGTGCCAGAGGCAGTTCTAAAAGAACAAAAGGCCAAATTATCTAAAAAAAGGTTCAGAGAGCAAGCTGAATTAAGGCCAGATTTTGAGCAATGGAGCCCAACTTCTAGAAATATTATTCTGACTACTTGGAAGACTGCTAAGGATAATTTCATAGAGAGGGGCAAATGGTATTCTGACCAAGAGTGGAAGAAACATGAGGCTAGGAAAGAGGCCATAGTACAATACAGAAGGAAGGCCAAATTAGGGAAGCTACCTCCTAATACACAGGAGCCTAGCAAGTATTTTCCTAAGCCTTATCACTATTTTGAAAGACAGAAGATAAGGGCTGAAGAACAGAAAAAGAAAGATCTTAAAGGGAAGAAGCCTGCTGATGACAATGAAGCTCTTGTTCAAGCAAAGATTCAATCTGGAAAGGGCATTGTTATCAAGGAACCAGAGCAGCCATAGGATAGAAATTTTCTTAAGTTTACAATTTGTAATCATTTGAATTTAACTCTATGTAAACTTTTGATTAATGAAAATGTTTGAAGTTGTAAGAACAATGTTATATGTTCTATCTATTACATTATTGTTCTGAGATAATTGTTTATACATGTTCTGTTTATACATGTTTAGTTCTTACCCTGTCATTTAATATTGTTATACATCATATTGAGTATTTGTTATGAATGGTGTACATCATTGACTAAGGGTTATGACTTCTCCAAATAGGGGGAGATTGTTGGGTACATTGGAATATATGTACCAGATTTGAAGAAGCCTCACCCTACTCAATGATACACATCAAGGTGTATTTGATGTGCTTTGAGTTTATTTGTGCAGGTTAAGTAACTGCAGGATTGCAGGAAAAGTTTCTAAGTTCATGTGTCGACACCTAGAAGAAAAGTGTCGACACTTAAGAAGGCTTGTGTCGACACCCAGAGAAGCTGTGTCGACACTTGGAGTAATTGTGTCGACACCAGGAAGACAGAGTCGACACCAGAAGAAATGTGTCGACAGATACAGGCAGTGTCGACACACAGTGAAGAATTGTCTACATAATCAGTGTCGACACTTAAAAGCAGTGTCGACACCCATGGAAACTTTGTAGACATCAAAAGTGTCGACACCATGAGGCTATGTCGACACTCGGTGAACTTCAACAAATTTTAAGTACAAGTGTCGACACAAAGGAGATGTGTCGACACTCAGCAAAGTTTCAACACATGAAGAATGTGTCGATACAAGGAGATGTGTCGACACTCAGCAAAGTTTCAACATATGAAGAATGTGTCGACACAAAGGAGATGTGTCGACACTCAGCAAAGTTTCAACACATGAAGGCAAGTGTCGACACAAAGGAGTTGTGTCAACACACAGTAGAAATCAACTAAGTATTGAAGAAGAAGTACTTGTGTCGACACACTCAATCAGTGTCGACACATTCAACAGAAGGCTTGTGTCGACACACAGGATCAGTGTCGACACGTTCTGAAGAAGCAGTGTCGAGAAGCTGTTACAACAACACGAGTTGTGTCGACACCATCAAGGCTAGTGTCGACTCTTAGTCTACTTGTGTCGAAACTTAGTCTATTTGTGTCGACACATAAAGACTATCTGTCTCGACACTTTCAGACAGTGACAGAGATTTCAAGAAGTGACTGGATGACTAGACAGCTGTCATTTCAACCGATCAACTGCAACTGTTAGAGCTGTCAGAAAGTTGTTAGAAACCGGATCAGCCGGTTACCTTGGAGGAAGACTATTTAAAGACCTTTCTCCTTCAACAGAAGGTGTGATTACAGATTGATAACAATCAATCAAGAGATCTAACAACATAAAGAAGACCTTCAAGAGAAGATCTACGAAGTTGGAGAGAGAGAGCTCCTTCTAAGAAGAACAGCTGTTGAACCAGGCTGAAAAGCAAGTTTCAGATTGAGATCTGATTCTCAAGACAGAAGTTGATTGAAGATCATCTTGAGAGGAGACTCAACCCTACTGTGTTCTAATTTAAGATGCTTTGAAGAAAGCCAAGGGAGGTTGATCTCTGCAAAGTTCTTTCAAGAACTCATCAAGAAGCTAGTTAACTCATCTCTCTCTTTCAGAGTTGTGGTTATATACTTTGTAAACATTATTTGATGTAGGATCCTAAGGGATCTGAGCTGTAAGCCTATTTTATAAAGGCTGAGGTAGGGCTATTGTGCCTGAGTGTAGGAGATTTTATTCTCTGAGTGTAGGCCTTGATTGTAGGCTGAGGTAGGGCTGATTAGCCTGAGTGTAGGTCTTGGTGAAGACTGAGTGGTAAGGCTTTGTGCCTGAGTTGTAGGAGTGGGGACACTCTGAGCTGTAGGAACCTGTTTGAGGTTCTGAGTTGTAAGATCTGAGGATCTGAGAAGAAGTGGAGAAGTTAGGCCGAATCTAGTACACTACTAGATAGACGAAGGGGGAAAGTGGATGTACCCAGACCTTGGGGAACCACTATAAAAATCTATGTGTACTCTGTGTGTGATTGATTCTGTGATTGCTGTATTATTTGTGCTGAATTGCTGTAGAGAATTGCAAATACAGGTCTTATTATTCAGTGTTTCTGCCTGTAATTTTAAAAAGATTAAGTTCACCTATTCACCCCCCTCTAGGTGATTAGGTACTATTTCTTTCAGAGATTTATAGGGTTGGCTGGCTATTATAGAAGGTTTGTGGAGGGTTTCTCTACGTTATCTGCGCCTTTGACCAAACTGACGCAAAAGAACGTAACTTTCATTTGGAGCGATGAGTGCGAGGAAGCCTTTCTAGAATTGAAGAAGAGATTGTGCACTGCTCCAGTTTTGTCTCTGCCTACTGAAGGGTTAGAATATGCGGTGTATGTAGATGCATCGCATGTTGGTCTGGGTTGTGTGTTGATGCAAGAAGGCAAGGTAATTACGTATGGGTCGAGACAGCTAAAGGTACATGAAAAGAACTACCCTATGCATGATCTAGAGTTCGCAGTAGTGATTTATGCCCTAAAGTTGTAGAGACTCTTGCTATATGATGAAATATACAAGATTTTTACTGATCATAAAAGTTTAAAGTGCGTTTTCACTCAAAGGGAGTTGAATCTGCGCCAGCGAAGATGATCAGAGTATGTTGCTGATTATGATGTTGAGATCCAGTACCATCAGGGCAAAGCTAATGTGCTAGCTGACGCTCTTAGTAGAAAGACGGGAAAAGTTTTAAATATTTCTGTGGATTCACTGGTAGAAGAATTTCTCTTGATGGGTATTTCTGTTGGGAGTTGTAACTCATCAAGAAGTTTGGAGGTAGCTGAGCCTTCATGGATTGTGATGAGTCCGATATTTATAGGGTTTTTCGGACTCATCTGGGCTTATTATCTTGCATGTGCACTACTTTTTCAATTGGAAAAGTTATATTTTTGTTTAGATATTCACTTGACCATTTTGTGCACTGTTTTGGCCCAAGGGTGTGTATTTGCGCATTCTGTTGTTGGGGGTAAGCACATGGTGCTCCCCACAGCTCTTTCTTACTGTTATCTTTGTTGTATTTATGTTGCTGGGAGCTTGTGCTCCATTTTTGGTTTTGTTGTGCAGGTGGTGCGTTTTTCCAAAGGCAGGAATTCTGTTTTGAGGAAAACGCACGGTCTTGCATTTTATTCGCGCATGGTTTGAGCCCGATCGTGCATTGTGTTAAGCTGGAAGAACGTCGTGTTGAGCTCAATGAATCTCGTCGAGCTGAGTTCGACGATCCTCTCGCACGGTTGATGCACGGTTTCATCATAACCGTGCGCGAAGGAAACGCACGGTTTTCCTGTAGCTTTCTAGTTTGTTCAATTCTGTGGTTAATCGTGCGATTTGTTCACGCATGGGCGGAAGCGCTCGTGCGCGAGTAAAACACACGGTTCTCCTGTTTGTCCCTGCATTCCAGCTTTCCGTCGCTACCCGTGCGATTTCCTTCACGCACGGGGGGAATTGTCCGTGCGCGAGTAAAAAGCACAGGTCAACGCCTCTCCTTCTACATGCTTGCTGCGGAAGTTAATATCGCACGGATTGCACACAGTCGTGCGCCAAACCGTGCATGCCTATTTTTCTGACCTGCTTCTATTTAAAGCGCAAATTTATTCTTCTTCGGGGGAGTTCCGATCCATTCTGACCCAGCCACCATTTTCTGCTCTTTTGAGCGGGGAAACTTTCCCCTAGCCATTATTTTCTCTCTCCTCCTTGGAGAGTTGATCCGCCCACCATTTCTACTCCAAGAGCTAACAACTTCTTCATCTCCGGCCACCACTGTCATCTCCAAGATCCAAGCTCCATGTCAAGCTCAAAGGTTGCTGCATCCATGAAGTTCTCCGGATAGAACCAGCCAACGATTATTCACGAAGAAGACGGGATATTTGAACGAAGTGATAGCCCTTTTTGGTTCTCGGACGTCAACCGTAGACCGAGTTCAGACAAGGCCCAACAACTCTTGAATCCGGCAGTGAATCTCGGAGAGACTTCGTGCGTTTGGTTGTTTCTCTTCCCCAATACTTGTAGTATTTCTTTTTCTGCATATTTTGGTGTTGGATTGATGTGTAAGAACATTGATAGCTTGAATATTTCAGCATGTCTAAGTGTTGATATATTTTAGTTCTGGATATTATTGTTGCACTTCAGATTTTCTCTTTTTCAAGTTGTGATTGTGCCGTTCTAGCGATTGTAGAAGTGTGCGTTGTGAAGAGGTGATCGTGACCCTCATTAGCCCATCCATCTTCTCTATTACTCTCTTGAGTAATCCACCAAAGAGACGCAGTGATGGCGACCCACAATAGTTTTCTTATTGTTGTTAACTTAGGAGTCCAAATCAAAAACCCCCTTTGGTTACTTTCCCGCTTGCAGTTCCTCTTCCATATAACGAAATCACACTCCCTACTTGCACTCCTCGAGAGATCGATATCCGGGGATTCAACTCCTCATATTATTACTTGACTACGATCGATACACTTGCCGTCGCACCAAGTTTTTGGCGCCGTTGCCGGGGAGTGCAACCGTTGTGTGTATTTTACTGTTGAAAATGTTTGCAAGTGTTGTTGGTATTTTTGAAAGAATTGTTTTTGTGTTGTATGACAGATCCCAACTCCGATAAAAGGGTTGAAGATCTTGTGGTTGAGCTAGAAACTACACGTGCGAGGTGAGCTTTCCTGCGTGATGCTGCTGCTGAAGAAGGAATGGAGAATAATGACTTAGGAGGAAATGGCCAAGGAGAACGGGTTGTTGCTGACCAAGAGGTGGTCCAGCCACGCGTTAGGACAATGCGTGATTTCACAGCCTCGACTGTAGGAAGTGTTTACCCTGGCTTCGGGCCGGCCATCGTAAACAACCACTTTGAGATAAAACCCGCCATCCTGAATATGATCAGGAATAATACGCAGTTGTCGGGATTGCCGAGTGAGGACCCGCAGCTCCATCTGGCGGAGTTTTCGGAGATTTGTGGCACTTTCCGGTATGCTAGAATTTCCGACGATGTTGTGAAGTTGAGGTTGTTCCCGTTCTCGCTGTGGGACAAGGCAAAGACCTAGTTGCATACCATTGTTCTAGGGACCGCTACTGCTTGGGAGGCATTGTCCTCTATGTTCTTGACAAAGTTCCACCTGGTGGATAAGATAGTGAATGCTCAGAGGGATATTGCAACCTTTTGGCAACTAGACCACGAGATGCTATCCGAGGCGTGGGAGAGATTCTCGGAATTACAGCGTCGATGCCCAGAGCACGGTTGTGAGCTGTAGAATCTAATTGAAATATTTTATTTTGGTATTGAGCCTAATTTCAGGGCAATGATCGACGCAACTGTTGGTGGCACGATAATGAACTTATCTCCAGAAGTGGCATTGAGGTTACTTCGAGACACCGCCTCCCATAACACTTTAGATGGAAGAAATATGTTGACCAGATCGGCCCCTCCTCCAGCTCGGTATATGGACATATCTTTTCAGGGTTGTGGTAATCCTGGCTATCATGCCTATGAGTGCACCACTGGAGAAAGCATTGCTGAGCCATCAGGTATAATGTCTGATGAAAATGTGAATTTTATAAATAGTCAAATCGCAATGTTCCTTTTAATAATGTTTATAACCACAATGTGAGAAATCATCCCAATTTCTCATGGAATCAGAATGCTCTCGGTCAAAGATGGCGGGGAGGCCAGCATAAATTTGACGCTCGTGCGTCTAGTAGCTAGCCGCGGCAGTCACATACGGGTTATAATCCGAACGTGCAAGGTACGCGCAAAAGTGCACTGGAAGAAATGATGGAGAAGTTTGTTGAGATGGCCCAGTAAAATATGGCCACTCAAACTGCATCTATGAGGAACTTGGAGACACAGCTGGGGCAATTGGCCCAAGTGTTCTCCGAGCGTACTCGCGGCACCCTCCCAAGTGATATGGAGAAAAATCCTCGTGAGCAAGGGAAGAGTGCTGGGGATGCGGAGGAGTGCAATAATAATGAATTGGCCATCAAATGTGAGATCAATGCGGTAGAGACAATAACTCTATGCGATTCTGGATCATCCTACAACATTCTTGCTTTGCAAGATGTGGAAAAATTAAATTTAAGTATCGAATCTGATGTCCATAAATCTCTAGTGCTAGCGGATGGATTGGTAGTTAAGATCGATGGTGAGATCAAAGATGTTGAAGTAATAATGAATGGGGCTGCTGTGATCACTGACTTTCAAGTTTTAGGACCCATGGGTAATACGTCAAAACCCATCTTAGGAATCATATTCCTAAAAGCTAGTGAAGCTACCTTACAATTCAATATGAGTGGTGTCACTTTGGCTCCTAAGGTCAATCTGACTCTACCATCTTCACCTCCCCATATTAGTTCAAATGAACATGGAGAATTTTTGTAATTAAATGATTTGTTATCCAACGATGTGTCTAGTGCTGCTAAGACAAGTTTTCCACTGAAGGAACGGGAGCGGCTTAAGAAAGTGATCGAACTGCTGACGGTTGCAGAAGGAGAGATAGAGACAGAGTCATTTGATGTGAAACAAGATTCTATTGAGAAGAAACATGAGCTGAGCACGCCTATTGATAGCGTTCAAAAAACTGAATTGAAATCTTCTATTTTTCTAACAAAGTTTGTAAAACTATTAAACAGGTAACTTGGGCTGATCTTTCACCCGCTGCGGGTGAGGAAAGGATGCTCCCAGATGCGAAAGATAAACTTGCTGCTGAATTGGTGGGTGTGATCATACCACCCTGGCGATCCCCTTCTGTGGATCTGAAACGAAAGGAGCTGCTCCTGCACAAGGCGCAGAATTTTGCTCGCCGGCGTGATAAGGACATGGTTAGAGGCAGGGGAGGCTTGTCTTCCCTGGGCCCTAAAGCCTTCGCCTCGCCCTCATCTCACGTGACTGGGGGGATCTATCATAAGTCAGCGTTCAGCTGAGGAGTGAAGGATCTCCGGGGTTTTTCTTTGCTGCTTTTTCTAGTTTCATTTATTGCTTACTGCTGTGTGTATTTGTAGACCTTTATCATTATGTTTTGAACTTATTCCCTGAACGATATTTATATAACTGCTAATACAGGTATTTGGTCCACCTTAAGGACGGTAAAGAAAAGGGCTTCTGGGAGACAATCCAATTTTGCCGCATTTGGTTTATTCAAATATGCTACTGTGATTATATGTTTTGAGTATGCGTGGTTGGAGATATTCTCTTATGCAGATGGAGTTAGTTTGAGCCGTGGACTATCTGCTTAAATTAACGCTGATCTTCTGGTATGCTCATTTGCTGGGCATGGGTTAACCTCTTCCCTCAACTTTTATTTTTCTGTTATTATTGCAAATCATGGTTAAATTGTTTAGTATAAGTCTGGTGGGGGAAAATTTCGCGAGTTACCTTTGCACATGCACTTGCATAGCATAAGAGTATTTTCATTTTCAGTTTTTATTTTATCATTACAGCATTGTGCACCTACACCGGATGAGCGCGCACTTAAGCACGCGCTCGGCCCAAGTTTAATTTATTTATTTTGTGTTAACTTTAAGATAGTGGAGCTGGCTTTGGATTTTAGGATAGAGTAGTGTGAAACTCGTGCAGTGCTCCTAATAGAGTACTCATGGTGTGTAGAAATAGTATAGAATTAATTTTTCTTTATGCTCATAGATTTAGGCTTTTCTGCATTTGTAAATAATGTTTGTACTACTCAAAACTGTGTAATCTGGAGCAATCAAACGGTAGTGTTGGAATGTGTATAGCCGCCACTAGCCTCGTTTTACTCGAGTCGGGAGGAAGGGTTGTATTTCTCGGTGGCTAAGAACTTGCCCCAAGCTACTCTTGAAGCATTGGTGCACGATTAGTCTTGCGTGAGCGTGATGTAGGCCATCTTTTTAGCCCGGTTGAGCCTTGTATCTATCCTAATGATAATCCTTGCTAGCTCATTTTATGCCTACCCAACCTATTGATTTAGCCCCACTACGCGATCACCATGGCCTTAAAGCTTTACCCAGTTGCACACCCCTATTTCGCTGTAGTAGTATGATACTTCTTCCATTGGTGATGTGGCTGTGATGCTTCTATGTGGTTGTGCGGTGAAGTTATTTTGAAAATTTGGGCTGACTGTGCATTGTAAAAATAAAAAATTCTAATATATATATATGTGCTGATGATATAAAAGAAGAAAGTGAAAATGCATAGTTTGTTTATAGTATTGTTGTGGTGGTAGGCGGTGCACACACCTGTGTTGTCAAGTTCAAGTCTGGTGGTGTGGTGCACCGACATGTTTTGTAGGCAAGAGGATTGCATTTGTTTGAGCTCATTTGGGATGTGCATAGCCATCGTTCTAACTCCTTTTACGTCCTTACCTACATATATACCCAAGCCCCTCTTCTACCCTAAAGTCATACGGATTCGCGCGTGAGTCAAACTAGTGTCGTGGAGAGTGTGTGAATGGTAGAGCATATGGTTACCGACATTGGTGGATTCCTTTGGAGATTTTCCTGAGCCCCGGTCTTTGGCAATGCTCAACTTAGCGGCCTGCCTAATTTCTTCCTACGCATGACTGAACGATTCTCTAAAATTCTATTTTTGAGTAGTTACAATACTTATTTACACTTTTCGAAATTCATAAAATTCGTAGCATAATTAAAAATTATATCTATTATATTTTTATACCCATGCTGTTTTCGATTTCTCGCATTACTGTATTTCGAAATTACTAAGTCAGCTAGCTGTTTTCTAGTTCACGGAGAGATGATTTGCTCGGGACGAGCAAATGTTTAAGTCTAGTGGTGTGATGAGTCTGATATTTATAGGGTTTTTCGGACTCATCTGGGCTTATTATCTTGCATGTGCACTACTTTTTCAATTGGAAAAGTTATATTTTTGTTTAGATATTCACTTGACCATTTTGTGCACTGTTTTGGCTCCATGGTGTGCATTTGCGTATTCTGTTGTTGGGGGTAAGCACATGGTGCTCCCCACGGCTCTTTCCTGCTGTTATCTTTGCTGTATTTTTGTTGCTGGGAGATTGTGCTCCAGTTTTGGTTTTGTTGTGCAGGTGGTGCGTTTTCCCAAAGGCAGGAATTCTGATTTGAGGAAAATGCACGGTCGTGCATTTTATTCACGCGCCAAACTGTGCATGCCTATTTTTCTGACCTGCTTCTATTTAAAGCGAAGATTTCTTCTTCTTCGGGGGAGTTCCGATCCATTCCGACCCAACCACCATTTTCTGCTCTTTTGAGTGGGGAAACTTTCCCCTAGCCGTTATTTTCTCTCTCCTCCTTGGAGAGTTGATCCGACCACCATTTCTACTCCAAGGGCTAGCAATTTCTTCATCTCCGGCCACCACTGTCATCTCCAAGCTCCAAGCTCCATATCAAGCTCAAAGGTTACTGCATCTATGAAGTTCTCCGGATAGAACCAACCATTGATTATTCACGAAGAAGACGAGATATTTGAAGTACGTGACAACCCTTTTTGGTTCCCGGACCTCAACCGTAGACCGAGTTCGGACAAGGCCCGACAACCCTTGAATCCGGCCGTGAATCTCGGAGAGACTTCGTGCGTTTGGTTGTTTCTCTTCCCCATTACTTGTAGTATTTATTTTTTTGCATATTTGGGTGTTGGATTGATGTGTAAGAATATTGATAGCTTGAATATTTCAGTATGTTTAAGTGTTGATATATTTTAGTTCTGGATATTGTTGTTGCACTTCAGATTTTCTCTTGTTCAAGTTGTGATTGTGTCGTTCTAGCGATTGCTAGAAGTGTGAGTTGCGAAGAGGTGATCGCGACCCTCATTAGCCCATCCATCTTCCTTATTACTCTCTTGAGTAATCCACCAAAGAGATGCGGTGACGGCGACCCGCAATAGTTTTTTTATTATTGTTAACTTAGGAGTCCAAATCAAAAACCCCCCTTTGGTTACTTTCCCGCTTGCAATTCCTCTTCCATATAGCGAAATCACACTCCCTACTTACACTCCTCGAGAGATCAATATCCGGGGATTTAACTCCTCACATTATTACTTGACTAAGATCGGTACACTTGCCGTCGCATCAGATTGCACTCACAAGATTGCATCAGATGGAAGACCCTGAGTCGTTGAACCTTTACAAGAGGACTGAGAAAAGAGAGTTTCCAGATTTTTCGATCGATGATGTGGGTACCTTGAAGTACCGCAGTAGATTTTGCATCCCTAATGTTTACGATATTCGAGTTAAGTTGTGTAGTGAGGCTCATGGTTCTAATGTCGCCTACCACCCAGGTTCAACTAAGATGTACCAAGATTTGAAGCAGATCGCCTGATGGTCTAGAATGAAAGATGATATAGTAAAGTTCATTTCAGAATATTTTACGTGCAAGCGAGTAAAGGCTGGTCATGGCAGACTTGGTGGCAAGATAAAACCCTTGGAAATTCCGAGTTGGAAGTGAGAGAGTATCTCAATGGATTTCATTACTGGATTACCAAGATGGCCCCGAGAACATGATTCAGTCTGGGTTATTGTTGATAAACTAACAAAGTGTGCTCACTTCGTGCCTTTTAAGATTGATTACCCCATGAAGAAGATAGTTGAGCTATATTTAAATGAAGTCATTAGATTACATGAAGTGCCACTTAGTATTATATCAGATCGAGACTCCAGATTTACGTCTCACTTTTGGAAGAGTTTACATGAGGGTTTGGGTACCGATCTGAGGTATTCCACAACCTATCATCCACAGACAAACAGTCAAATGAAAAGAGTGAACCAGATCGTGGAGGATATGATCAGATGTTACATTTTGGACCATGGAGGAGGGTGGGATGAGCGACTCAGATTGATGGAGTTTACATACAATAATAGCTATCAAGAAAGTTTGCAGATGGCCCCGTTTGAGGCCTTGTATGGGAGGCGATGCAGAACTCCTTTGTTTTGGGCTGAGGTCGGTGAGAGACCATTGCTGGGACCTGAAGCGTTAGAAGAAATGGATGTTTCTGTGAAGATCATTCGGGAAAAGCTTCAGATAGCGCAGGAACAATATAAGAAGAACGCCAATCGGTGTAGGTTTGATTTGGAGTTTGCTGCAGGGGACTTGGTGTTTCTCAAAGTTTCCCCGATGTCCGGAGTTAAAAGGTTTGGTAAGAATCATAAGTTAGACCCGATGTATGTGGGACCTTTTAAGGTTGTTGAGCATATTTGTTGGGTCTATTGATCCCAATATCCCAGATTTATAAGAAGTCAAACGGGTCAATGACATACACACATAATGTATTTGATGTTTGCCTTAGTTCATGTAACGTCCCGAATCGCTCTAGGCCCCTAGTGTGTGTGTTTTGAGTCAGGAGGGTTGACTCGAGTCCTGAGAAGTGCCGGGAATTGGACTGCACTTGTGGTGACATGGAGAAATCAGTGTAAAAAGACATGGGTAGCGACACGGGTAGCGACACGGGCGTGTCCCTACCCGTGTGCGTCGAGTTGAGCTCGACGAGCCGTGTCGAGATCGTCGAACTGTGTCGACACCAGGTGACACGGGTAGTGACACGGCCGTGTCCCTACCCGTGTGCGTCGAGATGGTCTCGACGAAGCGTATCGAGATCGTCGAGATAGTCGAGCGGGGGACACGGGTAGTGACACGGGCGTGTCCCTACCCGTGTGCGTCGAGTTGAGCTCGACGAGATGTGTCAAGATGCAACCCGAGAAGTACACGGCCAATGACACGGCCAGGCACATGGCCGTGTCATGTGAACACGGGTCGGGACACGGGCGTGTCCCTACCCGTGTCAAACATTGAACCGACATGGAAACCGCCACGGCCGTTTCGCGGAAGCGGGACACGGGTACGGACACGGCCGTGTCCCTACCCGTGTCATATTTTGTTTATAAGGGGCAGAGGAAACCCTAGCCGTTTTCACTCTCATTTCACCCCTATCTCCTGTGAGAACTCCTGGTGAGAGGAAAACCGCTGGAGCAAGTTCTACCGGAGGAGATTCGCCATCGCCGTGAAAGAGAAGATGCCGCCGAGGAGAACTACGCGATCCATGGCAAGAAATGGTGGTACCGCTGGAGCCAATGTGAGTTTCCTACCCTCTCCCTTGGTGCTAGATCTTAGATATTTAGGAGTGACATCGGCTCAAGAGAGCTTGATGGAGAGGAGAAGATTTCTAGGTTTGGCCATGCTAGGATTTGAATCCTAGATTTTAGATCTCTTCAACCCTTCCCCTTTTCTTCAATACGACGATGGATGAATGGTTTCGTGAGGAGTTTTGGCCCTTGAGGTTGAATAAGGGAGGAGGACATTTCTGGAAATTTTAGGAAGGATCGCTTGAGGAGGAAGACGGACCGATGCCGTTCATTTTCTTTAAGATGCGCGCAGAATCTGTATTCTGCGCGCAGTGATTTTCTAGGCCATTTTCTTGTAGGATATGTGCAGATCTGGGCTTTTGGCTAAACACGAAAGTTGTAGCCCTCGGAAATACCTTTCCAACGAGTGGTTGCATGACTTCAGGTGATGTCTGTGGCCCCGGGAAAACCTAATCGAGTTTGCTTTCCGGCAATTCCTGTACACAGAAATTGTGTTTTGTGCGCAGTGAACTTTGAAGCCGATTTCGAGTAAGTTATTGTCAGATCTGGGTTGTGACCTGAATATGAAAGTTGTAGATCATGGAAATACCGTTCCAACGAGGGGTTACACGCCTCCACCGGATTCCTGTAACTTCAGGAAACTCCGGTCGAAGTTGCTGTCCAGTGCTAATCCTGCGCTGAAATTCTGGGTCTCTACATACATTGTGGATTTGAAATTGGTGGATCCAATGTCGCAATTAATTCGTGGTTTTGGTGAAATAATTTTATGTTAACCACCAAAGTGTTATGGATGATAATATTTACTGTTTTAGAAATCAATTTATTATCGCAAGATAGCTTGAGGCCTGTTGATTTCCTTATGTTTAATTGGATTGATTTGATAATACTTCGGTAGGTTGCCGTAAGAGCAAATCTTGTTTATATCATGTTGAAATCACTTGGGATGATATATAGATGGGTAACCCATGGCCATGCATATGTTATATATCGGATTGAATTTAGGAGTCCAACAACAGTGGGCCGTCTCCTATTGGCATCTTATAGTAAATGTGCAAGTGCGGTGTTGACCGCCACCTGTTCTGGTCGTGTTGAGGTAAGGTGTGGATGGATGGTTGGGTTGTGCCCTCGTGCCCACTCCGAGGCCCCTTCCATGGTATGATGAGGTTGTGAATTGCATGTGGTGTGAGTCGACACGCGGTGTCGTAATCCTGGGTTAAGGATAGTGTGGCAGGTCTACGGGCTCGCCAGTCGTCACACCGACGGGAGTTGGCAGTTAGACTTGGTCGGTTTGGGCTGTGTCCTCGGTGTTCACGTCCCGAGGCCCCTCCGACCATGTGAACGGTTGGGCTGTGTCCTCGTGCTTTCTTCCGAGGCCCCTTCTGGGTCACGCAAGGCCAGTTCGGGCTGTGTTCTTGGTGCACATCTACCCAAGACCCCGCTGGGCCATAGTACGCATGGGCTCCGCTGTTGTGTTCTTAGCGTTGAGGCGTACGGAGGCCTAGGTGAAGTAGTGTGATACCCGCCTAGTAGTAGAAGTGCCCGTTCTACTGTCACCGCCTGGCCACGGCGGCTGATGCCTGAGAGGTTAGCTACCTGCTCGAAAAGTGGGAACTATAGTCTGTGTCGACATAGCAATTGCATGGGTGTGCATGGGTGAGTCATTGCATAACATTCATAGCATTTCATATCATTGCACCACAAGATCCTCATCGTATAAGTTTGTATGGGCACTCTTATACGATGAGTTACTTTTATGTAACCCGATCCTTAACTTATAAGTTTGTATGAGCATTATTATAAGTTAAGTTACTTTCCTGCTGTTACTTATACTTGCTAGTTTAGTGTAGCTTTTACATAAATGCTGATTATGATGCTGTTACTCTTACACTACTGCCACCTGCTTGTACTTCCTTTACTTGCATACTTGTTATATACTATACTCTTGTTCCTTTTCTCCGCCCGGTGCCGAGGAGTCGCCGGGGGAGCGGATGTGAAACCACTTAGTCGTTTCGACTAACGGTTGCTACGTCTTACTTTTTAGGAGGTCACGCCGCAGGTAGAGCAGCCGCAGACTACGCCGCAGGACAGTCAGGCCAGGACGACAGGGCCTGAAGGGACGGTGCCATCGATACCGTTGGTTACCGATGTTAGTTCTGTTACTTTGTTGTAGCCCGTTTGGGCAATGTTTAGCTGTACTCTGATATATTGTAGAAGCATGTTTTAGCTTCTCCTTATTGGTGTATTTGGACATTATAACTTAGTGTGGATTTGACTTCTGGTAGTTTATTTATTTGGTTGGGTTGGCATATTATTGATATTGTTGTAGCCGGCGGAATAGGCGTCTTGTGGTACAGGTTAGCCCGTGTGCTAATGCTACCGCAAGGCGGCTGTTCTGGGCATAGGACTCCCCCTTCGTGCCGTGTTTTGGGATCCGGGTAGGGGGAGTCTTACAGTTCATGCATGCGCGTGGTCCATGATTGGATAGGTGAAGAAAAATGAGTTTGGTGGTAAACTCAAAATTTGTCGAGCTCAGCTTGAAGTTCGTTGAGCTCAGTTTGTAATTCGTCGAGCTCAGCTTAAAGATCATCGACCTCAGCTCAACACTTGTCAAGCTAAATCCAGAAAAATAAACTAGGGCAAAAAACGCTGAGACCACTGAGAAGATCAGAGTTCGTCGAGCTCAGCCCATAAATTATTGAACGCAGCTAAAGCCAGAAAAACTGACTAAGGCAAAAAGCGCTGAGATAGCTGAGATAGCTGAGAAGAAGGTGTTGAGACCGCTGAGACAGCTGAGACAACTGAGAAGAATGTGTCAGCTTAACCACTGAGATAAAACTAGCTGGATTTCTCTAAGTCCAGAAGCGTTGAGTGAAGCAAGTTCAGAGGAAGCACTGAGACAGTTAAGAGGAAAACCGCTGAGATAGAAGATCGTCTCAACTGTGATGCAAAAACCGCTGAGACCGCTGTGAAGATACCGCTGAGATAAAAACTTGTCTCAGCTAATAAGAAGAAAGCGTTGAGATAAAGGCCTGTCATAGTTGTTAAGAAGAAACCGCTGAGACCGCTGAGACAAATCCAAAGAAAATTCATAAGTCTAGAAGCACTGAGAGTCAAGACAGATGGAGTTGAGTGACTTAACATCACTCAACGCTTCATGGATTTCTAGAATATTTTCTAAGTCCAGATGGTGATGACCATTACTGACATCATCAAATTCAACTTACATATATCCGTTGAGGGAAAGCTGCAGTGGCGCCGAAAGCTACTTTGTCCTTTTCTAAAGAAGGTGGGGCTCACCAATCCTTGGTTGGGCCCACATACATTTGTGCCGTTGATTCAAATCAACGCATATAAAAAGGAAAAAGAAAAGGGATTAGGGCAACGAAAAAAAGAACAAACAGACGGAGAAAAAACGAAGAAAATATAGAAAGAAAATTAGAGGCGGCTGAACATCTTCTTCTCTATCAAGCCTGAAAGCTCAAGTCCAGCAGAGATAGCCTGAATGACAAAGGAAGTTAGCTGAAGCTCTTCAAGCTCAACAAGATAGTTCTTTCCAGAAAAATAAACCAATTCGCATATAAATTAACTCGAAACTAGATTTTTGGAAAGCAAAAAGGGTTAAGAAAATGAAATATTCGATTTATTCTGTTACATAATCTAACAAAACATATTTATTTGGAATTTTTAGAGTTTTTATCATTTTTTGTGTTTTAATTATTATCTTTTTAATATTTTTAGAGTTATTTTCTTTTTTAGGATTTTTGGTTTTTCTAATTTTTTTGATTTTTAGTGTATTTTGATAAATTATTTACAAGAAAGAGGAGAGAAAGAAGTGTTATTTACAAAGAAGATAGGGGGAAGAGAGAATTTTTTTTTGTTTTTAAATATTATATAAAGTAAAAACTCGAGGGTGACCCGCGAACAGACTCTTATTTGAATGGTTGGTTCGATGAGTCGAACGCCACGGGCAGGCAAAATGCGAGTTTTTATAAAAAAAGAAAAGAAGAGGGGGGGGGGGGAAGAGAGATTTATTTTTAAAACATATTTTAAAGTAAATTTTTTTTTTAACTTTTTGTTTTATAATTTTTTTGAATTTTGTGGTTTTATGAATTTTTTTGAAGTTTTTGATTATTATAAAAAACAAAAATATTATTTATTAAATTTTTTTTTGTTTGAGATTTGAATTTTTTGTTTTTTTTGTATTTTTTGTTAAGTACAGAATATAAAAAGTGCAGAATAGGAAAACACACTCATACTTAAACCCATCATTGTCCCCAATGTTGCAATCTAAGTATGCGGAATAGATAATATATAAATTAAAAGATGTACAAAAACAAAAAAATAAAAAGAGAGGGTAGAAGATTCCCTTAGACGAGTGCGGGAGGCCTTAGCGACCACTGCGTGATAAAAATGTGATCCCCTAGCGAGCATAATAATGGAAGCGTGCCGAAGCAAAATGAAACGAAATAAAACAAATTAAAATAAAAGAAGTTAAATAAAACATATATACATTTGTTAATATATAATTATTATATTTTTTGGTGTTTTAAGTAGATTTTTAGTTTTTAGTTTGTTTTTTTTCATAATGAAAATATATATTTTTTTTGTTATGTTTTTTCATTTTTTAGATTTTTTTAGTTTTATATAGTTTTTTTTTGTTTCAAATTTTTAGTTTTATAGGTTTTTCAAATTTTTTAGTTTTATAAGGTTTTCAATTTTTTTAGTTTTATAGGGTTTTCAAATTTTTAGTTTTATAAGTTTTGTGAGTTTTTTTAGTTATTATTATTGTTATTATTATTATTATTAGTAAATTTTTTTTTATTTTTTTGTTGGCTAACCATATATTTTTATAAATATAGATATAGGTAAAATTAATAGAACTCCAGGGTTCAAAATAATGACTCGAAAAATCCCCGGCAACGGCGCCAAAAACTTGATGGGTGTTAAAACTCCAAAAATTATTATGAAGCGCGGCGCCCCGGGCGGTTTATTTAAGTGGAAAAGCGGATTTGGTTTTTATTTAGAAAACGGGGCGCGCGTATTTATTTATTTGGATATAAAACGGATGTGATCGAGTTTTAACGAAAGGAGGAAAGTGCACCTATCGTGAGTAGTACAGGATATTCCGGGTGGAATATCGAGGTCGTATTGTTCTCGGGATCGGTTCGATTATTTCTACTCTTCTCTGGAGGGGACTATTATGTTACCGATATTTAACTTGTCGGGTTATATTTTTATATATAATAAAAATGACATAAAAACAGAAAAAGAAAGCATAAAAATGAAAGCTTGAAGGTGGAGCCGATGAAGAGCTTAGCTCGATGGCACCGAAAAAACAATTGAACCAAAATATACATTTAATAGAAAGAGCTCCTAAATTTCTAATTAACTAAGGCGGAGACTTGGTCGTGGAGGTTCCACTAAAATGAGCTCACCTATCTCTACGACTATCGCTCACCTGAACGCTAAGACTATTCGACCGAACGTTAGTCCGATGAAGGATTCCTCTTAATGCCGCAATTACGCTAAGAACCCCGCTATTTGGTGGGGAACCCAATCCGGTAGAGTTGGCGCGCCTCCTCTCTCGAGGGTTAGTGCAGAACTCTCTTTGCCAAGGGGTGATCTGTCCATACGCACGGCCTCTCGGCTAGCATATGGAAAACAGAAATAGGGCCCACACATCGATATGTGGTCCTACGCGTCGTTTACCCCGGGCAAACCTTAAGTACTTTTAATTAATTAGAAAAATACGACCTTTAATTATTTTAAGCTATTTTATCTGTCCCAATGCTCTTCGATACCGAGGGCTAAGAACGGTTAGCCACTAATCGGAATGGGGACGACTTGCGAGGAAAGCAATAAATAAAACAGAAAAGGAAAGCAGAAAAGAAAGCAGAAAAGGAAAGCAGTAAATAATGCTGTAAAATGAAAGCAGTAAAGGAAAGCAGAAAATTGCAAGTCCTACCCAAACGAGTAGGACTGAAGAAAGCTGTAAATTGCGAGTCCCGACGCAAATGCGTGGGCGGGAGAAAGAAAGCGAGTCCTACTCAAATGAGTAGAAGTAAATAAATGCAACACACGCACACACTCGACAGAAAGTAAAACTCACGCACACACTCTCTCGATATAAAGTAAAACACACACACACACTTGACATATATGAAAACACACGCACATGACAGAATGTAAAAACTCACACACTCTACTGAATGGAATAAAGCAAAGTGCCATTTAACTCTTAACGAGTAGGCGGAAATAAATGCGCGCACACACATGAGCCAAAAAATTAAGAAAAACTAAGTTGACGAACAATTAAAACGACCGCATTTCTACTGCTAGAATGCAGTAGAAATGCATAAAAAGTGAAAATAAAAATAAACAGAGCAAAAGTTTTTGCAAATAAACGCAAAATGAAAATGCTCTAAAAATTAAAACGAATACACTTCTATCGCTAGAATGCGGTAGAAATGCACAAAAAGAGAGCGAAAAAATTAAAAGAGCAAAAGTTTAAAATGAAAAACTAAGTGCATGAAAAATTAAAATAACTATATGATCATTCCTATAACTCCGTAAAACTGATTAAAAACTGAAAATAAAACGAAAAGAACGAAAAATTTTTACATCCTAAAAAGAAAAATCTAAGTTAAAAGAAATGAAAATCACCTTGAAATCATTTTTACGGGTTTATAACAATGAAATTGAAAGCTATAAAAACCTAAGTTAACAAAACTAACTAAGAAAATTAACTAAAACATAAAACTAAAAAGCTAAACTCATACACACACACACACACGTATTAAAAAGACAAGAAAATAAAGCTAAGACAAGGAAAGAAATAAGATTGCATAAGAGTAGCCACATAGTTGAAGTCCAAATCCATAAAAAGAGAGAAAATCTACAATTTTATTAAGCTAAAAACGAAGATTACAATGCTAAGAAAATAAAGGAGAGGGGGATAAATTTCCCTTACATAGCATTTGGACTAATCCGAGCAGCATAACTCCTATACAAAATGGTTCAAAAGGGGAACAAGAACTCAAGCAGAACACAGCTATTTATAGGCAGAAAATTTACAAGTACACGCCCTCTTACACGGGCGTGTCCGGGGGCGTGTCGATACTATTCATGATGGAGGCCGTCGATTTGACATCAAAGTGGACTTCGGGCTGGACACGCGTCAGTCTCGCATTGGTCACGCCCTAGGTCACGGGCGTGACGCTGGGCGTGTCAAGGAGGTGGATCTGGGCGCGGGTCGCTCCGAAAGTCGTCGCGCAGGTCTTGTCGGCCAGGTGGAGATGTCACGCCCCAGATCACGGGCGTGACGCTGGGCATGTCGGTTGGTGTTGACACTCGACAAATGTCGAGTGGAAAATGTCGAGTTGAAAATCGTCGAGCGGGAAGAGGAGTCACGCCCTAGGTCACGGGCGTGACTCTGGGCGTGTCGAGGAGGTCGACGATCGTCGAGCTGAAAACGTCGAACGGGGTGACACGGGCTTGGGTCACGCCCCGTGTCGGGTGACACGGGCGTGTCTCCGGCGTGTCAAGCTTTTCTCTTCAAAATGTGTCGTTTGACGGGATTTTGACGTGTCACGCCCCGGTCACGGGCGTGACCAGTAAGTCACGGGCGTGACTTGACTTTTTTGGGGCAGATTTTTGATATTTTCTGAAACATAAAAATAAACCAAGTCAGCAAATTATTTACAAAAAAGAGCAATTTATTAAGCAAAAACATGTAAAAATGACGAAAAGAAATAAAAACGACTTAATTAATGTACACAAAAATACGTATATTTACAATTCATCAATCATCGAGCTCAGCTCAACACTTGTCAAGCTAAAGCCATAAAAATAAACTAAGGCAAAAAGCGCTGAGACCGCTAAGAAGATCAGAGTTCGTCGAGCTCAGCCCACAGATCGTCGAACACAGCTAAAGCCAGAAAAACTGACTAAGGCAAAAAGCGCTGAGACAGCTGAGATAGCTGAGAAGAAGGCGTTGAGACCGCCGAGACAACTGAGACAACTGAGAAGAATGTGTCAGCTTAACCGCTGAGACAAAACTAGCTGGATTTCTCTAAGTCCAGAAGCGTTGAGTGAAGCAGGTACACTCAATGCTTCTAATGAAGAAGGAAGCACTGAGACAGTTAAGAGGCAAACGGCTGTGAAGCAAAATCCGCTGATACCGCTGTGAAGATACTGCTGAGACAGAAACTTATCTCAGCTGATAAGAAGAAAGCTTTGAGACAAAGGCCTTTCACAGCTGTTAAGAAGAAACCGATGAGACCGCTGAGACAGAACCGCTGAGACAAATCCAGAGAAAATTCACAAGTCCAGAAGCCCTGAGTGCCAAGACAAATGACGTTGAGTGACCTAACATCTCTCAACGCTTCATGGATTTATGGAATATTTTCTAAGTCTACATGGTGATGACCATTGCTGACGTCATCAAAGTCAACTTACATGTAGCCGTTGAGGGAAAGCTGCAATGGCACCAAAAGTTGCTTCGCCCTTTTCTGAAGAAGGTGGGGGTCACCAATCCTTGGCTGGGCCCATATATATTTGTGCTGTTAATTCAAATCAACGCATATAAAAAGGAAAAATAAAATGGATTAGGGCAAAGAAAAAAAGAACAAACAGATGAAGAAAAAATGAAGAAAATATAGAAAGAAAATTAGAGGCGACTGGACATCTTCTTCTCTATCAAGCTTGAAAGCTCAAGTCCAATAGAGATAGCCTGAATGGCAAAGGAAGTTAGCTGAAGCTCTTCAAACTCATCAAGATAGTTCTTTCCAGAACAGAGAAGTTGATTCATCCTTTCAGCAAGCTGATAGCTATTCTTCTGTGCAGCGGGAAATGGTTAGCTGTAGAAGAGGACTAATTCCTTCTACAACAAGTGTGCTGGACTGATATCTGCTCAGTCCAGCAAGGTAGACTCAGAGATTTATCTCTGAGTTAGTTGCTTTATTTTTCTTAAACATTCTAATTTACTTTATGTAGGATTCAGTTTATCTAAATCTGAGTGCAGGACACTTTGTGCCTGAGGTAGGTGACTAATTAGTCACTGAGGTAGGTGCCCCACTGGGGTACTGAGGTAGGATCCAAGTGTGGATCTGAGCTGTAGGTCTTAATTATCTGAGGTAGGAGAGTGTTTCTCTCTGAGGTAGGATCAAATTGTGGATCTGAGGTAGGGCTGTCCTCCTAGCCTGAGTGTAGGGCCTTGTGCCTGAGGTAAGTGACTGGAGAGTCACTGAGTTGTAGGTGACAAGTGTCTCACTGAGTTGTAGGCCTTGGAGGAGGCTGAGCTATATGTTCTTGGAAGGGTGCTAAGTTGTAGGAGTGCTGCAACTCTCTGAGAGTAAGGCTGTGTGCCAGAAGCTATAGGGCTGAATAACCTGAGTTGTAGGCCTTAGAAATAAGGCTGAGGTAGGTGATCAGTGAATCACTGAGGTGTATGAGCCCTGCGGGGCTCTGAGGTAGGAACCTTTGTGGTTCTGAATTTGGATTTTGTGAAGAATCTGTGTAATAGGTTGAGGGCCTGAGGTGTAAGATCTAAGGAGCATATTGGTGGAGTTTGTGCCTAGTCCAAAAAATTTGTTAGATAGGTGGGAGGGAAAGTGGATGTACCCAATTGGAGAACCACTATAAATCTTTGTGTTTGCTGTGTTGCTTGTTTTCTTTCTTATTGCGGGATCTAAGGACAAGCTTTAGATAGTTTAAGTTGAAATCAGCAAAGAACCAATAAAATTTTCAAAGACCTATTCACCCCCTCTAGGTGATTAACTAACCTTCAGTTAAACAACTTTCAGTATTGGTGTATCGGCTTATAGGCTGGATTTGCACGCAAATTTTCCCGGTGTGCATGACGTGTTTCACGTGAGCCAGTTGCGGAAATGTGTGCTCAGCGACCGACAGATTCTTGATGCTGTACCCCAGTTGGAGCCCAATCTTTCCTATGTTGAGTTGCCTGTCCGCATTCTGGATACTCAAGATCGAGTGTTGCGGAGGAAAACCATAACAATGGTTAAAGTTTTGTGGCGAAACCAAGACGTGGAAAGCGCCACTTGGGAGTTGGAGTCAGCGATGAGGGAGGCTCACCCTCATCCGTTCTCCTAGTTTCTTATAGTATGTTTTCCCCTTCTATAATCTTTTATTTTATTCCCCTTGTGGAATCTTTTGGTGCGGAAAGTTTCAGGACGAAATTTCTTTTTAGGGGGAGTGACTGTAACACCCCAATTTTTCGATATTTGGTTTAATTCATTATCTGGCGTGTTTATGACGTCAGAGCGTTACGTTGACGCATTTTCGGAATTTGTCGTTGTTAGAGCGTGGTTTTAGCTCTTAGGTTTTTTGTGTGTGTGGCTGGGTTTAGCCTGTTTGCAAGATTTCCTAGCGAGCCGGGCCTGTTTTGGTCACTCGGTGGAGCGTCTTTGGGAATGCTTGTGTTTTGGCTTCGGGAGGTGTTTACCCAAGTTTGGTTCATCGAATATTAAATTCAACTGCGTTGTTGGGTTCATAGAATCAGTATTTAGCTACGTTGCGATTTTCGTTAAATTTCGGGTACGTTTGGCTTTCGGGTCGTTTTGACATTTTATTTAATTAATTAAGATATTCTATTATAATAATCGGATAAAGAAGTATAAATAGAAACCCATCGCATTAAAACCCTATTCATTGTCTCCCTCCTGGAACCGTCGTCCTGTTGCAAAAGAACGAGAGCGACGGGCATTCCTAAGCCTTCGACCACTGATTTCTGGAGCTTTGGTGCTCGATTTCGTCTTTTGAGAGTGGATCCGGGTAGATCTCGCCTAAATCTACGTTTCTACGGTAAGCTTTTCCAGTTTGTTGGATTTTTAGAGGTCTAGGTATGCGATTTTTACCCTATTTTCCTCTCAAAAGTTTCAGGTTTTGGTGCTTAAGTGTTCTTGCGGCCAGATCTGTGAGGTGGGGCGTTGCTTGGCCGGATTTCGGGTGATTTGAGGCAAGTGGTGATTTTTCCCCATGCATGTTCTTCTTTTCTCTTTCATTTTTCCTGATTTCCTCCCGGTATAGAATGTTTGGACTAGAGTAAGATTTTCCTCCATGTCAAAATGATTTCCTATAGATCTTGGTGCAAGTGATGTTTTTTCTCATTCTTGCCAAGTTTGCCTCTTTGAGTTTCTTTCAGTTTTACTGCCTTTTCTTCTTAGATCTTAGGAGTGCTGTGGGTTTTGGCCAAGGACGGTTTGCTGCTTGTGTAGAAATTCCTGTTAGGTCAAGTACGCTTTGTCTAATTGGGCAGTTAGCCGTAGTAAATTTGTCTCTTATGACCGCTAGCCTAGATAAACATGTTGGGAATAAGTCTATGGGTCTGTCTGAATTCATCTTTAGGGACCTCAGTCTAATTAGTCCAGGTAAACAAGGAAATGTTTTTGATTTTGGCCGATTAGATTTAGTCAGTAATAGTTAGTATAGGACTGTTGGGGATGATAACCCTCAGGCAGGTATCTGCCTAGAAGCTTTAAGTGGAGCTGAGTGTATATAGACTTAAGCATTGAGTGAAATCTTAGGGTAGGAGTTCAGTTTTTAACCTAAGTATAAAAACTTTGAGTGTGTTGAATGCACTCAATGCCTTGCTGAGTAGTCTGAGAATCTAAGTTAAAAAGCATTGAGTGCATTGAGTGCACTCAACGCGGCATTGAGTGTGCTGTATACACTCAACGCCTTGCTGAGAAGTCTGTGACGCTAAGTGTAAAAGCATTTAGTGCATTGAGTGCACTCAACGCGGCGTTGAGTGTACTGCTTACACTCAACACCATCAGTATTTGATGCTATGTTATAAAGCGTTGAGTGCACTCAACACGGCATTGAGTGTGCTGCTTACACTCAACGCCATCAGTATTTGATGTTAAGTCAGAAGGCGTTGAGCGTGCTGTTTGCACTCGATGTCATCAAGAATTTTGGAGTCCAAGTTTAAAAATGCTGACAGCGTTGAGTGAGCTTACTCAACGCCATCATTTTATTTCGTCAAGTTAAGTAAAAGTGTCGACAACAGCTCACTCAACAACATTGCGCTGTGTTTAAGCGTTGAGTAAGCTGAACTCATTCAATGCCATGCCATGCTGTATTATGGCATCGAGTGCGTCGACTGCACTCGACGCAGCGTCGAGTGTACTCGATGCTTTTTCCTTAGTTTTGTGTCCTTTCACCGATTTGACGTGTATCACTAAGGCTTAGTCTTGCCAAGCTAGACTCGTCAGTTTTCTATTGAATTTGTTGAGTTTGGGTTTATGGGTATTTGGATATATGGGGTTGGTTTGTTTGGCTTAGTTTCGTGAATCATTACACCCGGGCATGTTTGGATCTCGTTTTTGGGCTGTTGGGTTGTGTTGGATCAGATGGCCACCACCACAATCCCGTTTTTGAGATGTTTGGGTCTGTTAGTTCAACTTTGACGAATTTGGTCCCGACTCAGATCCGGTTGCGTTAAGGTGTTAATGATTCACATGTTTATTGGGCCTTTGCCCCATTTTTGTTTTCTAAATCTTATGCTATTTCTGTCTTTCCTCGCAGATTATTTTCGGAGTATAACTCCGTTCGCACTTGGTGCAAATTTCTTTACCTTTTAACTTTATAAGTTAACTTTTCGTTCTAAATCTCTAGTTAGTTTGTCATGTTTTCTTTTGACAACTATTCAGGTTTGGTAATAATAATCTTGCTACTCCTTGTTTACTGACAGTTTTGTTTGCCACTTGTATGTATCTTGCTGAGGTGTTCTTTCTTTGAATGCCTCAGGTTCTGAGCAGTATCTGGTTGAGCGGCTAGGTTTGGAGTTTGCTAGTGGACTGCAGTGTTGCTGGGGTTTCCTCTACCTTGAGAGGTAGTTCTTGGTTGTTCTCTTATTAGTATAGACACTCATACTGACTAGTGGGTTTGTGTCAGTTTGTTGATGCCCACTGGTGGTTTTCTTTAGGATTGCTGAATACTTTGTTAAGCTGCTAGTTTTGCCTTTTGTGGTTGTTTTTTACTTGTTCTTTGGGAATATTTTATGCTAGGTTGCATGTTAGGTATTTTCACTTATAAAATCATTACTACTTGTACTTCATACATCTCATATTTCTAAAATCAAAATATAATCTTCTAGCTAACGTAAATACTATTTTTATACTTATAATAAATCTAGAGTCTTGCATGCCATGAGTTGTCCTTTGGGGATGTTTATACTCATATAGGGTGTCAATCAACACAACTAAAGTATTTTCCGCAGCGTACAACTATACATTTACTCGTGGACTAGTTGATTCACTGTGCCGAGGGATACGACCATCCAATTTAAACTGGATTTTTACTTAATAACTTATGAATTTCACATAAAATGTAGAGTTTGGGGTCTTGCTGAGCGCCTGTAGTTATCCCCAGCACGGCGTGGCATCACGGCACATGTTTTCTCTTCCTCTGATATAACTTTAATGATGAGAAAATTTTAGGTTGTGATAGTACACAATCCCCGCTCTTTGCGAGCTAGCTTTGCACTTGGAAAGACACGTCCAACCCCTAATATTCGGTGGGTGCTTGCTGACCTGGTAGGGAATCTTTCTGCGGACCCCACCTTGGTCCTATTTATACACCGCCGAGTTTGCTTCTCAGGCCATCCCTGTCATCATTTCCCTCTACTTGAGCTTCTGCAGGGCCTTGAAAATGCGTCCCAAGTGTGTCAAAAAACCGCTCTCACAAGAACTTCAGGCTCCCCTTGCCACGACCCAGGCGCGGGCTCGCGCCAACTGTGCCAATGTTGCTCCTTGGCTGATGGGCAAGAGGCCAGCTGGCGAGAACTCCCGCCCAAAGAAAAAGAAGAAGGCCAAGTTTGTCAGGCGAGACTGCTCAAAAGAGAACCAAGCCTCACCTACCCTGACTCCTAATCGCAATGAGAACCCTTCTTCCCTGCCAGAGGTACTTTTCTCGCCTCACCCATTGGCGCAAACTGTTAAAGAATGGTGTTGCATACTGATGTATTGCTCTTCTCACAGGGGACTGTGCTGAAGGACATCATCGACTTTCTACTGGCAGATATCGAGGCGACCCTCCTTCTTAATGAGGATCCGCCATTATTCTCGGGGTCTGCACCGCCAGTCTCGGGGGCTGCCCCTCCGACTACCCCGACCGATCCCCCAAGCTCACCTGGTATTTATCCCTTTTTTTGGCTTGGTTTCTGCTTTAGATGATCTGTTTCTCCTTTTCGCTGAACTGACCTCTCGCAACACCTATTATTGTGAGCCTGAACCTCGTTGGTCAGGGGCCCAGGATTTATCCTCCCAAAAATCCTACCAATCTTGTGCCCGATCTCGCCCTCCTCGCCGGAGGGGTTGTCACCGAGTCATCAGCACCTGCACTAGGACCCCAGCCCCCGGTGGGAGAGGGTGTCTTTGTTCCCCACTGGCCGAGACCGAGACAATGGAGCGCAGGACGTTCCGCCCAGGCCGGGGCAAGCCGCTCCACCTGCTCTTCGGAAAAGGATTTGAGACCCAGCCCGACCCTTCTCGCCAGCAATCGGAGGAGGGTCCCCATCATTCTTTAGGTATGTGAGAACCTTCTAGCTTTCCTTTTGTTTCCCTCCCAATCTGACTAAAATCCGTCATCCAGATCCAAAGGTGGAAGGGGCAGAAGCTGAAGAAGATGAAGATGAAGAAGAAGAAAATGGGGAAGACTCGCCCCTCCCCTCCTCTGGCGAGATGGAGGACTTTCTCGAGGCCTCCTGGAGTGGTAAGACGTGGAGGCAGAGGATTGCGTCTATCCTATCAAAGATCACACAGCGATAGCGAGCCAACTCTGTGGCGGTGAGGAGAATCCACGGGATGATGATGCAGAGGCTGGCGATTGTCGAGGGGGACTGCGCCTACCTCATTAGCAAGACGGAGCCCAAGGACATGTTTTTTGCCCAGACCTCCACAGGAAGATACATTGCGCTGGTTCGAGATCAGCTCCACCTGGTCAACTAGGGGTTGACAGCCCTGACGGCCTTCTTCGATCGGCGAGTGCCTCCGAGGTCTGGTAGGCGCGATATAGGTCACTAGCGGTGGGTGTCGCACTGAGCCCTGTGGGGCTAGCTTCTTCTTTACCCAACCTCCCAGCCTACCCTTCTCGCTTTGTACCCCTCGCGCCTCATGACGATGAACAATTATTTATATTTATTATCATTTTTATTTCGCGACTCTCGCCCAGCAAGAGCCCGTTATGTTTATGCTTCACCTTCTGTCTATTTCATGATTTCATATCTAATGCTCTGCGAACGCTTGACTCTTACGCCCTACTCATCACTTCTCGCCCGCTGCTAATGTTTGCTTTTACCTTAGGCTCTTCCCGGAGGTTCTCACTTTCTGCAGGCCCGAGGAGAGCTGGTGAGACAGGATGGAAATCGAGGAGTCAGGACATCGAGACTTGTTGTCTTGTTGACCGTACCCCCGCCACATTTAGGAAAAAACTCATAATTACTGAATTTTCTATAAATAGTTCGATCCACCTAATGTATTTAATTCTCCGCATTCACTTCTCTGATTCCAAGCCTTCATCCTCCTCCCAACTGTTCTCGCTGATCTCTGCAGCGCCAAGGCTCTTGCCTTCATGGTTTTTTTTCTCTCCTCTCGCCTTCTCTTCAAGATGCCTGGCGAGCGCGATGGCCGCTCCAAGTGTGCGCAATCCTTCTTAGAACACAAATTTCCTCCCTGCCGGCTGACTCTGGAGTAGTTCGACACGATAGCTGCCAACTTCATTCCCACCAGGTTCACTGCACGAAACCCCGAGATCGACGATAGGATCAATCTCGCGCCAGCCGGGGAGCTCGCCATCCCATTGGAGAACTTAGACGAGGACTTCAGTCTCCCCCTCTGGACGAAAGTGCGCCAGGCCCTTCGGTATTATGGGGTTGTGCCGACCCAGCTCAACCAAAATTCCGTCACGATCCTGGAGGCATTCATCTGCTACATGTGGGCGGAAAGGATTGAATTAAACCTGCCCATCTTTCAGAAGCTGCTCAACTTCCGTGCAAAAGGTGGGGTGGCCTTCCTCTCGGGGCAGTTGGTGAAGACGAGCGGTCTCGCCAATAAGAACCACCACCAGGGACAGAGATTCATTTTTTTCTCTGGTGACTTTGGAAACATCCCACTTGCGCAAGTTCAATATGAAGATGCGACCAACAAGCCTCCCGCTCTCGGGGGGCGGGGGGGGGGGGGGGGGGGGGGGGGTGGGGGGGGGGAGGGGGTGAGGGTGCCCTCGTCAAATTCTTCGGGACCAAGACTTTCGACGTCCCCTTCCTTCGATGAGACTTGGATTCCATCCTGCAGATTCCTCCCGGCGAAGGTATTATTTCAGTCTATCCTTGCAACCTTTTGTTTTAAGATGCAAGGTTAATTAGCTATGGGCCTCGCAGGTGAACGAGAAATCCCCCTCCACCAACCTTTTGACGAGACCAGGGCGCTCGCCGACCCCTTTGGTTCTCGCCAAGTCTGCCACCGCCGCTTGCCGGAGGAGCTGGGACCCTCTTCCGAACCGAGTGCCCAGAAGCGGAAATATAAATCCCTCCCTACTGCCCCTCTCAAATCAAAACTGTCAGCAATGGACAATGACAAATTAGTTGTACCGGCTTTTGCCGAGACCCCCCGCCGAGTCTCCGTCAATCGCAGGCGAGACGGGTACCGTTGGTCCTGCCGCAGAGATCCCTACCGAGATCCCACCCAAGCTGATGCCGAAAGGGCACCGAAATTTTGGCTTCGACGAGAAGTACCTGGATGCGGAGGGCAAGCCTTTGATCTAGTGGGACCCTACCTCCAACCGCATCACAATCTCCACACTTCTCCCCTCCTGGAGGGAGCGGGACATGATCACTGGTGATGCCTTCGTGGTGGGCTATGAGCTCTACGGTCGGGAGGATGCCGACATGTTCGATCGGATGACTACCCGGGCACTCATCTACGATGCCTCCTAAGCCCAACTTAGTACGGTCCAGCTCTCGCATATGGCTGGGCGTCGTACCCTCACCATCGAGCGCAACCTCGTCAACATGATCAAGGCAAGGGATGCCACTGCAGCTGAAGTGGACACCCTAAAGGCTGACTTGGAGACTACCCAACAACTACTCTCCCTTCACCCGGTCACCGAGGTAAGCGGGAACCTTCAATATCTCTCGCCCTCTTAGTATATATATTTTTTGCTTAATTGGACCGTATTGCAAGACTCCGTGCAAGCCCAGCTGTCTTGCACCAGGTTGGGCGACGTAGAGTGCGAGAACCATCTACTGCAAGCTGAGGTGAAGCACCTAGAGGAGGCCTTGTCCCTGGCCCAGGCCCGGTCATCGCTGGAGGATAGAATCGAGCGCCATCATTACTCAGCATACGAGATCAATGTGATAGTTTTGGAGAACGCGCAAGCCACCGCCAAGATGGTCATCGAGGTTCTTCGAGAATTGGCGCTTTTGAACGAAGGTGGCGAGACTCTCACGGCGCAATGGATCTTTCCCTGGTTGTTCGAGCCCATCCCCAAGCTTGCATAAGGGAGAGACTCTCCGGTGAAAAATGCAGTGGGGCTTGACATGAACGAGGAATCTGGCGGCAGCTCTTCCAGTGAGACCTCCGGCTACACCCCCAGCGGAGCCTCCAACGGGACCTCTGGTGGGACCTCCAGCGGTCTTGCCCGATAGCCTCCACATTTTTTCTTTTTCATTATAATCTTTTCCTTATTTTTGTAAACTTTTTGTAAGGGGCGAGATTCCCCAAACCGATGCTGCAACTTTTATATTGTATTGAAAGATCTGCTTTTTCACTGGAATGTTTATTACCTTTGCACGAACCCTAGGATCTTAGGTGATGACTGCCGCCCGTTTGAAGAGTTGGCTAAGTAAAACCTGCCGGAAGGAACCTGTCGAGAGTCTTGCCAAAAGGGCCATGCCGGGAACCATGCCGAGAGGATCTTGTCGGGAGCCCTGGCGAGAGGGTTATGGAGAGAGCCCTGTTGACAGGGTTATAGTGAGAGCTCTGCCAAGAGGGTTATGGCGAGAGGCCTACCGAGACCCCTGCCAGGAGGGTTATGCAAAGATCCCTGCCGAGAGGGGTCTGGGTTATCCCATCCTTACTTAGGACTGGTGTTAGCTATTTGGAAACTTGTTATCAAGAGCTTCGTAACACCATCGTGATTTCAACAGCCCTGTCTACTTGATGTGAGCCTGGTCATCGGGTCCACCTAGGACCACTTAAATAAAAAAATCCCTTTGACCCTCCCCCCAAGCAAGCCTACGGCCCTGTCAGCTAATAAGAGCCTAAGAGTGGGTCTACTTGAGGTCTTGAAAGATACCACAATCCTTTCTCCCTTTCCCCACAAGCTAGTCTACGGCCCTGCCAGCTAGCGGGAGCCTAGAAGCAGGTCTATTCAAGACCGAGTGCGCCTTCCAATCCTACTAGTTAATGAGAGCCTGAGCAGTGGGATCCTCTCGTGGTATTCCATTACCCCCCAGCTGAGACTATGGACCTGCCAGCTAGTGAGAGCCTGGACAGTGGGTCTACCTAGGTCCGAATGCGCCTTCTAGCCCTTCCAGCTAATGAGAGCCTGAGCAGCGGGATCCTTTCGGGGTCTTACAAATTTCCATCTCCCTTTCCTTTCCTCCCAAGCGAGCCTACGACCCTGCCGTCTAGTGAGAGCCTGACAGCGGGTCTACTCGGGGCTGAGTGTGCCTTCCAACCCTGCCAGCTAATAAGAGCCTGAGTAGCGGGATCCTCTCGAGGTATTACCTTACCTTACAGGCGAGCCTACAGACCTGCTAGCTAGTGAGAGCATGGACAGCGGGTCTTCCCGGGGCCGAGTGCGCCTTCCATCCCTGCCAGCTAATGAGAGCCTGAGCATCGGGATCCTCTCGTGGTCTTGCAAATTTCCATCACCCTTTCCTTTCCCCCCAAGAGAGCCTACGACCCTGCTTGTTAGTGAGAGCCTGACAGCGGGTCTACTCGGGGCCGAGTGTGCCTTCCAGCACTGCCAGCTAATGAGAGCCTGATCAGCTAAATCCTCTCCGGGTATTCCCTTACCTCCTAGGCTATCCTACAGACCTGCCAGCTAGTGAGAGCCTGAACAACAGGTATACCCGAGGCCGAGTGCGCCTTCTAGCCCTGCCAGCTAATGAAAGCCTGAGAAGCGGGAACCTCTCGGGGTCTTGCAAATTTACACAATCTTTTCTTCGCCCACCGAGCGAGCCTACGGAACTGCCAGCTTAATGGGAGCATGGACAACGGGTCTACTCGATGCCTCCCAAAACCACAAACACTTCATAACCTGTGAAGAAATAATCTTTAGGATAACCATCATAGTAAAACATATAATCTTACCCATACTAAGGATAAAAATGCTTCAGATCGTCTCCACTCCATGCCTGACTCATGGATACCCCTTCCACATTCTGGAGGTGGTATCCCCCGACCCCAGGACTTTTTCAACAATACAAGGCCCCTCCCAATTGGGGTTGAGTTTACCAATGGGGGCCGATCTTCCGACAGCGTCCACTTTCTTTAGGACTAGATCTCCTTCGGCGAATTGTTTGATTTGTACGTTCTTATCAAAGTACTTTGCCATCCATTGCTTGACCTCCTCTTGCCCGATGGCGGCCACGTCGCGAAGTTCCTCTACCATATCTAATGAGAGTCATAACTCCTCTTCATTTCCTTCCCTCCATACCTCGCCTCCTTTGCCTGTGGCCGCAACCTGTGGGGATTGAACCTCGAACTCCATGGGTAGGACTGCCTCACATCCATGTGAAAGCTTGAAGTGGGTCTCACCAGTGACCGTGTTTGGGGTCGTCCGCAAGGCCCACAATATTGAGGGGAGTTGCTCCACCCAGCTCCACCTCAAGTTCTCTACCTTCTTTTTGAGAAGGTTCACTATGATTTTGTTTGCCGCCTACACCTGGCCGTTGCTCCTGGGGTGGTGGACGGAGGCAAACCTGAGGTCGATCCCTAGCTGGGTACAGAAGCTGATGAACTCCTCACTTGAGAACTGTGGCCCATTGTCCGTGACAATTGCCTGAGGCAACCCATGCCCATATATGATCTCTCCCCAAACTAAGTTTCTGATGACTTGGGAGGTTACCTTGGCTAACGCCTTGACCTCCAGCCACTTTGAGAAGTTATCAATCATAACCATGAGGAACCTTCTCTGCCCGCACGTCGGGGGAAACGGCCCGTCCAAGTCCATTCCCCAGATGGCGAAAGGCTATGATGCCGTGATGCTTCAGAGACTTTGAGCGGGCAAGAGTTGGAGGGGGTGTATAGTTGACACTTTTGGCACCTCCTCATAAACTCTGTCGCATCATTCCTCAGGGTGGGCCAGAAATATCTGATAAGTAATATTTACGCGTATTTTTACTATAATATTTAGTTTTAATTAATCATATGTTATTTATTCTGGTTAATAAATTATATCTTTTTGATATCTGTTAAATAATTTAAGTCTTATTTATTTTTGTAGGATTTATAACTATTTTTTAGTATTTATTTTAGTTTAATAATTAATATAAAATTAATAATAATTTAGGTATTTTCATTTATAAATCATTTATTTTATATTTTATTTTACTAATTTAATGTATATTTATTTTTGTAGGTTTATTAACGTGGTCACGCTCCCGACGTCTGCAAAAGAAATATTTACCGAAGTCGTCACGTTGGCCGAGCAATTCATGTAGTCTACATGAAACCAAGTCAAAGTCTCGCTGCACTCGTTCAAGCCGATCAAGCGTTCACGTCGCAACTACCCATTCAGCTCTTCTTCATGCTGTAACATCCCATTTCCAACTAGACCCCTAAGAGTGGTTTTGGCCATGACTAGGTCATGACAAAACCCTAGAAAGCCAGAAATGGGCCAAGAGATAGGAGGCCAAGGTGAGGATCACCATGGTCTGCAAATAGTAGAATTTTGAACAATGGTTTAGAATGACAATGGGGCTTCACCATGGCCCCAAGACCCTACCACAACACTCCCAAACATTTTGGGAGCCCCATTAGAGCCAAAAGGACCCATTAGGGTCAACCCAAGAGGCCCAGTTGACCAAGGTCAACCCTAGCCCTAAATGTGTCAAACTAGCCTACTTAGGGCCAACTGACCTACTCCTAGCCTAAAGGACCCCCCCTATGCCCTCCTAACCCTAAAGTGAGGTCAAATGGTCACTAAGGACACATTGGGGTCAGCCCTAGAGGCCAGGTTGACCCAAGTCAACTCAAGCTCTAACCTGGTCAAAGTACCCTTACTAAGGGTATGTGACCTCCAAAGTGCAGGGTAACCCTACATAACCCTACCTAGACCCTAGGGGAAGCCAATGGGTCACCCAGGACCCATAGTGGTCAACCCAATTGGTCATGTTGACCCAAGTCAACTCTAGCCCTAAAATGGTCAAAGTGCCCTTACCAAGGGACATGTGACCCCCAAGATGCCCAACCAACCCTACGCAAGTCTTCCTAGACCTCAAGGGAGTCCAATGGGTCACCAAGGACCCATTTGGGTTAACTCAAATGGTCATGTTGACCAAGGTCAACTCTATTCTAGTGTTAGGTCAAATTAGCCTAAATGGGCTAACCCAAGCTCAAACTCATTTCCCCACTTGGGCTAACCTCATTTTATTATTAATATGAGTTAGTGGGCTGCCAATAGGCTGGAGGAGAGATTAAATTTCGGAGGGGTGACTAGGAGAGAGAAAATGGGAGTTTTCTCCTTAATGGAGGAGAGAGAAAAAGGAAAAGAGATAGAGGAGTTATGGAGGGAGGCCATGGGCCACTCCATTCATCTCTCCATTGTCCCCATTCCTCTCCCTTGCCTCTTGGGATGATAATGGTATCAATTCCAGCCAGCCAACACTAATGGGGGGAGCCCAACCACCATGGCCAACCAACCCTTCACCTCCCCTCCCATGAAAAAAATATAAATCCCCCTATGCAGCCCCCCATTTCAATTTCTGATCTTCCCATCACCTTCAGAACGTCCTTGGCAGTCAAAATAACATATTGGATCAAAGGTTTTGGTGGAGGATCGAGGATTCGGGCAAGCTCGCCGGAGAGGAAAAACGCCATGGCCGACCACCGCCGCCGCCGCCATCGAACCACAAATAAGGTCCTCCTCTACTCCTCTCTTCGTGGGCTAGATCCTTAGATCGTTTAGGAGAGAAATCGGGCTCAATTGAGCCCGATTGGGAGAGCAAATTTCAGCTTTTTCCATGGATTTTCTACCTATCGGGTTCGCCGGAAACCGCCCCTCCGGCGGCCGTGCCGCCGCCCGGCGGTAGCCCTCACCTCAACGGAGGTTGTGGGGGTGGTGGCTGGCCAGGGAAGTGGCTGGGTGGCCGGTAATAGGCGGGAGAAAGCTATAGGTTTTATGTTTTTTTTTGAGGTTTGCTGGTTCGGGTTTTTGAGAAGATGAACAGTACCCATATCTTAATTATTATATTTATATTTATAATATTGTTATTTGTTTCCCCTTTAACTTGCACATTTTGATGTCATTAAACGAGGCATTTAGAAGCTGTTTTAGGAAAAATGGCCAGTCACAAAAGTTGTAGCCCTTCGAGTCTAGATTATGTTAAAATTTATTTCAGCCCGTTTGGGTAAGTGGTTAGACCACAACACCCATTTTGGTGGGACATACCCTTAGGGCTAGGCAGACATTAAATTGAGTGCCCACTCTTCACCCCTAGCCCAAATTAGCTGAAATTTTGGTAGAGAGTCTATCTTAGACATACCTAGGGCCTGCCCAAAAATGGGAATTTTTGGAGAAAATATTTCTATAGTTGTTGTAAATATTTAATAATTATTAGATAAATTAAATAGGTGCCCTAAACACCTCCAAACCCTCCCAAATTTTGGTGAGTGGTCCCTGGGTTCATTTTAGGTATCTGTATAAAATTTCATTTAAGTTGGATGTGTTTTGAATAGGTTTTGACCCAACCCTAGCTATACCTTAAAAAGGGCATTTTGGTCAAAAGTTGCACTTTTGGTTTTGAGTGACCAAATCACCTCAACAGAGGCTGAAATTTGGGCCACTGGTTTGTTATAGCACTTATCACCTCCCCATGGAATATGGGGTAGGGAGGAATAGATTTGCCCTAAGTTCCTAGGGCAAACCCCAAGGAGGGACCTTTTGGGCTTGTGAAGGGTATGAGTCCTAAACACCTTGGGTGAACTCCAAATTTTGCAAGGAGGTTCCTAGGATATATAAAACCCTCTGGTAAAAATATTAGCAAATTGTGAAAATGGTTGGGCCCCCAAAACCCTAACCCTAGCTTAGGTCCTAAAACTTGTAGTGTAGGTTTAGGTTAGCTAAACACCTTGAAACTTAACCAAATTTGGGTAGTGATGGGATTAGGGTGTTTTGGATCTCTGATAATTTACTTGAGGAATTTTGATTAAAATTGGTAGTACTTCATTTGTTAATTACCAAAAGGCCCAAAATGATGTTTAATTTTATTAAGGATGTTATGTGTTTTAAAACATGATGAAACTTGGTCAGAGGTTATTATAGTTCTAGTTGATCACCTCTGAATTTTATCACAATTTACAATTAACTTTATTTGGTACTTCCTTCATTAATTTCAGAAATGGGCTTTGGTAAGAAAAATTCATTATGGTTGATATATCTGATTAAAAATCATGACACTTAGGTTTTGAGGTATTTAGGCCCCAAGATACTTGTATGAATTTATTTATAATTTTTAGAGGTCTGTTTTCAGAACTTTCTTTACAAGGCCATATTTTTGAGAATAGGTTAATTAATTAGTTTGGGCAATAATTCTTTCAATAAAATTATGAAAGTTTACATAGAGGTTCCATAGGCCCTTACTATCATCCTGGAATTTTCTCTGAATTGTTGGAAGTATTTTCATTGTACATCCCCTTTTTATGAATTATTTGGAATAAATTGAAAATACAATTTAAGGGCTAAACTCTTGCTGGAAAAATTTGGAACTTTTGGATTTTTAGATGATTACCCATCTTACATTTATCATAATTTTAGTGGAGCATTATATTGCTTAAATCTTGTACTTCCTGTTCAACCTTGGAACTTTTGGTTTTTAAAATAAATAAATAAATTAGTATTTAAATCATAAAAATTAGGAAATTGTGGATTAAGTCTGCATATGCCCATATGAACTTCTAATAATTTTTACATGAGCATTGGATGAACATATGACATACTTCCCTTTCTACGGGTCATATAGCTCAAGTGGCCTGCATTTAGTAAAACTGCAGAAAATCAGTTGGGACATGAATTATGGCACATTTGATGAGTCTTGATTGGGCTGCTGGAAGGATAAATAGATCTAGGTGCGTCTTTGGAAGATGGGTGAGTAAGGTATGGTTCTGTCTAGGGTTATCGGCGTTCGGGTCCGACGAAAGATCGTCCTACCCAAGGAGAGTTGGAGTAAAAATACCCTAAGATTAGTATATCGAAATATGAGAAAATAAAGGGGTAAGGGAATCAACCAATAATAAAATAAGTACCTTGCGAAAGGGAACGCTGGGCGTAATCCCAACATAGTTCCTAGTGCCCCTTGAGAGCCCTTCACAGGGAATACCGGGGGCAGTCCTGGGTTAACGTAAACTGTTTAACAAGCTGAAAAGAGTAACTTAGTAATTAGGGTTGCACATTCCACAACACTGATGGCACTAGAGGTTGGATAGGAGCTTCAGCTCGGATGGTTAAAAGGCGGACCTTGAGTCCGGGGAGCTTCGGCTCGATTGCTTGAGACGGACGTGTTGGTCCGGGGAGCTTCGGCTCGGTTCTTGATTACGCTAATTTGCATGTGCATAAAAGGAAAGGAAATTAAGGTGGTGGGTCTTCGGTATTGGCGGGTCGATGCACCGACACCAATACGTTGACTCGGCAAGTGTGGTTAGCACTTCGCCAACAGAAGTCCGGTGCGCCAGCCGGCAAGAGTACGCAGGAGTCCGCTTCGTGCACCAAGCGTTGAGGCGTACGATAGGTCTGACCGGTAGTGCTTTACTGGTTTAGAGGTGGGCGAGGCCCAACCCACCGCTTCCGTCTGCCACTACGGAGGTATCCTGGGAGGTTACGGCTCCAGAAAGGGGGAACTAAAGGTCTGTGTGCACAGAGTCAGGTGTGTGTGTTGCACTTGCATGTCCATCATACCCACTTGCATGTCATAGCATAATCGTTACCTTAAACCTTGACACCTAAAGTATAAGTGGAATGGGACGCTTATACTTTAGGACCTGCTACACGACCCCTTAGTCTATAAGCTTGTGTGGGCAAGTTTATAAATTAAGGTTAATTTTGATATATTTAGTTACTGCTGTTTGACCGCTGACACCCCAACGTATAAATCGGTATGGGACTTTTTATACGATGGGAGCCTTGCAGAAGACCCCTTGGCTTATGTGTTTTTCACATAAGTGAAGGTTACATTTCCTATTTCAGCTTATGTCTATAGAATTGCTAGTATAGGTCCGCTGTCATCTGCTTTTTGATTATTCTCCACCATTAAGTCCTCCCCTTTCATCCTCTCCGCTCGGTGCTTAGGAGCCGTGGGGGAAGGGGCGGGGGATGATAGGACTTAGTCTTTTAGACTAACGGTTTTCGAACCGCATCATTTAGGGGATCGTGGAGACCAGCATGGAGGAGCAGCCCCAGAGACCGGTGCGCTTGGAGGTGGGGCAGTCTAGCTCCGGAGTTCATACAGCCGGGACCGTGAGTCTCGACCTTGAGTAGTTTTCTACTTTTGTTTCTACATGAGAGATCTTGTAGTGAGGATATGTTGTACCGGGCATAAGCCCGTATTTTGCTACTCTGATGTTATTTTCTGTGGACACTCCCTTCGTGGAGTTATATTTATATATGTCATGTGATTCTCTGTGGACAGATAGTTTACATTTACTTCATTATGCTACTTTTCTGTGATCGAATTGGCCGGCAGAATCGGCGCTTGTGGTGAAGACCCTTCAGGGCGTGAAGGAGTCACCGCAAAACGGCGGTTCTGGGCCTAAGACCCCGGTGTCGTAAAAAAGAAAAAAAAAAGGGGTCTTACAAGTGGTATCAGAGCAGACCTCGATCGAAAAGTAGCAGTCCACAACCCTGGGACACCCCCGCACGAGTTTAGTTTGGGGACAAACTAAGCAGCGGAAGCAGTGGTGTGCCCATAAGGGAAATCACATTTAAAGGTCCACTGTATCTTGTCCATTCTTTCCATTTGTACGCTATCTAACAATTGGAATCCTTCTTTGTAGCCTGCGGCAAACCCTGACCCTAGCAGGGAGCACTTTAGGCTGCGAAGGTCTCATCTTATAATTCTTTAGTCAATGAGTTAGACTCAACCCACTAGGAGACATGACTAACCATGATAACTTATAGTATGCCCTAGTTTGAAATATACTTTAGGTATGAACTTGGTTAAGCTAAGGAGATACCTAAAGAGAATAAAGGAGGAGTATAGCACGAGAATCGCTACCTAAGCAATAAACTCAGGTAGCCCTACAGTCCCTATCAAGGATTACTCAAACCGGAAGGACTGCTTTAAGGAGAATTGAGACCAATAATCCATTAGCAGAATCGTAGAAGACATATAGTCTCAACCCTCATGCCAGTAACAAGATTACCTGGAGACCACCATCACGACAAACACCGAAGGTCGGATAGGAATTCAGTTCGGAAGAGACCTAGTTGGGATTGGGAACATTTTGACCCAGATAAGATTGTCGTAAATATGACTCAGAAGGTTTAAAATATGGAGTATATCAACAGATTCGGGTTGGAACCCCAAGTCAAAGATTGATGCCCTAGGGATTGTGCACCTAGCTAGGACAGACATAACATGGTAATATCAAGGATACTCAGCCCAAGGCAGGGAGATGCTTATCTTTTGTTTATTGGGGGCGTGTCTTTTGTTTATTGGGCAAATTAGTTACTGACTTGGGTTTCCCTTAGATCTCATCTAGAAAAGTTTGCGTCATGAATCTGATTGCGAAGTAGGGATTTTATAGAGTCGTTGTCTACCCGATGAAGGTTAAGTGCAAGAACTTTTGGGAAACTATTACAGTCACCGCCCCGTTAGAGTGGAAGTTCGAGGATACAATTAGGGATTTTCATATACACGATTCCTCATCCGCACTCCGGGCATAATTATAAATGGAACATCAACGATAGACTGGCCGAGATATCTAGGGTCACCCTGACCAGAAAGAAAACTTCTGTAGGTGTTTCATAAGTTTTGTGAGTAGTTGATCATTATCATGGTGTGCTCAAGATGATCGTGTTGAATCAAGATGGATAGTGTACGTCCAAGGATAAAAGATCAGTCCAGGCTTATCTGGGCTCTCGGTCGACATTCAACACAACTCTCCACCCTTGTATGAAAGGAGATGTAGGACTCCGCTTTCATCGATTCAGGACGAGAATCCGAAGGTGTTGGGATCAGATTTTGTTGAAGACACCAAGGCTCAGGTGAGGCGGATTAGAGACAGGATGCTAGAGGCGCAGAGCAGACAGGCAAAGTACTATGATGCCCGACATCGGCAGGTGGAGTTCCAGGTGGGGGACCGGGTGTTTCTGAAGATCCGGCCCATGCATGGAGTCTCGCGGGTGCGTGGTCGGAGGAAGAAGCTCAGCCCTAGGTACATGGGCCCTTACAGGATCCTGGAGCGGATCGGACCCCTAGCCTATCGGCTGGAGTTACCCCCAGAGCTGGAAGCGCTGCACGACGTCTTCCACATTTCTTCTTTGAGGAGGGCTCTGCTACGCCCGGAGCAGCAGATTTTGACCACCGAAGGGCCGGTAGCTTCAGACCGGTCGGTTCGTTTGGAGCCTGTGAGGATCGACGACCGAGGAGTGCGGGTCTTGCGACGCAAGAAGGTCCCACTAGTCAAGGTCCTGTGGAGGAACCACGGCCAGGAGGAGCATACCTGGGAGCCACAGGACCTGATGCGACAAAGATACCCCGAGCTATTCAGTCAGGTATACCTCTCGGACCCCTCAATATGTTAATTTATTTTTCCTGCTTCAAGTATACTAAGGGCTGCTCTAGGCAGGTAGAGGCTTATCTTTTGTTTATTGGGGGCTTATCCTTGTTTATTGGGATTTTGGTTTGCCGATTGGGCGAAAGGGTCTTAGATCTAAGTTTTCCCGTAGAATCTAATTTAACAAACAAGGCGTCATAATGGGATGTTACAAGACTCTTTCCTTCGGTAGTAAGACCCGTAGGCCCAACCTTGATTTCGAGGACGAAATCTTTGTTTTGTTTATTGGGATTTGTAACATCCCATTTCCAACTAGACCCCTAAGAGTGGTTTTGGCCATGACTAGGTCATGACAAAACCCTAGAAAGCCAGAAATGGGCCAAGAGATAGGAGGCCAAGGTGAGGATCACCATGGTCTGCAAATAGTAGAATTTTGAACAATGGTTTAGAATGACAATGGGGCTTCACCATGGCCCCAAGACCCTACCACAACACTCCCAAACATTTTGGGAGCCCCATTAGAGCCAAAAGGACCCATTAGGGTCAACCCAAGAGGCCCAGTTGACCAAGGTCAACCCTAGCCCTAAATGTGTCAAACTAGCCTACTTAGGGCCAACTGACCTACTCCTAGCCTAAAGGACCCCCCCTATGCCCTCCTAACCCTAAAGTGAGGTCAAATGGTCACTAAGGACACATTGGGGTCAGCCCTAGAGGCCAGGTTGACCCAAGTCAACTCAAGCTCTAACCTGGTCAAAGTACCCTTACTAAGGGTATGTGACCTCCAAAGTGCAGGGTAACCCTACATAACCCTACCTAGACCCTAGGGGAAGCCAATGGGTCACCCAGGACCCATAGTGGTCAACCCAATTGGTCATGTTGACCCAAGTCAACTCTAGCCCTAAAATGGTCAAAGTGCCCTTACCAAGGGACATGTGACCCCCAAGATGCCCAACCAACCCTACGCAAGTCTTCCTAGACCTCAAGGGAGTCCAATGGGTCACCAAGGACCCATTTGGGTTAACTCAAATGGTCATGTTGACCAAGGTCAACTCTATTCTAGTGTTAGGTCAAATTAGCCTAAATGGGCTAACCCAAGCTCAAACTCATTTCCCCCACTTGGGCTAACCTCATTTTATTATTAATATGAGTTAGTGGGCTGCCAATAGGCTGGAGGAGAGATTAAATTTCGGAGGGGTGACTAGGAGAGAGAAAATGGGAGTTTTCTCCTTAATGGAGGAGAGAGAAAAAGGAAAAGAGAGAGAGGAGTTATGGAGGGAGGCCATGGGCCACTCCATTCATCTCTCCATTGTCCCCATTCCTCTCCCTTGCCTCTTGGGATGATAATGGTATCAATTCCAGCCAGCCAACACTAATGGGGGGAGCCCAACCACCATGGCCAACCAACCCTTCACCTCCCCTCCCATGAAAAAAATATAAATCCCCCTATGCAGCCCCCCATTTCAATTTCTGATCTTCCCATCACCTTCAGAACGTCCTTGGCAGTCAAAATAACATATTGGATCAAAGGTTTTGGTGGAGGATCGAGGATTCGGGCAAGCTCGCCGGAGAGGAAAAACGCCATGGCCGACCACCGCCGCCGCCGCCATCGAACCACAAATAAGGTCCTCCTCTACTCCTCTCTTCGTGGGCTAGATCCTTAGATCGTTTAGGAGAGAAATCGGGCTCAATTGAGCCCGATTGGGAGAGCAAATTTCAGCTTTTTCCATGGATTTTCTACCTATCGGGTTCGCCGGAAACCGCCCCTCCGGCGGCCGTGCCGCCGCCCGGCGGTAGCCCTCACCTCAACGGAGGTTGTGGGGGTGGTGGCTGGCCAGGGAAGTGGCTGGGTGGCCGGTAATAGGCGGGAGAAAGCTACAGGTTTTATGTTTTTTTTTGAGGTTTGCTGGTTCGGGTTTTTGAGAAGATGAACAGTACCCATATCTTAATTATTATATTTATATTTATAATATTGTTATTTGTTTCCCCTTTAACTTGCACATTTTGATGTCATTAAACGAGGCATTTAGAAGCTGTTTTAGGAAAAATGGCCAGTCACAAAAGTTGTAGCCCTTCGAGTCTAGATTATGTTAAAATTTATTTCAGCCCGTTTGGGTAAGTGGTTAGACCACAGCACCCATTTTGGTGGGACATACCCTTAGGGCTAGGCAGACATTAAATTGAGTGCCCACTCTTCACCCCTAGCCCAAATTAGCTGAAATTTTGGTAGAGAGTCTATCTTAGACATACCTAGGGCCTGCCCAAAAATGGGAATTTTTGGAGAAAATATTTCTATAGTTGTTGTAAATATTTAATAATTATTAGATAAATTAAATAGGTGCCCTAAACACCTCCAAACCCTCCCAAATTTTGGTGAGTGGTCCCTGGGTTCATTTTAGGTATCTGTATAAAATTTCATTTAAGTTGGATGTGTTTTGAATAGGTTTTGACCCAACCCTAGCTATACCTTAAAAAGGGCATTTTGGTCAAAAGTTGCACTTTTGGTTTTGAGTGACCAAATCACCTCAACAGAGGCTGAAATTTGGGCCACTGGTTTGTTATAGCACTTATCACCTCCCCATGGAATATGGGGTAGGGAGGAATAGATTTGCCCTAAGTTCCTAGGGCAAACCCCAAGGAGGGACCTTTTGGGCTTGTGAAGGGTATGAGTCCTAAACACCTTGGGTGAACTCCAAATTTTGCAAGGAGGTTCCTAGGATATATAAAACCCTCTGGTAAAAATATTAGCAAATTGTGAAAATGGTTGGGCCCCCAAAACCCTAACCCTAGCTTAGGTCCTAAAACTTGTAGTGTACGTTTAGGTTAGCTAAACACCTTGAAACTTAACCAAATTTGGGTAGTGATGGGATTAGGGTGTTTTGGATCTCTGATAGTTTACTTGAGGAATTTTGATTAAAATTGGTAGTACTTCATTTGTTAATTACCAAAAGGCCCAAAATGATGTTTAATTTTATTAAGGATGTTATGTGTTTTAAAACATGATGAAACTTGGTCAGAGGTTATTATATTTCTAGTTGATCACCTCTGAATTTTATCACAATTTACAATTAATTTATTTGGTACTTCCTTCATTAATTTCAGAAATGGGCTTTGGTAAGAAAAATTCATTATGGTTGATATATCTGATTAAAAATCATGACACTTAGGTTTTGAGGTATTTAGGCCCCAAGATACTTGTATGAATTTATTTATAATTTTTAGAGGTCTGTTTTCAGAACTTTCTTTACAAGGCCATATTTTTGAGAATAGGTTAATTAATTAGTTTGGGCAATAATTCTTTCAATAAAATTATGAAAGTTTACATAGAGGTTCCATAGGCCCTTACCATCATCCTGGAATTTTCTCTGAATTGTTGGAAGTATTTTCATTGTACATCCCCTTTTTATGAATTATTTGGAATAAATTGAAAATACAATTTAAGGGCTAAACTCTTGCTGGAAAAATTTGGAACTTCGGGATTTTTAGATGATTACCCATCTTACATTTATCATAATTTTAGTGGAGCATTATATTGCTTAAATCTTGTACTTCCTGTTCAACCTTGGAACTTTTGGTTTTTAAAATAAATAAATAAATTAGTATTTAAATCATAAAAATTAGGAAATTGTGGATTCAGTCTGCATATGCCCATATGAACTTCTAATAATTTTTACATGAGCATTGGATGAACATATGACATACTTCCCTTTCTACGGGTCATATAGCTCAAGTGGCCTGCATTTAGTAAAACTGCAGAAAATCAGTTGGGACATGAATTATGGCACATTTGATGAGTCTTGATTGGGCTGCTGGAAGGATAAATAGATCTAGGTGCGTCTTTGGAAGATGGGTGAGTAAGGTATGGTTCTGTCTAGGGTTATCGGCGTTCGGGTCCGACGAAAGATCGTCCTACCCAAGGAGAGTTGGAGTAAAAATACCCTAAGATTAGTATATCGAAATATGAGAAAATAAAGGGGTAAGGGAATCAACCAATAATAAAATAAGTACCTTGCGAAAGGGAACGCTGGGCGTAATCCCAACATAGTTCCTAGTGCCCCTTGAGAGCCCTTCACAGGGAATACCGGGGGCAGTCCTGGGTTAACGTAAACTGTTTAACAAGCTGAAAAGAGTAACTTAGTAATTAGGGTTGCACATTCCACAACACTGATGGCACCAGAGGTTGGATAGGAGCTTCAGCTCGGATGGTTAAAAGGCGGACCTTGAGTCCGGGGAGCTTCGGCTCGATTGCTTGAGACGGACGTGTTGGTCCGGGGAGCTTCGGCTCGGTTCTTGATTACGCTAATTTGCATGTGCATAAAAGGAAAGGAAATTAAGGTGGTGGGTCTTCGGTATTGGAGGGTCGATGCACCGACACCAATACGTTGACTCGGCAAGTGTGGTTAGCACTTCGCCAACAGAAGTCCGGTGCGCCAGCCGGCAAGAGTACGCAGGAGTCCGCTTCGTGCACCAAGCGTTGAGGCGTACGATAGGTCTGACCGGTAGTGCTTTACTGGTTTAGAGGTGGGCGAGGCCCAACCCACCGCTTCCGTCTGCCACTACGGAGGTATCCTGGGAGGTTACGGCTCCAGAAAGGGGGAACTAAAGGTCTGTGTGCACAGAGTCGGGTGTGTGTGTTGCACTTGCATGTCCATCATACCCACTTGCATGTCATAGCATAATCGTTACCTTAAACCTTGACACCTAAAGTATAAGTGAAATGGGACGCTTATACTTTAGGACCTGCTACACGACCCCTTAGTCTATAAGCTTGTGTGGGCAAGTTTATAAATTAAGGTTAATTTTGATATATTTAGTTACTGCTGTTTGACCGCTGACACCCCAACGTATAAATCGGTATGGGACTTTTTATACGATGGGAGCCTTGCAGAAGACCCCTTGGCTTATGTGTTTTTCACATAAGTGAAGGTTACATTTCCTATTTCAGCTTATGTCTATAGAATTGCTAGTATAGGTCCGCTGTCATCTGCTTTTTGATTATTCTCCACCATTAAGTCCTCCCCTTTCATCCTCTCCGCTCGGTGCTTAGGAGCCGTGGGGGAAGGGGCGGGGGATGATAGGACTTAGTCTTTTAGACTAACGGTTTTCGAATCGCATCATTTAGGGGATCGTGGAGACCAGCATGGAGGAGCAGCCCCAGAGACCGGTGCGCTTGGAGGTGGGGCAGTCTAGCTCCGGAGTTCATACAGTCGGGACCGTGAGTCTCGACCTTGAGTAGTTTTCTACTTTTGTTTCTACATGAGAGATCTTGTAGTGAGGATATGTTGTACCGGGCATAAGCCCGTATTTTGCTACTCTGATGTTATTTTCTGTGGACACTCCCTTCGTGGAGTTATATTTATATATGTCATGTGATTCTCTGTGGACAGATAGTTTACATTTACTTCATTATGCTACTTTTCTGTGATCGAATTGGCCGGCAGAATCGGCGCTTGTGGTGAAGACCCTTCAGGGCGTGAAGGAGTCACCGCAAAACGGCGGTTCTGGGCCTAAGACCCCGGTGTCGTAAAAAAGAAAAAAAAAGGGGTCTTACACATGCAAGCTCATGACAAATATATTATTTTGCATTTATGCTGCCATGCCATCATCGCCAACTCTCAAAATGACCGGTGCTAAGCAAGTCTTCGACATTCAACTATTTTCATCATTCCCATGCACAACGCCATCGCCGTCACCTTTTCATGTCAAAGCCCCCATCTCATCATACAACCTACATCACCACCCATTTCTCTTTCTAAAAACCTCCACAGTTAAATACATGCACTTTATTATTATTATTATTATTATTATTATTAATATAACCGTTTACTTTCCCTCTTCATTTCTCCATGAAACCGCTAGCTCCTCTTTATTCCATGAAACCACCAACTTTATATTCTTCTTCATTATCTCCTCCCTCCATTTACCTCCTCTTAAATATTTGATAAATATTTGATGTTTCAACTCCATCTTAATTTTAGTATTTATGTCCACCATTCATCTCCTCTTTATAAACTATGAAACTCCCCCATTTAATTTGGTTGTTTTTTCATATATTTCATTAATATTTAATTATTATTACCACTTTATTTTCCTCCTCTTACCCTTGGCCTTCCAACCTTTCATGTGTCTTTCATCCTTTCTTTTTTCCTATAAATAATGGCCAAGGGGGAATGATGAGAAGAGTCCACCATTGGGGTTGAAAATCGGGTTGGGTGGCTTATTTTCGGGATATCTTTAGAGTTAGTTTTATTTTATGCAATTTTTTTTATTTGCAATATAATTTAGATTTTTCTTTTCATGCAATTGTAATCTTTTATTTCATAGTGATAGAATGTACTTTTCAATTATTAGTAGCTAAATTTCCATAAGTACTTGATCATGATGAAGCTTGGAATAAAATAAACTCTTCTTTTCTTTATCAAATGTCTTGTTCTTAATTTTGCTCGCTTACGATTTATCTTTGATTTATATTTCGTCGAATTCATATTTCGCGGATATGTTTTTCGATCCAAGATCCGTATCTTAAATGACCGAGAGGTTGCGGATACGAGTAGATCACTCAAAGATAAAAGGAGTTGCATGTACTCCTCGAGAGAGGACGACATAAATCCTCCGGATTGGAGTCAAATCCAATAGAGTGGTTCACCGCCTAATGCAAGCTTAGGGGTTTCGACTGGCCGAGAGGTCTTAATCGATCAACCTAAGGTTATTCAAAAGCATGAGCTCGAGAGAGACGCTTTTGTAATGTAGGAACCTCCACGGTCGAGTGAGAAATTTAAGAGTCTTGCGTAATTTATGTTTATGAAGGGTCATTTTAATCCAATGGGATTCTAGATCAAGTGCTATCTTTTCATTTGTTTTCTAGCTTTAGTTTTAATTTACCTTCAATTTATATTCCGATAAAATAATATCAATTTGCGTGAGTATAAGTACTCAACAAGCCCCGAGTCTAATACGATATTTCCTATACTATATTTCGATAGGTACACTTGCCTATTTGAGATTATAATTTGGATACATTTTAAAACTATAAAATTCCTCATCAAGTTTTTGGCGCCGTTGCCGGGGACATTTTGTTGATATTTTGAAAGCGCGAATTTTATTACTTTTCTCACTCTCTTTCTCTAACCCCAATCCTCTTTTTCATTTGCTTTTTCAAATTCATTTCTATTAGGAAAAGGGTTGTGTTTATTTTCTTTATTTGAGAAAATGTTATCGCAATTGGCTGCCAAAATTGCCCAACTTCAAAATCAATTTGATATTTTGAAAGCCGCAAAAAGCGTCAATGTATTTGTTTTTATTGTCGTGGTTCTCATTCAAGTGAGTTTTGTTACCATTATAATTATTATAAAAATCTTTCTTATGCAAATTATTATGATAGTAATTATGATAATAATTCTTCTCACTTTTATGATAATTCAAATTTTTATGAAAATAAATTTTCTATTTTTTCCTATTTTCATGAAAATAATTTTTCAAGTGATAATGCGAATAGTTATTTTGATGGAAATAATTATTCTTCCAACTCGGATGAAAACTTCTCTTGGTCGCAAGATCAACCGGAAGGTTTCCCGAGTTATGAGAATAAATATTTGCATCAAAATTTTTGTTTTTCTTCTTCCGCACCGCAAGCTTTTGGGGAATCTTCTCAATCTCAATATGATTCTTCCCCCAAAATTAGATGAAAATTTTCTTACGTTTAGTGATTCTTCTCCTTCGGATACTGTTGCTAATAAGGAACATGAATCTTCATGTCCCCCCGCAGTTGCTTATACCGAAGAAGAAGAAAAAATTTTATTTCAAGAACTTGTTAGGTGTATGAACGTGTTGGAAGCAGTAGAAGACGACTATATTTCTCCTCCTACTCCCAATTTTCCTCCTATTAATGAATCTTCATGCACAATTTATGACTTCTTAGGAGCGACAATTTTTGAACAAGATGCTTCCGACGCTTTTATTTTAAACAAGTTTTCGGATGAAAAATTAATTTTAGAAAATAAACAACCTATACCTAATCCTATAACTTCGCAAGAGTCTCCTCCTTGCGAAGATTTTTCTGACGCACTTCTTTTTGATTATTCTTTCCCTAACAAGTTTCAGGAAGAAGATGAGTCGTTGCAATCAAATGTTGTCCCCGACCCATTTGCCGCTCATCTAGAAAGATTCAAATCACCTCAGGTATGCATAGGTGATTTGAATCTAAATTTTCAAGTCAACTGCAAGAAGGAAAATTAAGAAGCAAGTAGAGGAGTAGCCGGGCAAGCGACTTTGGCATCTTCGCCAAAGCGAGAATTAAGGGAGTTACCCGTTCATTTCAATTTTTATTTTCTTTTCTCCTAACCCGAACCGTCTAGCTTAAAGACGGGAAAAAGAAAAGCGCTCTTGGGAGACACCCCTTGTTTATCTTTAATATTTTTTAAAAAAAATTCTAATTTTTTTTATTTTATTTCTTCTTGTTTCTCCCCTCTTACTTGACTTATAAACATTGAGGACAATGTTTATTTTTAAGTATGAGGGTGGATTCATCTTTATTGTTTTTATCTAAAAATATAAAAAAAATGAAAAAATCTTTAAAATTTTTAAAAAATATAAAAATCTTAAAAAATTACAAAATTTTGTTTTTTATTTTTATTTTATAAAAAATACAAAAAATAGGAAAAAAATAAAATCCAAAAAATATAATAAACCCTTACTTAATATTTTTGTGACTTTTCAGAAATTTATTTTGAGTTTATTTATAAGAATTTTTATAATTTTTGATTTTCTAATCTTTTATTTCATCAAAGTTAGTTAAATTTAATTTTTAGGTGATTTGATTTTAAGAAATAAATTTATGAAGCAAATTTGTTTGGAGAAATCTATTTAGCCCTTTTTTCTCTTTTATTGTAATTAGTTTCAACTTTGTGGTATTTAGATTAACAATTCTTAGATTTTAATTATATTCACTTTATATTTTAAGATTTTTAGGAAAACTTAAATCACTATAGTTGCTCTCTTAGTTTTTTAATTAAATCTAAAATTTGTTAAGTCTTTCCCCTTGTTTTGAATTTTCTTGTTAGATCATATGTCACGGAGATAAGAGGATAAAATTCATTATCCCCTGGTACACATATGCAATTTTTCCCTTTTGGTTAGATCATATGTCATGGGAATCAAGTATTCCTTGGTAAACATATGCACCCAAAAAAGAGTAAGAGGATAAAATTCATTACTCATAAGCAATTTTGTTTGAAGAGAAAAAAACATCAAAAAAGAAAGTTTGTGTGGGGTGAGAGGATAAAATTCATCACCCCCAATCTAAGATCTCTTCAATTTCCTTTTTCCTTTTTCCAACCCAATAGCCAATATTATTGCTTTAGAATTAAATTAAAATTTTAAGAGAGCATAAGTAGTAGTTTAAATTTTCCTTTAAGTTTCTTTTTAGTGAAAAAGTGTTAATAATTTTTAATCTAACTTTGTTTGTTAAATACTTAATTTTGAGTTCTAATTAATTTATCAGAGAAAACTTTGCTAAATATTTAGCTCTTCACATTTTACTTTCATATTTTATGACTTAAAATTTTGAATCCCTAAAATTTTATTTTTAACTTTCTTTTGATTTAATAAATTTTTAGTTTGATTAAAAATTATATTAATATCTTATAAGTACTTTTCATAGTTTTGCTCTGGAATAGCAAAAACTTAAGTATGTGGGTATTTGATAAGTAATATTTACGCGTATTTTTACTATAATATTTAGTTTAATATTTAGTTTTAATTAATCATATGTTATTTATTCTGGTTAATAAATTATATCTTTTTGATATCTGTTAAATAATTTAAGTCTTATTTATTTTTGTAGGATTTATAACTATTTTTTAGTATTTATTTTAGTTTAATAATTAATATAAAATTAATAATAATTTAGGTATTTTCATTTATAAATCATTTATTTTATATTTTAGTTTACTAATTTAATGTATATTTATTTTTGTAGGTTTATTAACGTGGTCACGCTCCCGACGTCTGCAAAAGAAATATTTACCGAAGTCGTCACGTTGGCCGAGCAATTCATGTAGTCTACATGAAACCAAGTCAAAGTCTCGCTGCACTCGTTCAAGCCGATCAAGCGTTCACGTCGCAACTACCCATTCAGCTCTTCTTCATGCAAGCTCATGACAAATATATTATTTTGCATTTATGCTGCCATCTCATCATCACCAACTCTCAAAATGACCGATGCCAAGCAAGTCTTCGACATTCAACTATTTTCATCATTCCCATGCACAATGCCATCGCCGTCACCTTTTCATGTCAAAGCCCCCATCTCATCATACAACCTACATCACCACCCATTTCTCTTTCTAAAAACCTCCACAGTTAAATACATGCACTTTATTATTATTATTATTAATATAACCGTTTACTTCCCCTCTTCATTTCTCCATGAAACCGCTAGCTCCTCTTTATTCCATGAAACCACCAACTTTATATTCTTCTTCATTATCTCCTCCCTCCATTTACCTCCTCTTAAATATTTGATAAATATTTGATGTTTCAACTCCATCTTAATTTTAGTATTTATGTCCACCATTCATCTCCTCTTTATAAACTATGAAACTCCCCCATTTAATTTGGTTGTTTTTTCATATATTTCATTAATATTTAATTATTATTACCACTTTATTTTCCTCCTCTTACCCTTGGCCTTCCAACCTTTCATGTGTCTTTCATCCTTTCTTTTTTCCTATAAATAATGGCCTAGGGGGAATGATGAGAAGAGTCCACCATTGGGGTTGAAAATCGGGTTGGGTGGCTTATTTTCGGGATATCTTTAGAGTTAGTTTTATTTTATGCAATTTTATTTTATTAGCAATATAGTTTAGATTTTTCTTTTCATGCAATTGTACTCTTTTATTTCATAGTGATAGAATGTACTTTTCAATTATTAGTAGCTAAATTTCCATAAGTACTTGATCATGATGAAGCTTGGAATAAAATAAACTCTTCTTTTCTTTATCAAATGTCTTGTTCTTAATTTTGCTCGCTTACGATTTATCTTTGATTTATATTTCGTCGAATTCATATTTCGCGGATATGTTTTTCGATCCAAGATCCGTATCTTAAATGACCGAGAGGTTGCGGATATGAGTAGATCACTCAAAGATAGAAGGAGTTGCATGTACTCCTCGAGAGAGGACGACATAAATCCTCCGGATTGGAGTCAAATCCAACAGAGTGGTTCACCGCCTAATGCAAGCTTAGGGGTTTCGACTGGCCGAGAGGTCTTAATCGATCAACCTAAGGTTAGTCAAAAGCATGAGCTCGAGAGAGACGCTTTTGTAATGTAGGAACCTCCACGGTCGAGTGAGAAATTTAAGAGTCTTGCGTAATTTATGTTTATGAAGGGTCATTTTAATCCAATGGGATTCTAGATCAAGTGCTATCTTTTCGTTTGTTTTCTAGCTTTAGTTTTAATTTACCTTCAATTTATATTCCGATAAAATAATATCAATTTGCGTGAGTATAAGTACTCAACAAGCCCCTAGTCTAATATGATATTTCCTATACTATATTTCGATAGGTACACTTGCCTATTTGAGATTATAATTTGGATACATTTTAAAACTATAAAATTCCTCATCAGTATCCCTGCATGACCACCCTTGCTTCCAACATTCTACCCCACGAATGGCTACCACATTCTCCGGAGTGCACTTCTTCCAAAATTCTTGGGATCTCTTCGTCTACCATATATCGCTCCAAAAGGCCCGACAACATCTTCCGATGTAATCCCCCTTCATGCATAAGATAATGAGTCGCTTTGTGTTGAAAGTCTTTTGCTTCCTTGACCCCTTTAGGAAGGCTTCCTGTAGTAAAGAAGGTCACGAAGGGATCCACCCACGAGGGTCGCCGATCCACTTCCATCAACTCCCCCTCCTCGATCATTGGATGAAATAGATCGATCAAGTTCCCCCCGGGGTCCAAACTTGGCCAATCTGTCCGCTGCTTCATTCTCTTCCCAGGGGATGTGCTGAACTGAGAATGCTCGGAACCCACCGATAATCACCCTCACTTTGGACAAGTACTTCTGGAGGGTGGGCTCCCGAGCTTCATATTCTCCCCTGATCTGCGACGCCACCACTTTTGAATTTGTGAGCACTTCTACGTCGTGAAACCCAAGCTCCTTAGCCAACCGCAACCCGGCTATGACAGCCTCATACTCCGCCTGATTGTTCGTGATCAGGAAATACAACGCCACTGCTTGCTCTACAGTGACCCCATGAGGGCTTACCAACACTACCACTCCACCAAAGGAATGCTTCCCCGAGGCTCTGTCAACGAACATCTTCCATGCTTCCCTTGACAGTGCTTCCTCCCCCTCCAGCTCTATGACGTAGTCAGCCAAGAAGTCAGCCACCGCCTGCGCCTTGATGAAGAGCCTTTGTACAAAATAGACGTCGAACTTGTTGAGCTCAATGGACAACTTGGCTAACCTCCCTGAGTGCTCCAGCCCCTCAAAAATCTTGCGTAGTGGGTGGTCGGTCACCACTTTGATCGAATGAGCTTGGAAATATGGCCTGAGCTTCCTGGCCAAGACGATTAGAAAGAAAGTCAACTTCTCTAGGATGGGGTAATGTAGCTCAGCCTTTTTCAAGATCCTACTGACGTAGTAGATGGATAACTGTCTCTTCCCATCCTCCTTTACCAACACAGAACTTACAGCCTCTATCCCTACACCAAGATACAAGGTTAGGTCCTCCCCCTGCATCGGGTTTTGTAGGAGCGGCACTTGGGATAGTTGAACCTTCAAGGCCCGAAAAGCTTCCTCACATTCCTCCGTCCACTCAAACCTTTTGTTACCCCAAATCGTTTTGAAGAAGGGTGAGCACTTCTCCCCTGTGGGGGAGAGAAATCGAGTTAGCCCGGCCAGCTTACCCATCAAGCATTGAACCTACTTGGCATTGTAAGGTGATTCCAATTCCACGATGGCCTTCACCTTATCCGGGTTAGGCTCAACCCCCGCCAGGGTTATAAGGTGTCCAAGGAACTTGCGTCAGCTTTCCCCGAAGATACACTTCTGGGGGTTTAGCCTCATCTTGAACTTTCGCAGGGTTGAGAACATCTCCTCCAAGTCAAGTAGGTGTGAACCCACATCCCTACTCTTTACCATGAGATTATCTACGTAGACCTCCAAGTTCCTACCCCACTGATTTTTAAACACTTGATCCATCATTCGCTGGTACCTAGCCCCCGTGTTCTTTAGCCAAAAGAGCATCATTTTATAGCTGTATCATCCCTCCCTTGTGATGAAGGAGACATCTTTGATGTCGGGGAGATGCATGCGGATCTGGTGATAACCTGAAAAAGCATCCAATAACTCAATAAAAAAACCGACGGCTGAATCAACCAGCGCGTCGATCTGAGACAGGGCTAGTAATCCTTAGGGCATGATTTATTTAATAAAGAGAAATCTACACACATATGCCACTTCCCATCACCCTTCTTTACCATTAACACATTGGAGACCCAGCTTGGGTACTGAATCTCCGAGATGAAATCTGCATCAAGAAGCATCTTGACATCCTCGTGGATGGGCTCCTCCAGCTTGGTGGCAATGGTCCTCATCTTTTGGCGAATGGGATGTGTCTTGGGGTCCAGGTTCAGACGGTGGCAAGCCACATCCGCGTCAATACCCGACATATCCGCTGCGCTCCATGCAAAGATGTCCACGTTCTTTTGGATGCACTCCCGCATCCTTGCCTGTTCTTCTGGGCGCAAGCCTCTGCCGACCCTTACCCTCTCCGCCTTCCCTGCCCTGTTGATGACCTCCATCTCCACGACTTCCCCTATCAGCTCCAGCTAGGATTGCTCCCTACCGGCCCTCTCCTCCTCTTTTCCCAACTCTACATCACCTTCTGTTGGATCCCTAGTTTGGATTTGGGCTTGGTTCACTAATTAGGTTGAGTTTTGACCCACATTGTATAGCCAGGGTCAAGTGTTTGAGTCTTAGAGTTTAGGCTAGTCATTATGTTCAACCTTCATGGACCAGCCAGCAGAAGACTTCGGGAGACTTAAGACTTAGAAGAATTCTGACTTTAAAAATTATCACTTCGAAATTCTTCGAACTCAGCTCGACGATCGTCGATGGAAGATCGACGAACTCAGAGTTAATTCTCTGAGTTGAGCTCGACGATATTCAAGCTAAGATCGATGAAATTGAAGTTCAGCTTCAATAGATTCTTTCTAGTTTATTTTCACTGAACTCAGCTCGACGAAGGCAGATTCTGTGCTTGACGAACTTGGAACTCAAATTTGGCAAGTTATTTCCAGAATGCAGTTTGCTGAGCACAGGTCGACGAACAGGATTTCTCAGCTCGACGAACTTGGATCTCCGGTCGACGAAATCTGTTCAGAGCTCGACGATTTCTGTCCAGTGCCAGACTTAGAGTTTTTCCTTATTTCTGTCCTTATTTCCTATATTATTTAGCAGTAATTCTTTGAATAATTAATGCTTATATTCCCCTGAATATAGTTGTTATTGTCATCATTAATTTTGGTCTTCATCAGGGTTAATAACTTGCTTAATTTATTGGGACAGTTGGGAAAACTCATTAACGATTATATTCTCCAGTCGTTTTTCATTCTCCAGACAGATCAACAATCAATGCTTGGAATTCAAAATTTCAAAGGAGAATTCGACAGCAGAATATAAAAGAGATTCTCTCTTTTCAGACCAAAAAAAGAACAACCAGAGAACTAACAGAGAATACACAGATACAAGAAAATCTGTGTGCATAAAACAACCTGTTTTCCCCTTGTTCTTACTGAAGACTAAAGAAGAACAATAAACAAATATCAAGAGTCTTCTTCAACTTCTACTCCAGGAACATTCAAGGAAAACAACTTCCAATCAGTCAGAAAGTTTCTGCACATCATTTCAAGACAAGGCTGAAGACCTACACCCTGAGCAAGGCTCTAAGTCATTTCAGAAGGAGCTTTGACAACAACAATCCACTAGTCTTCTCTATTGATTAGAGAAAGAGAAGACACCATCAACTCTCTCTTAATCTCCTGTAAAAAGGTTCATTAACTCCCTTCAAAAGTTTATTCTGGGTTTTTGGGCATGTGATCAAAAGCTCAAAGGGTTGTGAGATCTGCCTAGAAATAGATCTTGTGGTGGTAGTCACATGATCAAAAACCTGCTAGTGGATTCTACCAGGGTGGTAGAAGAGTGGATGCAACCAGGTTGGGGAACCACTATAAAATTCTTGTGTCATCTGGTTGATCATTTTCTGTTTTGTTCTTGCTGTGCTGTGATAGATTGCTGTGTTGTGGTAGATTAGCTTAGACTGCATTCCTTTTTCTATTACTACTATTGGTATCACCTACTTTACTCTGATAATATTTAAAACAGTTAAAAAGTTTTAATTACTCTATTCACCCCCCTCTAGAGTAAATCAGATCTATCCCTTATCTTTCAATTGGTATCAGAGCAGGTTCCTTTGGTTTATCAACCTAATACTTGAACCAAAAGATCCTTGGTAGATTTTATTTTCTTTTTCCTAGTTTTTCTGTTTATTTCATAGCATGACACAGAACAAAGATTATGCAAGCACCAGACCTCCAGTTTGCAACCTGAATAAGTGTGCTATCTGGAAGGCAAGAATTAGGCTTTACATGAATTCTATTGATGATGAAATATGCAACTCTATTTTGACAGGTCACCCTCAACCTACGGCTACTACTACATCTATGAGTACACATGCTGTTCCACCACCTGAGTGGACAGATGCACAGAAGAAGGCCAAGATAGCAGATGCCAAGGCCATGAATATTCTGGCTCAAACTATGTCAGATGACATATTCCAGAAGGTAGCTGAGTGCACATCTGCCAAAGCTATCTGGGATTCTCTCAACCAAATGGTTGCTGGATTAGTAGATGAGAGAAAGGATAGGAGATCAAATCTTATCTCCCAATATGAAAATTTCAAGAAAGAAGAATCTGAGTCTGTGAGTGATATGTACAACAGACTAAGCTCAATCATCAATGAGCTGAAGACTCTGGACAAGGACATCACTCTCATAGAAGTAAATGACAAAATCCTCATATGCTTCCCTAGCTCATGTAATTCCAGAATATGGCCAATCAAGGAGTCCAAAAGTCTTAACGAGATTTCCACTGAATCTCTTCTTGAAAAGCTCAAATCATATGAGCAACTCATAAAGACAAGAGAAGCTATAGAGCAGAAGACCCCTCCAGTAACAAGAAAGGAGCAAAGAATAGCTTTCAAAGCTTCAGAGGAAATAGAAGCTCCAACAGTAAGTGAAGAACTTCTGAGTCTCTTAGCCAAGAGATTTTACAAGATGACAAAGAAGGACTTCAGAAGAAAGTCATCTAGGCAAGATGAAAAACCAAGGTATGACAAGACACCCACTAAAGATGTTGTTTATTTTGATTGCAAGAAACCAGGATACTTCATATCAGAGTGTCCAGAAAACCAAAAGGAGAGAAGAAGAGAAAATGACTCCAGAAAATAGCAGTACAACAAGCCCTCCTCTAGCAAGCATAAAAGGAAGGAGAAAGATTTCATTGCTGAGACCTAGAGTGACACAGATGAAGAATCTTCATCTTCTAGCTTTAGTGAAGATGAAGAGGAGGCAAAGATAAGGGAAGTTTGCCTTATGGCTATCAATGCCTCCTATAACCCATCTGAAGCTGAGCAGTCAGACAATGAAGAAACATCTGAGTCTGAGGCAAATCAGGTACTATCCTCTTTTGATTATAATTCAGATAATTTTAAAACTGAATTCAAATCATTATGTATTGATTTAATTAACTCTAAAAAAGAAATTAAAATACTTAGAGAAAAATTGACTGATCATGAAAACTTTATTTCTGAAAACATTAAATTAAAAGATGAATTAACCCTAGCCAATGAACAAATCATATCACTAAAAACTGAATTGGCTGAGGCAAGGCAACTTGAAGAATCCCTAAATGGGAGAAGTATCAAGCTGATGGACATCACAAGCATAGTGAATGTCATGCTAAATGGCAAGCTGAGCTTAGGTGCTTCATCAAGCCAACCCCCACTGATTCAAAAGAACATCTTAACGACGCCTATAAAATTTGTTTCAGAAAAAGGTAAGAAAAAGATAGATAATAATGTCAAACAAACAAAATTAAGACAAAAGAATAAGAAAAAGAGTAAGAAAAATCCTAATCATAACAATGTTCAATAGATTTTGTCGAACTCAGATCGATGAAATGTGTACAGTTCGTCGAACTCAAGTCGACGAACTCTGAACGCAAACATTCATTATAATTATTCGTTGAACTACGATCGACGAAACCAGTATGGTTCGTCGACCCGAGATCAACGATATTGGGGCCTAGAGAATGAAAACTTTCATTCTCTGGGTGGAGTTCGACGAACTCATACCCATTCATCGACCTCAGATCGACGAACTTACTTGAATTCATCGAACTCAGTTCACTTTAGCAGAAACTTTACTTTTTCTAAAACTTATAATCAACCAAGATCTTCCTTTAACCAATTTAATTAGTGGATAATTCCACCAAGAAGATATCATCCGTTAGGTTATAAATGTCAACCAGAATACTCATACATTTCTAGTTTTAATTATAAAAAGAAAGAAGGACCCAAGGTAACCTGGGTCAAGAATAACTAATCAGTTTTATTGCAGGTGAAAGACTATCCCACCACAGAGCAACATTGGTATTTGGATAGTGGCTATTCAAAATATATAACTGGAAACAAGGACAACCTAATCAACTACAAGTCAAAGCTAGGACCCAAAGTAATATTTGGTGATTCCAATTGTGGCCAGACTGAAGGATATGGAAAGGTTAAAATTAGAGCAGTCACCTTCAGGAATGTAGCTTATGTAAATGGACTGAAGCACAACCTTATCTCAATAAGTCAGTTATGTGATGAAAGGTTTCAGGTATCATTTAATAAAACTTCATGTATTATTACTTCAGTAGATAACCTAGTAGTGTTAACTGACATTAGAGTAGGAAACATTTATGTAGTTAATTTTAAGTCAGCTAAATCAGAAATATGCATATTTAATAAAACTAGTAGTAATATTGATCTTTGGCATATGAGATTAGGACATGTTAAAATGAAAAACATTGCCAAAATCTCTAGGGATAACCTTGTTAGAGGATTGCCTTCTTGCCCCTACAAGAAGGAAAGCTTTTCCAGGGCTTGTCAGTTAGGCAAGCAAACTAAAAACATCTTTAAATCTATAAATAAAAGTGACTCACCTAGAATATTGTAGTTACTACATATGGACCTTTTTGGCCCTATTGCTGTACAAAGCCTAGGAGAGAAATCTTATACTTTAGTGATTGTAGATGACTTCTCAAGATTCACTTGGGTATTCTTTCTGAGATCTAAGTCAGATAACTTCAAGATTTTTACAGATTTTCTCAAGAACATACAGATTGAGTACTCTACTCCAGTTACATTAATCAGAAGTGATCATGGTACTGAGTTTGAGTCTCTTCTTATGCAAGAGTTCTATGAGAAGGAAGGTATCAGACACTGCTTCTCAGCTCCTAGAACTCCTCAACAAAATGAGGTTGTTGAAAGGAAAAAATAGAACCCTAATTGAATCTGCAGGCACATTACTTGCAGATTCTCACTTGCCCCTATCCTTTTGGGCAGAGACTGTGAGCACAACAAACTATGTACTGAACAGAAGTCTGATACATAAGCTCAAGAATAAGAATCCTTATGAGCTACTTAAAGGGAAGAAACCTAAAGTAGATTATTTTAAAATCTTTGGTTACATTTGTTACATTCACAACAATAATAAGAAACATATTAGAAAGTTTGAAGCCAAGGCTGAAATAGGAATTTTTCTTGGATATTCCCAAGTAAGCAAGACTTATAGGGTATATAATAAATCAACTATGAAAATAGAAGAATTTATTCACATTTCTTTTGATGAGACTAACGTGTTTTACAAGGAGAAGATTCCTTCTACCAGTGAGACTTTGTAAGAACCAAACCTGTGTGAGAAGTTGGATAAATTGACCCTCACCAATGAGGCTATTAGCCATCCTTCTCCATAAGTTGAAGAAGAGAGTGAAGAATAAAGTTTGGAAGTGGCTGAACTTCCTCCAATAGCTATAACTCCATAAGAGGAATTAATTCCCCAAGCTATTGCTCAACCAACTCCGCCTACTAAATTTGTCACACTTAGAGATCACCCTGTATCTCAAGTGACTGGAGACATTTCAGTTGGAGTGCAGACAAGGCATCAACTCCACCAGGACTTGATGCATGTCTGCTTCATATCTTAAACTGAGCCCCAATCCATTATAGATGCTGAGCAAGATCCACACTGGATTATTGCAATGCAAGAGGAGCTCAACCAGTTTGAGAGATGTAGAGTTTGGGATTTAGTTCCAAGACCCAAACACTACCCAGTCATTGGAACTAAATGGGTATTTAGAAATAAGCTAGATGCTCAAGGTCTTATCATAAGGAACAAGGTCAGGCTAGTTGCTCAAGGATACAGATAAGAGGAAGGCATAGCCTATGATAAGACACTTGCACCTATTGCAAGGATTGAAGCAATCACGATATTTCTAGCATATGCTGCCTACAAAAAGTTCACAGTGTACCAAATGGTGTCAAGAGTGCATTCCTAAATGGTGAACTCAAAGAAGAGGTCTATGTAGAACAACCACCAGGTTTTATTTCTCATACTCATCCCTCCTATGTTTTTAAATTGCATAAGGCTCTCTATGGTCTAAAGCAAACTCCAAGAGCTTGGTATGAAACCTTAGCTAGCTTTCTCTTAGAGTATAAATTTTCTAGAGGCATAGTAGATAGGAATTTATTTATAAAGCATCATCATGATAAAATATTGTTAGTGTTGAAGTATGGAGGCCGGGTGGTCTATTGCTATTCGGAGACCGGGCGGTCTGGCGGTTTATCTAGACAGCTTGTCTGTCGGGCTGTTGCTGTTTGGTGTTGTAGCGGTCTGGCGGCTTGTCTCAGATGGCTTGGAGACCGGGCGGTCTAGCGATCTCCTATGGCGGCTTGTTCTCTGTGGTGCTTATTCTCTCCTCCTGTTATTGTCGGACGGTTAGCCGGCTTGTCTAACCACACGACCTGTCCGGTTTGTCTTTTTGTAAAGCCGCATATACTTGTAAATTTTTTGTCCCACATTGCTTAATTGTAATTTCTCTCATCTCCTCCATTCTATAAAAGGGAGGCTATACCATTGTGATTGATACCTTTTTGGATTATAAAAATTTTGTCACTCCAAATTTTCGGTCTATTTGTTTCTGTTCGCACATGGTATCAGAGCCCCCGATCTTTTCCACCGGATTCTGTGAGCTTCCTCTTTCTATGCAACCTGTCCGCGCGGCTTGCTTCTTCTTCTCACAACCTGTTTGCGACTTGTTTATTCCGCTTGTTTGCGCCTTGTCCGCACGACTTGCTCCTTCTTCTCGCGACCTGTTTACGACCTATTCTCGCGATCTGTTTCTTCTCTTGTCACACCTGTTCGCACAGTTTCTTTCTCCTCTTGGTCGCTGCCCTTTGTGTGCGCAACCTATCTCTTCTTTTTCTCCGCGACCTGTTTTTGCGGTTGCTCTGCCTCCTCTCTCGCCGCGGTCTCTCTTTATTCGCGCGGCCCATTTCTATTCGTGCTGTTTATCCTCTGTTCGCACGACCTGTTTGACCTTCTCGTGAACTCCTCCCAGTTCACGCGGTCTTCTCTCTCTCTCTTTCTCCTGTTCACGCGGTTTTATCTCTAGCCGTACGACTTCTTTCCCTCTGCTTTGCTCTCTTTTTTCTGTGGCCATCCTAGCCGCCCACCCTGCTTGCTGGTTGCCCGGCTTGGTCATTCTGCCATTCTCACGCGGTCTCCTGGTTGATCGCACGGTCACTCTTCTATGGCCTCCACACAATCCACTTCGGTGGTCACATCTTCTGGTAGTGCCCACGTTGTTACTCACGACAGATGGTTGATCGACTCTGGTGCTAAAAATCATATGGCATGCAATCCTCATTATTTTTCTCTTCTAGACACCCATGATCGGTTGCCCCCAGTCTTTGTTGTAGATGGCTCTTCCTCTCCGGTCAATGGGACGGGAGTGGTTCAAGTCACTCCATCTCTTCGCCTGGCAGATACTCTCTATGTGCCCAAGTTCCCTTGCAATTTATTATCGGTTAATTCTCTATGCAAGCAATTACGGTGTTCCGTCACATTCACTCCTACTTCTTGTTCTTTTCAGGATCCAGACTCCCAACGGACGATTGCTACTGGGACTGAGAGCTGTGGACTCTACTTCCTTGACAATGTTTCTGCTCTATCTGCCTTCTCCTCCTCCTCTACAGATCTTCTCCAATGGAATCTTCGCCTCAGTCATGCTCCTCCCCGGCTCCTTCGCCAGCTTCTACCCCACCTCTGTCCACATCATCCACCTCTCAATTGTGATGCATGTCAGCTTGGCAAGCATCACCGCTCCTCCTTCCTACCAACGCAAAGCCGCGACTATTCCCGTCCATTCGATCTCGTTCACTATGACGTATGGGGTCCTGCTCCTACACTCACCATCGGTCGGGGTAGTTCATATTTTGTCATATTTATTGATGACTTATCTAGGTGTACGTGGGTGTATCTTTTAAAGGATTGCTCCGAACTATTCTCTGTCTGGACATCGTTTTATTATATGATTAAGACTCAGTTTGATACCTCTATTAAACTCCTTCGTTCTGACAATACTAAGGAATATCTTAGCCATGATTTCTCCTCTTTCTGTATGCAACATGTTGTTATTCATCAAACTAGCTGTGTCTACACCACACAACAAAATTGGGTGGTAGAACGCAAAAACCGTCACCTCCTCGATGTTGCTCGCACTCTGCTAACCCACATGTACATTCCTCGCTCCTATTGGGGCTATGCTGTCCTCCTCTCCTGCTATCTCATCAATCGAATTCCCTCCACAGTTCTCAACGACGCCACCCCATTCTCCATTCTTTATCCGAACCAGAATCTGTTTCCTCTTACTCTACGCTTCTTTGGGTGCACCACCTTTGTGCACTCTCCCGCTGCCACCCGTGACAAACTCTCACCACGGGGCACTAAATGTGTCTTTCTGGGGTACTTTACCACTCAGAAAGGTTATTGTTGCTTTGACCCTATTACCCGCAAGCAGTTTGTCTCTGCGGATGTCACCTTCTTTGAAAATACATCTTACTTCTCTCCCGTGTCCTCCTCTGCTCCTGATGCTCCTACTTCTCATATCAACCCATCCATTCCCTCTACACCTACTGACATTCCACCACCTCCACCATCTCCACCATCTCCTCCGCCATGTCCACCTCTCGCGATATCTCCCACCTCTCTGATGCCGTCTCTTTACTCCCGGGCCAGCTCTCTCCACCACGGATGCTTCAGATACTGAGGAACCCGCTGACCTGGATCTCCCCATTGCTCTTCGTTAAGGGGTTCGGGCATGTACCCAACACCCGCTTGCTGCTGTTGTTTCCTATGATCGTCTTACCCTATCTCCCAGAGATTTTTCACTAGCTATCTCGGCCACTGCCAACTCCCGTTCCTACTAGGAGGCCCGTACTATTCCTCATTGGAAGGCTGCCATGGATGAGGAGATTTCTACTTTCACTAAACGGGGTACATGGACTCTCTGTCCTCCTCCCTTCGGCACAGATATCGTTGGTTGTCGCTGGGTCTTTATTGTCAAATTCCGTAATGATGGCAGCATGAATCGCTACAAGGCCCGCCTGGTGGCCAAGGGCTTCACTCAGACCTATGGTGTTGATTACTTCAACACCTTCTCTCTCGTTTCTCATCTCAGCACCATTCAGGTCCTTCTATATCGATGTCAATAGGGATTGACCCATTTCGCAGCTGGATGTTAAGAATTCTTTTCTCTACGGTGATCTACATGAAGATGTTTACATGGAGCAATCTCCTGGGTATGTTGCTCAGGGGGATACACGAGTATGCTGGGTAAAGAAGGCTATCTATGGACTCAAGCAGAACCCTCATGCCTGGTTTGACAAGTTTAGCGGCATTATTGCTGCCATTGGTTTGGCAAGAAGTTCAACTGATCACTCCTTGTTCGTTCGAAAAACCGCCTCTGGTCTGGTAGTTCTTGCGGTTTATGTTGATGACATTTTTCTTACTGGCGATGACCAGGATGGGGTAACTCTGACAAAGAAACACCTCCGTCAACACCTGGTCACAAAGGATATGAGCTCCCTGAAATACTTTCTGGGGATTGAAATTTCTAGGAAGCCCAACTCCATGGTCCTTTCCCAACGGAAGTATGCTCTTGATCTTCTAAAGGAGGCATGATTGACTGGTGCTAAACCTGCCCGTTGTCCCATGGCTGCTGGAGAAGACAAAACTTGGACAAATGACTCTCCTCTTCTATCTGATCTTACGAGGTACCGACGTCTGGTTGGCAAACTCATTTATCTCACAGTAACAAGACCCGACATCTCTTATGCTGTTGGCAAGGTTAGCTAGTTCATGCAAGCTCCTAGGGAGTATCATCTACAATCTGCCCTGAGGATATTGGAGTATATTAAAGCAGCACCAGGGAAAGGACTCCTTTTTCAGAAGAATGGTCACTTAAGGGTTGAAGCATACTAAGATTCGAGCTATGCTGATGACAAAGGTGTCCGCAAGTCAACATCAGGTTTCTGCATGTTTGTTGGAGGCAATCTTGTGAGTTGGAAGAGCAAGAAACAATCTGTGGTCTCCAGGTCTAGTGCAGAAGCGAAATATCGCAGTATGGCGTCAACCACATGTGAGTTGAAATGGTTACGGGCTCTCATGCTGACTTAGGAGAGGTCTATAACTATCCACTTCCTATGTTCTGTGACAACAAGGCCGCAATATACATCTCCAAAAATCCGGTCTTTCATGAAAGAACAAAACACATAGAAGTTGACTGTCATTTTATTTGGGAAGAGATCTTGAAGAAACATATTTGTACTCCGTTCGTCACTTCCGACAATGAGTTGGCAGACGTCTTCACCAAGCCGGTGTCCGCTTCCTTTTTCCATATTTGCGACAAGCTGGGCATGATTGATATCTATGCTCCAGCTTGAGGGGGAGTGTTGAAGTATGGAGGCCGGGCGGTCTGTTTCTATTCGGAGACCGGGCGGTCTGGAGGTTTATCTAGACGGCCTGTCTGTCGGGCTGTTGCTGTTTGGTGTTCCAGTGGTCTGGCGGCTTGTCTCAGACGGCTTGAAGACCGGGCGGTCTAGCGGTCTCTTATGGCGGCTTGTTCTCTATGGCGCTTATTCTCTCCTCCTATTGTTGTCGGGCGGTTAGCCGGCTTGCCTAACCGCACGGCCTGTCCGGTTTGTCTTTTTGTAAAGCCACATATACTTGTAAATTTTTAGTCCCACATTGCTTAATTGTAATCTCTCTCATCTCCTCCATTCTATAAAAGGGAGGCTATACCATTGTAATTGATACCTTTTTGATAATAAAAATTTTGTTACTCCAAATTTCCGGTCTACTTGTTTCTGTTCGCACAGTTAGTACACATATATGTAGATGACATCATATTTGGTTCTACAGATTCCAAACTATGCAAAAGGTTCTCCAACCTTATGCATTCCATGTTTGAAATGAGTATCATGAGTGAGCTCTCCTACTTACTTGGTCTCCAAGTGAAGCAGTCACCTGATGACATCTTCTTATCCCAATCAAAATATGCTAAGGAGCTGATAAAAAGGTTTGGAATGCCTGGTGCTTCAGCAAAGAAAACACCTACGGCTACCAATGCTGTAATTGATTCTGATGAACATGGGAAACCTGTAGATCAGAAATTATATAGGGCCATTGTTGGATCCTTGTTATATCTTACAGCAATAGATCAGACATTATGTTTGCTACATGTCTTTGTGCTAGGTTCCAGGTGAACCCTAAAGAATCTCATCTTATTTTCTTAAAAAGAATTTTGAGATATATAAATGGTTGACCTAATTTAGGACTCTGGTATCCAACTGAGTCAAAATTTGAGTTAACTAGATACTCTGATGCTAACTTTGCTGGATGTAGAGTGGACAGAAAAAGCACATCAGGGACATGTCAATTCCTTGGTGATAGGCTAGTGTCATGGTTTTCCAAGAAATAAACATCTATGTCTACTGCAACAGTAGAAGCTGAATATATAACAGCTAGCAGTTATTGCTCACAGATGTTGTGGATTCAAAACCAACTCCTAGATTATGGTGTCAACTTAAATAATTCAACTCTACTGTGTGATAATACAAGTGTAATTTCTATTACACAGAATCCAGTGCATAATAGTAGAACTAAGCATATAGATGTAAAACATCATTTCATTAGAGAGTGTGTAGACAAAAAGAAAATTAATCTCACCTTTGTGTCTACTGATTTGCAAAAGGCAGATATTTTCACCAAACCCTTGGATGAGAAGAAACATCTGTTTTTTATAAATTAGTTAGGTATGATCAATGGAGATGCACTAATTTAATTTTCTGTCTGTGGTCGAAGAATTTGCCACAGTTCGTCGAACGAAGATCGGCGAACTGAGAAAAGTTCTTGAGAAATTCGTCGACCTGAGATCGACAAACTCTCTATCTGTGAAGTTCTTTTCATCGAACAGAGAACGATGATATTGCTTCAGAAAATTTTCGCCGACCCGATAACGACGAAAACTTTTCCCTTCTTCTGACTGAGATCGACGAACTCTTTTGTCAATAGAATATCTCGTCGAACCCAGATCAAAGAATTTTTTATTTTCCGTCGGACGGAGTCTGCTGCTTCATATTCTGAAAAACCATATATCTAGTTTTTCTTCGAGCTCCATCCCACGCTTTCTGTTTCCCTTGCACTTGATCTTTCTGTTTTCTTTTGCAGGCGAACAATGATGATTCTAGCAAACTCTCTTGCAACAATGAAATTCGACACCGGTTTTGATATTGATTTTGACTCGTTCTCTCACATTGATCAAATATTCATCGACATCCTACATTTGTGCGAGGTACAAAAACTGAAGAAGTTCATGACAAGCCGAATCAAGATAGCAGGAAATGAAATCAGAGAATGAGTTTTCACTGCAACATCTCCAGATGCAGATACCATGATAGGCACCTTCAATGGAAACTAGGTCATTCTCACTCTTGTAGTTTTATCTGAAATCTTTGATTTGGCTACTGGAGAAGATGATATTGAATTGGCAAATGATGAATATGAGAATATGCAGAGCAAAATGGGGCATTCAGGAGGAAACCCCAATAAGTTATTGAAAAAGAACTTGTCTGTTCAATATAAATTCTTGGCAGACATTGTTGGCAAGGTGTTACTGGGCAGACATACAGCCCACGACTATATCGCTAGACACCAGTTTCTAGTGATGTGTGCTCCGGTTGAGAAGAAATCAGTTAATTGGGGAAATACTTTGTTTTATTTGATCAAAAAGAAAAACACAAAGAAAGAAGTGTGTTTTGCGAGGATTCTGGGAATTTTCCTCCAGGAAAAGGCACAAGAACTATTAGTTTCACAGCCCATCTTCATCAATGCCTCCAACAGGCTTACATCTCCTCTTTCCGGCAGATGGGAGAAGAAAATCTCAAAGCCATCCAGGGCTTCAACCTCCTCCAGAACTTCTGAGGATACAAGAACTATGACAGCTGATCCCCCACCTCCAGAAGTTGTCCCCTCCATCACCATTCCATCCACCCAGATTCCTACGCCACCACAACTTTCCATTCCTTCACCAACCCTCCAACAACCATCCAAATCACATACTTATACTCCAACTCCACCAACTCAATCTCCTGCTCATACACCAACACTAATTCCATCTCCTGAACATCTACCCACACCATTTCAATCTCCAGAACACATCACACAACCTCCGTCCCCATTACCACATCATCTTGCTGACATTCCCCTCCATAACCTCTCATCTATTCCATCTTTTAATCTACTATCATCTCCCATAAATTATCTATCTCCTAATGATGAGCCAATGCCAGACATCACAACTTTCCCTTCATCATCCATCCAACATGTATCAACTCAGATACCCTCTGAGTTTATGGAAATGGATTCCCCTTCACTTCCCTCTCTTCTAGAACTCCTCACCCCCCTTATCTCAAACCTTATAACAGAGGCCATTAAACCTCTTGTTGACTCTATTGCATCCCTTTTTGCCAACCTTTCTGCTGCCTCCACTGTCCCTTCTTTTGGGGGCCTAGCTTCAGGACCCTCTAAAACTAGGCAGGGGGAGATATCCAATGAAGAAGCTCTAGTTTCCTCTCCTCCAGCAGCAGCAGATACAGTAGTTTTGCAGATAGATGTAGATGCAGATGTACATATTACTACAAAAGTTGAGACAGATGCTGATTTTGATTTTGATATGATCTGTACAGTTACAACAGTAGAAACTGCAGAGATTATAACTATTGGTGAGTGTATTATTAATCCCACAGCAGATTTATTTCATTTACTAAATTCTTTTGATACAACATATCTGAATCATCTTCCAGAAGTTTGCACAGAGCATTCTATGGCTATAGTCCCCTATACTTCCCCAATAAGCCTTGTAGTTGCTAAGCAGCTAAAGGCAAGTTTTGCAGAAGCAGAGCCACTAACTGAATCAGCCTCTAAGGCTATTTCTCCTCCCAAGGCTATCTCCCCTCCTACTTATAAGATGGATGATAGTCCTTTACCTAATCTGTATGATATTATTCTTGCTGATATAGATGAAGAGAATCTGACTGTTTTTGAAAGTACTACAGAGTAAGTAATTCATGTACAACCTCAAGCTGAGAAACAGATATCCAAAGATATTCTAAAGGCAATTGATGCTTTATATGACAATCCTCCAGGATCATCTGATGATGACAATGATGATGAAGACTCTGATGAGTCTGATGACTCAAAAGCAAAGAAGAAAGTTGCTAAGAAAAGAAAAGCTCCTGCTAAGGCTGTTCCAAAGCCAAATCCCAATGCAGACACTCCCTACTATATTTTACAGAAGATTACACCTTACCCAGGATGCCTTTATGGATGTGGCTATCTAATAATGAGCAGAAAGTCAGGAAAAAGAGCAAAAGCTACTCTCCTCCTCCTCCTCCTCCTTCTCAAAGGAATTGGAGAGGTCCTCCTCCCCCTCATCCAACAACTGGTGCTTCAGGGAATATCTCTCAAAGATCTACCTCTTATACTCAGACTTATCAAAGACAACAAGGCAGATCTTCAAGATCTCAATTCCAAGGGAGCAGTCAGCAGAGACATTCTTCCAGCAGACAACATTAGCAACATCAGAAGCAAGACAAGCAACAGATAGTATTTGAAGTTGATAAATCTAAAAAAGATAATAGTCCAAAAAGGCCAGAATCTCCTCCAATCCATTTTGTGAATCCTGAACAAGAAACAACTGCTAAAATGGCCTGATTTCAAGAGTTATTTGGACTCTCTCCCATTAATAAAGCTAAAAAGGAAGGTAAAGATCACTCACAGTATTCTACCATATCTTCTTACAGGAGAGAAGAACTAAAAAGGTATGATAAAGCTAACAAGTTTTTCAATGTAGATGCTTATATGAATATGTATCCAGAGGCTGTAGTTCCAAGAGCAACTTCTCTCAACATCATTGGAGCAGCAGACATGATAATGTCTAAAAGAGAAGCAACTAATCCAAACAGAGAAATTAAATTCAGACAGCCCTCTGAAAGTTCTGACAAAGCTGATCAGGAAAAACCCAAGAAGAATAAATGACAGTTTTGTTTAGTTTTACTTTATGAACTCTATTTTTGTTAATCATGAAGCACTTGTTGTATACATATCTGCTGTATATTTCATTTTCTGCCAGATATATTTTATTTTTGCTCTGTGATTATTTTCTTTTGTTTATATTAGTGACCTCACTCAAATAGGGGGAGATTGTTGGATCCCTAGTTTGGATTTGGGCTAGGTTCACTAATTATATTGAGTTTTGACCCACATTGTATAGCCAGGGACAAGTGTTTGAGTCCTAGAGTTTAGGTTAGTCATTAGGTTCAACCTTCATGGACCAGCCAACAGAAGACTTCAGGAGACTGAAGACTTCGAAGAATTCAGACTTCAAAAATTATCAGTTCAAAATTCTTCGAACTTAGCTCGACGATCGTCGATCGCAGATCGACGAACTCAGCGTTAATTTTCTGAGTTGAGCTCGACGATATTCGAGCTCAGATCAACAAAATCTGGAGTTCAGCTTCAACAGATTTTTCCAGATTATTTTCGCTGAACTCAGCTGGATGAAGGAAGATTCTATGCTTGACGAACTTGGACAATAGATTTGGCAAGTTATTTCCAGAATGCAGTTCGCTGAGTGCAGGTCGACAAATAGGATTTCTCAGCTCGACGAACTTGGATCTCCGGTCGATGAAATCTGTTCAGAGCTCGACGATTTCTGTCCAGTGCCAGGCTTAGAGTTTTTCCTTATTTCTGTCCTTATTTCCTATATTATTTAACAGTAATTCTCTGAGTAATTAATGCTTATATTCCACTAAATATAGCCACTATTGGCAGCATTAATTATGGTCTTCATCAGGGTTAATTACTTGCTTAATTTATTGGGATAGTTAGGGAAACTCATTAAAGATTATATTCTCCAGCCGTTTTTTATTCTCCAGATAGATCAGCAATCAATGCTTGGAATTCAAAATTTCAAAGGAGAATTTGATAGCAGAATATAAAAGAGATTTTCTCTTTTTAGACCAAAAAAAGAACAACTAGAGAACTAATAGAGAATATACAGATACAAGAAAATCTGTGTGCAGAAAACAACCTGTTTTCCCCTGATTCTTAATAAAGACTGAAGAAGAACAACAAACAAATATCAAGAGTCTTCTTCATCTTCTACTCCAGGAACATTCAAGGACAACAACTTTCAATCAGTTAGAAAGTTCCTGGACATCATTTCAAGACAAGGCTGAAGACCTACACCCTGAGCAAGGCTCTAAGTCATTTCAGAAGGAGCTTTGACAACAACAATCCACTAGTCTTCTCTATTGATTAGAGAAAGGGAAGACACCATCAACTCTCTCTTAACCACCTGTAAAAAGGTTTATTAACTCCCTTCAAAATTTTATTCTTGGTTTTTGGTCACCTGATCAAAAGCTCAAAGGGTTGTGTGATCTCCCTGGAAACAGATCTTGTGGTGGCAGTCACCTGATCAAAAACCTGCTAGTGGATTCCTACCAGGGTGGTAGAAGAGTGGATGTACCCAGGTTGAGGAACCACTATAAAATTCTTGTATCATCTGGTTGAAATTTTTCTGTTTTGTTCTTACTGTGCTGTGATAGATTATTGTGTTGCGGTAGATTAACTTAGACTGCATTCCTTTTTCTATTACTACTATTGGTATAACCTACTTTACTCTGATAATATTTAAAATAGTTAAAAAGTTTTAATTACTCTATTCACCCCCCTCTAGAGTAAATCAGATCTATCCCCTATCTTTCACCTTCTACTCTCTCAACCTCCATTACCTCCAACAAGCCTTCCCCCGTCAACTCCACTTCTTCACCCCCTCTCGGTCTCACCCCCAGCTTCTCCCTCTACCCCTTGATCCCCTGCAGGCTTCTCCCTAGCCTCACCTAGGCTCACCACTCCTCTCTCCACAACCTCCTCTTCAGTCTTCTCTCCGATCTCACCTATGCTCATCACTCCTTCCCCCGCTATCTTCCTGCAAGCCTCTCCTAGGTTCATCTCTCCCTCCTCTGTAGCTTCCTCCTCCCTTGCCATATCCTTCTCCAGCTACTCTGCCTCTGCCATCCAGGAAATGGTATTGACGGCAGTCATGTAGCATTTCCTCGCCATCTTTGGATCCCCCCTGATCATGACCTGCACTCCTACACTGCTGAACTTTAGGCACTGATGAAACGAGGAGGGAACGCAACAAAAGGAACTAATGAGAGGCCGCCAAAAGATTGGATTATAGCTACTCGTAGCGTCAACGATGACGAACCGACAGTTCCTCGATACCCCCCAACATCACATGCAGCCCCACCCCTCCTTCAACTTTCTTCCGCTCCCCCGAGAACCCAAACAATGGTCCATTCGAGGCTAGAACCCTCTGAGCCTCCACCTTCATCTTGTCAAAGGCTTTCTTGAAGATTACATTCACAGAGCTCTCATTGTTTACCAGAATCTTAAAGACCGTGAAATTCTCTACTACTGTCTGGATCAACAAGGCGTCACAGAACGGGTCTTTGTAGTCGGGCATGTCCTTCATTGAGAAAGTGATTTTTCCTCCTGTGTGGGGGTCTAGGAGGTCGAGGTGATGCTCCTTCGATACATTGTTTAGAAACTCCCCTTATGGGTGGCTTCGATCCCACACTCCCGTGGATCACCCTGATCCCTCCTCGGGCTCCTACGTCTACCCAGTCCTCACATCTATCCTCTCCTCCTCCTAGCAGAACTTCTTCGATCCTTACGGGTGGATGCTACTAGACTTACCCCCAGGCTGCTCTCATCTCCAAAAATTTCGAGCAGGTGGCAGTTTCGTGACCCACTTGAAAGTTATTTACTTAAGGTTAGCTAGTCACCTGGGGGGGGGGGTGAATAGGTCTTTGAAATTTCTAAGTCTTTTTGTTGATTTCTAATTAGGTGATCTAGAGCTTGTCCTTAGTACCTACAATATAAAAGAAAAACAACAACACAACCATGCATACAGTTGTTTATAGTGGTTCCCCAATCGGGTACATCCACTTTCCCTCCCACCTATCCAACTATCATGTTGTACTAGCCACAAAATCCTCCAATATGCTCCTTAGAGCTTACACCTCAGGCCCTCAGCATTACACTCAGGTTTCTTCAAAACCCTACCTTAGAACCACAAAGGTTCCTACCTCAGAGCCATGTAGTGCTCCTATAGCTCAGTGGTCCACTGACCACCTACCTCAGCCTTATCTCTAAGGCATATAGCTCAGGCTTTTCATCCCTATAACTTCAGGCACAAAGCCCTACTCTCAGAGTGCTACAACACTCCTACAACTCAGTACCTATACATGTACCTACCTCTGTGTCCTTCCAGGCACCTATAGCTCAGCCTAATCCAAGGCCTGCAACTCAGTGACACACTTGTCACCTAAAGCTCAGTGACTCAGCAGTCACCTACCTCAGCCTTATTTCTAAGTCCTACTACTCAGGCTGGGAGGATAACCTTACTCTTAGATCCACACTTGGATCCTACCTCAGTACCCCAGCAGGGCACCTACCCCAGTGACTAATTAGTCACCTACACTCAAGCCAAAGGGCCCTACAGCTCAGATTCAGAAACATTGAATCCTACAGGAATTTAAACAAGTTAAGTAAAATGAAACACAGACTCAGAGACAAATCTCTGAGTCAACCTTGCTGGACTGAGTAGATATCAGTCCAGCCCTCTTGCTGTAGAAGGAATGAGCCTTCTTCAACAGTTACGTGCACCTTTGCTGCACTGGTGAACAACAATCTGCTGCTGTAGGCTGACATCCCTTCACACAGCTATCTCTTTGTTGATTTGAAGAATCAGCTGCCTTGTTATGGAGAGAACACTCTTGGTGAACTAGAAGGAGCTTCAGCTAACTATCACTGCCTTCTATCTAGCACTGCTGGACTTTGCTTTCAAGCTTGTCAGAGAAGATGAAGTCCATCCACCTCTATTTTCCGTATATTCTTTTTCTGTTCTGCATTTATTCTTCGTAACACTATTCCCCTTTTCTTTCTTCTTTTTATATGTGTTGATTTGAGTCAACGATATAATTTGAGTGTGGGCCCAACCAAGAATGGTGAGCGCCACCTCCCTCAGAAAAGGACAAATAAGATTTCAGCGCTACTGTAGCTTTACCGCAACGACATGAACAATTTTAACTTTGTTGACTTCTGGTGACGTCAGCAGTGGTCATATTGTACTACTGTAGCTTTCCCATAATGACATGAAGTACTTTGACTTGTTGACTTTTGATGATGTCAGTAGTGGTCATCATCTTCTGGACTTGGACAAAATTCCAGATCTTCAATAAGCATTGAGTGATGTTAAATCACTCAACACCATCTATCTTGGCTCTTCATTAGAAGCGTTGAGTGAACCTTCCTCTCTCAATGCTTCTGGACTTAGAAAAATTCTGCTGGCTTTGTCTCAGTGCTTCCTTCTCAACTATCTTAGCGATTTCTTCTTCATAGCTAAGACTATCTCCTGTCTCAGCGGTTTCGTCTCAGCGGTCTCAGCGGTTTCTTCTTCATAGCTGAGACTATCTTCTGTCTCAACGGTTTCTTCTCAGTGGTCTCATTGGTTTCTGCTTCATAGCTGAGACTATCTTCTGTCTCAGCGGATTTTCTCTCAACTATCTCAGCGCTTTCTTCTTTATTAGAAGCGTTGGGTGAACCTGCTTCACTCAATGCTTCCGGACTTAGAGAAATTCCAGCTTGCTTTGTCTCAGCGGTTATGTTGAGACATACTTCTCAGCTGTCTCAACTGTCTCAGTGATTTTGCCTTAGTCAATTTGTCTGGCTTTAGTTTGACAAATGTTGAGCTGAGATCGACGATCTGTGGACTGAGCTCGACGAATTCTGAATTCCAAATTATGAAATTAGCTCGATTAATGGTGAGCTCAGCTCGACGAATGGTGAGATCAGCTCTAGGAATGGTGTTCTCAGCTCGACGAATGGGGAGTTGAGCTCGATGAATTCTGAGTCCCACACTTATGAATTTAGCTCGAAAAATGGCGAGCTGAGCTCGACGAATTGTGAGCTGAGCTCAACGAATTCCGAATCTTCCAGCATACTCTTTTTCTTATGGTCCATTTGTAAAGATGATGGTGGTCGCGAACTCGGTGGTTATGAATTTTCGTTTGTGAATGTCTGACCTCACCTAAGGAACTTCTTCCACTTTTATTTTCAAAACTAAGTTTTTTTTTTCTTAGTGACAACCATAATTGTTTTCTTGTCAAACATATATTTTTTCTGAACTCACTGAAAAAAAATCGTCGTGCCAAATGAAGCCATAATCAGCTAGCAATTTATATTTATCTGAGCCATTACATGAAATGTGATTCCTTAACATTAGATTAGGATATGAATGCTCTTCAAATCCTTGGGAAAGTGAATGTACCAATACCTTGGGAAACCACTATAAATACTATCTGTTCTTGTAAGATAAAATAATAATCTAACTCATAACACAGCAAAATCAAAAGTATTACATAAAGACTTGAAAAACCTATTCACCCACTTTAGGTGTTTAAATACTCATGAAACAAAGACTTTCAAACATTTTTGTGCTCCTTGGGTAGATTGAGTACTTGGTAAAATATGCTTCGTACATCAATTCCTCCCGCAATTTGCCAACATTTGGGAAGCACAACCGACCATCCTTCCATGGAAGACTGCCATTCAATGAGAATTGGTAATTCGACCCATACACTATCTCTTCTATATAGCGCTTCATGTTCTCGTTAAGCTCCAATGCCAGTCGAATCATGTCCGTAAGGTTATATTGCACCTTCGTCCGGTTCAAGCATGCATCTGAGCACATCCTCCCTTTGACAAAAGAGATGTTCAGAGCCTCCAAATCATGAATCAGACGCTCATGCATTAGTATCCAATTTTCTCATTTTGGAGCCTTGCGACTCAACACATTCGCGACTACATTTCCCTTCTTGGGAGTGTAATGAATCTCAAAGGTGTTGTCCCTACAGAACTCCATCCAGCTCCATTGTCACTAAAAGTCCACCTAGTGTCAGCTATGTGCACCTATGGGAGGGGGATAGGTGACGTGTAGCACTTTTGCGGAATTTACGAATGTACCTGCACAATAAAAATAAAAAGCACAGCACACAGAATACACAGGCAATTTATAGTGGTTCCCCGACTTGGGTACATCCACTTTCCCCCTTCGACCTATCTCCCAACAAGGGACGACTCGGTCTCTTCTACAACAGGATTGAAATCCAATCCCTGCACTATCGGAAGGAACCCTTCCACACGTGAGAGTCAACACTCCCACAAAACGGGTTGCACCCAACCCTTACAACACGGAACAATCGTTCCTTTACAACAAAAGTAAATATAGAATGTACACGAGATACAAACTTCGTTTGGAGACTACGGTGTTCCTCTTCGTTCGACGACGTGTTCGTGAAGTCAATGAAGAGTCTACCACCTTGGTCTCTCTTGGAGAGGATCTCCCCGGAACCGGCGGCGGCAACACGAGCGGCGGTTAGCTTCGGGATCGGCGGCGACGACGATGAGCGGCTGCTGAACTTGGAGATCCAAACTTCGTAGCGAAGCTAGCTTGGTCTTCCAACGGTCACACGAGGATCGGTTGTCTCGATCGATTCGGACGGGGAAGTTTTTCCCGATCAACAAATCGAGAGATAAGAGATCTCTTGATAGACGCGTGAGACTCTGAGCCTGGCTAAGCTTCTGTCGCCGGAGATCGGGAAGAAAAGCGATCAGCAGCGGCGACGGACTAGCGCGAGCGGCGACGGATGCGGCGGAGCTATTTCGCGATTTTAGGGTTTGCTCTGCTCGGCTTCTTTCTGTCTAGGTATTCCGTTCAAAATACCCGTATATAAATACTGTAGATGCTTTCCAAAATGACCGTTGTGGGACCCACAAGCTGAATCCCTAAGTCCCGGTCCAGAATCTTAACAGCGGCAGAATCCAGATCAGGAAGTTCAAGAAAAACGCCCAAGTCAAAATCGGTGAGAATCGAAAGTGATTCTCGCCGAGTCGCCGAGAATCAAAGGTGATTCTCGACGATTCGGCGAGAATCAAAGATGATTCTCGTCGAATTTGCCTTGGTTGCACGCACTGCTTTAGGCCAGGTCGAGACGGCGAGAATCAACCAGTGATTCTCGCCGAATCGGCGAGAATCACTTGGTGATTCTCGTCGATTCTTACTTAGAAGCAGAGGTGCTTGCTTAGAAGTGGCTGGGTCGAGTTCGGCGAGAATCAACTTCTGATTCTCGTCGAATCGGCGAGAATCACAAGTGATTCTCGCCGAATCGGCGAGAATCACTTGGTGATTCTCGTCGATTTAAACTTAGACGAATTTTCGTCTTTCCACCTATGAGGTGCTCCTTGAGCCATCCTTGCTCCTTGTCTGCTCCTGCATATTTACAGCCCTGTGCTTGAAAATAAGTGCACTCCAATAGAGAGAATACACGTAGGCCAACACACTGATCTGCTCAACGAGGGATTACGTCGTGCAGACCCGTGTATATTGACCTACTGCACCCTGACATTGGTGTGAACTTAGCGTGGAAAAACTGCAAGCACAACTAGAAAGATTTTATCAAATACATAGTCTATTGACCTTAGCTTGTCCAGGGGCTTCTTCAAATTAGGTACATTGTGGATACAATACCCAACAATCTCCCCCTATTTGAAGAATCCTAAACCCTACAAGCTAAGGTGAATAGAGCAAATGGGAATGAAAACCATAAACTTAAAATTGAGTTGAGTGAGTTATCCCTTACCAATACCAATTTCTTGGGAGCAAGCTTGGAGCCACCTTAGCCTTAGCTTAGCCGAGAGGGTAATCTCCCCCTTTTCGGCTTCTGCAAATCGGGTCTGTAGCGTTTGGCCCTTTGCTCCCCCTCAGTTCTTGCATCTGTACTCACGCTGGAGTTCCTTGCTCCCCCTCAGATCATGCACGAGCCTGGAGCTTCTGTAGTCGTCATTCCTCATAATTGAGCATCCCCAATTCAGTCTTGAAAAGATTGAACTTGGCCTCGTCTAAGGGCTTTGTGAATATATCAGCAATCTGCTTGTCCGTGGGGACATAACAGAGAGAGATGTCCTTGTTTTCCACGTGCTCCCGAATGAAGTGGTAGCGCACTTCAATATGCTTCGTTCTGCTGTGCGATACAGGATTGTTGGCAATGGCAATTGCACTGGAGGAGTCGCAGTACATGGGTACTTCCTTGAACTGAAGGTCGTAGTCGGCTAACTGGTTTCTGATCCATAGAAGTTGTGCGCAACAGCTTCCTGCCGAGATGTACTCTGACTCTGCTGTGGAGGTTGCAACACAATTCTGTTTCTTGCTGTTCCATGAGATAAGCCTCCTGCCGAGGAATTGACATGTCCCGGAGGTGCTTTTCCTGTCATCCCTGCTCCCTGCAAAATCAGCATCTGAAAAGCCTATTAGCTCGACATCATTATTTCTCGGGTACCACAAGCCAAGATTAGGAGTACCTTTAAGGTATCTTAGAATTCGCTTTGCAGCGACATAGTGAGATTCCTTAGTGTTCACCTGATATCGGGCACAGACACATGTGGAGAACATAATATCCGGTCTACTGGCAGTAAGGTAGAGCAGGGATCCAATGATGCTTCTGTATTTGGTTTCATCGAAAGGTTTACCTTTCTCATCCTTATCCAGAGACAAGGTGGATCCCATTGGAGTCCTCATAGAGGTTGCACTCTCCATTCCGAATTTCTTAAGGAGTTCATTTGTGAACTTCGTCTGAGAGATGAAGATTCCTTCCTCAGACTGTTTCACTTGAAGTCCTAAGAAATACTTGAGCTCTGCCATACTGCTCATTTCAAACTTTCCTTGCATAAGTTTAGAAAACTTTTTGCAAAGATTGTTGTCCGTTGAGCCGAATATTATGTCATCGACATAGATTTGCACCAGCAAAATCTTGCCTTTGACTTCCCTGAGAAACAATGTTTTATCTATTTTACCTCTGGAGAACTTGTTCTCAAGAAGAAAACTAGATAAAGTCTCATACCAAGCTCGTGGAGCTTGTTTCAACCCATATAAGGCCTTATTAAGAAAATAAACATGATTGGGATAAGTAGGATCGACAAAACCTGGGGGTTGAGCGACGTATACTTCCTCTTTCAGGTCTCCGTTCAGGAATGCCGATTTCACATCCATTTGATAGACTGTGAATCCTTTGTGTGAAGCATACGCCAGGAACAACCTGATTGCCTCGAGCCGTGCTACTGGTGCGAAGGTCTGGTAGAAGTCAATCCCTTCCTCCTGTCTGTAACCTTGAGCCACCAGCCTGGCCTTGTTCTTTACGATGACACCATGTTCATCTAGCTTGTTTCTGAAGATCCACTTCGTGCCAATCACATTCTGCTTGTATGGTCTGGGAACCAGCGTCCAAACATTGCAACGTTCGAATTGATGTAGTTCCTCTTACATGGCTAGAATCCATGTCGTATCCTTGTTCGCCTCGTCAAACTTCTTTGGCTCAACCTGTGACAGGAAGCTAAGATGCAATACTTCGTTAATAGTACCTCTTCGAGTTCTGACACCGACACGAGGATCTCCGATGATCTGATCTCTAGGATGATCCCTCATGTGCGGGAGCTCAAGAAGTCTGGCGTCTGGAGCTTTGACTACTTCTTGGGCTTCTCCTTCTTCTAAGATATTTGTTCCATTTTGATCTTCAACAGTTTCAGATGACGTGGAGGTGGAAACTTTGACGTACTGAGGAGCGTCATCTTTAGCGGTCTCATCCAGACTCAGCTGTTCAAGTCGAGCACCTACATCTTCAAGAATACTACTGGAAGAATTGCTGTTAAGCAAACTTCCTTCATCAAATACAACATTTATTGATTATTCTACCACTAGGGTTTTCTTATTGAAGACCCTATATGCCCGACTATGGGAACTATAGCCCATGAATATGCCTTCGAAGCATTTTTCACCGAATTTAGTACGCGGGTACTTCCCATTATTCAGTACATAGCATCTGCAACCAAAAATCCTTAAGTAGGACATGGTTGGTTTCCTGCCTTTCAGTAGTTCGTAAGCCGTCTTACGATGATGCTTGTTGATCAATGCTCGGTTTTGTACATGACAAGCTGTATTGACAGCCTCTGCCCAGAAGTATTCCGGGAGAGAAGCGTCTTTCAACATTGTCGTGCAGGCTTCAATGAGAGTTCTATTTCTCCTCTCCACAACTCCATTTTACTGAGGAGTGCGCGGGGAGGAAAACTCATGAAAGATACCTTGTTCTTCACAAAATTCTGTCATAGCACCAGATTCGAATTCTGTTCCATGGTCACTTCTGATTTTGACCACGGAGCAGTTAAATTCGTTCTGAACCTGCTTGACAAAATTAGTGAAGATGTCAAATGTATCTGACTTTCGTTTCAAAAAGAACACCCATGTAAAACGAGAATGATCATCAACTATCACTAGCATATAGGACTTGCCTCCCAAGCTATGAACTTGCATTGGACCAAACAAGTCCATATGTAAAAGTTAAAGACATCGGGAAGAGTCTTTGTCTGCGATGCTCTTAAAGGTAGCCCGAGTCTGTTTGCCCATCTGGCATGCAGGACAGGGGCTATCTTTGATGCACTTGATACTGGGAGCATCCCTTACCAAGTTCTTAGAAAACAGCATACTAATTGTCTTGAAATTAATATGTGCCAATCTCTTGTGCCATTGTTCACAAAGAGATGCACTGCCTGTTGCCACAAGGCATACGGGGGAAGATGAATCTAAACTGAGAAAATCTAAACAGAAGATATTTCTGCTCCTAATGCCTGATAATACCGTTCCAGAAGAGGTACGTGAAATTATCAGACATTTATCCTTGCAGAACTTAACGTCATAACCTTTATCACATAACTGACTTACACTGATCAGGTTATGGTTTAACCCTTCAACATAAGCCACGTCGGTGATAGAGATTATACCGTTGGAAATCATACCTTAACTTCTGGTGACTCCTCGATCTGACCCTCCAAAGATGACTTTGGCTCCATTCTCGACTGGAGTGTAATCACGCAGCAGGCTTCTTGTCCCGGTCATATGCCGGGAGCATCCACTGTCCAAATACCAGATCGGCGTTTTGATGGCCTTTGGACATTCCTGCAAAACAAAATTAATTTGCCTTAGGAACTCAATCGAACTTGGGTCCTAGATTCTTGGTTAGCACACTCCCCCTCGGTTGGTTAACCCTACGAGTGGTCGGCCTCGCATTGCTAACATGGGGAGTCTCATAATGCCTAGGATTAAACCAACAATCCACGGCAAAGTGACCAACTTTGCCACAGCACCAACATTCGAATCTGTTGTACCTCTTCCTAGGCTCCTGCCTTACCCTGGGAACGGTGGGTACAGCTGGGGCCTTGGATCTGGAGGAGGAGCCCTCATGGTGACAACAGTCACATGACTTCGTCACCTTCTGTATAACAGGCTTGGCTTTTGGTGCCTGCTTTCCATTATGGCCGCTAGAGAACGGACCATAATTTCTCATGTCGATTTCCTCATAAGGTGCCTTGAAGGCACTCTCACCGAAGTTCCGGGGATAGGTCCAACCGTCATATCGGCTCTTTGGCTTTGCAACCGAGGGCCGGAAATGATGGCCATATGTTGACTCAAAGTCATGTTGGTTGCAAGGAAAGCCAGGCTTTCTGAACGCAACAGGACTAAGCGGAGCCTTTCCCTTTTCATCAGCAGAGGCCTTCTTGGCGGCCTTATTCTTCCTCTGGTTCCTGTTTCTCCTGGAGGAGGAACCAGCTACCCCTACATGTCCCAAGCCAGCTCCCTTGGCCTGAGCAGAGAAGGTATCAACAATTGGAAGAACTTTTTTTGGCATGGAGAAGCTCTTGACGATCTTCCTTTCTGCCTCAAGTAGTTCTTCCAACTTGTCGACTTCCTCCTGCTTAAGATCAAGGAGCTTCAAAGACTCTGAATGCTTTGAAGTCAGGTCAAGGTGCTCCTGTCGGAGAGAAATCAAGCTAGTGACCTCTTCCCTTAGGGATACACACTCACCCTTAAGGAATTTTACTTCCTTCTTCTCAGCCTTCAGTCTCTTACGGCACTCATCGAAAGTGTTGAGCAGAAGCTCATACTTCTCGAGGAGCTCAGCTTCACGGGCCGAGGGGCCATCCTCAGGTTCATCATCCTGAGACTCAGGATCAGAGTCGGAGTCGGAGAGAGGGGTGTGAGCTTTTACCTTCCCAGTAAATGGGGGCATTCTCCGTCTGAGTCCGAGCGACCCACCAGCCCGAAGTAGGCTTCCTCATCATCACTAGAGTCTGAGGAGTCAGACTCACTCAGTGTCTTTGGCCGTTTGGCGATGTAGCTCCGCTCCTTCTTCTTGTCTCTAGAGGATTTGAGCTCCTCTCCTTTCCCTTTTTCTCTTTTGCTTTGATAGCAGTCGGCCACGACGTGTCCTGGCTTATTGCATCCAAAGCAAATAATGTCAGAAGAGCGTTGTTTGTTAGGTTTAGATGCATACCTGTCAGAAGAATAATTTTTCTTCTGATGCCTGGAGGAGGAGCTGTCTTTCTTTCTTTGAATCCTCATCTTGAGGAACTTCTTGAACTCTCGGGTGATGAGGGAGAAATCCTCCTCCGACAGCTCTGAGCCGGAGGAGCATGGTTCAGAGTCCTCCTCCTCTTCCTTATTCCTCGCACGGTATGACATCTCACCCTTGCCCTTTCTGGAGTAACTGGCTTTTAGGGCCACAGTCTTTTCTATTGCAGCAGCCTTCTCTGCTTCTTCCTCTGCTTTCCTGGTGTTCAGCTGAAGCTCATAGGACATCAGCTTCCCAAATAGGATTTGTGGATCAGTTTCTGCTAGTCTGCCAAATTCTCTGATGGCGCAGATCTTTGTGTCCCATTCCTTAGTAAGGGACCTAAGGAATTTGTCATTGAGTTCACCATTGATGAACACTCTTCCGTAGCCCTTGAGGGCGTTGACAATCTTTAGGAAGTTCTCGTAGGTGACTCCGATCTCTTCCTTAGGCCCTTGCCTGAAGGCCTCATATTTTTGGTTCAGGAGGGATCTCCGATCATACCTCACTTCATCTGTGCCCTCCATTAGGATGATCAGGCACTGCCAGATCTCCTGAGCTGTCCTGCAGTTGCTGAAGTTTTGCATCATAGAATCATCAACTGCGCTCACCAGAATGTTTCGTGCCTTCTTGTCCAGTCCCACTAGCACCATCTCGTCTTTGTGCATTTCAGAAAGTGTCTTCGGCACCTTCTTGGTGGGATCGATGGTGGGGGCCTTAGTGGGGACATAAGGTCCCTCCTCCACGATCATGAAGAGTCGAGGATCGACTGCTTCCATGTAAAACCTGATTCTTTCCTTCTAGATCGGAAAGTTGAGCCTGGTGCACACTGGGATCTTGCCGGAGAACTTGAGCCCGTCCATAGTAGATGTTTGTCTTCTTCTTGACACTAGGGGCAGGATTCAACTCAAGGTGTTAACCTTTTTGATGAGCAACCTGCCTCTGATACCACTTGAAAGTCCACCTAGTGTCAGCTATGTGCACCTATGGGGGGGGATAGGTGACGTGTAGCGCTTTTGCGGAATTTACGAATGTACCTGCACAATAAAAATAAAAAGCACAGCACACAGAATACACAGGCAATTTATAGTGGTTCCCCGACTTGGGTACATCCACTTTCCCCCTTCGACCTATCTCCCAACAAGGGACGACTTGGTCTCTTCTCCAACAGGATTGAAATCCAATCCCTGCACTATCGGAAGGAACCCTTCCACACGTGAGAGTCAACACTCCCACAAAACGGGTTGCACCCAACCCTTACAACACGGAACAATCGTTCCTTTACAACAAAAGTAAATATAGAATGTACACGAGATACAAACTTCGTTTGGAGACTACGGTGTTCCTCTTCGTTCGACGACGTGTTTGTGAAGTCAACGAAGAGTCTACAACCTTGGTCTCTCTTGGAGAGGATCTCCCCGGAACCGGCGGCGGCAACACGAGCGGCGGCTAGCTTCGGGATCGGCGGCGACGATGATGAGCGGCTGCTGAACTTGGATATCCAAACTTCGTAGCGAAGCTCGCTTGGTCTTCCAACGGTCACACGAGGATCGGTCGTCTCGATCGATTCGGACAGGGAAGTTTTTCCCGATCAACAAATCGAGAGACAAGAGATCTCTTGATAGACGCGTGAGACTCTGAGCCTGGCTAAGCTTCTGTCACCGGAGATCGGGAAGAAAAGCGATCAGCCGCGACGACGGACTAGCGCGAGCGGCGACGGATACGGCGGAGCTATTTCGCGATTTTAGGGTTTGCTCTGCTCGGCTTCTTTCTGTCTAGGTATTCCGTTCAAAATACCCGTATATAAATACTGTAGATGCTTTCCAAAATGACCGTTGTGGGACCCACAAGCTGAATCCCTAAGTCCCGGTCCAGAATCTTAACAGCGGCAGAATCCGGTTCAGGAAGTTCCAGAAAAACGCCCAAGTCAAAATCAGTGAGAATCGAAAGTGATTCTCGCCGAGTCGCCGAGAATCAAAGGTGATTCTCGACGATTCGGCAAGAATCAAAGATGATTCTCGTCAAATTTGCCTTGGTTGCACGCACTGCTTTAGGCCAGGTCGAGACAGCGAGAATCAACCAGTGATTCTCGACGATTCGACGAGAATCACTAGTGATTCTCGCCGAATCGGCGAGAATCACTTGGTGATTCTTGTCGATTCTTACTTAGAAGCAGAGGTGCTTGCTTAGAAGTGGCTGGGTCGAGTTCGGCGAGAATCAACTTCTGATTCTCGTCGAATCGGTGAGAATCACAAGTGATTCTCGCCGAATCGGCGAGAATCACTTGGTGATTCTCGTCGATTTAAACTTAGACGAATTTTCGTCTTTCCACCTATGAGGTGCTCCTTGAGCCATCCTTGCTCCTTGTCTGCTCCTGCATATTTACAGCCCTGTGCTTGAAAATAAGTGCACTCCAATAGAGAGAATACACGTAGGCCAACACACTGATCTGCTCAACGAGGGATTACGTCGTGCAGACCCGTGTATATTGACCTACTGCACCCTGACATTGGTGTGCACTTAGCGTGGAAAAACTGCAAGCACAACTAGAAAGATTTTATCAAATACATAGTCTATTGACCTTAGCTTGTCCAGGGGCTTCTTCAAATCAGGTACATTGTGGATACAATACCCAACAGTCACATATTCAGATCCTTCTGATGTAAGAAGTACTTCAAGCGCTTATGGCCAGTAAAGATATCAACCTTCACGCCATACAAATAATGTCGCTATAGCTTAAGTGCAAATATCACTACCACAAATTTCAAGTCATAAACTGGATAATTCCTCTTGTGCACTTTCAGTTGGAGAGAGCCATAAGCAATCACATGACCAAATTGTAAAAGTACACGACCTAAGCCCCTCCCCGAGGAATCACTGTAGATTTCAAAGCCTTCTATTCTACATGGCGAGCACAACACATGCGCCATAGTTAGATGAATCTTCAACTCCTCAAAAGCTCGCTCGCACTCTGGCTTCCAAATGAACTTCTGATTCTTCCTTGTCAATGTATTGGGAGGTTAAATAATCCTCTAAAAGTCCTATACAAACAACTTATAATAGCCAACAAGCCCAAGGATACTCCTGACTTCCGCTACAATAGCAAGTACAAGCCACTCTTGTATCACAACTATCTTTGTCAGTTTCACAACAATACCCTCTCCACTAATTACATGACTAAGAAAAGCCACTGAAGATAGCCAAAACTCACACTTATAGAACTTGACATATAGTCGATTCCTCCTCAGGGTATGCAGAACCAATCTCAAATGATTCACATGATCCTCTTTTGACTGAGAGTATACCAGTATATTGTAAATAAAGATAATCACAAATAGTTCCAAATACTCTCTAAAGGTCCTGTGCATCAAGTCCATAAACACTAATGGCATATTAGTGATCCCAAAAGTCATTACGGTAAGCGTATGCCAAACGATGCCTTGGGAATATCACTTTCTTGAATTCTCAACTGCCAATAGCTATAATTCAAATCCAATTTCGAATAGATAGTCGATCCAACTAACTGATTAAACAAATCAACAATTCGAGGAATTAGATACATGTTCTTCTTCGTCAGCATGTTCAGTTCACGATAGTCAATGCATAGATGCAAGCTTCTGTCCTTCTTCTTCACAAAGATGACCGGTGAACTCTAGGGAGGCATGATTAGAGGTATATAATCTTGCTCTAGCAATTCCTGCAATAAACCTTCAGTTCCACAATCTCCTTTGGCACTACACGTTATGGTGAGCATGATACAGGTTTCGCACCTGAAAATAACTCAATCATGAAGTATATCTCTTGTTGGGTTGGAAGTCTAGGGAGATCCTTAGAAAAGTCATCTACAAACTCTGACACAATAAGAACGCCACTCAAACTGGACTCCAGCTCTATAACTTCTAACATTGTGAAGAATAATTCTGCGCCCATTCAAACCGATTTGACTACTTGGAAAGCAGACATCAATATCTTGTTCGATCCTTGCATGTCCACAAAATTAGTCATGCATTGGGTATTTTGCCTCAATATGACTTCCATTGAATTGCAATCAATACAGACATGCTTCTTCTAGAACCAGTCCATGCCAAAGATCACATCAAACTCAGATATCGACAACATAGATGCTTCCAAGCCAATATCATGACTTCCTATCCTCACCTTAATACATCAAGCTCTATCCACGCATAATATGCACCTTTTAGGCATTAACACATTCACTCTATCTGTCGATACAAAAAAAGTCACTCTGATTTGCACCACGAAGTCCTCAGACAGAAAAGGACAAGAGGCTCCTATATTGAACAGTGCTCTCGCCAGACAATCCAAAATCAAGAGAAAGCCTAATTCAAACAAGTTAAGCAATGCATAAGGTAGCAAGTATATAAAGCAATAAAAGCTATATACTAAATCATACATGTCACCAGATTGCTTTGCTTTATGGCCTCCTATTGGCCAAGATTGTACACTCGGGGCTGTGCTTGGGATGGTGTTGATTCCACTACCTTTCCCTTTTCAGTATATGATGCGCCTGTATTTTTCTCAGCCTTTGGATGACCATTCCAACAATCTCAAGCCAGATGTCCCACCTTGCCACACATGTATCAAGTGAGTGGACTTCGCTCTATCATCACTTCATAAATAGTAGAAGAAGTTGGCCCCACTGACTTAGCCTTCTTCCTCCACCTTCATTGTTCAGGCTTCACTTAACTCGACACATTAAACTCAAGATTCTTTCCTGCCAAGTCATTATTACGCTGCAAATGCTTCATATCTTGCTCTAGGAATCAGGCTGTATTTACTGATGTCAGAAAACCCTGTGTCATCGGACCTAAGAGATGCAACCTCAGATCATCTCGCCGTCCTTTATAGCACTGATTGGTTTTCCATTCCTTATCTACAAACATAAAGCATGCATACTACCCCAACCTTGTAAATTCATACAAGTAATCCACAAAACTCTCGCAATAAGTTAACCTTTGCAAATGATTTTCCATTGCAATCCACTGTGGAGATGGAAGATATCTCACCAAAAAGAGCCTCGATAATTACTCAATCGAGATCTTGTTGGGTCTATTGCTCCCAATGTCCCTGATTTATAAGAAGTCAAACAAGTCAATTATATGCACCTAGTTGTATTTGATGTATGATTAAGTTTCATATGCAGGGTGAAAACTTGAAGAAATGACTAAGTACAAAAGTGTCGACACACTTCACAACTGTGTCGACACATTTGTAGGAGAAGTGTCGAGATCAGAAAGATACATGACAGCAATTGATGGAGACGGCGAGCCTCAACATGATGAAGAAGCCGACGACATGCTTACGGAAGATCTTTCTCTATCTTTAGTCAAAGACTTGCGACACCATGGTGATCTTGTGGAGCGATACTACAATCTTTGCCCTCGGCGCTAGACAACCTATTAATATTTATTTGCATTTATTTGAGAGCATTTTATTTCATCATGTTATGTTTAAACATTGGAGTATTTTTATTTTTTTTAATTGGGCTGCATGTAGCCTAACTTTGTGGTGAGCCTATATAAGGAATTGCTATTATTATTTTTCATCAAGTTGAATGAAAGAAAATTGAAACCCTAATACTCTTGAGAATTTCCCTCTTCACCCTCTTTTTCAAAATTCGGCCAAGCCATTCTCTCTCTCTCCAAGCCGCCGGCTATTCTCTCCCTCCTCTCTCAAGTTCGGCCAGCCCTCAAAACAGCCACCCTCCTCTCCCCCTTCATCCCTCTCAGCCTCTCTTCCACCACCCTCAAGCCACCACCCCATCCAACCCAAACAGCCCCCTCTAAAGCAAACCCGAGCAACCCCTTCTCTAGGGAAAATCGACCACCCTCACGTTCACAAAACCCGACCACCCTCATCCCAACAAAAACCGACCAGCCCTCAACTTTTTGGTGGATCTCGGCAAAGGTACAAGATTCATTCTTGTGAATCCTACTCCAGCGTGAAGCTAAGAAGGCAGACGAGTTTCCTTTCCATCCGATGTGACTCCGGCGGAGCCGTTGAAGAGTAATCAAGATTAGTGAATCAGAATCATCCATTCTGATTGGGAAACAAAACGTTTTCTACTTTTGTGTGTTTTCCCACTGGATTTTCATAGTGGTGGATTTACTTTAGCTTGACCTTTGAAATGTTGGAATTTTTGTGTTTTTCTTCGATTGATTTTATTGTTCATCCTTGTTTCCGAATAGTAAATTTTGGTGGATCTCTTTTGGTACAACCACCACTCGATTGGACTCGATGGGTCCTTTTAGCCAGAAAGAATATTGGCATATAGCCTTTGTTCGATCCTAAATGGTTTCGTTACCCGTACGTTAGCATTTAATTGATAAAATTGTATAACGTGTGTGCCGCTTTGAAGTTTCTGTGTGAATGTAAATTGGATCATTGAGAGAAAAGTCATGTTTTTTCGTTAACAATCAGTGTCAACGTGTGAGCCAGCATTAATTTGATATCAGAGGGAGGTCCACATCACTTTCCTAATTAGCACCCTCCCCCTATTCCTTAGTGTTTATGAGCAAAAGGAGAGAGAGATGGGCACCACCAGTTAACGGTTCGAGCATGTGTGAAAGGAGGGGAAAAGAGGCGACTACAAGCAACTATCTACTAAGCGGATGAGAAAGAAAGCAGAGCCGTGAAAAACGACAACACCAGACTTTGCCCGTCGCAGATTAAATGCCTAACTTGTGACGGGCTTTCCTTTGATTGCGAATGAGTTGATTACAAAGAGGAAATGAAAAGTGCTGGAGCAGAGCAAGCTGGAGACTACAAAGCCTGAGATTCGAGTCCGCAGCCTTTAACAGGTAGTCTCCAAGGATCGAGTCAGCGTACTTTGGGTGATCCACTCCCCCCTATTTATAGGTTCGGGGGCCTGCCCAAATGGGCAGGGAAAAAATAACTAGCTTCCCGGGGTATAAGAGAACCGGGTAGCGGTGATGGGAAGCAAAAAGAAAAGACACTCTAGTCCGCGTAAGAGGGGCGGACTGGGCTCACGGGCTGGAGCTTCCGTCTGTTGCCACAGGGAGCGGTCCTGTCTAGAGGGTCATGACGTATGCGAACTGAGGACTAAGTCCACCTGAAGAGGTAGTAGTGCGATCCTCGAGGCTGATCTCCTGAGACAGGATGACCTAGGCAGACTGAGAGCTGAGTCCGCCGCCGGAGCTGTATCTTGCTGAAATATGTCGATTCTTGACGATCTGGGCGGACTGGAGAAGCGAATCCGCAGCTTAAGCAGTATGTGACCATGGAACCTTGTTGAACATGTTGCGGACTTTAGGGTTAACACAATCCCCGTACATTTTTAAGTTTATGAAAACTTCGAAAATGTTAGCTTAACCGCCAAGTCCGCAATCCTCATTAATGCTGTCAGCGCTATAAATATCTCTGGAAGTTCTGCATTTGTCAAAAACTATTCATAGCCACGTGGTGCTTCTCACCACTTGCGTTCTACGCTCTGCCGTCCACCGTGACAGGACTAGGTGCATTCTTCCACAGCTTCACTTCCAAGGTGGAGAAGCCCAGGCCGCAAATGAAAACCAAGAAGGTGGTGAAGAGAACTGGGGAAGTGATCCATTCTGCAGGAAAAACCTCCTGTAGGGATAAACCGTCAACGGAAGCAGTCAGCCAGATTGACGAGCCTACTCGCGCGAAGTCTGCGGATTCCACCGCTCATTCTCAAAATCCACCACAAAGCACGGACAAAGCACTGAATCCGCCAGAGTCTACTGACAAGAACCCCATAAACTCCACGGACATGGACGTGTACCCGTCTGAATCAGGTACACTGATGTTTCGTATAAACACAGAAACTGAGGTTTCTTTATTGGATGCCCAACAGCCCATCATCGATCTGGATCAAGACAGGAGACCTGCTGGGGAAGGTGTTGTGGAAAAGGTGCATTCACAGGCACTAGTTATTGCTAATACAGAGGCAGTCCGCTAGATTCTGCCTGACCTGGAGCAGGCTTCTGGGGACACAACTGGGAAAGAAGGCCCCTCTGAGAGGAAGAGGGACAAATCCACTGTTGCCAAGCGAGTTGAAAATAAATTGTGGGCCAGGAAAGAGAAAAATATCTCTGTGCGGACTGGGGCTGCGAGCTTGCAACACAGGACTTGAGAAAAGGAGGTTTCTGAGTACGGCTTCATCACACCGGAGGCTCCAATCTCGGGAAGCGATTCCCTCTCTACGTTCAGTCTGTCAACTGATGAAATGCTCAACTCCATAGATACCGACCAACTTGATCTCATTAATCGATCCCTGTTGGAGCTATTGCAGCCCAAAGCTGATATTCTGGTGGTTAAGATTAGCGATCACCCCCCCCCCCCACATCTGCAACTGAAGGAGATGAGAAGGAGAAGCTAAAGAAGCAGATCGCCGAGCAGAAGGAAAAGATCGCTACTGAGATGGCAATGGTGGAGGCGGCCTCGAAGCAAGTTGCTGCGGACAAGGAAGCGGAGGATCTGTGGACTACCGCTGAGCTATTGTAGACAGGTAAACTCCAACCATCCCCTAAGAACTTTATGTGTCAGTGGCATTATAAGTCGCCACAGCGGAAGTCGAGGCCAATAAAGATTATCACCGAAACTGATGACAGTTATTTCGACGAGCTCGGTGGATGAGAAGAGAGCCGAAGTACATCACGAAAGGAGGAAGCGACTAAGCGTATTTGACCCGCAGCGGATAAGGCGACCTATATTAGATAGTCGCCATCTCTCCACAGCTATTACTCAAAGTTTGTTTTTATATCTTTTCATTTTGAGTCCGCCGCGGGCTGTATTTGAGTATGAACTTTGTTCTTCTTTGTTGTAGGATGGAAGTCGCCGCCTAGTTCGGTTGAGACTGGAGAGATCATGCCTACTCCAGATGCAGCTGCTTTAGAGCGACCTGGGGTGATCTTGCTTGATGAGCCCACCCAAGGCGAGCAGTCCGTCCTGGACAAAGCAGCAGTGTTAGAGATGAAAAAGCTCGAAGAAGAAATAAAGGAAATTCGAGCTGAGTTGAAGAAAATGGCAGAGCGAGAGAAGGCTTTGGAGGACCATGTCGCCTGCATCTCTATGGCACTGGAGAGAAGCAATAGAGAAAGGAGGCGACTTGGCAATGAAGCCCGCTTCTACAAGGACAAATACTTGGTGTTGTTGTAGGAAGGAAAAGGCAAGCGGGTTGCCGAACTACCGGTGGAAAGGTTCCGATTGCCAGATCGCACTGCTCCATCAGAGGCTCTGGCACCAGCTGAAGGCAGCCAGCCCACCACGGATGAGGTATCGAGGCCGGCAACTGAGCCCATGGTTCTTCTGAGCCGAGTGGACCCGGAGGCTGCGCACATGTATAGGACCATCAACTCCATACATCGCCACATCTACTAGCTGTACGGTGAAGTACTTCAGATGAGCGATCAAGCGGCGCATCTATGCAGGGACCGGTCGGAGCGGCCTGCGCGATCTGATAACAGAGACTGCTGAGTCTTCTATAATGCAAACAATTTGATCTGTTGAAGTATAATTTGTTTAAACAATGCCTTTGTTTGTGCTGTCATGTGATTTGTGTATGAACTGTGACATTGTATTGTTGTTTGAGTAATGTTGCGGCCTGCGTGACTTGAAATCTTTGTTCAAGATTGTTTGTATGCGAATTGTGAGGACTGATTTTGTGTCCGCTTCTTTGATTTGAAATGTGTTTATTGCTTGGGAACAGGTAGGAAAAACCGCATGCTACGTGGACTTGGTTCCGTGTCCGCGAAATTTTTTTTAACTTGTATGGTTTACTGAATTAATTGCGAGCTGGATGGAGTGACTGATCAAACTGCGCGGTCTGGCTGAAAAGCTGTCAGACCCCAACTGCTTTAAATACAGCTTTATTATTTCTTCAATGCCAGAAAGTGACCAAAACAGAAGTCACTACGGTCTCAGACAATTGTGTCTGCACGAACTGATGCTGCAGTTGCTTTCCACGCGACCGACCACAAAAAAGTGCAAGTTGACAAATGCCGATCTCGAGGCCTTTGTTGAAAAACATATGGCAGACTCACCAGTTCTCGCCAGGCTACCTGCTAACCAAGAGAGGATCAATTTCTCCACTGTGACCCAGATCGCAGTGCCTGTAGATCATTTTGAAATCAGATTCAAATTTCCATTGTTGTGTGAAATCATAGAGATCTTTGAACATTACGGAATGGTGCCTGGCCAGCTCACGCCAAACAACTTGGCCGCGATCTACAGCTTCATCTCATACTTGCGGTCTGAGAAGACCACATTCTCCATGAACATCTTCAGCAAGATCTTCTCAGTCCGCTACATAACACCATCTGGAGGCCGCCCCTACAAGGGCGTGATATATTTCTATTGCCAAGGAGTGAAGGTGATGGGTCTGTTGAACAAGATCCACAACTGGACCTCGCGGTATTTGACCTTCGAGGGCGACCTTGGTTTCACGTAGAGCCATCTAAAGGAGCGCGCGGACTGCGTATTCTAGATCGTCAAGCTTACTGAAGTGGAGGCCGCCATCGTCGACTTCTTGGTCGGAGCAAGGTTGGATAGTGAGCATTATATCCCTCTGCTCGTGAACTTGGACAACATAGATCGCCAAGATAGTAAGCTTTGCGACCTGACTTTGTAGTCGCTGCGACCGACAATTATCTAACATTCTTCTTCATTTTTGCAGCGGTATTAGCAGTACCATTGAATCCGCCTAAAATGCCAAGCGGACTGACCCCTACACAAACAGAAAGAAAACAAGAGATTTGCAAAGAAAAGAAGAGAGGCGGGGGATCCTGCTGCGGGCTACTCCTCTTAGAAAGTTTTTATTTGCAAGGCATCTGCAGAAGCCAGGAGGATCTGCGGGGAAACCCGATGATCCGTTGGCACAACAAGAATAAGCATGTCCGTCTATCCACCGAACTTCCATATTGGAGAAGTCTAAGAATATCCCACTACACACATTTCGTGATCTCTGCTCTTTACGGGAAGCGCAACCTGTCCAACCTGAAGAATGTACCAACTACCGACCTCCCTCTTATGGCCGCCTAAGCAAATGAGAATAGTATGGTGACGCGCCACTTCTTGGGCTGCCTGACCAGGGACCTGCTCAAAGAAAATGAGCAGCTTCAGTAGGAGTTGAAATTGCTTAAAGAAAGGAATAAGCGGTTAGGAGAAAGAGTTTCTCTTTAGAAGGAAGAGGCATCGGTAAGCTTTGTATTTGCGGCAATCTCCATCTTTAGTCTGCAATGAACTGACTTGCTTTTGTTTTTCTGCAGACTGTATATGACCTCGAAGACCCCAGCTTCAATGACGCCACGTATTCTTTTGTGAAGGAGAGCATCGAGATCAATATTAAGCGGTTCATCGAAGGCGGCTTCGTAAAGGACGACATGGAGGGTATGCCCTTTCTCCAGCTTTTTCTAGAGCTGAAGGACCAGATCGCGGCCTTAGAGCGGGCTGCAAAAGGAAAGGCTATTATTGATGAAGTTGAAGAGGAACAAAGTGAAGAAGGCACGACTAAATATGAAGCCACTGAAGACGCCGGCTCAAGCCAGCGAGGTGGAGACCAGTCTGTCGAGTCTGGCCCTGCTTCTAGCTCTGATGACGAGAGCTCGTCTAGCGAGTTTGCGGACAATGAGAGTTCCAGCAGTAGCAGAAGCGGCACAGAGGGCTACTCTCCAGACGTTAATATTGATGAATCAATCCCAGATGCTCCTGCAGAAAAGAAACGTAAGAGATCGTCGGACTGAAAAGATGTATATTTTTGTTTTTATAAAGAAACTAGCGGACTCGAGTTCAGAGGCCGCCACCTTTTTGAAAGTTGTAGTTGACATTGATGAAATATATATAAAGGATATTTTGATCGTCTCGCGTATTCTGGTATTTTCATTGTCTATTTCTCGTTTTTCAATGCAATCTGAAATGTATATGATCAATGATCGCCTTAAGTAAATGAAAACCAGTCTGCACCATTTAGAGTCTAGGCCGCTTGCTTAAAGATTGCGTAAACGACTTTGCTAACCAAGATAATCTACTTCAGGCCGCGCCAATTGATTTTTTAGCTCACCCATATTACAAACGATTTAGTTATAGCTTGTTGTGATATCTCAAACAGAATAAAGAAATGACTTGCTAGCTCGCCAAAAGAAAAGAAAACATTTCGTTGAGGCGGACTTTGGCGAGTACCGATTCCAGTTCGCTATCAAGATTCTTTTGATAATAAGCTTTTGCGAGATAAGAAAACATAGATTCTGATAATAAGGTTTTGCGAGCTAAGAAGACATCGATGATAGATGTTGCGAACTGAAAAGAGAATTATTGATAAACTCTGCGAGCTGAGAAAGATGGGTTACAGATTTAGGTGACCAAGCGGGCAGGTGCGGCCGGAACCACATTACTTTCCTCGTAGGGTAACATAAACTATAAACCACATCACTCGAATAACTTTGGCGGCCTGATAAATCAAGCCCTGTGGACTGTGGGGACTACCAGAATTGAGTCCGACTGAATTGAATTGATTCACAACTTAGGTGGCCAAGCAGGTAGGTGGGGCCGGAGCGGCATTGCTTTCCTCGCAGGGTCGCAGAAGCTGTAAAATCAACCCACTAAAAACCTATGGACTAAGCTGATACCAATATGCAGTCACCGCTGAATAGAAATGATTCACAACTTAAGTGACCAAGAGCGCAAGTTTGGTCAGAGTGGCATTGCTTTCCTCGCAGGGTCACAGAAGCTGTAAGATCAACCCAAAAAATATGCGGACTGTATGGATACCAATAATCAGTCCGCGCCGATTAGAAATGATTCACAACTTAAGTGACCAAGCGAGCAGGTGCGGCCAAAGCGGCATTGCTTTCCTCGCAGGGTAATAGAAGCTTTAAGATCAACCCAAAAAATATACGGACTGTGCAGATACCAATAATCAGTCTGCGCCGAATTGAAATTATTCACAACTTAAGAGACCAAGCTGGCAGGTGCGGCCGAAGTAGTATTACTTTCCTCGCAGGGTCACAGAAGTTATAAGATCAACCAAAAAAATATGCGGACTGTGTGGATACCAATAATCAGTCCGCGCCAAATAGAAATGATTCATAACTAAAGAGACCAAGCAACCTCACTTTGATACCATGTTAAATTTTCTCAACATGGTCAGCAAGATAGCCCAAACGCCAAATTAATATCTTCGGAACTACCCAGTTCGCACGTTGAACCAGCGGAAACCAAGGACTAGAGGAACAAAGGTAAATCACAACAAACAATGGAAGCACAAACAGGTCTATTATTCATTCACTTCTTTACAATGCGAGGCATACATAGCGAGACATGATTTCGCTAGTATAACAGCTGAAAAACAGAAGCACCAAAAAACAAGCCGGGCGGACAGAACCCGAGTCTGCCGAGACCGCGAGGTCGCCGAGGTCGCCGAAGCCGCCCGAACTATGCTGCAATCCGCCGAATACCACGGAGTCCGCCGAAGCCGCGAGGCCGCGCGGACACACCGTTATTCGCCTTCTGCTGAACCTGAACTGAGGAACACCCCTACCCGCCTGAAGACGGCGGACAGGTTATTGAAGCTGGCAAAGATGAAATAGAACTGACAAGCCGCAGAGCGACCTCCTGCTAAGTCCGCAGAGACCGCACACTTCCAAGCACTTGACCGAAGTCACAACCACACTCCTGGCTCCTTGAAGTTATCCGCGCGACCTGCACACAACAAACCGTCAGCCTGAAACAATCCGTGCGGACTGGCAAACACAGACCGTACACTTCGCACACCCCAACTTACTGTTCACTCAAGTTACTGTAGATGTGCCAGGGGGGTCCTATTTATAGGCCGGGTGAGGAGTGTGGTCACTGCCCAAGAGATAGCGACACCGCGCCAGCTCGCGCGAATACAAACCACCGTCCGCTGAGTCCGCGTGGACTTAGTCGGTCACCAAGGAAAACCGCCAGGAGCAAGACAACCATTGACGAACCCTCTCCAGTCCGCCTAAGCTAAGCGGACAAGGCATCAGCCCGCAAAGCACCAACCGCTTCAGGATAGCAAACCCCCTTCAATGGCTGTCCGCACCAACCCGAGGCAGTCCGCAAGACACATACCTCAATCCGCCACAAGTCCACGACCAAAGGCAGCTAAAGACAGACCGCCCGGTCACAGCGGACTCGGCGGATACGGCGGACACACTGAACTCGGCACCAAGTGTGACCAAGCCCAAAAACATAAGGGGCTAATGCGAGCTTGGCGGACGCAAAACTCCAGTCCGCCAAAACACCACAGCGCAGACCGCCACAGTCCGCGAGCTCCTCGCACTCCTGCCCTATCACAGCGATCTAATCCCGGACTCCAAAACCAGGCCGCCACAACGATCTCCACAGCAACTCCCTGCTATGCCACCAGAGCTCGACAAGGCCTCAGCCAAGCTCTAAGCTTAGTCCGCAACAGCCAATACCGTGGACACATCAGTCCGCAAGCTTCCCGCGTACAAGAGCCAACCCGCCTTTCAGCACAAGCTTGCACCCGCGACCACTGAGCAAAGCACCAGTCCGCAAGCCTCTCTATCTGCAGATACCAGGCCGCACCAAACCGCGGACTCCATGCAACAACCCGCTCAGAACACAGCCGGCTTCCACCAGACTTTTCACCAGGCCGCAAACCTCAGTCCGCCCAGTCCGCCCAGTCCGGCAAGGCTGTCCGCCACAGGCCGCGCGGCCTGTCCCGTCACCCACTTCCACTTCACAAATTTCAACACGGTCGAAGCGGCATTGTTTTCCTCGCAGGGTCACATAAGCTGTAAGAGCAACCCAGAAAATATACGGACTGTGCAGATACCAATAATTTGTCCACACCGAATAGAAATGATTCACAACATAAGTGACCAAGCATGCAAGTGTGGCTGGAGCGGCATTGCTTTCCTCACAGGGCCACAGAAGCTGTAAGATCAACCCAGAAAACCGGCGGACTAAGCAGATACCAATATACAGTCCGTCGGGATCCGAAATTCAGTAGCCTACCGCACTAGAACCTGCAAGCTCCCACTATACGGTGCGAAATATACCCGCAACATGTGGTCTTCATGGTGTTACACTAATGATAATAGTTCTAAGGGAGGTCCCAGCTGAACTCAGCGATGTCTCCTGGGGTTAGTTATCCTTTGTAGTTGTTCAGGAGACAGAAAGCACTTGAAAAAGTGTCAGTAAGGGGCCTTTGATCAATAATAGCTTTTGAAAAGTTTATATAAGAAGGAAAAGAAAGGAGGAGGTTCAGGAATAGAATCATTTGAGATCAGCCCAGCTCCAAGTATGTGATACACCTTCTCCTTCATCTGATTGTAAGCGATAAGCACCGTTCTTAAGAACTTGTTTGACGATGAATGGGCCTGCCCAATTCAGATTCAACTTTCCAACTGAGCCGGCTCTTGCAATAGCATCAAATGTTTTAAGAACTAGATCTCCCACTTGAAAGTGTTTTATCCTTACGTTTTTATCAAAGTACCGGGCCATCCTTCTCTCTACTTCTTCTTGCCTTATTGCTGCTTTGTCTCTAATCTCTTCAATGTGTTCCAAGCTGAATTTCATCTCTTCATTATTCAGCTCAAGCCAATCCTCCCAGCCCTGTCTAGCAAGCAGAACTCTTGGAGATGGGACCTCAAACTCAACTGGAATAAGAGCTTTTGAGCCATGAGAAAGCTTGAATGGAGTCTCTCTAGTTGCTGATGAGGTTGTTGTTCTTAAGGTCTAGAGGACCTAAGGAAGTTGATCAGCCCAACTACCTTTGAGATTCTACACCTTCTTTTTGAGTAAGCTGAGGATCTGCTTATTTGCTACTTCAACCTGGCCATTGCTCCTGGTATGATGGACTAATGCAAAGCGTAGCTCTATTTCGATCTGCTTGCAAAAATGAACCATCTCATTGTTGTTGAACTGTGGCCCGTTGTCAGTGATAATAGCCATCGAAGTCCCATGTCGGCAGAGTATCTCGCACCAGATGAAGTTCTTTACAACCTGAGTTGTTGTTTTGGCCAATGCCTTGGTCTCGATCCACTTGCTGAAATAGTCAATCATTATTATGATGAAGTGTCATTGCCCGCTTGCCAAGGGAAAAGGACCAAGGAGATCAATTACCCAAACTATAAAGGGCCAAGTTATTGCGATTGATTTGAGCAGCTAAGCTGATTGATATTGAAGTGGAGCAAACTTCTGGCATTGAGCACATTTCTTTGCATAGACCTCAAAATCTTTCTTCAAGGTAGGCCAAAAGTATCCCTGCCGGAGGATCCTTCTTTCTATTATCCTTACCCCTGAGTGACTTCCACACTCACCAGAATGAACTTCATGAAGAACAATAGGAGCTTCCTCTTCTAAAACACATCTTTCCATCGTTGATAGGAAGTTTTTTCTATAAAAAATGCCCGATACCAAGTAGTAGTAAGCTGCTTTTCTTTGAATTTATTCTTATCCTTGATAGAAGGATGAAAGTTTCTTATAGATAGATAAAGGACGAACGGATCCATCCAGGAGGAGCTTTGATCAATTTGCATCAACTCTTCTTGATCCACAGCCGGGCGAAAGAGTTTGAAAGTTGTTCCTCTGGATGGAAGTCCATGATTAGCAAGAATATCTGCATCTTCATTTTCTAGCTCTTGGAATGTGCTCAATTATAAAACTATTGAACTTTCCAATTTAAACCTTGACTAGAGCGAGGAATTTCTTTAAGATAGGTTCTCTCGTCTCAAAGTTTCCCAAGACCTATGAAGCCATTACAAGAGAATCAGTCTTTATGTGAACATGTTCAATCCCAAGTTTACTTGCAAGCCTCAAGCCTGCCAATAAGGCTTCATACTCTGTCGTATTGTTTGTAACTGAAAATAAGAACTTTATGGCCTGCACTAGTTTGATACCATTAGGATTAATCAGAATCACTCCTGCACCTGAGGTATTTATGCCCGAGGCCCCATCAAAGTAGATGGTCCAAGCCAAAAGAGACTTTTCTGCTTGATCAGAGTTAGATTCTGCTGTATCAACCAAGAAGTCTACTAATACTTGAGCTTTAATGGATGTTCTAGGCACATAAGAGATCTCAAATTCACTTAGCTCTATTGCCCATTTGGCTAATCTCCCTGAGTGCTCTGGTTTTTCCCGCATGCTTTTCAAAGGCTGGTCCATCACAACTTGAACTGCATGCGCCTAGAAGTACGGATGGAGTCTGCAAGCAGACATTATTAATGCCAAAGCCAGCTTCTCCAGAATTGGATATCTCGTTTTTGCATCTTTGAGAATGTGGATAACATAGTAAACCAGATATTGTCTCCTATTCTCTTCCCGAACAAGAACTGAGCTGACCGCCTCCGGGCCAACTCCAAGGTACAAGAACAACACTTCCCCTGGTCGAGGGCTTTGCAGCAAAGGGGTTGAAGTTAACTACTCTTTAATAGCTCAAAGGCTTCCGAGCACTCTTCTGTCCACTCAAACTTGGATGCTCCTCAAAGAGTCTTAAAGAAGGAAGCACTCCTATCACCAACTCAAGAGATGAATCTCCAGAGACCTGAAAATCTTCCTCCTAGCTGTTGAACCTCTTTAGGTGAGCGTGGAGGTGCCATATCAAGAATATCTTTTACTTTGTCTGGATTAGGAGCAAGTCCTACTAGAGTAAGGAGATGACCAAGAAATTTCCCCTTACTCGCCCCAAAGGTACACTTTGATGGATTAAGCTTCATCTTATATTCTCGCAGAGTAGAGAACGTCTTTGCTAGATCTTGCAGGTGTAATGAGAAGGATTTGCTTTTGATCAAGAGGTCTTCGACATAGACCTCAAGGTTTCGTCCTTTTTGTTCTCTAAACACATGGTCCATCATGTGTAGGTAAGTTGCGCCGACATTCTTAAGCCCGAAAGGCATTACGAGGTAACAATAGCAACTGTCATTTGTGATGAAGGACGTATGAGGAACGTCGGGCTTATGCATTCTAATTTGATGATAACCAGAGAATGTATTTAAGAATCTCATAAAAGAATACCCAATCGCGAAATCAACCAAACAATCTATCCGAGGCAAGGGGTAACAATCTTTAGAGCATGCTTTATTTAACCGCGCGAAATCTACACACAATCGCCATTTCCCTCCTGTTTTTTTTAACCAGTACAACATTTGATATCCAAGAAGGATATTGAATTTCATGGATAAACTTCGCTCTGAGATGCTTTGTGAAAGTTGCTAAACTGAAGGTTAGCTAATCACCTATAGGGGGTGAATAGGTCTTTGAATTTTTATTAGTTCTTTTACTGATTTCAAATTAATCTATCTAGAACTTGTCCTTAGATCCTACAATAAGAAAGAAAAAAGCACCACAACAAACACACAAAGATTTATAGTGGTTCCCCAATTGGGTACATCCACTTTCCCTCCCACCTATCCAACTTATTTGTTGGACTATACACAAACTCCACCAATATGCTCCTTAGAGCATACACCACAGACCCTCAGTCTTATACACAGATTCTTCATAGAATCCAAACTAAGAACCACAAGGGTTCCTACCTCAGAGCCATGCAGAGCTCCTACAGCATAGTGATCTACTGATCACCTACCTCAACCTTGTTTCTAAGGCCTACAACCCAGGCTCTCCATACCTATAGCTTCCGGCACACATCCCTACTCTCAGAATGCTGCAACACTCCTACAACTCAGTGCCATTCCAGGTACCTACAGCTTACCCTCTTCCAAGGCCTACAACTCAGTGACACACTTGTTACCTACAGCTCAGTGACTCTCTATTCACTTATCTCAAGCACAAGGCCCAACAGTCAGGCTCGCAGGACAGCCTAACCTCAGATAGCATCACTCTCATACCTCAGGCAATTAAGCCATATATCTCAGATCCACTCTTGGATCCTACCTTAGTACCCCAACAAGGCACCTACCTTAGTGACTAATTAGTCACCTACCTCAGGCACAAAGTGCCCTACACTCAGATTCAGATAAACTAAATCCTATAGGAAGTAAATTAGGAAAATTTAGAAATGACTCAGTGATAAGTATCTAAGTCTACCATACTGGACTAAGCAGATATCAGTGCATCACTCTTGTTGTAGAAGTAATTAGTCTTCTTCTACAACTAACTCTTTTCTACTACACAGATGAACAACTATCAACATGCTGAATGGATGAATCAGCTTCTCTGTTCTAGAGAGAACTATCTTGCTGAACTTGAAGAGCTTCAACTATCTTCCTTTGCCTTCTGTCTATCTCTGCTGGACTTTAGCTTTCAAGCTTAATGGAGAATAATATATCCATTCGCCTTTAATTTTCTTTTGTATTTTCTGCGTTTGTTCTTCGTTGCCCTAATCCCCTTTTCTTTTTCCTTTTTATATGCGCTAATTTGAATCAACGACACAAATGTGTGTGGGCCCAGCCAAGGATTGGTGAGCCCCACCTCCTTCAGAAAAGGACAAAGCAGCTTTTGGCACCACTGTAGCTTTCCCGTAACGGCACATGTAAGTTGACTTTGATGACATCAGCAATGGTCATCACCATCTGGACTTAGAAAATATTTCAAAAATTCATAAAGCGTTGAGTGATGTTGAGTCACTCAACGACATCTGTCTTGGCTCTTAATTCTTCTGGACTTGTGAATTTTCTTTGGATTTGTCTCAGCGGTTCTGTCTCAACAGTCTTAGTGGTTTCTTATTAATAGCTGAGACAAGCTTCTCTCTCAGCGCTTTCTTCTCAGCTGTCTTAGCTCTTTATTCTTAACTACTGAGTCAACCTTCTATCTCAGCGCTTTCTTCTCAATGGTCTCAACGCTTTATTCTTAGCGGTCTCAGCGCTTTCTTCTCAGCTCTCTCAGCTATCTTAGTGCTTTTTGCCTTAGTCAGTTTTTTTGGCTTTAGCCGCATTCGACGATCTGTGAGCTGAGCTCGACGAACTCTGATCTTCTCAGCGATCTCAGCGCTTTTTGCCTTAGTCAATTTTTCTGACTTTAGCTCGATTAGTGTTGAGCTGAGATCGACGATCTATAAGCTTAGCTCGACGAATTACAAAATGAGCTCGACGAACTTCAAGACGAGCTCGATGAACTTTGAATCCTCAGCTCTTGAGCTTATCCCAAGGAATGTTGAGCTAAGCTCGACGACCAGCGAGTTGAGGTCGATGAACTGCGAGCTGAGCTCGACGAATTTTGAGTTTACTACCAAACTCATTTTTCTTCACCTGTCTAATCATGGACTACCTACATGCATAAACTAAAGCACACATCAAATACATTATGCTCCTTAGCAAGATTGGTGATGTCTCTTTAAATCATAGGGAACATTGTAGGATACAATTCCCAACAATCTCCCACTATTTGAAGAAGGCAAAACACACATCCATGCTAAGGTGCATCAATAAAAGAAATATTATGATAGGACTAGTGAAACATTATCATGACAACTAGCCATCCCAGTACAGGATATCTCCCCCTAGATGAGATGACTTACCATTATGATTGAAAGATCAATGGTACAGGTTAATTATCAATCATTGACAATGTGATAGTATGATTAATCAACAAAAGCTTTATTAATCATTTACAAGGTACACAGTTTGATTAAGATCTACCTAATCATTAACTTAGCCAAACAACAGTGACAAACTTATGATTACAGGATTTCTATGAAAGAACAACATATTTATTTATTACAGATATAAAACTGAGAGTTGCATTATACATTTATCACATCAATTTAGTTAGGGCCAAATCATATTAATTTCATTGATAAAGATTTGATGTTGCTAAACTGTTGATATTCATTACAAGACATTGAATAAATGTTTAAAGAACCCTAAGTCTTGCAGCCTCATATTAGTTTCGTTTTGATGAACTAGAATCAGCATCCTTGGAAGCAGCAGTCTTCTTCAAGTTTTTAGCTTTGTTCTCTTGCCACTTGAAGTAAAGGAATGGCTTTAGAATATATCTGGGAGACATTTTCTTGGGGTTGCTCTTCCTTACTAGATTATCTTTGAATACTCTTTCCCTTAGGGAAATTCTTTCCAGATGCTTTATCCATTCCTCAGAAGGATATACACTATCAATATTCTTTAAGATTTGTCCATGGGTTACCCAAGCATTGATAATGATGGATTCAAAGGCATCACTTAGCTGTTCATGATCTGGATCATCTCTATTCTCAGCTCTCCTCTTTGTCATGAACTCTTCAGCCAATTGAGTTCCTTCCCTTTCTTCTGGCAGCAAGTTGTGCATCCTGTGCAATTCTATCTTGTGCTGGGAAGTCTTGGTCCTCTGGCCTCTTTCTATCCAGGAGGGGTAGGTGTAGTGCCACCCCGGTGCCTTGAACTACATTGAAGGCTTGATCTTCAATGAGTGCTTCTGCCTTAGCATGGCTGCTCTCCCCCTTTCTACCTTCTTCAGAGATGATCTTTTGTAGTAAAGTGGTGTTGGCTTCATTCTTGCTTGATATAGATTTGAATATTCTCTCATTGTCAGCAAGCAGCTCATCTTTCAGAAGTATTGCCTTCTTCATAGATTAGAAGGCAACATTGGTGACATACAGATTTACATGATCCGCTGCACCCTTGATCACCTCATCAGTTGCACTCATATAATGCTTGATATATCCTATGTCAGCTGTAGAGAGGTTTTGGCTTGTGTCCAAGTATTTCATGAGGTTGGTGAGTTTGATGCCAGTAGTTCCAGCCCTATCAAACCATGTGGTGACCTACTTGATTAAGTGAGAGATTTCTTCTTTATTTTCATTGACTTTGGTTGACAAGTCATCACTTAGTTTGGAAATTAATTGATCAACATACTCCTTGAGGGTTGTGGTTTGAGCATCCAAGAGAGCTTTGATTTGGTTTAGAAATTCCTCATTGGAAATGGGGGTAGATGAAGTATGGCTCATAGGAGGAGGTACAACATTCTGAGCAGGGATCTGAGAAGGATCCCCCTAAACTATAGCACCTATAGTAGGAAACATTTCCTTAGCTAAAGCTGTATTAACGCTACTAATTAAGAGGGTATGGGTATTACCTGTAGAGGGTGCAAACTCAACTATTCTGTGATCCAAGTTTATCAAATCCGTCTGATTATGCTCCCCCTCAGACTGAGCATCCTTCTCTGGGCTTGACCTATCAAGATAAGTATCTAAAGCTTTAGGAGGCTCATGGTTGTTTTCTGTAGTATGCATATCATCAATTACAACTACATCATCAGTATCTGCCATATATACCTCATCTTCTACAACAACCTCTTCTTCATTTCCAATCATTGACACTTGTCCTGACCTAGGACTGGCATGGATTTTATCAACATGCACAACAGTATCCTAGAGTTGAATGTTTGCAGAGGATTGACTGTGTGATAAGTTAACCTGCAGACCAACATCAGCTGGAGAGGATGATCCAAGCTCTGGTTCAGAGCTGGATGTTCTTTCTTCCTCATTAGGTTTCTTCCTTGTAACCTTAGAGGAGTCCTTTATTTCTGAAGGTTGGCTCATTGGTAGGACCCTAGTGAATCTGTCCAAAGTCTTTATGTCCATTCTTTTTTAGGTAGTTAATATTCGCCCCATGTTCCTGTTTGAAAGTTTCAAGATAGGTGTTCACTAGGTATAAGGAAAGAATTCTGCCCATGTTTGGAGAGGGTATACAGTCTACTAATATTTAATAGATGAGATAAGACCACGAGGTATTTCTATTCATGATAATTCTTATCATGACATCAAACATGGACCTGGAGATAGTGTTATGTGATCCAGGTTTGCAGATAAGGGCTTTCTCTACAATACCTGCTAGTAGTTTGCCTCTCCGATTGAAGAATTTCCTTTTAAGAGACCCAAATTTGGCCACATTGTATCCACACCGTCTGAGAGCACTGTCTCTTTCCGTGACAGTGAGCTCTTCTTCCTCGCTAGGGTTGACAGAGGGTATATGAAGGGCCTTTCCTAGTCTCTTAGGGTTTAACTTTATTTTGATATCTTCAATCATAGACTTAAGAGAGTTTTGAGAGGAGGAGACTTTAATGTTCAAGAAGGATTCAACTACCTCCTTTTTAAGAATGGTGGAGGGTTCAGAAAGGGTGTATTTCAAGCTTGCGACTGCAATAATCCTTAACACAGCCTTAATCTCAAGGGAGGCAATACTGAATCCATCCCTCACAATTTCATATCCTTCATGGAGCTCCTTGATGACACTTGGCGCCATTGAAACAGTGCGGCAAAACGCTGAGAGGGTTTCGGTCTCGACAACTAGGGTTGAGGTTTTTAAGAGTGGAGTGGCATCTCATTTCTTGTCACCTTTATATTTATACCAAAAAGATTCAATTATCAATTAAGCATTTTAGCTTAAACTTATACATTTCATTTTAACGTGTTGCGTTACGCTTCCTGTTATGAAACAGGAGATTTAGCGCTTCGATTCTTCTACCTCTCAGATTTTCTTCTACTTATTCATTTCATGTTTAATTTGTGGATTCCCTTACTGATTGGATGTACAATCTATTTGACTTAATAAATATTTTATTAATGTTAAATAGAAGGGGACCTAACATGTTAATGAACCATCTCTATTGGCACTCCAATTTATGCATTTGTTTACCTTAAAGCGTGCTAATAAGTTATTTGAATCTCAGAGTAAAGCCTACAAAAAAAAATTAATAGTATAGATAATTAAATCACTATTTTCTATTTAGTGTGTTTGATTAGGTTCAGCCTGAGCACATCCAACATAACTTAACAATTAACAAACTTAATCTCTATATAAGAGAGAGAGAGAGAGACTTACCTTAAGGCTTGCTTCCTCTAGCTTTTGACGAGTACATATTTGATAGCCTCAATCTTAATTTGAAACTTTTCCTGGAGCATATTCCTTGAGCAACTATCCTGTCCCAGACATTTTCCTGAAACACCCATTGTCCAAATACCAAGTCGTAATTGGACAGGTACTTGGACTCTCCTGCAAAACAGAATTCATTTACCCTTAGGCACCCAATGATAATTGGGTCCTAGGTTCTTGTTAGCATTATAAAACATCTACCCAACTCTCTGCCTGGGCTGAGCACCTTTCTGTCCACTAGCCATATTTAGGTTATGCCAACAATTGATGGCAAAATGGCCCACCTTCCAACAACACCAACATCTATGAATGTTCTACCTTCTCTTCAGGACAACACATAATTGTTGTCCATGAGAGAAGTGAGCAGCTCCAGATTTTGCGGGATGAGCATAGCATGATGCTGCTTCCTTCTTCCTGAGTAAAGGTGCTGAAGATCTAAATACACCTAGTCCAGAATGGGCCAATTATATTTTTGGAGCCTGCCATCTAGTGGACTCTTTCATCTCTTTAGAAAAAGGATATTTGGATCCAAATCTAGAGAACTTATCCCGAGAATTCTGGCTAGAGTGGACAGCATCACTCCTTCTGAGATCATGTATCTTTACCCCACTGGTAGAGCACATATTAGATTGATCCTTGAGAGGAGATCCAACCTTGACAGTTCTAGAAGGTGAATTTGCCTTTTGAAACACTGTCCTCTTATCAAGGAATTCAGGTTTGAAATGATGATTGATGTGATTAATAGTCAGCTTCTTAGGGACTTGGCATGTTGAAGATTTTGGCAACTGACCCTGTGACTAAGAAGGGTTCATCACAATCCCCAATTTCTCTGTGAACTTTTGTTCCAGATATCTAATATGCTTTTTCTTCTCTTCCAAAAAAAAGTCTGACACGCAAGACTTTGCTTGAGTTCAGACACCTCATGAATTTTCTTATAGAACTCAATAGATTTATTGTTATAAAGAGTTTTATATGTGTTAAAACCGAAAAACGGTCTCCTGTGGAGTTCACCCTTGGGGAAGGGGTGGTCTCGCGCCTACTTCACTCCTACAAGCAAAACGACAAAGAAAATAAGGAAAGACCGACCTAAGGGCTCGGCGGGGAGGACCCACTACACACCCAGAAGATCTGAGAGCGCTTCCCCTCCTTAGCCAGAGGCCGAGCTAAGGTACCCTCAGAAAGCACTTGAAAACTGGAGCAGGAGTGCACATGAAGCATGCCTTCTGAGGTACCCATTGGGTCCTATTTATAGTTTTTGGAATCTGAACTGCCAATAACCAAATGAACTGACCTGAAGTTACTAAAAAACCCTTAGCTGGGTCTGCCAACAGCCAAACTCCGCTGTTTCGAATGGCTATAGGCAGACCAGTGGGGGCAAAACAGTAAAAGGTACCTCATACATCCAGGCGAGCTGGGGAGCTTGATCACCTCGGCAGGTCCTACTCGCCTGTTGTTGCCGAACTCCGTTGTGAGGACGCGAGCTGGGATGGTGAGCTCGCCCATCCATTGGTCGGCATCAGTTGACCTGAGCTTGACGATTCTCGGACTAGCTCGACGAATGCCGAGCTCGGGGTCTTCGAATGCTGATCTTCGGTCGACGAATGCCGATCTCCGGTCGACGAATGCCGATCTCCGGTCGGCGAATGCCGAGCTCGGGCTCGGATTTTCTACTGCCGAGCTCGCCATCTATCTTCAGCCCGATCTGTCTGGTTCCTGGCGACACTGCTCGCCGGACACGGGGTTGTACATAATCCCCGCTCTTTTTGAGCTTGGCAAAGCTCGGAAAGAAACATCCAGCCCCAAGTGTGCGGCGAGAGCGGGATGGCGAGTTGGAGGGAATCTATGGGTGGGGTCCACGTGTGACTATATATATGCACCTGCTCACCTGCCTTACTCTTTCCATTCCCTTTGCTCTAACCCTGCCAAGATGCCGCTCCCTAAGGAGATTCAAGAGCGTCTAGACCGAGCTCGCCAGGCTTCTGCAGCTCGCGTAGCCTCCCTGATGGAGGTCCCTGCCGCTGTGCCGCAGGGTGGCTCTGCCGAGCCCAGCTCCAAGAAGATGAAACCATTACCCCAGGAGGCCGAGCCCATCTACAACGACCTGAGGGCCACCTTGGAGCAAGAGACCGGCTCCTCCACTCTGTCTGCCTATAAAAGAGGGAGGAACGTCATCGAGGTCTGCGACGGCCCAGACCGCCGCCCTGATGGTGCAGAAGACACCGCGCCGCGAGATGCCACCCTGCGAGCCAAGACCAATCTTGGGGACTCGCGGTTCATGACTCCGGAAAACCGCCACCGGGAGCCGTCTCCTCCCTTTGGGACCTTGGGGTTGAGCTTGCAGAGGCCGAGCTCACCGGTGCGCTCCCCCTCTCCTCGGCAAACTGACGTGGCCGCTGGGGTGGGTCTAGGGACCATCCCCACCCCGGGATTCGAGCTTTTCTCACCGGGGACTCATGGCCCAGGTCGTGGGAAGGATCTGAGGTTCCTCCCTCCCCGTATCTCCTTCGAGTTGCCGAGCTCGTCAGGTCAATTTTGCTTGGATTCTTGCCCCATGAGCTTTTCCTGCATTCCTCTTCTTGCTGACGTTTGTCTTCACAGCTCCCCCAGCCAATCCGCTGCCGAGGAATCTTCGCGGGCAGCCCATTACTCTCCCCTCCCTTCCCCAAGCTCGCTGGACTCTTACCTAGGTCCTGAAGTGGATCAAGGCGAGCTGACGAGGAGGGAGGTCAAGCTTCTCAAGAAGCTAGTGTGCGGGCTGCGCGAGGTGCAGGGGGTCAACGAGACGCTACAACGCGACTACGCACGTCTCATCGACGAGGTGCGAAGCGGCCAGGCTTGAGACCTGATGACCCCCTCCCGACTTCTCGAAGAGATAGATGATGGCATCTCGGTGGCACAAAGGAATTTGGGGAGGATGTGCGAGCTGCTCCGCACACGGCAGTCTGGGGGGCGGGAGCCGCGAGGCCGGGGTAGGTAATAGAGCGGCTCCTTTGCCGAGCCGACCGGTACTCGCATCCTGATACTCCCCCTGCTCGCGCGTCCCGCTTTTTTATTCCTGAACTTGGTCTCTGTAATAAGTAGTTTTAGAGTATTCTTGGACATGCGTTATTCAAATAATATATTGTGATGTTTGACTTAACCTTGGTTGGGACGCGCCGGAAGTCGGCGAGCTGGGGTGGCGAGTTGGGGTGGCGAGCTGGGGCGGCGAGCTGAGCCGATTGGACGGCCTGACCCCAGATTTCTCTTTCTATAAATAGCCCCCCCTCACCACCAACCCTCGTACCGTGCATTTATTGCTCTCTTACTCTCTCTTCCTGCGCTTTTCTCCTTTTCTTCTCGCGCTCTGCTTCTTCCTCTGCGAACATGGGCAAGGACAACCCTGATGCCGACGGCCGCTCCAAGTGCGGAGCATGTGCCGCCGATCTTCGAGGCGCGCAGATCGAGGCAGGGGGAGGCCATCAACACTTTCTACGAGGACGAGCTCGCCTTCCCCATCTCGCATTTCGAGGCGGGGTTGCGCCTCCCCCTCTGGCCAGAGATCCGAAAAATTCTGAAGTACTATGGCGCAGTACCCGCGCAGTTAAACTCCAACGCCGTCGCCATGATGGTGGCATTCGCGAGCTACCTTCAGCGGGAGAGGATCGAGTTCAACCTGACAGTATTCAGGAAACTATTCTCCTACAAGGCGACGCCGAATGGGGTCGCCTACTTCGGCGGCTCGCTGATCAAGGTTCGCGAGATCGCGAACAAGCATCACACTTGGATGACCAAGATTGCCTTCATCAAGGCCGATCTCGGCAACATCCCCTACTCGTCCCAGCAGAAGGGCGAGGAGGTCTACCGCCCCCCTGCCGTGTCCGGCAACGACGCCGACCTCCACAAGGACTTTGAGGTCGCCTTCCTGCGAAGGGGCCTTGACTCGCTTCTCCCTGTCCTACCCGGCGAAGGTATTGTTCTCCCCACCTTGCCGAGCTCGTCATATTGCTGCTGAAAGTTTTCTAACTTTTTCCGAGTATTTTCTTGCAGGGGAGCGGATAATTCCCGTGAACCCGCCATTTGCGGACTCGGGGCTACACACAGACCCTCTTGCTCGCGAGAGGGCGGCGGCGGAGGCCTGCCGAGATGAGGCGGCCCTCTCTCAACCCTCTTCCAGCAAGAGGTGACCTGAGGATGCGGGGTCGAACCCGCCACACCGCCAGCGACTGCCAAAAAAGATGAGGAGAGCGCTGTTGGATCCGCTGGGGCAACAACAACAACAATATCAATCAATTCCCAAATACATAAGCTCGTCTGAGACCCCCCCCCCCCCCCCCCCGACGCGTCGGAGAGCCCGCTGAAGGAGATCACTAGCGAAAGCCGAAAGGGCGGCGAGGCTCCTTCCTCTGCGGCGGCGATCTCCCCACCTCCTTAGGCGAAGAGGGAGGCTCGCAAGCGTAGGGCGCCGAAACAACATCCCCTATTTAACTTCGGGGGGCGGTGGAAGGACTCGGCGGGCGAGCCCATGGTGCAGTGGGATGAGCTGGCCCATCGGGTCTTCATCTCCACTCTGCATCCATTCTGGCATGACCGCAAGCCCGCCACCGGCCATGCTTACGCCCTCGGCTTCGACCTCTATGGCCACGAGGATGCAGATGCCTACAAGAACATGACCCTCCGACATCTCGGACATGAGGGTCTGTAGGCCCACCTGCGGACCATGGAGCTCCACCACATGCTGACCCGCCGCAGCTTTGCCCTCAGCAATCAACTCCTAAAAGCCGAGCAGGCCCGCGATGTCGCCAAGGACAAGGTTGCTGACCAAGAGAAGCAGCTCGGCATCACTGAGGGCCTCCTCGCCCAGGCCTCCGACGAACTGGTAAGTGTCAAGCTCTCCCCTTCTCTTTTACTTAGAATATTTTGTGCTGCTGCTAACCAGATTTTCTCCTTACCAGGATGCCAAGGCCGCAGGGGAGCTTCGGGCTCGCAATGCCGAGCAAGGGGAGGAGATTAGCCAGCTGCACGCCCGCCTTGCCGAGCTGGAGGGAGCGAACGCGAAGCTGAAAGAGGAGAATCAGCACCTCAACCGCGAGGTCCGCCGCCAGGCGGAGATTTTCTTCCCGGCCAGCGACGTTGACCCTACCCTCCCCTATAAGTGGCCGCGGGTCTTTGGCGAGGCCGACCTCGCTGAGAGGTTACGGATCAACTCCATCCAAGTGGCTGAGTGCACCCTCCAAATGATAAAAGACACGGGGGTGCTGGTGCATGGGTGCGAGGAGATCTCCGCCAGGGACCTGATGTCGAGCTTATTCCCGGTGACGCCTCCCAGCGAGAAGGAAGATAGCCTGCACGCAATGTTCGGGAAGGGCTTCCCGGACCACCCGGGTGAACGGGAGAACCTGTCCGGCGGGGGGGGGGGGGGGGGGGGGGGGGGGGGCGAGGCCTGAATTGTATATTATTCTCTTTGGTTTACTCGCCGAGGCGAGCCCCTGTAAACATCTTTTGTAAACACCTTTATTTAATGAAAGAAAGGTTTTTGATCATACCCGTGCCATTTTTTTTTTTCTATTTACTATGCTCTGTATATCCGCGAGTACTTCCCCAGGCGACCTCGCGTACGCAGGTACTGTGAGTAGGATAGTAATTAGTACGCGCCCGCGAGTGGGTATGTTTTGAGTGCTTGACGAGCTTCACATGATTCAGGAGCGGGCTGCTCTTCCCCCTTGTCACGCCACCTCAGCTCGCCCACGAGCCATCCAGGTTGAACTTCAGAAAAAGTTCTTCTAAGTAAAACAGACAAAGGGGTGAAGTGCCCTGGCCTGGCTCACCTTCCTTCAGCGAGGTCCTGAGACCTGGCTCGCCCCCCCTTTGCCGATGCCGAGCTGGGTTCGGTGAGTCCAAACTCGCCTAGGCAGGACCTCTTCCCCCTTATTCCTTGGCATTCGAAACTTCTTGGTCTTTACCTGGCGAATTCAAGGACGATACCATCGAGTGACTTCCTACCCTGCCAGCTAGGTGAGAGCCTGGCAGCGGGATCTGCTCAAGGTCTAAGGATGACACCGAGTGACTTCCAGCCCTGCCAGCTAGGTGACAGCCTGGCAGCAGGATCTGCTCGGGGTCCACTATCAATACCATCGAGTGACTTCCAGCCCTGCCAGCTAGGTGAGAGCCTGACAGCGGGATCTACTCGGGGTCCACTATCAATACCATCGAGTGACTTCCAGCCCTGCAAGCTAGGTGAGAGCCTGACAGCGAGATCTGCTCGAGGCCCAAGGATGACACCGAGTGACTTCCAGCCCTGCCAGCTAGGTGAGAGCCTGACTGCGGGATCTGCACGGGGTCCACTATCAATACCATCGAGTGACTTACAGCCCTGCCAGCTAGGTGAGAGCCTGACAGCAGGATCTGCTTGAGGCCCAAGGATGACACCGAGTGACTTCCAGCACTGCCAGCTAGGTGAGAGCCTGACAGCGGGATCTGATCGGGGTCCAAATATATCCCATTTCTTCACGCAAGCTAGCTGTGACAGTATTGAAGCGCTAAAGAATTTTATTAGAATCAAGGTATCACTTACATGTTTCAAGGAAAAAAACATTTTAAGTCGTCACCACTCCAGGTGAGACTCAGGGTCTCGCCCTCCACATTTTGGAGTCGATAACCTCCCGATTTTAAAGCCTCCTTAACAATAAACGGTCCTTCCCAGCTGGGGTTGAGCTTCCCTACGGATGCCGACCTCCCTGCTGCATTCACCTTCTTTAGTACCAAGTCCCCTTCCACAAACTGTTTGACTCTGACATGCTTGTTAAAGTACTTGGCCATTCTCCTTTTCATCTCTTCCTGTCGGATGGCGGAAAGGTCCCTCAGCTCTTCCACCATGTCAAGGGAGAGCCTCAGCTCTTCCTCATTCTCAGCTTTCCATTCTTCCCTACCTTCCCCTACTGCGACAACCGAAGGCGTTTGAATTTCAAATTCCACGGGGAGCACTGCCTCGCACCCATGGGAGAGCTTAAAGGGGGTCTCTCCTGTAGTCGTGTTAGGGGTGGTTCTTAGGGCCCAGAGAACCACGGGAAGTTGCTCCACCAAGCTCCCCTTCAAATTCTCCACTTTCTTCTTGAGGAGGTTGATGATGATTTTGTTCACGGCCTCCACCTGCCCGTTGCTCCTAGGGTGATGGACCGAGGCAAACCTGAGATCGATTCCAAGCTGCTCGCAGAAACTAGTGAACTCAGCGCTAGTGAACTGGGGCCTGTTGTCCGTGACAATGGCCTGGGGCAGCCCATGGCGGCAGATGATCTCCCCCTAAACAAAATTCCTGATAACCTGGGAGGTCACCTTGGCCAGCGCCTTCACTTCCAACCACTTGGAGAAGTAATCGATCATTACTAGGAGTAAACTCCTCTGCCCACTGGCCTAGGGGAATGACCCAACCAAATCCATTCCCCAAATGGCGAAGGGCCAAGGGGCCGTGATACTTCTGAGTCGCTGGGCCGGCTGTAGCTGGAGGGGGTAAATAGCTGGCATTTGTGGCACCTTTTTGCGAATTTTGTCGCGTCATGGCCAAGGGTGGGCCAGAAGTACCCTTGCCTGACAATCCTCCCTTCTAGGGTCTGACTCCCGGAGTGACTCCCACATTCTCCGGAGTGGACTTCCTCCAAGATTCTTTGTACCTCCCCCTCGGCCACGCAACGAGCCAACATCCCCGAGAGTGTCTTCCTGTACAGCTGCCCGTCCTGGAGGAGGTAGTATGCTGAATTATGCCTTAGCTTCTTCTTATCTGCCCCCTCCGGATACTCTCCCGTGGAAAGGAAAGTTACAACTGGGTCCATCCATGAAGTCCGTTGATCTATCTCCATGATCTCTCCTTCTTCGATGGAAGGGCGGAACAGGTCAGTGATAGTACACCCCACCCGAGGACCGTGCTTTACAAGCCGATCGACCTGCTCGTTTTCCTCCCGAGGAACATACTGGATGGAAAAGGTTTGAAACGTGTTGATGACCCCTTTAGCTTGGCTAAGTACATCCGCAGGGTAGGCTGTCTTGCTTCAAACTCCCCATTGATCTGGGAAGCTACCACCATGGAGTCGGTAAGGACCTCCACGTCCAACACCCCCAACTCTCTGGCTAGGCGCAGCCTGCTATCACGCTTCATACTCGGCTTGATTGTTGGTGATGGGAAAGTTCACCACCACCGTCTGCTCAATTATAGTTCCTTGAGGGCTCTCCAAAATCACCCCCACTCCTAGGGAATGCCTCCCCGAGGCTCCATCCACCTTCACCTTCCAAGGAGTCGGATGAGTGAGCTCTTCCTCTGCCACCTCAATCACATAATCAGCCAAGAAGTCGGCCATTGCTTGAGCTTTGATCGAGAGGCGCGGAACGAAGGAGACGTCGAACTCACTCAACTACACCGACCACTTGGCCAGCCTGCCTGAATGCTCCACCCCCTCAAAGATATTGCGGAGGGGATGATTAGTAACAACTCGGATTGAGTGTGCTTGGAAATAAGGCCGCAGCCTTCGAGCTGAGATAACCAAGGAGAAGGCCAACTTCTCCAAAATCGGGTACTGGAGCTCAGCCTTCCTCAGGACCCGACTCACATAATATATGGGGAGCTGCTTCTTCCCCTCTTCTCGAACTAGGACGGAACTCAGGGCCTCTGCCCCAACCCCGAGATACAGAAACATGTCCTCCCCCTCCTTGGGCCGTTGGAGCAGCGGAGCCTGGGTCAACTGAATCTTGAGGGCCTGGAATGCCTCCTCGTACTCCTTGGTCCATTCGAACCTTTGACCGCCCCTTAGTGTTTTGAAGAAGGGGGAGCACTTCTCCCCTGCCCGGGAGAGGAACCTACTCAACCCTGCCAGCTTCCCTGTCAGCCGCTGGACCTCCTTAGTATTCCTTGGCGATCCCAGCTCTAGGATAGCCTTGACCTTATCAGAATTCAGCTCGACCCCTGTAGGGGTGAGGAGGTGTCCCAAGAACTTTCCCCTGCTATCCCCGAAGACACATTTTAGGTGATTCAACCGCATCTTGTACTTGCACAGGGTGGCAAAGTTCTCCTCTAGGTCTCGGAGATGGGAGTCTACATCCCGACTCTTGATCATAAGGTCATCCACATATACCTCCAGGTTCCTCCCCTTTTGCTCTTTGAAGACCCTATACATCATCTTTTGGTAGGTCGCCCCTGCGTTCATTAGCCCGAAGGGCATCATCTTGTAACAGTAGCATCCGTCCCCCATGATGAACGAGACATCCTTGATGTCCGGGGGGGGGTGCATCCTGATTTGATGATAACCTAAAAAAGCATCTAGAAAACTCATTATGGAAAAACCAACGGCTGAGCCAACCAGCGCGTTGATCCGAGGCAAAGGATAACAGTCCTTAGGACAAGCTTTATTAAGTAAAGAAAAATCGATACACATTCGCCACCGGCCGTCTCCCTTTTTGACCATGACAACATTGGAGACCAGCCGAGGTATTGGATCTCGGACATGAAGCCAACCTTTAGGAGTTTCGCCACCTCCTCCCTGATAGGCTCCGCCAGCTTGTCCGCAGTGGACCTCTTCTTTTGCTGAACGGGGCGTGTTCCCGGGTCCAACTTGAGGCGGTGTCACTAGGCGGATGGGCGAGTAGGCTTGCGGATTAGGTGGTTAGAATGGCGGAATGAGGGTTGTGAGCACCTCTTCGCTACGCACGCCACTAGCAATTACTAGTGTGGCAAGGGCGGATGGATGGTGGATGGACAAATAGGCGCACCTCAAGTAAATATAACGAAAATATACAATCACATAGACATGATTACAGATAAACATATATTACACTAAGCATAGCTTCATCAAATACAAAGAGTTCAACTAAACTATCAACAACAAGAGAAGAAAAGTGTGCGAAATCGACCAGATCCGAAGACTTGCTGAGGATTCACGGTTGGAATCGTCGGGTTGTCAATTCGCGTCCAAGCTCGGTCCGCAACTGCGTCCGGGGTAGAGAAGGGCTGTCACCACCTTCCAATGGCCCGTCTTCTTCGTGTCACAATCCAGTGGAGGATGGCACAACTTCCCCTAGCTTGATGGAGAAAGCTAGGTCAAGCCCTTCTTGAAGCTCAAGGATGAAGGAGGAGGCCGAGAGGAAGCTCCGGCTTGGATTTGGCGGTGAAAGCTTGCCTGGAGCACCTCCCTAGGGTGGAGATTGAAGGAGGACGGCGGAATCCCTCCTCGGAGATGAAAACGACGGAGGAAAAATGAGTGATCCAGAATTAGGGCAGAACCTACGAATTTATAGATTGCAGAAATTATAATGCACATGACCAGTGGCGCACGACCAGTGGTAGTGCGCACTATGTCCAGTGGTAGTGCATTTGCCCCAGGCAGATTTTGGAAAAATATGGAATAAATGCACACGATCAGTGGCGCACGACCAGTGGTCGTGCGCACTGTGTCCAGTGATAGTGCGCATACCCCAGGCAGATTCTGGAAATCAGGGAACATTGCGCACGACCAGTGGCGCACGACCAGTAGTCGTGCACACTATATCCAATGAGCGTGCGCAGTATTCCTGCTTCCAAACATCCCCGGAACATGCACACGAACCCTGTACCAAGCACTGATATGTGCAGATATTCCAGACGAGCACAATAAGGAGTAAAAATAATAAAAGTACAAAAATACACAACCCTGGGCCTAAGTGTGCACTTGCTATGAAAATAGAGACAAGATGAAATATGAACGATATATAACTAAAAGTGAAGTGCAAACGCGTGAAAACTAGCCCAGATGAGTCCGAAAAACCATATATAAATCAGACTCATCACACCCCCAGACTTAACTGTTTGCGCGTCCCGAGCAAACAAAATCTAAGCAGATAGGGAAAATTACTAGCTAACAAAGAAATTGAAAACAAAGTACCATGCGAAGTCGCATGCTCGCGTGCGTAAAATTACAATAGAGAAAATTTCTAAGTATGCAGAATAGTTTATATTTTTCACAATGCGTATCAAAATTTTATTATTACTCAAAAATGGAATCACGGTGAATCATCCGGTCACGCGTAGGGAGAAAGTAGACTAATTGCTAGGCGAGCATTGCCAAAGATCGGGGCTCGGGATAACCTCCAAAGGAATCCACCAATGTCAGTGACCATATGCTTGCCCTTTCACATTCTCTCCACGACACTGCTTTGGTTCACACACGAATCAGTAGGACTTTAGGTGAAGAGATAGGGCTTGGGTTTCAGTGAGGTAAACAATGATAAATAAGAATGACTATGCACCAAACCCAAATGAGCTAGTATAAAATGAATCCATCAGCTAACCAAAATATATGTGGGTACACCACACCCCCAAACTTAACTTTTAACATATGGGTGTGTGCACCGCCTACTCCAAATATAATCACATTTCCAAAAAGATTTTCAATTTAAACTTTTTCTTTTCACTTTTTTTTTGTTTTCTTTACGAATATTTTTCTTCCTTTTTTTCTTCATTTTATTTTCATAATTCAGCAGATATAAACTTGGGAGCACTTCCACATTTTCACAAATAATAACACCACATCACATCCCAACATTAAAATGTAAAATTCTGAAGCTCAACTTGGGTGTGCGACTAGGATTGGATATGAGGCTTTGGTGAAATCATAGTGCAGCTGAATCAAAAGGAGGGGTAGGCACAACGGGGCTAGCGAGGATAAAATGTTAGGAATGGTACAAAGCTCAATCGGGTCAAAATGATGGCCTACATCACGCTCATGCGAGTGAACTAACCTATACCCATGCTTCAAGAATAGGTTGGGGCAAGTTCTTAGCCAACGAGAAATACTATCCATCCTCCAGACTCTAGCAATACGAACCTAACGGCCGTATACATACATCCCTAAGCTACCGTCGGATTCACATCAGATTCACCAATTTTTGAGTAGAATAAAAAGATCTTTACGCAAATAGAAAAGTATAAAACCATAAGCATACAGAAAAATTAAATCTACTTGAATTTCTACACGAGACGAGAGCAGTTGACTAGGAGCACAGCAAGGTCAACATTTTACTCCGTCTCACAATCCTATGTCAGCACCATAATTTTCCCAAATCATACAAAAGAAGCGAGTTTAACTCGCAGCACGCAAAAAGCTAAGCACGCGCTCATGTGGGTGCAATGGTGTGCAGTTCAATGAACTAATCAAAATAAAACTATAAAAGCTTCTAGGATGCACATGAGATGTGCACGTGCAAAAGGTAACAAAACTGGCTCTCCCACAGACTTAAACTAAACTACATAGCATATGATAGAGAAATTAAAATCATAAAGAGCTCAGGGAAGATGTTACCCAATGCTCAGCTAGTGAGCATACCAGAAGACACGTGGAAACCTGAAGCAGGCCCGTCATACGAAGAATCACAACCCCGCCAACACAAAGTTGTTAAGAATACCTGCAGGGGTGAGCTCTGCAAAAACAAAACAAAATATACAAAAAAATGCTAAAACTAAAATAGACATGAAAAATAAAATACAGGAAATGAAAGATAAGTACTGGGTTTATTGTCATCCCAGCACGACTTATTAGGCTAAAAAACGGTTCTAGCTAATGGGCCTATGAAAAGAAAAATGCACAGGTAACTGTCCCAATATCCGTTTCGGTAACGGGTACCGATACGACGATAGAACAGTTACCCCTCTACCTAAATAGTAATACCTGCCCAACACAGGTAGAGGAAATAGGAAGTAAGAAGAGAAGGAGCGCTGGTCCTCACTCTTCTCACCACAAAATGAATCCTTGCCCAGCAAGGTATCGTCTACCACAAATTCACTGGGGGCGAAGGTGACGGCAGGGGCTTCCACTGTGAAGGAGGTAGGAACCTCCTCACATAAGAGGATGCACTCATCGACAGCCTGAGTAGAAGGCTCTACGTCAACCCAACTTACCCGTGGAGATTCAACCTGCACAGGCTCAGATAAGGAAGGGGGGTAAAGAAATAAAAGAGACAAAGAACATAAAGAAATAATCGGGGGAGTGATCCCGGTTTCACTCCCCAAAGGCTGAGGTAGAAAAATATCGTCAGCAATATCGACAATGGTAGAAGGCTCAGGCCAGATCCATAGAAGCCTCCACCAAGACTTGGACTTCCACCTTTGGTATCAAGGGAGAATCCTCGACACCAGGAAGGTTGTCCTCCTCCATGGGAGTGGAAACAACCCATGTATCACAAGCCTCAACTTATGTTACATCATCGAAAATGTCGTCAGAGACGACTGAAGTAGAATGCATAAAAGGCGGAAGAACTTTGCTTGGATAAAAGTCAAAGCGCAGGTTCCTCACAAAGAATCGGCTCCATGCTTGGAGATGTATGCACAGGAGAGATGGGCTCAGCCATGTCGAAGCCTAGATCAACAACACATCTGGCGGTTGTGTCCACATCATTCCCTTCAACAAATGAAGATGGCAGGGATACATAACCAGATGATGAAGGTGTGCCACCAAGGGTAGGAGTCGGGATGATCCGGATGTCTGGCTCATCATCCTCTTCCATAACACGGAGGTACTCGGCACAATCCTTCAGGACATGATCTGTTCTACGACAATACAAACACTTTCTCCCATTACGCTGTGGTCCTTGTGGGGCCGAAGAGGAATAAGAGAACGGTGTATGAGGCGAGGACGATTGACCATAAGCTCGGGGCACAGTGTTTGAAGGGCTGTACGAATACAACATCTCATGCATTGTGAGCTGAGGCTTATGCTCAATATCTCTCGTACGGCATTCATGACTAGCGTCGGAAGGCTTTCCACACCAACGACATTGGGCATACGAATATCCCCACATGGTGTCGAAACAGCATATTCAAAATAAATTGTGCAAATTACTACATCCAACAATATAGTACTACAATTGCCTAAACAAACAATAGAAAGGAAGGCAAAGCAGAAATAGAACAAAACAAAAGCGATTTACAAAGGAAAAAGGAAAGCAATCTCACGTCTCCCTCTCCAGAAACTCACACGACTGTGTTCCCCGCAACGATGCCAAAAACTTGATGCGTAAGATCACGGCAGTGAACCGATCGCACAAGTAATATAAAATGGGGGTTTTCCAAAGTATCAATCTCACAAGGAACACAATAAGATGGAGTTAATTTTGAGGAGGACTTGAGATTGAAGTCCTTAGGGTCAGCGGTAACAATGGGGGCTTTGATATATGGGGAAACAGAAAATAAAAGGCTATCAACTACTCCTATGCAACGCTGCTATGCGATGCTTCGCCAGGCGGGATGGAAGACTAGTCGGGTCGCTATGCACCGAATAACTAGGCGGGATGGGCGAGTAGGCTTGCAGGATGAGGTGGTTAGAATGGCGGAATGATGGTTGTGAGCACCTCTTCACTACGCACGCCACTAGCAATTGCTAGTGCGGCAAGGGAGGATGGATGGTGGATGGACAAATAGGCGCACCTCAAGTAAATATAACGAAAATATAAAAATCACATAGACATGATTACAGATAAACATATATTATACTAAGCATAGCTTCATCAAATACAAAGAGTTCAACTAAACTATCAACAACAAGAAAAGAAAAGTGTGTGAAATCGACCGGATCTGAAGCCTTGCTGAGGATTCACGGTTGGAATCGTCGGGTTGTCAATCCGCGTCTAAGCTCGGTCTGCAACTGCGTCCGGGGTAGAGAAGGGCTGTCACCACCTTCCAATGGCCCGTCTTCTTCGTGTCACAATCTGGTGGAGGATGGCACAACTTCCCATAGCTTGATGGAGAAAGATAGGTCAAGCCCTTCTTGAAGCTCAAGGATGAAGGAGGAGGCCGAGAGGAAGCTACGGCTTGGATTTGGCGGTGAAAGCTTGCCTGGAGCACCTCCCTACGGGTGGAGATTGAAGGAGGAAGGCGGAATCCCTCCTCGGAGACGAAAACTGCAGAGGAAAAATGAGCAATCCCGAAATAGGGCGGAACCTGCGAATTTATAGATTGCAGAGATTATAATACACATGACCAGTAGCGCACGACCAGTGGTAGTGCGCAATATGTCCAGTGGTAGTACGTTTGCCCCATGCAGATTTTGGAAAAATATGGAATCAATGCACACGATCAGTGGCGCACGAACAGTGGTCGTGCGCACTATGTCCAGTGATAGTGCGCATACCCCAGGCAGATTCTGGAAATCAGGGAACATTGCGCACGACCAGTGGTGCACGACCAGTGGTCGTGCGCACTATGTCCAATGAGCGTGCACAATATTCCTGCTTCCAAACATCCCCGAAACACGCACATGAACCCTGTACCAAACACTGATATGTGCAGACATTCCAGACGAGCACAATAAGGAGTACAAATAATAAAAGTACAAAAATACACAACCCTGGGCCTAAGTGTGCACTTCCTATGAAAATAGAGGCAAGATGAAATATGAACGATATATAACTAAAAGTTAAGTGCAAATGCGTGAAAACTAGCCCAGATGAGTCCGAAAAACCCTATATAAATCGGACTCATCACTCCTCCGGAAGGGGGACCTCCATCTCTACTTCTTCCTCCATGGCCATTACTTTAGCCATATCCTCCTGATCTCTTCCTGCCACCTCCCCCTCAGCGCAGTTCTCCACCTCCAGCTCCTCCCTGCCAGCTTCCTGCTCAGCCTCCTCCATCATTCGCCCCATTTCCTCTACTCCCTCCTGCCAAGAGATGGAGTTCACGACGGTGACATAGCATTCCCGCGCCACCTTGGGGTCCCCCTTGACCCTGAACCTGAATCCCCTTAGCGTTGAACTTCAAACACTGATGGAGTTATGAGGGGACGCAGCGAAAGACGTTGATAAGGGGCCTCCCTAAGATGGCGCTGTAGCTGCTGGGGGCATCCACAATGACGAACATGTAGTTTCTGGACTGCCCCCCCGGGGTGACATGGAGGCCGACTCCTCCCTCCACTTCCTTCCTCTCCCTCGAAAACCCGAACAAGGGTCCGTCCGAGGCTAGCACCCTCTTTGCCTCCACCTTCATCGCGTCAAACGCCTTCTTGAAGACGACATTGATGGAGCTCCCGTTGTCAACGAGGATCCGAGAGACGGTAAAATTCTCGATGGCTGCCTTGATGACCAGCGCATCACAGAATAGATCCTCGTGATCCGACATGTCGCTTCTGGAGAAGGTGATCCTTTCTTCTGGGGGTGGGGTCTGGGATGCGGAGGCAACGCTCCGACGGTATATGGTGTGGAGGCTTGCCTTGCGGGAAGCCTCGACCCCCACCCACCGTGGATCACTCTGATCCCTCCTCGGGTACCAACATCCACCCGGTCTTCACAACAGTCCTCCTCTATCCGAGGCAGGACCTCCTCGATCCTTACTTCCTGGCACCCCTGCTGCTACTGTTGCTGCTCCCTGTTCCCTCTCATTTCAAGGAACTCCGGGCACGTGGCCGTGGCGTGCCCCTCTTCCTGATGGAAGTCGCAATAGGGAAACTCCACCCTAACTTATCTCCTCCTCCGTATTGCTACTCTCCTCCTCTCCCCCAAGGCTATGGCCATAGCCTCTTCTTGATCGGGGAGTCGGGGCCTCTGGGCCTGCCTCCAGCCCGGGGGGTGGAATTGATCTTGCCCCCCTGATAGCGATCCCTTCCTTGGTATCCTCTTTGTGGCCCCTGCCCTTGCCACTCGGGTCTCCAACCGAGCCGACGGTCGAGCTCCTACTGCCCCCACCTAGGCTGCTGCTGCCCCTGGAGCAGCCTCTGCTCCCTCTGCCCGGGCTCTCCTCTCCTCCTCCGTGGCCCACCTGGCCAGCTTCCGCGCAAACTCCGAGTTTGACGCCTCCCCGTCAACTTCTCTTCCTGCCCTCTCCATCAGCTACTCGTAGGAGAGGGGGGGGGGAACTCTCTTTACCTCCATTCTGAAGAACCCCTGCTGCAGGCCCAGGGTAAAGGCCATCATCAAACTATGGCCCGACATCTCCTGGACCTGAGTAACCTCCTCCTGGAACCGATCCACGTAGCTCCCCAGGGTCTCATTTACCCCCTGCTTGATGTGGAATAGAGATTCTGACTCCTTATTCCTCCTCTTCGAGGTAGTGAACCTCAGTATGAACCCCCGGCGCAGGTCCTCGAAGCAGTAGATGGAGCTGGCCGGTAGCTGATGGAACCACTCCCTCGCCTTTTCCTTGAGGGTGATAGCGAAGAGTCGGCACTTGAACCCATCCGACATCTGCCGGATGGAGACTACATCCTCGAACCATTGAACATGCTGGATAGGGTCTCCTTTCCCGATGTAGTAGGACATCTCGGGTTCCCTGAACCCATCTGGAACTGGAGCTAAAGAGACCAACTCACTGAAGGGGCTGCCTCCCCTTGCTGGGCGAGCTAGCGAATCTCGCGAGCCTAGCTCTTCGAACCGGCCTCGACCTGCCGAGCCGGGGAAGAGCTCGCGCCCGGGGAGCTCGCACCCCCGGCCTTCCTCGGCCACCTCCTTCCCTGCTCGCCTGCCGGGGGCATCTTCGCCCAGAGAGGGGGCAGCCACGATCTGGGCTGCTGGAGTCGAGCACTTGGCCTGCGTGCCAAGTGAGAACTTGACGAGGTTCAGCACCTCACTCCTGAAATTCTCGAAGATCCTCACTATGGCGAGAGGGGTGGGGGGGGGGGGGGGGCGAGTCCGGCCTGTCAGATCCCTGTCCTCCCATCATCGAACTCGCTGGAAGCTCTTCTGCACTGACCACGCTCCACGCTCACCGCCCCAAAATGTTGAAACCGAAAAACGGTCTCCTGTGGAGTTCACCCTTGGGGAAGGGGTGGTCTCACGCCTACTTCACTCCTGCAAGCAAAACGGCAAAGAAAACAAGGAAAGACCGACCCAAGGGCTCGGCGGGGAGGACCCACCACACACCCGGAAGATCTGAGAGCGCTTCCCCTCCTTAGCCAGAGGCCGAGCTAAGTACCCTCAGAAAGCACTTGAAAACTAGAGCAGGAGAGCACAGGAAGCATGCCTTTTGAGGTACCCCATTGGGTCCTATTTATAGTTTTTGGAATCTGAACTACCAATAACCAAATGAACTGACCTGAAGTTACCAAAAAACCCTTGGCTGGGTCTGCCAACAACCAAACTCTGCTGTTTCGAAGGGCTATAGGCAGACCAGCGGGGGCAAAATAGTAAAAGGTACCACATACATCCAGGCGAGCTGGGGAGCTTGATCACCTCGGCAGGTCCTGCTCGCTTGTTATTGTCGAACTTCGTTACGATGACGCGAGCTGGGACGGTGAGCTCGCCCATCCATTGGTCGCCATCAGCTGACCTGAGCTTGACGATTCTCGGACTAGCTCGGCGAATGCCAAGCTCGGGGTTGTCGAATGCTGATCTTCGGTCGACGAATGTCGATCTCCGGTCGACGAATGCTGATCTCCGGTCGGCGAATGCCGAGCTCGGGCTCTACTTTTCTACTGCCGAGCTCGCCCACTATCTTCAGCCTGATCTGTCTGGATCCTGGCGACCCTGCTCGTCGGACACAGGGTTGTACAATAAGGCTTTAGGACTTCTATCTCCTTGGCTTGCCTTTTGGCAAGAATTCTGCTCTTCTTCAGAGCATCTAGGAGTAGTCCATACTTGTCAATCAATTGATTGACATCAGTCTCAGATTCTGAGCAATCTTTATCATAGGATGAAGATGCACCAGTATATGGACTGGTCTCATAGTCAGAGGAAGATGCAGAATTGGAAAGAGGTTGTACCTTGATTGATTCTTAATCTACCAGACTTCTTTCTTCTTCAGTCGTTGCCATCCAACCATGACATCCATAGTCTTCTTCAGCCTCCTCATTGTCACTATCTGATTGTGACAGAGGGGCCCTGATTCCTATCCTAGCAGCAGGATATTCCTGTTCTTCTGGATCTGCAGCAATATATATCAGCCCTATATAGGATTCTTCCTCTTCTTCTTCATAATCTAAGGATGAAGAATCTGTACAACTTCTCTCTTTCTTAGCCACAAAGGACTTGTACTTCTTCTTGTCCTTGTTGTGATGGTGATGATTTTTCTTCTTCTTCTCATCTTCTTCCTTTCTTTTGACTGGGCAGTCAACAATGACTTGCCCAGCCTTGCTTCAACAATAACATATAACTTTAGAATACATCTGTTTACTAGTTTTATGGACATACCTGTCATCCTTAGATGACTTTCTGTGATAAGAGGATGAAGATGACCTGATCCTCCAATCCTTCTTCTTTATGAACTTCTGAAATTGCCTGGAGAAAGCACCTAGATCTTTATCAGACATGTGGTTAGTTGTCTGATGAGCTTGACTCAGAATTTTCTGAGCTTGATTCAACTTCCCTCCTTGGTGGTGAGGGGTCTTTCTTCTGCTTCATCTTGGGGTTTCTTCCTTGAATGCCACAGACTTGTCCTTGGTCTTGAATTGACTTTCCTTCTCCTCTTCTTCTCTAGTAGCCAACTACATTTCATAGGACTGCAGCTTCCGAAAGAGTATTGGTGGAGGAGTGTCTGCCAGCTTAGCCATTTCCCTAATGACACAAATCTTGGTGTCCCAATCTGTAGTGAGAGATCTAAGGAACTTGTCATTTAGCTCATAGTTGTTGAAGACCCTACCATAGGTTCTTAGTTCATTGACTGTCCTAAAGAACCTTTCAAAATAGTCAGCAACTTTTTATACTTGATTTGCCTGAAGGCCTCATACTATTGATTTAGCATGGACTTTGTATCATCTCTAACTTCCTCAGATCCTTCCATGTAGACCATATGGGTGTCCCACATTTCCTTGGAGGTCTTGCAGTATACAAGATTTTGGAAGGTTGAGTCATCAATGACACTGACTATATTATTTTGTGCCCTTTTGTCCATGGTGGAGAGAATCAACTCATCTCGGTCCATTTCTGAATATACCTTAGGAACTCTCACAATTGGATCTATGGGGGAATCCTTTGTGGGGACAAAGGGGCCTTCCACTACTGTTACATAGATCCTATGGTCAGATGCTTCCATGAACAGTCTGACCCATTGCTTTCAGAGGCCAAATCCTTCCTTCCTGCAGATGGGTAGCTTCATGGCCCCTAGCTCCTTATAGTTCATTCCTGGCCCCATAATTTTATGTTATAGCTAACCTTGTTGGTATACTTAGATTTTTAAATCCTTTTTGATCAACCTCCCTTTGAAACCACTCGAAAGTATCTTAACTGAAGGTTAGCTAATCACCTAGCGGGGGGGGGGGGGGGGGGGGGTGAATAGGTGTTTGAGGTTTTCTTAGTTCTTTTGCTGATTTTAAATTAAACTTTCTAGAGCTTGTCCTTAGCACATGCAATAAATCAGAAAACAAGCACACAACAAACATACAAAGATTTATAATGGTTCCCCAATTTGGTACATCCACTTCCCTCCCACCAATCCAACTTACTTGTTGGACTAGGCACAAATCCACCAATATGCTCCTCAGAGCTTACACCATAGGCACTCAGCCTTATACACAGATTCTTCACAGAATCCAAACTCAGAACCACAAGGGTTCCTAACTCAGAGCCCTACAGAGCTCCTACAGCTCAGTGATCCATTGATCACCTACCTTTGAGTTTTTTCTAAAGACTACAACTCAGGCCCTCCAGCCCTACATCTTCAGGCACACTACCCTACTCTCATAATGCTACAACACTGATACAACTCAGCACCCTTCCAGGTACCTACACCTCAGCCTCCTCTAAGGCCTACAAATCAGTGACACACCTGTCACCTAAAGCTCAATGACTCTCCAGTCACCTACCTTAGGCACAAGGCCCTACACTCAGGTTGGGAGGATAGCCCTACCTCAGATCCACACTTGGATCCTACCTCAGAGAGCATCACTCTCCTACCTTAAGCAATTAAGACCTACAGCTCAGATCCACTCTTGGATCCTAACTCAGCACCCCAAACAGGGCACCTACCTCAGTGACTAATTAGTCACCTAGCTCAGGCGCAAAGTGCCCTATACTCAGATTCAGATAAACTGAATCCTACAGGAAGTAAATTAGGAAAATGAAGAACAGACTCAGGGATAAGTCTCCGAGTCTACCTTACTGGACTGAGCAGATATCAGTCAAGAACTCTTGCTGTAGAAGGAATTAGTCTTATTCTACAGTAAACTCTATTATGCTGCACAGATGAATAGCTATCATCTCGCTGAATGGATGAATCAGCTTCTCTATTCTGGAGAGAACTATCTTGTTGAACTTGAAGAGCTTCAGCTATCTTCCTTTGCCTTCTGACTATCTCTGTTGGACTTGAGCTTTCAAGCTAAATGGAGAAGAATATCTCCAGTCACTCAATGTCATCTGTCTAGGCTCTCAGTGTTTCTGGACTTGTGAATTTTCTCTGGATTTTTCTCAGCAGTATCAACGGTTTCTTATTAACAGCTGAGACAAGCTTTTGTCTCAGCTCTTTCTTCTCAGGGTCTCAGTGCTTTATTCTTAACTGCTGAGACCACCTTCTGTCTCAGCACTTTCTTCTCAGCAGTCTCAACGCTTTCTTCTCAGCGGTCTCAGCGCTTTCCTCTCAACTATCTCAGCTATCTTAGTTCTTTTTGCCTTAGTCAGGTTTTCTGGCTTTAGCAGAGTTCGACGATCTGTGAGCTGAGCTCGACGAACTCTGATATTCTCAGCGGTCTCAGCGCTTTTTTCCTTAGTCAAATTTTTTTATCTTTAGCTCGACAAGTGTGGAGCTGAGCTCGACGATCTGTAAGCTGAGCTCGACGAACTACAAACTGAGCTCGACGAACTTCAAGCTGATCTCAATGAACTTTGATTTCTGAGCTCTTGAGCTTATCCCAAGGAATGTTGAGGTGAGCTTGATGAGCAGCGAGCTGAGCTCGACGACCAGCGAGCTGAGCTCAATGAACTGGGAGCTGAGCTCGACCAATTTTGAGTTTACTACCAAACTCATTTTCTTCACCTGTCCAATAATGGACTACCTGCATGCGTGAACTAAAACACACATCAAATACATTATGCTCCTTATCATGATTGGTGATGCTTCTTCAAATCCTAAGGAACATTGTAGGACACAATTCCCAACACTTTGAGACCTCCTCCCTGATCGGATCAGCAAGCTTGGTTGACACATCTCTCTTCTCTTGTTGCACAGGTTTGAATCTTGGATCAATATTGAGATGGTGGCAGGCGACATCTGGATCAATTTCGGGCATGTCATCCACTGACCAAGCGAAGATATCCAGGTTCTCTAGCAGGCATGAGGTCAACTCGGCCTTTTTATCCTCTATTAGCTTTGAGTTGATGGAGAGCTTCCTCTCCTCCCCTTCAGCAATGGGGACTCTTTGAGTGTAACATCCCATGTTACTTCTGGACCCCTCAACTTAGATTGGGTTAGACATGGGGTGAGATTTAAGGAGATCAACTAGGTTTGACCCTAGGTAGTGGGTGGTAGCCATATGGGGCCCACTATAAGACCTTAGTCAAACTAGCCTAAGTGAAAGTCCACCTAGTGTCGGCTATGTGCACCTATGGGGGGGGGAATAGGTGACATGTGGTTCTTTTGCTGAATTCACGGTTGTACCTGCACAATAAAAACAAAAACCACAGCACACAGAATACACAACAAATTTATAGTGGTTCCCCGACTTGGGTACATCCACTTTCCCCCTTCGACCTATCTCCCCAACAAGGGACGACTCGGTCACTTCACCAACGGGATTGAAATCCAATCCCTGCACTAACGGAAGGAGCCCTTCCACACGTGAGAGTCAACACTCCCACAAGGCGGGTTGTGTAACGCCCCCGGTTTTTCTGTGTTTTGTTTGATTTTGGATTGGCGTTACGATGACGCATTTCCGGCCCTTCGCCGTTGTAGAGCGCGGTCCTAGCTCTGTAGGTTCCTTGTGTAGCCTGGTTGTAGCCAGTTGGCAAGTTTCCCCAGCTAGCCGGAGTCTGTTTTGGTGACTCGGTTGGGCCTCTTAGGGAAATGCTTGCGTTTTGGCTTCGGGAGGTGTTAGCCCGAGTTTTCGATCGTCGGATGTTGTTTTCGACCTCGCCGTTGTTTTCGTGGCTTGGTTGTTTAGCTACGGTGCGAGTTTTGGTCGAAATCCGAGATCTTTTGCCTTCGCGTCGTTTCGGCGTTGTTTTGTTAGCTGCATGTTTGTAATGTTTGCTGTGCAGTGTGTGGCCGTTGTGGCTGAGCTTGTAGGCAGGTGCCTTGTTTCTTGTTGGCTAGGTATTAGCAGGTTCCTTTTTTTCTGTGTAAGTTTGGGTGTGTCGTGCTCGGGTAGAGCTCCCGTTTCGCCAGTCGACGAATTTTTGGTCGACAGGGTTTTTTTTGTTGGAACACGGCCGTGACACGGGCGTGTCACGGGCGTGTCCTCCTTCGATTCGTCGAGCTGCGCTCGATGGTCGTCAGGCGGTGTTTAGTGAGAACACGGCCCTGTCACGGGCGTGTCGTGTCGAACACGGGCGTGACATTGGGGCGTGTCTCTCTGTTCGACGATCGGCGCTCCACGATCGTCGGGCGGTGTGTTCGAGTTGGCACACGGCCTGTGACACGGGCGTGTCACAGGGCGTGTCCCCTGCGTCGTCGAGCGGAGATCGACTTTCGTCGAGTGGGTAGGTGCGTGAGTACACGCCCCGTGACACGGGCGTGTCGGGCCGTGTCACGGGCGTGTCTGGGGGGGCGTGTCCCGTGTTTTCGTCGAGTAGAGATCGACGTTCGTCGAGTGTGTGAGTACACGCCCCGTGACACGGGCGTGTCGGGCCGTGTCACGGGCGTGTCTTGGGCGTGTTCCGTACTTTTTTCCTGAAATCGCCTTTTGTTGCCGTGAACTGTTTTTCCTCCTCATTTTTTTCATCATTCCCGAGTCTGGAGAGCTTCCAGCGGAAGGGTTTTGAGAGGAGGCGGTGGTTGTTTTGGCCGGCGATTTCGGGAAGGTTAGAGCCCGTTTTTCTCGTGTGATAGCGGATTCAGCTTGCTCTCGGCTAGATCTTCCCCTCCATGTAAGTTTTTCTTGTTTTAGGGTTCGATTCCAGGAATTTCTAATTTACTGATTTCTTTCTTCCCTCAAGTTTCAGCTTTGGTCTTCTTGGTGGCCGATCTTGCCGCCGGAGCCAAGCCGTGGTGCGGCTGTTGTTTGTTTTTCCGGAGTTCCGGAGAGGTAGAGGCAAGTGGCCCCTTGCCCTTGCCAAATTTATTTCTAACCCTGGATCTTTTTATTTCTTCTGTAAAGCTCTGTTCACCTTGTTTTTCCTCCCTAGGGCAGCAGGTTGAATCATTTCATCAAGCTTTTAATCAAGTGCTGATCCTTTATTTTCTTTTCTGGAATTTTAAGCAATATTCTCTTTTGTCGGATGTTTAGTGTCTAGTGGGTAGATAGAGTTAGGGTGAGTTTTTTTTTGTTAGTTGCAGTTTAGGGTTAGTTGCGGTAGCTCCGAGTAGTTAGGACGGAACGGTGGGTTGGGATTAAATCTCCAACTCTCTGTTATCGCGCGTGAGAGAGCTTAGGCTGCGATTTTTTTAACGAGACTTACGTTTACCCTAAGTGGAAAGCGCTGACAGCGTCGAGTGAGCCGAGCTCACTCAACGCCGTCACCTAGCTTAGGACTTGCGGCTAAGTATTTTTTTTAGGCGTCAGGTGAGTGGAGTTTACTCAACGCTGCGTCGAGAGGGCTCGACACTTCTGTCTTGAGTTCTTGTGTACCTTAGGATTGTTAGTGTAACTTTACCCTTCCTTTAGGGGGTGGTATTGGGTGTTCGACAAATGTTTGGCTTGCCGACTCTTGGGTTGTGGCAGGTGGTGCATGTTTAGTGGCCTCTAAGAGGGGTGGATTTTTGATGTGGAGAGCTGTGGCCACGACCTGTTTGCCCTGGTTTGGGTTGGTGTGGGACCCTAAAGCTGCCACTGGCGACCCCTTAGCCCTTTTTGGATATGATTCTGGTTATGAATTCAGATCCATGTTTTTTGGCCACTGCCACTTACCCACGTATTAGGAATGTTAGATTCTTTTGTTGAGCCTGTTGCTTTTATTGCTCGCACATGGTGTGCTTTGCTGTGCTTTAGACAGTGCTCTTTTCTTACTGCCATGCTCTTTCTTTTGCTTATAGCAGCTTGTTGTCGGGTTGGTAAACCCTTCTTTTTGCTCTTAACTCTAATGCTTTATTTATTCTTTTGATTATTTCCTTGCTGAGGTGTTCTTTTCTTAAATGCCTCAGGTCCAGGTTGTAGTCGGTTCAGCGGCTAGTTCTTTTGGAGGGGCTGGTTTGTGGCCTCTTGGGTAGCTGAGACAGCTGATCCCGATTTTGTGAGGTAGTTCTTTCCTTTTCTGTATAGACATACATACTCACCAGTGGGTTCGTGTCAGGTTGTTGGCGCCCACTGGTGGCTTCTTACGATGCTGGGTATGAACTTAAACTGCTGTTTTTGCCTTTTAGTGGTTGTTTACTTGCTTCTGGGAAGGATTTTTGCTAGGTTACATGTTAGATATTTTCAAACCCTAAAAACATTATTATACGTATATCATGCATAGCATAATTATAAAACGAAGTCACTACATTTCTTTAGCGTAAAAAGATTACCTTTTTATATCTATTATATTCACATTAGAATTGTGCATACCATGAGTTGTCCCTCGGGGACACTTATGCTCACTAGGGTGTCAACTTAATTGAACCAAACTATTTTCTGCTGCGTATACTTATACTTTTAATTGTGGACTAGCTGATCCACCATGCCGAGGGATACGGCCAATCAACATAACTGCTTTTCTTTCATAATTAATCAACGATTTTTCATAAAAACTAAGATCTGGAGTTTTGCCTGAGCGCGTGCAGTTATCCCCTGCACGGCGTGGCATCACGGCACGTGTTTTCTCTTGCTCTGATACGATTTTATCGTTGAGAAAATGCGGGTTGTGACAGTTGGTATCAGAGGGAGGTTGCTTGACAAATGGTCGGGCAACCTTTCCCCTTGTTTGCATTAGTGGTTAGCGTCATACCATACACACACCGATATGTCATCAGCACGTCTTGGCTAAAGCACGAACACTACACTCATAAGCATAAAGAAGTATACGGGCATATTATGTAGTATGGGATGCATAATATGTGTTTGTATATGGATCCACCATAGGAGGCAACATGTGAGGGTTATGTAGTATGGGATGCATAACCTCACCACATGAATGCGGCTAGCACGTTTTCTTTTTTCGTTGCATGGGAATGTTATGTAGTATGGGATGCATAACATTTTCATGTGTACGCCGCCCATGGCATGCATTAAGGCCTTTTTTAGAATGCATAGCACATCATGCATAGCATAACATTCATAAGCACAACGTGTTAAGCTAAAAGATTTGCAGGATGACATATGTACACACATGGTTTTGAGTCAAAAAGAATACAAATACATGCATTCATGGTTTAGGCACATGAGTTAGTATGATGGTGGTGAACCATCTTAGGTTAAGCATAACATCATCATGATAAAACAACTCCCAGAGCAAGTTTTGCAGTTGAAGTTCATATTTATGTGTGTTTGTCTGTACCGGGTAGTTTTGTTCTAGCTGTTGGGCTAAGTTTTGTCTAAAGCTTGTGCGATTATAGGATGGCGAGACGTCCTGCAACGAGGTCGACCCCCCAATCTGAGGGTGAGACGTCAGGAGCGCAGAGCGAGGCGTTGGTAGAAAACCTGCGGCAGAGTAATGAGACCTTATCGAGGCAGGTGGTGGCTATGCAGGCTCAGATACAGTCCCTAGTAGCAGTGGTGGCGGGACAGGCCCCGAGAGTTCCGGACCCCGCTGAGGGGGTAGCTGTTCCTGCCCCTCCTGCTCCTCCCGTGCCTTTGGTTGTGGTGCCCCCGGAGATGGCGTTTATATCCCAGTTTCAGCGACTGAGACCCCCTACTTATGATGGGCAAGCAGATTTCATGATTTTGGATGACTGGCTGATTACTATTGAGGAGATGTTCTCTTATTCGGGGATTTCGGATGATCAGAGAGTGATGCTCGCTGCCTACCAGCTCAAGGGCTTGGCAAAGAATTGGTGGTTGAGGGAGAAAGAGAGCTTGGTGGCAGGATGCTCTTGGGAGTCATTTAAAGGGATGCTGTTGAGTAAGTTTTTGCCTTCAGTCGAGAGGGACCGGCTGATGAATGACTTTCTCCATTTGAAGCAGAGGAAACTCACGGTCAGTGAGTATGAGATTGAGTTTAGTAAGTTGAGCCGGTTTGCTCCTGGTCTGGTGAGCGTTGAAGCAGACCGAGTTAAGCGATTTCTGGGTGGACTGAGAAGTGACATTCAGCAGTTAGCGAATGCCTACGGTGCAGTCAGTTATGCCAGCGTGGTCGAAGCTGCTTTGAGGGTTGAGGCCATTGAGAATGCCAAGAATAGAGGTCAGCAGTTGTGGAAGGATAAGCGAAAGTCCGGTGGATGGAAGAGCCCTCAGGAACCCGATGCGGTCTCGAGAAAGAAGTGCAAGGAGGTTTGTAGTTTCTGTGGCCGACCAGGCCACCCCTTTGAGAAGTGTTTCAAAAGGTTTGGAGCGCAGAAGAAGGAACAGGTGCACGCAATTCAGGGTGCTCCCAGAGGAGACTTGGTGTGTGCCTTGTGTGGAAGGAAGGGGCATGAGGCTGCCCGTTGCTGGTCGAGAGATAAAGTCTGTTTTCAGTGTGGGCAGAAGGGTCATCTCAAGACAAAGTGCCCACAGTCACAGCCTATTCTGCAGCCAGTACCCCTCCAGGCTTTGCCACCGCCTCAGCAATTGGATAGAGGAAAGGGGAAGCTGAATGTGCTTTCGGCAGACGAAGCGCAGACTTCGACCCAGGTTATCTCAGGTTTGATTTCTCCTCAGTCGTTTCGTTATGCTCCCTTTGTGGTTGTAGTTTACGTTTTAGCGTTTGTTTCCTTAGATGCGTGCGCTATTTGTAGGACGATTTAAGGTAAAGAACCGCTGGGCGCGCGTTCTCTTCGATTCAGGCGCTACCCACTCGTTTGTGGCTAGAGCCTTCGTGGAGCGGTTCAGTTTGGGCCTAGATCGTGTTGGTGGTGCCTTTTGCGTTAAGTTCCCCTCCGGTGACTCTGTGGTTACGGACCTAGGTGTCCTTGATTGTCCGATTTTGTTGGGGGATTTTATAGCCAAGGCAGATCTGAAGGTGATTGACCTGGAGGATTTCGATGTTATCTTAGGCATGGACTGGTTGTCAAGGTACGATGCTGTGATCCAGTGCAAGGGTAAGCGCTTGGACTTCGTCAAGGACAACGGTCAGCTAGGGAGCGTTTATGGGTATTCTCTCCAGGAGTCTCCAGTCATTTCTGCGGTGCGTGCTCGGAAGTTGCTTGATTCTGGTTGTTCTGCCTGTGTGGTCTCTCTGGTAGGGGCTGTTGTTAGAGTGCCGTGTTTGCAAGAGATCCCTGTGGTGTGTGGTTTCTCCGATGTGTTTCCTGATGATCTTCCCGGTCTTCCACCCGATCGAGATGTCGAGTTTGCTATAGATTTGGAGCCAGGCACGCGTCCTATTGCCAAGGCGCCGTACCGGATGGCCCCGCGAGAGCTGGAAGAGTTGCGAATTCAGCTGGATGAGATGTTGGCAAAAGGGTTCATTAGGCCGAGTTCTTCACCATGGGGTGCTCCAGTGCTGTTCGTTAAAAAGAAGGATGGGTCGATGAGGCTATGCATCGACTATAGAGAACTGAACAAGGTTACTATTAAGAACAGGTACCCTTTGCCTCGGATTGACGATCTGTTTGACCAACTGCGTGGTAGTGCCGTGTTTTCCAAGATAGATCTTCGATCGGGCTATCACCAGTTGAGGATTCGGGAGTCAGATGTTCCGCGGACGGCGTTCCGCTCTCGTCATGGTCATTTTGAGTTTTTGGTTATGTCATTTGGTTTGACTAATGCGCCCTCAGCTTTTATGGATCTGATGAACAGAGTTTTTAAGGACTTCCTGGATAAGTTTGTGATTGTCTTTATAGACGATGTTTTGGTGTATTCTAAAGATGCGGAGGAGCATGATCGGCATTTGCGACTGGTCTTGACGACTCTGAGAGACCATAAGCTATATGCCAAGCTGAGCAAGTGCGAATTTTGGTTGCCTCAAGTTTCTTTTCTCGGCCACATGGTGAATAAGGAGGGAATATCAGTGGACCCAGAAAAGATCGCTGCTGTTATGGAATGGGCGAGGCCCATTACTCCAAAAGAGATCAGAAGCTTCTTGGGCTTGGCTGGATATTATAGGAGATTCGTAGAGGGATTCTCTACTTTGTCTGCACCGTTGACCAGGTTGACGCAGAAGAATGCAGCCTTCATATGGGATAGCAAGTGTGAGGAGGCTTTTGAGGAATTAAAAAGAAGGTTATGTTCAGCTCCAGTTTTATCTTTGCCTACTGAAGATAGTGAGTATAATATATACGTGGACGCGTCGCACGTCGGACTGGGCTGCGTTTTGATGCAGAGCGGGAAGGTGATTGCGTATGGGTCGAGGCAGCTAAAGACTCATGAGAGGAATTACCCTACGCATGACCTGGAGTTTGCAGCCGTGATCTATGCGTTGAAATTGTGGAGGCATTTGCTGTATGGCGCGCAGTGCAAGATTTTCATGGATCATAAGAGCTTGAAGTATGTCTTCACTCAGAAAGAGTTGAATCTGCGCCAGCGGCGGTGGTTGGAGTACGTGGCCGACTATGATGTTGAAATCCAGTATCATCCGGGTAAGGCGAATGTGGTGGCCGATGCCCTAAGTCGGAAGTCAGGAAAGATTTTCAATCTCTCCGCCGAGCGTCTTGTGGAAGAGTTTCTTTTGATGGACATTTCTGTGGGAAGCTGCGTTTCGCAGAGTAGCTTGGCAGTGGCAGAACCATCGTGGATTGTGCTTATGCGACTGCATCAGAAAGATGATCCCGATCTTTTGCATTTGTACCTTCGAGCTGAAAGAGGTGAATTACCAGATTTCTCTATAGATGATGCGGGTACCTTGAAGTTTCGTGGCAGGTTTTGCATTCCCGCAGTTGGGGATATCCGGATGTGGTGTGCAGGGAAGCCCACGGATCTAGTGTTGCCTACCATCCAGGGTCTACCAAAATGTACCATGATTTAAAGCAGATTGCCTGGTGGTATGGGATGAAGAAGGACGTAGCCAGATTTGTTTCTGAGTGCTTCACTTGCAGGCGTGTGAAGGCCGACCATGGAAGGCCTGGTGGCAAGCTAACTCCCTTAGAGATTCCGATGTGGAAGTGGGAGAGTATCTCGATGGATTTCATTACAGGCTTACCGAGATCTCCTAAAGGGCATGATTCAGTTTGGGTGATCGTAGACAGATTGACGAAGAGTGCTCACTTCGTACCATTTAAGATCGATTATCCGATGAGGAAGATAGCCGAGCTGTATTTGGATGAGGTTATTAGATTGCATGGTGTACCCGTGAGTATCATATCAGATCGAGACTCCAGGTTTACGTCTCGTTTTTGGAAGAGCCTTCAAGAAGGGTTGGGTACAGATTTGAGATATTCCACAGCTTATCATCCCCAGACCAATGGTCAGACGGAGCGAGTAAATCAGATTGTGGAAGATATGATCCGATGCTATGTTCTGGAGTACGGAGGAGCGTGGGATGAGCGCTTGCGGCTTATGGAATTTGCGTATAATAACAGTTATCAAGAAAGCTTGCAAATGGCTCCGTTTGAAGCTTTGTATGGGAGGCGCTGCAGGACTCCCTTGTTTTGGGCTGAGGTTGGCGAGAGACCTTTGTTGGGTCCAGAAGCACTCGAGGAAATGGAAACTGCTGTGAAGCTTATACGGGAAAAGCTTCGGATAGCCCAGGAGAGATATGAGAAAAATGCCAATCGGCGTAGATCGGATTTGGAATTTTTGGTGGGGGACTCAGTGTTCTTAAAGGTCTCCCCGTTGATCGGAGTCAAGCGTTTTGGCAAGAGCAGGAAGTTGGACCCGAGGTTCGTGGGGCCGTTTCCGATTGTTGAGCGGATTGGGATATCAGCTTATAGGCTGGCGTTGCCCGCAAATTTCCCTGGCGTGCATAATGTCTTCCACGTCAGTCAGCTGCGGAAATGTGTATCGAATGGCAGGCAGGTTTTGGATTCTGTACCTCAGTTGGAGCCGAATCTTTCTTATGTGGAGGTGCCTGTCCGCATTCTGGATTCTCAGGTTCGTGCGCTGTGGAAGAAATCTATTCCGATGGTTAAAGTTTTATGGAGGAATCAGGATGTAGAAAGCGCGACTTGGGAGTTGGAGTCGGCTATGAGGGAGGCTCACCCTCATCTGTTTCCCTGAGCTTGTGCCTGGTATGTTTCGTTTTATTTATGATTATATAGTCCTTTCCTGGCTCTTTCTCTCTTCTTCTTCTTGGGAGTGTTGTGAGTAAAGTTTCGAGGCGAAACTTTCTTTTAGGGGGAGTGGCTGTAACGCCCCCGATTTTTCTGTGTTTTGTTTGATTTTGGATTGGCGTTACGATGACGCATTTCCGGCCCTTCGCCGTTGTAGAGCGCAGTCCTAGCTCTGTAGGTTCCTTGTGTAGCCTGGTTGTAGCCAGTTGGCAAGTTTCCCCAGCTAGCCGGAGTCTGTTTTGGTGACTCGGTTGGGCCTCTTAGGGAAATGCTTGCGTTTTGGCTTCGGGAGGTGTTAGCCCGAGTTTTCGATCGTCGGATGTTGTTTTCGACCTCGCCGTTGTTTTCGTGGCTTGGTTGTTTAGCTACGGTGCGAGTTTTGGTCGAAATCCGAGATCTTTTGCCTTCGCGTCGTTTCAGCGTTGTTTTGTTAGCTGCATGTTTGTAATGTTTGCTGTGCAGTGTGTGGCGTTGTGGCTGAGCTTGTAGGCAGGTGCCTTGTTTCTTGTTTGCTAGGTATTAGCAGGTTCCTTTTTTTCTGTGTAAGTTTGGGTGTGTCGTGCTCGGGTAGAGCTCCCGTTTCGCCAGTCGACGAATTTTTGGTCGACAGGGTTTTTTTTGTTGGAACACGGCCGTGACACGGGCGTGTCACGGGCGTGTCCTCCTTCGATTCGTCGAGCTGCGCTCGATGGTCGTCAGGCGGTGTTTAGTGAGAACACGGCCCTGTCACGGGCGTGTCGTGTCGAACACGGGCGTGACATTGGGGCGTGTCTCTCTGTTCGACGATCGGCGCTCCACGATCGTCGGGCGGTGTTCGAGTTGGCACACGGCCTGTGACACGGGCGTGTCACAGGGCGTGTCCCCTGCATCGTCGAGCGGAGATCGACTTTCGTCGAGTGGGTAGGTGCGTGAGTACACGCCCCGTGACACGGGCGTGTCGGGCCGTGTCACGGGCGTGTCTGGGGGGCGTGTCCCGTGTTTTCGTCGAGTAGAGATCGACGTTCGTCGAGTGTGTGAGTACACGCCCCGTGACACGGGCGTGTCGGGCCGTGTCACGGGCGTGTCTTGGGCGTGTTCCGTACATTTTTCCTGAAATCGCCTTTTGTTGCCGTGAACTGTTTTTCCTCCTCATTTTTTTCATCATTCCCGAGTCTGGAGAGCTTCCAACGGAAGGGTTTTGAGAGGAGGCGGTGGTTGTTTTGGCCGGCGATTTCGGGAAGGTTAGAGCCCGTTTTTCTCGTGTGATAGCGGATTCAGCTTGCTCTCGGCTAGATCTTCCCCTCCATGTAAGTTTTTCTTGTTTTAGGGTTCGATTCCAGGAATTTCTAATTTACTGATTTCTTTCTTCCCTCAAGTTTCAGCTTTGGTCTTCTTGGTGGCCGATCTTGCCGCCGGAGCCAAGCCGTGGTGCGGCTGTTGTTTGTTTTTCCGGAGTTCCGGAGAGGTAGAGGCAAGTGGCCCCTTGCCCTTGCCAAATTTATTTCTAACCCTGGATCTTTTTTATTTCTTCTGTAAAGCTCTGTTCACCTTGTTTTCCTCCCTAGGGCAGCAGGTTGAATCATTTCATCAAGCTTTTAATCAAGTGCTGATCCTTTATTTTCTTTTCTGGAATTTTAAGCAATATTCTCTTTTGTCGGATGTTTAGTGTCCAGTGGGTAGATAGAGTTAGGGTGAGTTTTTTTTTGTTAGTTGCAGTTTAGGGTTAGTTGCGGTAGCTCCGAGTAGTTAGGACGGAACGGTGGGTTGGGATTAAATCTCCAACTCTCTGTTATCGCGCGTGAGAGAGCTTAGGCTGCGATTTTTTTAACGAGACTTACGTTTACCCTAAGTGGAAAGCGCTGACAGCGTCGAGTGAGCCGAGCTCACTCAACGCCGTCACCTAGCTTAGGACTTGCGGCTAAGTATTTTTTTTAGGCGTCAGGTGAGTGGAGTTTACTCAACGCTGCGTCGAGAGGGCTCGACACTTCTGTCTTGAGTTCTTGTGTACCTTAGGATTGTTAGTGTAAACTTTACCCTTCCTTTAGGGGTGGTATTGGGTGTTCGGCAAATTTTTGGCTTGCCGACTCTTGGGTTGTGGCAGGTGGTGCATGTTTAGTGGCCTCTAAGAGGGGTGGATTTTGATGTGGAGAGCTGTGGCCACGACCTGTTTGCCCTGGTTTGGGTTGGTGTGGGACCCTAAAGCTGCCACTGGCGACCCCTTAGCCCTTTTTGGATCTGATTCTGGTTATGAATTCAGATCCATGTTTTTTGGCCACTGCCACTTACCCACGTATTAGGAATGTTAGATCTTTTGTTGAGCTGTTGCTTTTATTGCTCGCACCTGGTGTGCTTTGCTGTGCTTTAGACAGTGCTCTTTCTTACTGCCATGCTCTTTCTTTTGCTTATAGCAGCTTGTTGTCGGGTTGGTAAACCCTTCTTTTTGCTCTTAACTCTAATGCTTTATTTATTCTTTTGATTATTTCCTTGCTGAGGTGTTCTTTTCTTAAATGCCTCAGGTCCAGGTTGTAGTCGGTTCAGCGGCTAGTTCTTTTGGAGGGGCTGGTTTGTGGCCTCTTGGGTAGCTGAGACAGCTGATCCCGATTTTGTGAGGTAGTTCTTTCCTTTTCTGTATAGACATACATACTCACCAGTGGGTTCGTGTCAGGTTGTTGGCGCCCACTGGTGGCTTCTTACGATGCTGGGTATGAACTTAAACTGTTGTTTTTGCCTTTTAGTGGTTGTTTACTTGCTTCTGGGAAGGATTTTTGCTAGGTTGCATGTTAGATATTTTCAAACCCTAAAAACATTATTATACGTATATCATGCATAGCATAATTATAAAACGAAAGTCACTACATTTCTTTAGCGTAAAAAGATTACCTTTTTATATCTATTATATTCACATTAGAATTGTGCATACCATGAGTTGTCCCTCGGGGACACTTATGCTCACTAGGGTGTCAACTTAATTGAACCAAACTATTTTCTGCTGCGTATACTTATACTTTTAATTGTGGACTAGCTGATCCACCATGCCGAGGGATACGGCCAATCAACATAACTGCTTTTCTTTCATAATTAATCAACGATTTTTCATAAAAACTAAGATCTGGAGTTTTGCCTGAGCGCGTGCAGTTATCCCCTACACGGCGTGGCATCACGGCACGTGTTTTCTCTTGCTCTGATACGATTTTATCGTTGAGAAAATGCGGGTTGTGACAGGTTGCACCCAACCCTTACAACTCGGAACAAAAGTTCCTTTACAACGAAATGAAAATGTAGAATGTACACGTGATACAAACTTCTTTGGAGACTACGGTGTTCCTCTTTGTTCGACGACGTGTTCTTGATGTCGATGAAGAGTCTACGACCTTGGTCTCTCTTGGAGAGGATTTCCCCGGAACCGGCGGCGGCACAAGAGCGGCGGCTAGCTTCGGGATCGTCGGCAGCGATGACGAGCGGCTGCAGAACTTGGAGATCCAAACTTCGTTGCGAAGCAAGCTCGGTCTACCAACGGTCACTCTAGGATCAGTCATCTCGATCGATTCGGACGGGGGAGTTTTTCCCGGTCAACAAATCGAGAGACAAGAGATCTCCGGATAGACACGTGAGACTCAAGCTTTGCTAAGCTTCTGTCACCGGAGATCGGGAAAGAAGATCGATCAGCGGTGGCGACGACTTGACGCGAGCGGCGGCGGCGGAGCGGAGCGATTTCGCGAATTTAGGGTTATGTCGCGGCTCGGTTTTCTTTCTCTCTTCTCCGTAGATTTACTGTTCAAAATACCCATGTATTTATACCCTGAAGATACAACAATTTTTGACCGTTTGTGGGACCCACAAAAGGAATCCCCAAATTCCGGTTCAATCTAGTCCAGAAGCAGAATCTGGTCCAGCAGCATTCTGAGAAAAACGCCAAGTAAAAATCGGCGAGAATCGCAGACGATTCTCGACGAATCGGCGAGAATCACCAAGTGATTCTCGACGATTCGTCGAGAATCGTTTGTGATTCTCGTCGAATCACTTGTCGATTCTCAACGAATTGGACTTTGTATTCATGGGCTGCTTGACCACTGGTTCGGCGGGAATTACAAGTGATTCTCGCCGAATCTTACTTGGCACCATTTTGAGATGGCCAGAAGGAGTCGGCGAGAATCACTGATGATTCTCGTCGATTCGACGAGAAATCACCTAGTGATTCTCGCCGATTTCGGCGAGAATCACTTGGTGATTCTCGTCGAATTTGCCTTGGACGATTTTTCGTCTTCCACCTAGGAGCTGCTCCTTGATCCTCCATGCTCCTTGTCTTCTCTTGCATATGAGCGGCCCTATACTTGAAAGTAAGTGCACTCCAATAGAGAGAGTACACATAGGCCAACACACTGATCTGCTCAACGAGGGATTACGTCGTGCAGACCCGTGTATATTGACCTACTGCACCCTGACATTGGTGTGCACTTAGCATGGAGAAACTGCAAGTACAACTTGAACGAGTTTATCAAATACATTGTGAATTCATCTTAGCTTGACAGGTGGCTTCCTCAAATCTAGGTAATCGTGGATACAATACCCAACAATCTCCCCCTATTTGACGAAGCCAAAACCCTACTAGCTAAGATGAATAACACCTATCAAATAATAATTAAAGCATTTAAAAATTAAATATGCAACACAAGGGAATATATGCAATCAGAACAGGACTTGAGTCATTCACACATTCAAGAATATATATATATATATCAAGAGAAATATATTCACATATAAGTCAGAATTGTTCACATAACAGTAATAATCATTAAACGTTCTTAAAATACAGTGACCAGCTATAAAATACTGACTATTTGTCCTTAGCTACGTCACCCTTCAGAGTTTGAGCCAAGTACTTTTTGCTCTACATTTCCATGTATTCCTTGGGCTTCGGGTAGTACCTAGGAGGAGCAACTTTGTCTGGATCCTTGTTGTTTCTGAAGAAAATGTTGCGTTTGGATTCAAACGTTTTGTGCGTCTCCCACTCATACTGGCTATATACCTCGTTTCGATTGATTTCTCCTCTTTCTTGTAGCCAGAAGGTGTCTAAGATTATATTCCTTGAAACAGGACTCCACCTTTCATTTCGTACATCCTCCTCATTCATTCGAATTTTCTTTGCAGCCTGTGTTTCCTTTGATGTCCCTTCCTGAACTTTTCTCTTTCCCCTTGCTTTAGCTAAAGCCTCCTGGTCAAACATACTTCTCAGCTTAGATTTGGAGATGGCCCTAGCGTCAGCTTCATCAGTGAAAATATCAGCAGCCCTTGTACTTACATCCTCAGCAATATGTACTTCCTCAGCAGCCTTAGAAGTCTCAGGAACCTGAACACCGGCAGGTTGGTCAGGTAGGACGACGCCTAACGTGCCCAGTGCCTGTTGGAGCATCCACCAACAACTCTCATAGACGTATTTGCTTGATTGCGCAAAGTTTGCATCCATGCTTTATTGGAGCTCGGCCAGCTTAGCAATATACTCCTTCTCCCCCTTTTTGGCTTCGTCAGCTATGCAATTGGCATATGAGTGCAAGGAGTCATCAATATGCTTAGTTGTCTTGCCGAATTCAGTGATCAGGGCCTGCTGATTTGCATTTAAGGTGACCATATTACCATCAAACTGCTGAATATTCTTTGCTACAACGTGTGCGTTTTGATTTACAACAGCCAGAGTATCATTATTCTTTTTCAAGCCAGCCATTAACAGTGTGACAGCTTCGCCTGCCGCAGTATACTTTTCTTCAAACTTCTTCTCCATCACATCCAGTTTGTGGTTGATCTCTACCATATTTTTAAGCATGAGATCTTCAGAAGTCTTAATCTTCTTCAGCAAAGTTTTCTGAGCTGTATCAAAGGAAGCTTTAAGCTCGTTGACTATTCCTTGAATAACATTGATGGTGTGAGTGGCCAGCTCATCTCGCAATGGTAAGGTCTGAGGTACTTCTTGCCCTTGATCGTGCTCTGCAGCAGATGCATCGGTAGAGCTGGATACAATCACAGTCTCTATAGGAGGAATGTTGGCGGCCTCTTTTACCTCCCCCTCCACTGGTGCAGACTTATCCGTAGGAGGTTCATCAGTATCCGGAGTCTCAAACACTTCATGGCCCTCATTCACAGCGTCCTCTCCATCCTCATCCAAAAATTCATCCACATCAGCAGCTTCTTCCACTTCTTGATCAGCAGTGTCCAGTGCTTCAGCTTCAGTTCCTTGAGTGTGTCTGTTCAGGACCTCCTCATCCTCCAACCCAGGTTCACTTTCTTCATGAACTTCGACCACCGCATCCCTGGCCACCTGGGCGATGTCAGATATTATATCCATATGAGAGGGTAGAGTCTCCCCCTCGATTGCTGCAGTCATATTATCAGGAATTTCACCGGTGGAGACTGCGTGAGATACTTCCTCTTGCTCTTCCACAGCAGGCTGCCCGATGCGCCGCTCCCATCGATCGAACACAGTAGCATCCATCTTTTTCAAGTAATGAAGAGGTACTCCTTTGCTCATGTCGAATCTATCTCCGTTGAGCTGGTTGAGATATAGACTGATGATGCGGCCGAAGCTTGGAGTGCCCAGAGTGTCCTTGATCTTTTGGAACAGCAGCTCCCCCCAGTTGAACCTCTTTCGGCAGACCACAGCTATGAGAATTTTGAACATATCTCCGGAGATATGATCATGGGAACCTGGCTTGCAGATGAGTACTTTTCCTATGACATCAGATAGGAGCTTCCCATCTTCATTCATCTCTTTTCTCTTTACTGATCGAGTGCCTCTTGGTAGACCGCAGAACAGGAGGGTTCTGGCTTTGTCCTCGTCCTCCAAATAGTCTTCCTGCTCCGCACTTGACAGCTGCAGGTAGCGAGTTAGCTTACTGGCAGACATCTTTACTTTAGTCCCAGCCACCTTGCTCTTGATGATGGAGTCTCTGTCTCGGAGCCTTGCGTAGAGAAGAACTCCAGCACTTCTTTATCTAAAACTTTGCAAGGATGCTCCAATACGAAGGTTAGCCCGGCTTCTTCCAGCATGAGAATGATGTTCCGGAACTCGTCCGAGGCATGAGAAAAGCCAGTGCGAACCAGCTCGCAACCAGAAATCAAGCCTGCAGTCGTCCTTGGGGCCATTGAGGATCTAGAAAGAAGCCCGACTCTAAACATTAGTGAACATTCAAAAGGAAAACATCACTTGGGGTTTGGCCTTGGAGCCATTGAGGAGGAGGTTACCTAAGGGCTTACACGCAAGTGAGTTGATGAGCTTCGGGAAGATCTTCGGTGGAGGGAAGAGTATCCCGTGGGGTGCGGCCTTGCTAGAACCTTGCGGTGAGAAGATGGTCACACACAGCAGCGATTCGACGGCGTCGACGAGAGCGTCGGAGGGCTGCGGGTGTCGGCGAGTTCGCGGAAGTGCACGTGCGCGAGTCTTAGGGAGTTCTCTTGCGCGAGGGTCGTCGGGTGTGCTCTTGCGCGAGTCGTGAGGAAGGCGAACAGGCGGAGATTGTGAGCGGAATTATCTTTCGGCGAGATTTATATAAGTCGTCGGGATTCTTAAGGAAGCCGAGCGGTCGGCGAGCTCCTTCGGCGGGATTCGGCGGGATTTGTCTAATTTGGCGAGATATAAAATGGGTCGGCGGGATTCGGAGTATATATTGATGTTTTTCTTGACACTTTGGGAAGCATTGCATAATTTTCAAATTCTTCGAGTGTCAAGTTAATACAAGATTAATAAATACATGTTTATTATAACGACAATATATTCGGATTTGAGCGAGACTCCTCCAGACATTTTTGATGTCAATTGTGATTTGTCGAAATTCGCAAAGACATATCTTTGTTAACCTTTTATTGATGTGTAATGGTTTGCATGCCTCGAGATAAGCATAAGTATACGTATACACAAGCATAGAAATATATATATATATATTTACTTTGAATGAGGATGCATCATGACACAAGTCCTTGAACTGACCAAAATTACCTGGGATTTAGAGAGTCATCGTCTTAGTCCCACAGGTAGAACATATTAGTAGCTTAAAGTGAGTATGCGCAATAGGTAGCACATCTGTTGTTGCAGACGCTTGTTCCAAGTTAGCCTTGACCCACCTACTGTCTAGTTCCCATAGTATTCATGGGGACCTAGACTACCCTGCAAGACAGAATTACTTTACCTTAGGAACCCAAATCATATTGGGTCCTAGGTTACTATTAGCACAAGCATGCAACTGCCTTCCTTGAGAAAACCTGTCTGGAAGACTGCCTCTGTCCCTATAATGTGGATAAGCCCTTGCTGTGGGCACAGAGAGGTTGTGCCAACAGTCAATGGCAAAGTGTCCCACTTTGCCGCAGCACCAACAAGAGTGAATGTTGTATCGCCGTTTTTGACCTGATCTAGTGACTGATGTAGTCACGGTCCTAGGTCTCAAAGGGATAGGGCATGTTCTTGTTGCACAAATTCCTCTTCCATCGAGGCATGATGAAGGGTGGAACGAATGCATGATGTGAGCGTTATGAGGCCGAGAAGGCGGTGCCATTCTTTCAGGCATCTTCCTTGTTGAGGCTCCATGACGCCTGACATCATGACTTCTATTCTCCCTATCCCGTGTCCTCGAATGGAGAGAATTCTTCTGTGAACTAGGACCTGCAGATCCACACTTTGTTGTAGCAGTGGCCGTGAATACAAAGGGCTCAGAATGAGCCTTAGGTATTTCCTCATGGGTGGCCATGACGCCTCTTGCACTATGGACGTTTCCACATGGGGACAATTCACCCTTGCAGTGACCACGATTATTCCTGTGGTCATACCTGAAGGCATGATGAGTTGCCTTCCCGCTTGGAGTGGGAGGTCGGAACACCGTTTCCCCATTTCTCCATCCCTGGATAATCCGGGAGATCCACCCGGTTTCTTGTTTTCTCTTTATAGCATCAACTTTGGAAAAGTTAGATACTATACGTTTCTCATTATCTAGACTATTCTCTAGAGCTGAGATCTTAGAGTCCTTGACCTTGTTGGACGCCAATTGGAGAACCAACAAGATCTTCAGTCGAGCAATCTCTCGAGCTTGCTCCTCAGCAAGTAGATTGCTTTCCTGAAGGGCTCTCTTCAGGAAATCAGTATTTTCTGGAGGAGAGCAGTTTCTGTCTTCAGAAAAGTCAAAAGATGTGGGACAGGATGAAGATGATACCTGCTCATCTGGGTTATTGTCATTAGAATCAGTGACCAATGTTTCTTCCTCGTCGGAGCTGCTTTCCTCACTATCTTCTTCAGTCTCTGACAAGGATACTGGAGCTCTGATGCAATCCGAAGGATCTTTGCATTCATCTTCAGAAGTGAGGACCCCCACATATGCTTCATCCTCTGATTGGCAGCATATTTCAGCTTTCTCTGACCCCCCCATCAGCTCTGAGATCATCATCCACAGAGATTTAGCCGTTTTACATTTTTCCAACCTGGAGCGAGAGGCTCCAGACCAGACATCCATAATAATTTGTCGAATCCTCTGGTCCAGTTGGAAAAATGAGAGTTCCATCTCTGTCATCTCAGCAATGCACATGGGCACTTGGATCCCCGAGTCGGAGGTCTTCATGGGGATAAACGGACCCTCTTCCAGGATGAGGGATGCTCGTGGATCGATGGCATCCAGGTGAAATAATACTCTCATCGTCCAGATAGGATAATAATCCTTTGAGCATGTAGGGAGTTTGAGTGGCAATACGTCATAATCCAGATCCATGCTTCTGACACTGGTGGCAGGATTCTGCTCAAGGTGTTAACCTTTTTGATGAGTAAACTGCCTCTGATACCACTTGAAAGTCCACCTAGTGTCGGCTATGTGCACCTATGGGGGGGGGGGAATAGGTGACGTGTGGTTCTTTTGCTGAATTCACGGTTGTACCTGCACAATAAAAACAAAAACCACAGCACACAGAATACACAGCAAATTTATAGTGGTTCCCCGACTTGGGTACATCCACTTTCCCCCTTCGACCCATCTCCCCAACAAGGGACGACTCGGTCACTTCACCAACGGGATTGAAATCCAATCCCTGCACTAACGGAAGGAGCCCTTCCACACGTGAGAGTCAACACTCCCACAAGGCGGGTTGCACCCAACCCTTACAACTCGGAACAAAAGTTCCTTTACAACGAAATGAAAATGTAGAATGTACACGTGATACAAACTTCTTTTGGAGACTACGGTGTTCCTCTTTGTTCGACGACGTGTTCTTGATGTCGATGAAGAGTCTACGACCTTGGTCTCTCTTGGAGAGGATTTCCCCGGAACCGGCGGCGGCTAGCTTCGGGATCGTCGGCAGCGATGACGAGCGGCTGCAGAACTTGGAGATCCAAACTTCGTTGCGAAGCAAGCTCGGTCTACCAACGGTCACTCTAGGATCAGTCGTCTCGATCGATTCGGACGGGGGAGTTTTTCCCGGTCAACAAATCGAGAGACAAGAGATCTCCGGATAGACACGTGAGACTCAAGCTTTGCTAAGCTTCTGTCACCGGAGATCGGGAAGAAGATCGATCAGCGGTGGCGACGACTTGACGCGAGCGGCGGCGGCGGAGCGGAGCGATTTCGCGAATTTAGGGTTATGTCGCGGCTCGGTTTTCTTTCTCTCTTCTCCGTAGATTTACTGTTCAAAATACCCATGTATTTATACCCTGAAGATACAGCAATTTTGACCGTTTGTGGGACCCACAAAAGGAATCCCCAAATTCCGGTTCAATCTAGTCCAGAAGCAGAATCTGGTCCAGCAGCATTCTGAGAAAAACGCCAAGTAAAAATCGGCGAGAATCGCAGACGATTCTCGACGAATTGGCGAGAATCACCAAGTGATTCTCGACGATTCGTCGAGAATCGTTTGTGATTCTCGTCGAATCACTTGTCGATTCTCAATGAATTGGACTTTGTATTCATGGGCTGCTTGACCACTGGTTCGGCGGGAATTACAAGTGATTCTCGCCGAATCTTACTTGGCACCATTTTGAGATGGCCAGAAGGAGTCGGCGAGAATCACTGATGATTCTCGTCGATTCGACGAGAATCACCTAGTGATTCTCGCCGATTCGGAGAGAATTACTTGGTGATTCTCGTCGAATTTGCCTTGGACGATTTTTCGTCTTCCACCTAAGAGCTGCTCCTTGATCCTCCATGCTCCTTGTCTTCTCTTGCATATGAGCGGCCCTGTACTTGAAAGTAAGTGCACTCCAATAGAGAGAGTACACATAGGCCAACACACTGATCTGCTCAACGAGGGATTACGTCGTGCAGACCCGTGTATATTGACCTACTGCACCCTGACATTGGTGTGCACTTAGCATGGAGATACTGCAAGTACAACTTGAACGAGTTTATCAAATACATTGTGAATTCATCTTAGCTTGACAGGTGGCTTCCTCAAATCTAGGTAATCGTGGATACAATACCCAACACTAAGTGGGGACCCTAACCACACCATGACCCCACCACATTGCCCTAACCCTAAAGACAATCTAAGTGGACCCTAGGGTGTGTCACTGGGTCAACATTTTGACCCCAAATGACCAAAGTCAACCTTGGGCTTAATTTGGTCAAACCCACACTCATAGGCCTAATTAACCTAAGTGGGGCACCCCCTTGACCCAAACCAAGTTGGGTGGTGCCACTAGACCCATTTCCACCAAGTGGGGTCAGTCCACCCACCATGGTTGACCAAGTCAACTCCCCAAGTCAACAAGTCAACAAATTGACCTAAAGGAGTGAAATGAAGACCAAACCATCCTCCATTGGACCAAGCCCACCAAAATTGGCCCATGGCCAGCCCAATTGAACAAGACCAGTCCTACCCCTCTAAATCAGGAGAGAGAACACATGCAAGGGGGTAGAATTGGGATTTTGAGAGAAGGAGGAGAGAGAAATGGGGATGAAGGGGAATGGTGGCCACATGGCCACCCCTTCAGCTGCAACTCTCTGCCCATCACATGCTAGCTGGCCCCCTCTGATATTCCAGAGAATTTATGGTAGCATGCTGGCCACATGGCACCCATGGTGACACAACCAAAGCTCAAACCGAGCTCACATTGGGCTTATCTCCCCATATACCCCCTCTCAGCCCCAAATAACCCCTCCATTAGCTTCAGAAGGTGTAAAGGAGTGGAATTCGATATCTGGATCAAAGCTTTTGGTGGAGAATCGGGTTCGGGAGCAAGCTCGCCGGAGAGGAAAATTTCCATGGCCAACCGCCGCCAAACCCGCCGCCAAGCCCCAATCGAGGTCCGTTTCACCTCACCTCTACCCGTACTAGTTTCCTAGATCTATTAGGCGAGACATCGGGCTCAAATGAGCTAGATCCAAGGTGAGCTTTTTCATGGATTTTGGAATTTTGATGGAGTGCAAGTTCGCCGGAAACCGCCGCCTCCGGCCACCATTTCGCCGCCAAACGTTGGCCACCACCTCAACGGAGGTGGTGGTGGTGGTAGCCGGCCGTGGAGGCTAAGGGGTGGCCGGGAAATGAGGTTTGAAGGTGCTCCAGGTCGGGACAATCTCGGCCCTTGGCTGGAGGAAGAAGATGAACAGATGCCATCCATCCTGCTTTAAGATTCGTGCTACATCAAAATTCAATTTTCTGTCCCTGTTTTTGCTGTCACTTGCAAGCTAATTTTAGGCTTCTTAGAGGCATTTCCAGAACTTAGTCTCTCAATGAAAATTGTAGCTGCTGGTCTTATATGTAATTTTACACCTTAAATATGTGATTTGGAGTAGTGTACAGTCCTGTAGGACATTTCTCCTAGGACTGGTCCTAGAGTAGGGCAGAAATTAAATTGGATGCCCAGGTCACAATAGTAGTCACCATGGCCCCAAAATTTGGGCACATGCATGATTAGGGCATACTTAGCTCCTGCCAAAATTTAGGAATTTTTAGAGAATATGTTCCTATATATTTTGCTAAAATATCAAAATTCAAATAAATGAAATATAGGGAGTCCTACTCCTCCCCATGGCCCCAAATTTTGGTGGTAGGTCAGTGGGGACTTCCTTGGTGCATGATAAAATTTTCAGCACCTTGGGTTCACTGCATGTTGGAGAATCCACTTGCATGTGCTAGCCTATGTTGAGCCTTGGTGTGCAAATAACAAAAATGCAAATTGGTGTATTTAGCCCAATGGTGACATGAAAAGTCATGGAATTATTTACAGTGGTTCATTAGGGTAAATTTCATCCCTCAAATTAATAATGGAATTTTTGGGATCAAAATTCCATTTATTGGAATTTATTTTAAATATAACTACTTTGGAAATAAAATTGGAAAATAGGATTTCTTCTAGTACAAATCCAAACAATTTTGCCAAGGCATAGATAATGTCACATTTGACTTAGGAAAAATATGATTTCTCTGTTTTGAAGAACTTTTGGAGTAGATACCCTAAATTCCCCATTTTACCCTTATCTTGTTAATTCTTGAAATGATGGATATATACCTCTGAAAAATTTGGGATTTATTCTACTACTATAAAATGTTATTACTAGTTTTGCATAAATTTCTCAGAATTAATGGATGCATTGTTTGTTGTTAAATTAATACAATGGCATTTTGGTAAATATCTTATAATGGAATTTTATAGGCCATTTCACAATAAGTGTTGATGATACTCTGCCAATAGTCATAATTTAGTGTCCTAAAAGTTCTGTAATGTTTCTGGAAGTTTTGAGTACATAATGCCTATACTTCATTTGGAAAATGGAATTTGTGTGGGATTGATATTAAATAGAAAATGAGAATAAATAATTTAAGGAAAATTATGAAACTCTGTAGGCAGCAATATTTTGTCAATATACATCTCAGGAAAAATTTCCTAGGTCAGTGGATACTTAATCATACTACTTCATGTGTAAAATGACCTAGTGTTTAAATTAAAAGATTTAATTAAAGGACTAATTGGCCAAGAAAAATTATGAGAATTCTTAGGGTAGTTCCCTTAGTCCATAACACCTTAAGATAAATATTTAGGGGCAAGATGCCTTAAGGTTTGGAAGATCACATTTTTAGGGTAATCATAGGTCATGGTCTGCATATAACACAAATAGGTCTTGCCTTAGGGGTACCAGGGGATTGATTATCGGATGAAATAAAAGAGTTCAACATGAGTAACCCTGGTGGGTAGAGTTGCCTTAGTGAGGGATCAAAAGTGCAAGTCTTAGTTAACAACTGGAGTGGGAGTCGGCGGAAGACCGTCGGCTTCCCGGTAACGCCTTAAGTCACTAGGTTGTACTAAAGCAATAAGGAGAGCTGGGGAGATACATGGGTAGCCATCAACTAAAATAAATATCCTTGCGAAAGGGAACGCTGGGCGTAATCCCAACACAGTTCCTAGTGCCCATTGAGAGCCCTTCACAGGGAATAGCGGGGGCAGTCCTGGGATTAACCTTAAATCTCTAAGTGTAATAAACCGTAGACAAGAGTAGTTTAATAGGTTAGGACATTGAGGTACCTTCTCGCCCGTGTGGGGTTGGAGAGATTCATGATATATGCTCACCCGTTTTGGGGTTTGAGGGAGTTGGCATAAAGGCACTAATGTGCGTTCTCACCCGGGTTTGGGTTTGAGGGATTCAGGACGGGTTTTGGTCCTGCGAGCGGGAGGCTCGGTATGAATTACTTGCATGTGCATAAATATCGTGGCGGGGTATGCGGTACTGGCCATTCATCACACCGATGGCAGTACGGTGCACCAGGCGGTTGTGAGAGTTAGAGGGGCCAGTGGGTTGTTTTACACTGCAGTCTGGAGGACGATCCCCGATAACGCACATCCGACCCAACAAGACTGACGGGTTTGTCAGCAAAGTACGTACGCGAGACTCTAGAGTGCACCTTGGGCGTGTACAGAGGTGTATGAGAGGGGTCTAAGGCTTGGTAGTGTGCATACCGGTCTAGAAGCGGAGACGCCCGCTCCGCTGCTACCGTAGCCATAGCGGTGGTACCCGAGAGTGATGCTAGCTCTCAAAAAGTGGGAACTAAAGGTCTGTGATCACAGAGTCATTGTGTGTGAGTTGCACTTGCCTGCGCATAAAATTGCATCATATCATTCATTCATATTAGGTCATACGCTTCATAGATCCTTATCATATAAATTAGTATGGGCTCTTTTATATGATAAGTTAAATTTCCTGGAAATCCTAACTTATATATTTGTATGGGCATTTATATAAGTTAGGGTACGTTTGTGATGGTAGCATAGTGGTAGCTTAGCTTATTTACTTGTTCATACTGCTGCTTCTTTACTTTTCTTTACTGCACTGCTCTTACTTACTACTTGTACCGTACTTAGAATTGCTAGAGTAGAATTACATTACTTATTACAGCATTAGTTAGATATTGTCACCTGCTTCCACTTTGTTACCCCTTGTTGTCCTCCGCTTCGTCCTCCCGCTCGGTGCCTAGGAGCTGCGGGGCGAGGTGCGGAGGAAACGACTTAGTATTTTTGACTAATGGTCGGTGACCAACTATTTTTAGGAGCCTGTGGAGATGGAGCACCAGCACATCGAGGATGCAGGACATGAGGAGTAGATACCGCTTCAGCAGGCTACTACCACTACTGTGCGTCCTCAGGTGGGACGAGATCTGATGTTCTAGCATAGCTTCCGCATTTATGATTTTGTGTGAGAGAGATTTGATGTACTAGGCATAAGCCCTTTTTACTCTTTCATTTGTACTTTATTGTTGACTATTATGATGTACTATTCATTTCTTTTACATGATTGTACTGTGGCTTGTGGACTGGTAGTTTTACATATACAGTTTACTTCTTCTTCTCATATTGGCCTACAGGTTAATGATCGTACTAGCCGACAGGATCAGCGTGTTGCGGTGTCGACTAACCCGTGAGTTAGTGCCACCATAAGACGGCGGTTCTGGGCATAAGATCCGGTAGCCCTCCTTGGTAAGGGGGAAGGGGGGTCTTACAAACTGGTATCACTCGAACAACGATCATATGAGAAAGAAGTCCACAACATGGGACCACCCCCGCCCGAGCATTAGTTTGCGGACAAACTATGCAGCGGAAGCAGTGGTGTGCCCATGTGTAAAGTCACATAAATGGTCCACGAAGTACAATGTGTTAGGCCGGTTTTGTTTTTAACCTTACCTTTATGCAACCTCCACAGGTCGCAGCGCTGCAAAATGTGGCTCCTCCCCCTCCAGCTGCCGCTCCATTCCTACAGACGGAGTTGGGGCAGACCCTGACGGCGATTTTGGATGCCTTTAGAGCCCAGCAAGTCCCGACTCCACAGCCAAATCCGGGGTCGAGCTGGCTGAGTGCATTCAAGAGCCTGTCCCCACCGACGTACCGCGGGACAGAGGATGCGGTGAAGACGGAAGAATGGCTGGAGGCCATACACGAGATCTTAGCGGGCATCAGCTGCCCAGTCGGCCAGGCAGTACCCCTAGCCACCTCTGTGCTAGAGGCTCATGCAAAGAGATGGTGGAAATCAGTCCGGGAGTCTACTTATGCGGACTTTGAGCTGTCAGAGATATCTTGGGAGGAGTTTGGCGATGTGTTTCTGGAGCACTTCGTCTCTGCTACAGACAGAGATGCTTTGGAGGAGAGGTTTTTGAATCTCAAGCAGGGGACTAGATCAGTGATAGAGTACCAGAGAGAGTTCTCCCACTTGGCCAGGTTCGCGGGGATTCAGGACACTGACGATAGGAGGTATGTGAAGAGGTTCTACCGGGGCCTCAGGGATAATTTGAGGCAGGCTTTGCTATTCATTTCTCATGGCACATCCAGGCAGATCATCGAGATGGCGAAGAAGCTGGAGGCTGACCAGCTGATGGTGCGAGCCGGAGGGAAGAGACCATTTGATGGATCGACATCAAGTGAGAGCAGTAGAGGCTCTCAGAGAGGCAAGACCATCAGATATAGGAGGGGTGGGGGACGTCGTCGTCCCAACTTAAGGCAGGAGCAGGGGCCTCCTCCAGCATTGGCTCCCCCACCTCTACAGATGCATGATCCGAGGAGACAGGATGACCAAGGCCACCGACAAGTGGTTTGTTACGGATACCGCCAGCCTGGGCACATCAGGTCGGAGTGCCCGCACCGATTCCATCCCCCTCCTCCTCCTCCACCTCCAGTGGCCCCAGTACAGCAGGGCCGAGGACGAGGCCGAGGACGAGGCCGAGGTCGGGGATATAACGGCAGGAGACACGAGCAGGAGCAGATATACGCCTTGGACCTCACAGAGCCGAGAAATCCCGAGGAGGTTATCACAGGTACTTGAAGTTAATTATGAATTTTCTTGAATTTTCAAAGATATATATATAGTACCTAGAACTATAGGACAACAATTAACTTTCACATAAACAAACCTCAGGCATAGTTATGATCAGCGGCAAGCTCGCTCATACTCTCTTCGATACGGGTGCTTCGCACTCGTTCGTATCCGAGGCCTTCATTGACGGACTCGAAGGCATGGAGAGGTTCCCTGGACTAGAGATGAGGGTGCGTCTACCCGATGGGTCGGCGCTGCGGACCACTACACATTGTGATATGGAGGCCGAGATTGGCGGCAAGGCATTTGAGGCGCCGGCGACTATTCTGAAGCTGCAGGACTTTGACTTGATCTTGGGCATGGCCTGGTTGCACCGGAAACATGCCCAGATAGATTGTCCGTCCAAGAGGATCACGCTAAGGCATGGCGACTCTCATGTTATCGTTGAAGGTATCCAGCCTATCTGCCACCTACTATTATCATCTGTACAGGCTGTGAAGGCCCATGAGCAGGGTGAAGAAGTTTATCTTGTCTGCTTCGAGATGGTGGGAACAGGAGCGACTATCTCAGATATTCCGGTGGTCCGGGATTTCTCCGACGTATTCCCGGAGAAATTTCCCGGGCTCCGCCTGCTAGAGACTTGGATTTCAGGATTCAGCTAGTACCGGGAGCGAAGCCGGTGTCCCGGGCACCCTACAGGATGGCTCCCAGGGAGTTGGCAGAGTTCAGGACTCAACTACAGGAGCTAGTCGAGTCAGGATTTGTGCGGCCCAGCTCATCGCCATGGGGAGCGCCAGTTCTCTTTGTGAAGAAGAAGGACGGATCACTGCGATTATGTATAGATTACCGGGAGCTGAACCGGTTGACGGTCCGCAACACCTATCCTCTGCCTCGGATAGATGAGTTATTTGACCAGCTACAGGGAGCATTCTGGTTCTCCAAGTTAGATTTGCGATCCGGCTACTATCAGCTCCGTATCAGGGAAGAGGACATACCGAAGACGGCATTCAGTTCGCACTATGGATTGTACGAGTTCACGGTGATGCCTTTTGGGCTCACGAATGCTCCTGCTGCATTCATGAGTCTAATGAACCGTGTTTTCGAGCCTTTCTTAGACCGCTTCGTGATTGTATTCATCGACGACATCCTTATTTATTCTCGGACTCAGGAGGAGCATACAGAGCACTTGACACAGGTCTTGCAGAGGCTGAGGGAGACCCAGATGTACGCAAAATTTTCAAAGTGCCAGTTCTGGTTGCAGGAGGTGGCATTCCTGGGGCACACGATCAGTGGGGCTGGGTTAGCAGTGGACCCGGCCAAGATAGAGACAGTGAGGGATTGGCCACGGCCGAAGACCGCATCTGACATCCGCAGTTTCTTGGGACTAGCAGGCTATTACCGCAAGTTCGTGGAGGGGTTCTCGAGGATAGCACTCCCCCTCACGTCCTTGACGAAGAAGGACGCAGATTTTGTTTGGTCAGAGCGGTGTGAGACGGCTTTTCAGGAGCTGAAGGACCGACTCATCTCATCCCCCATTCTTGCGCTTCCATCCGGGAGCGAAGGATTCCAGATCTACACGGACGCCTCTTATCAGGGGATGGGTGCAGTCCTGATGCAGCATGGACACGTTATTGCTTATGCTTCGAGACAGTTGAAGAAGCATGAGCATAACTATCCAGTACATGACCTAGAGCTCGGGGCTGTGGTTTTCGCCCTAAAGATATGGAGGCATTACTTATACGGGATTCATTGTGACATCTTTTCGGATCACAAGAATCTCAAGTATATCGATACGCAGAAGGACCTAAACCTGAGATAGAGGAGGTGGCTGGAGTTCCTCTATGATTATGATTACAAGATCCACTATCATCCGGGAAAAGCGAACACGGTTGCGGATGCCTTGAGCAGGAGGGCCGGCACTTCTGGATCGGAGCCCCGATTGATGTCTATAGAGCTGCTACAGATGATGGAGGACATGCACATTACCATGGTGTCCGAGACTGAGCCAGTTGTATATAGAGAGTATTTGAGCTCAGTGATCAGTGGCGATGATATATAGGAGCGCATCCGAGCACATCAGAGGCTGGATGCTGCGTTACAGCCGATTTTCAGTGCCCTATAGAGGGGCAAGGTCGAGGACTACACGTTACAGGATGATCTTCTTCGGTTCCGGGGGCGCATCTACATACCAGCAGGGGGCAGTATCCAGGATGACATACTCCGAGAGGAACATTGCTCGAGATATTCAGTGCACCCCGGCATCACCAAGATGTGGGCAGATTTGCGGAGGTCTATGTATTAGCCCGGGATGAAGAGGGAGATCACAGATTTTGTGACCCATTGCGAGACCTGCCAGCATGTAAAGGCAGAATGCAAGAGCCCGGGAGGTTTACTACAACCACTGCCAGTTCCAGAGTGGAAGTTCGAGGACATTGCTATGGACTTTGTACACGGATTGCCTCGCTCCCACTCTGGGCATGATTATATATGGGTTATAGTGGATAGATTGACCAAGGTAGCGCGGTTTATTCCAGTTCGGAAGGATGCCCCAGTTGCAGTTCTGGTGAGATTATTTGTGGAGCAGTACGTCAGATATCATGGCATCCCCAGGACTATTGTTTCGGACCGTGATGGTCGGTTCACCTCGAGCGAGTGGAGGGCCGTACATGCTTACTTGGGATCTCGGCTTACTTTTAGTACCGCCTTCCACCCGCAGACCGACGGACAGACCGAGCGGACCATCCGGACCATCGATGACCTGCTCAGATTATGCATATTGGATACGGGGAAGCCTTGGGAGAGGCTGCTGCCATTGATCGAGTTCTCGTATAATAACAGCCACCAGGCTAGCATCAGGATGGCTCCGTACGAGGCTCTTTATGGGAGGAGATGCCGGACACCGCTATCATGGGTTCAGGATGTGGATACCAGGGCTCTGGGATCTGATTATATAGAGGATACTGAGGCTCAGATTCGATTGATCAGGGATCGGCTACTGGAGGCCCAGAGCAGGCAGGCAAAGTATTATGATGCTCGGCACCGGAAGGTGGAGTTCCAGGTTGGAGACAGGGTATTCTTGAAGATACGTCCAGTACACGGTGTTTCTCGGGTGCGGAGGCACAAGAAGCTCAGTCCACGATACATGGGGCCCTACCTGATCCTGGAGCGGATCGGCCCCTTGGCTTACCGACTGCAGCTGCCACCGGAGTTGGGTGCATTACATGACGTCTTTCATGTCTCTTCCTTACGAAGAGCTCTCCTTCGGCCGGAGCAGCACATTACTACTACAGCCGGACCGGTAGAGCCTGACAGATCAGTGAGATTGGAGCCAATCCGGATTGACGATACAGCCATCCGAGTGTTGTGGAAGAAGAAGGTCCCTTTTGTAAAGGTGCTGTGGTCCAACCATGGACGGGAGGAGCACACTTGGGAGCCGAGGGATCTGATGCTGGAGCAACACCCGGAGCTATTCGCATCAGGTACATTTAAGTTATGTCTTTAAATTTCTTGATGATTCTTGCAAATAGAACCCCGTAGACCCGAACTTAAATTTCGGGGACGAAATTATTTTCTTGTTTATTAGAATTTGTAACATCCCATGTTACTTCTGGACCCCTCAACTTAGATTGGGTTAGGCATGGGGTGAGATTTAAGGAGATCAACTAGGTTTGACCCTAGGTAGTGGTTGGTAGCCATGTGGGGCCCACTATAAGACCTTAGTCAAACTAGGTCAAACTAGCCTAAGTGGGGACCCTAACCACACCATGACCCCACCACATTACCCTAACCCTAAAGACAATCTAAGTGGACCCTAGGGTGTGTCACTGGGTCAACATTTTGACCCCAATTGACCAAAGTCAACCTTGGGCTTAATTTGGTCAAACCCACACTCATAGGCCTAATTAACCTAAGTGGGGCACCCCCTTGACCCAAACCAAGTTGGGTGGTGCCACTAGACCCATTTCCACCAAGTGGGGTCAGTCCACCCACCATGGTTGACCAAGTCAACTCCCCAAGTCAACAAGTCAACAAATTGACCTAAAGGAGTGAAATGAAGACCAAACCATCCTCCATTGGACCAAGCCCACCAAAATTGGCCCATGGCCAGCCCAATTGAACAAGACCAGTCCTACCCCTCTAAATCAGGAGAGAGAACATATGCAAGGGGGTAGAATTGGGATTTTGAGAGAAGGAGGAGAGAGAAATGGGGATGAAGGGGAATGGTGGCCACATGGCCACCCCTTCAGCTGCAACTCTCTGCCCATCACATGCTAGCTGGACCCCTCTGATATTCGAGAGAATTTTTGGTAGCATGCTGGCCACATAGCACCCATGGTGACACAACCAAAGCTCAAACCGAGCTCACATTGGGCTTATCTCCCCATACACCCCCTCTCAGCCCCAAATAACCCCTCCATTAGCTTCAGAAGGTGTAAAGGAGTGGAATTCGATATCTGGATCAAAGCTTTTGGTGGAGAATTGGGTTCGGTAGCAAGCTCGCCGGAGAGGAAAATTTCCATGGCCAACCGCCGCCAAACCCGCCGCCAAGCCCCAATCGAGGTCCGTTTCACCTCACCTCTACCCGTACTAGTTTCCTAGATCTATTAGGCGAGACATCGGGCTCAAATGAGCCAGATCCAAGGTGAGCTTTTTCATGGATTTTGGAATTTTGATGGAGTGCAAGTTCGCCGGAAACCGCCGCCTCCGGCCACCATTTCGTCGCCAAACGTTGGCCACCACCTCAACGGAGGTGGTGGTGGTGGTAGCCGGCCGTGGAGGCTTAGGGGTGGCCGGGAAATGAGGTTTGAAGGTGCTCCAGGTCGGGACAATCTCGGCCCTTGGCTGGAGGAAGAAGATGAACAGATGCCATCCATCCTGCTTTAAGATTCGTGCTACATCAAAATTCAATTTTCTGTCCCTGTTTTTGCTGTCACTTGCAAGCTAATTTTAGGCTTCTTAGAGGCATTTCCAGAACTTAGTCTCTCAATGAAAATTGTAGCTGCTGGTCTTATATGTAATTTTCCACCTTAAATATGTGATTTGGAGTAGTGTACAGTCCTGTAGGACATTTCTCCTAGAACTGGTCCTAGAGTAGGGCAGAAATTAAATTGGATGCCCAGGTCACAATATTAGTCACCATGGCCCCAAAGTTTTGGCACATACATGATTAGGGCATACTTAGCTCCTGCCAAAATTTAGGAATTTGTAGAGAATATGTTCCTATAGGTTTTGCTAAAATATCAAAATTCAAATAAATGAAATATAGGGAGTCCTACTCCTCCCCATGGCCCCAAATTTTGGTGGTAGGTCAGTGGGGACATCCTTGGTGCATGATAAAATTTTCAGCACCTTGGGTTCACTGCATGTTGGAGAATCCACTTGCATGTGCTAGCCTATGTTGAGCCTTGGTGTGCAAATAGCAAAAATGCAAATTGGTGTATTTAGCCCAATGGTGACATGCAAAGGTCATGAAATTATTTACAGTGGTTCATTAGGGTAAATTTCATCCCTCAAATTAATAATGGAATTTTTTGGATCAAAATTCCATTTATTGGAATTTATTTTAAATATAGCTACTTTGGAAATAAAATTGGAAAATAGGATTTCTTCTAGTACAAATCCAAACAATTTTGCCAAGGCATAGATAATGTCACATTTGACTTAGGAAAAATATGATTTCTCTGTTTTGAAGAACCTTTGGAGTAGATACCCTAAATTCCCCATTTTACCCTTATCTTGTTAATTCTTGAAATGATGGATATATACCTCTAAAAAATTTGGGATTTATTCTACTACTATAAAATGTTATTACTAGTTTTGAATAAATTTCTCAGAATTAATGGATGCATTGTTTGTTGTTAAATTAATATAATGGCATTTTGGTAAATATCTTATAATGGAATTTTATAGGCCATTTCACAATAAGTGTTGATGATACTCTGCCAATAGTCATAATTTAGTGTCCTAAAAGTTCTGTAATGTTTCTGGAATTTTTGAGTACATAATGCCTATACTTCATTTGGAAAATGGAATTTGTGTGGGATTGATATTAAATAGAAAATGAGAATAAATAATTTAAGGAAAATTATGAAACTCTGTAGGCAGCAATATTTTGTCAATATACATCTCAGGAAAAATTTGTTAGGTCAGTGGATACTTAATCATACTACTTCATGTGTAAAATGACCTAGTGTTTAAATTAAAAGATTTAATTAAAGGACTAATTGGCCAAGAAAAATTATGAGAATTCTTAGGGTAGGTCCCTTAGTCCATAACACCTTAGGATAAATATTTAGGGGCAAGATGCCTTAAGGTTTGGAAGATCACATTTTTAGGGTAATCATAGGTCATGATGTGCATATAACACAAATAGGTCTTGCCTTAGGGATACCAGGGGATTGATTATCGGATGAAATAAAAGAGTTCAACATGAGTAACCCTGGTGGGTAGAGTTGCCTTAGTGAGGGATCAAAAGTGCAAGTCTTAGTTAGCAACTGGAGTGGGAGTCGGCGGAAGACCGTCGGCTTCCCGGTAACGCCTTAAGTCACTAGGTTGTACTAAAGCAATAAGGAGAGCTGGGGAGATACATGGGTAGCCATCAACTAAAATAAATATCCTTGCGAAAGGGAACGCTGGGCGTAATCCCAACACAGTTCCTAGTGCCCCTTGAGAGCCCTTCACAGGGAATACCGGGGGCAGTCCTGGGATTAACCTTAAATCTCTAAGTGTAATAAACCGTAGACAAGAGTAGTTTAATAGGTTAGGACATTGAGGTACCTTCTCGCCCGTGTGGGGGTTGGAGAGATTCATGATATATGCTCACCCGTTTGGGGTTTGAGGGAGTTGGCATAAAGGCACTAATGTGCGTTCTCACCTGGGTTTGGGTTTGAGGGATTCAGGACGGGTTTTGGTCCTGCGAGCGGGAGGCTCGGTATGAATTACTTGCATGTGCATAAATATCGTGGCGGGGTATGCGGTACTGGCCGTTCGTCACACCGATGGCAGTACGGTGCACCAGGCGGTTGTGAGAGTTAGAGGGGCCAGTGGGTTGTTTTACACTGCGGTCTGGAGGACGATCCCCGATAACGCACATCCGACCCAACAAGACTGACGGGTTTGTCAGCAAAGTACGTACGCGAGACTCTAGAGTGCACCTTGGGCGTGTACAGAGGCGTATGAGAGGGGTCTAAGGCTTGGTAGTGTGCATACCGGTCTAGAAGCGGAGACGCGCGCTCCGCTGCTGCCGTAGCCACAGCGGTGGTACCCGAGAGTGATGCTAGCTCTCAAAAAGTGGGAACTAAAGGTCTGTGATCACAGAGTCATTGTGTGTGAGTTGCACTTGCCTGCGCATAAAATTGTATCATATCATTCATTCATATTAGGTCATACGCTTCATAGATCCTTATCATATAAATTAGTATGGGCTCTTTTATATGATAAGTTAAATTTCCTGGAAATCCTAACTTATATATTTGTATGGGCATTTATATAAGTTAGGGTACGTTTGTGATGGTAGCATAGTGGTAGCTTAGCTTATTTACTTATTCATACTACTGCTTCTTTACTTTTCTTTACTGCACTGCTCTTACTTACTACTTGTACCGTACTTAGAATTGCTAGAGTAGAATTACATTACTTATTACAGCATTAGTTAGATATTGTCACCTGCTTCCACTTTGTTACCCCTTGTTGTCCTCCGCTTCGTCCTCCCGCTCGGTGCCTAGGAGCTGCGGGGTGAGGTGCGGAGGAAACGACTTAGTCTTTTTGACTAATGGTCGGTGACCAACTATTTTTAGGAGCCCGTGGAGATGGAGCACCGGCACGTCGAGGAGGCAGGACATGAGGAGCAGATACCGCTTCAGCAGGCTACTACCACTACTGTGCGTCCTCAGGTGGGACGAGATCTGATGTTCTAGCATAGCTTCCGCATTTATGATTTTGTGAGAGAGAGATTTGATGTACTGGGCATAAGCCCTTTTTACTCTTTCATTTGTACTTTATTGTGGACTATTATGATGTACTATTCATTTCTTTTACATGATTGTACCGTGGCTTATGGACTGGTAGTTTTACATATACAGTTTACTTCTTCTTCTCATATTGGCCTACAGGTTAATGATCGTACTAGCCGGCAGGATCGGCGTGTTGCGGTGTCGACTGACCCGTGAGTTAGTGCCACCGTAAGACGGCGGTTCTGGGCATAAGATCCGGTAGCCCTCCTTGGTAAGGGGGAGGGGGGGTCTTACATTGAGTCACCTGGGCAGGTTCCAGGTGAGCTCCTTCTCTATCATCAGCTGCTTCTAATCGGGAAGAAATTTCTGGTGCTGTAGCTGGTAAAGCAGGAGGACTAATTTCAGCCATGTTGATTGTGTGAAGATAACACTCAGTAGGATATGAAGGGTGGATTTGAGAAGGAGCGTCCGCGGGCTGTGCGGGCCGTACGGACTGGAGACCTGCATCCTGAGAATTATGTCCACTGATTTCAAAAAACTACTTGATCTGAAGGTCGTGTGTTAACTGTTGGTGTGCGAAAAGAGAGAGAGAGATGGGCATCACCAGCTAACGGTTTAAACACGGTGGAAAGGAAGGGAAAAGAGGCGACTGCAAGTAGCTACCTACTAAGCGGATGAGAAAGAAAGCAGAGTCATGAACCATGACAACACCAGACTTCGCCCGTCGCAGCTTAAATTCCTCTCTTGCGATGGGCTTTCCTTTGATTGCAAATGAGTTGATTACAAAGAGTAAAGGAAAAGTGCAGGAGCAGAGCAAGCTGGAGACCATAAAGCCTGAGATTCGAGTCCACAACCTTTAACATGTAGGCTTGAAGGTTTGAGTCAGCGTGCTTTGGGTGAACCACTCCCCAATATTTATAGGTTCGGTGGCCTGCCCGAACGGGTAGGGTAAAAATAACCGGCTGCCCGAGGTATAAGAGAACCAGACAGCGGTGATGGGAAGCAAAAAGAAAAGACATGCCAGTCTGCATAAGAGGGGAGGACTGGGCTCGTGGGCTGGATCTTCCATCAATTGCTACAAGTCGTGATCTTGGCTGGAGGGTCGTGACCTGTGTAGACTGAGGACTGAGTCCACTTAAATAGGTAGCAGTGCAATCCGGGTGGCTGAACTCCTGAGACAGGACCACCTGGGCAGATTGAGAGCTGAGCCCGCCGTCGGAGCTGGATCTTACTTAAACTTGCCGAGGCTTGACGATCTGGGTAGACTGGAGAAGAGAGTCCGCCCCCTCAGCAGTATGTGAACTTGGAACCTTGTTGAACATGTTGCGGTCTTTGGGGTTAACACTTAGGATGTCAACACAGACTTGTCTTGCCATTTATTTGTTAAAAATTACAAAAACAATTTCTTCTGGTCTGCCAATATCGGCCTATATTTTTATTTTTCAGCAAACAAATTCAATTTTTTTAATAATCACTTATTTATTTTTATTAAGAAAATAAAAAAAAATATTTTCTACCCTAGCTATTAAGTAGGAACAATTCTATCTATTGTGTTTTCCTTGGGTCAGAACCACTGTTTGTTTGCGTGCGCACTAAATTAGGCATGGAGTATTCTCCGTCTCCCTCCCACATTGTAACGACCTGGGTTTAGGAACACTAGGCTACCCAACAACGTTGCCGGCCTACCAGTAGCCAGGGTTTAGGCCTCAGAGGCCCACCACAACCCTTCCTGGACCTGGCGGCTTGTCTTGCCCCACGACATCGCCCCGAAGGAAAACAATGATATAAATCTCAAGATGACATTGGCACATCAGATTCTACTAGACAATTCTAGATTTGAAATGGTTGATCAATCTTTAGGAAGAATTTACAATCCTAGATAAACTCTAACACGTGCTACATAATAGATAAGGGATGGTTAAAATAGCAAGATTCAACCACATCATCAAAACGTATACCACTCTAACAAGCTAGGTAGCAAAATCAAGAACATGAAAATACAAGTAGAATTAGATGAGGGATTTAAACAACACTATAATCAACAAGTTATTAAAGATAATGATACAAGAAGTTAGAAATGTTTTGCATATCGGGAGAAAGAAGGGAAAAGGGGAGTAAAACCATCACTTGCCTTGTTTTTGCCGGAGAAGACCACCAAATCGCACAATGACGTAGATCGGGAATAAGGAAGACATGGGAAACCAAAATCTGAACAAAAAACCAAAATAGAGGTTATGGCCAAAAACCCTAACGAGAAAAACTCAAGAAATGGGAAAAATTTTACCATAACGCCATAGCCCTCGTTGAGAGCTTTCCAGATCTATATTCGGTTGGAGATTTCGAGCACCAGAGCGCCGTCGACGGACATCAGAAGATTCACGAACGAGCATACTCTCTCTCTCTCTCTCGCTCACGCTTCTCTGGTTTCGGTAAGAAGGTAGAAAATAGGCCTAAGGAGGAGAAGAAGAAGTTTATCCTATTTATATATATGTGTATATATATAATATCGAAACAAAAGCATATTGGATCATTACACTTAAAGAAATAGTCAAGGGCCAGCTAAACCAAAATTCTTGGTATGAAGCAAGGATTTCTCGAGAGCAGCTGGATTTCTCGAGAAGGGCCGGATTTCTCGAGAGCAAGATTGGATCACTCAAGAACAATATGAGGACTTTCTCGAGAATAAGGTGAAGCTTTCTGGAGAACAGGTAGAAATTACTTGGGAACAGGACAAGATGCATCTCAAGAATAACATGAATTCTAAAGTACTGAAATGGTCTTCTCGAGAACCAGGAGGACGTTTCTCAAGTATAAGTAAAATTTCTCAAGAACAGGAAGAAGATTTCTCGAGAACTCGAGGACTTCTCAAGAACAAAATGAAGGACTTCCCGAGAATTAAGGTGGAGTTCTCGAGTATAGAAGGAGATTTCTCGAGAACCGAAGAAGCAATTCTCGGGAACAAAATAGGACATCTCGAGAACACGAAGGCATTTTCGGGAACAGGACAACAATTCTCGAGGAGAAATATACACTTCATGGAAATAATACCCGACCTCTCGAGAAATGAGGCTGATCTTCACGAGAACAAGGCCGGAAAATTCCAAAAATTTAGATTCGACTTAACATCCCAGGATAAATCGATGACTCTACGAATTGAGCAGCGAAAACAACACTAAAATCTGAGGCACCATTCTTGAGACACTATCATCAAATGCTTACACAAGCAAAAATCATTACAAAGATCCAAACACGCACCGAGACTCCAAAATGCTCGGATCGTAATAAAACTGGACAAGTACAAAACCTCAAAGATTCATCCTTTCAATCAAGGAAAATTATCAATCCAATTGAAATCCCAAAATCTGGTCAAACTGACCCAACAGAGGCAAAAATGCACAAACGATGCAGTGCCGTCAACAAAACGTAAAAAGGGTAATGCCCTGACATCATAAATATGACAAAACCAAATCAAATAATAACATCAAAAAATCGGTGGCATTACAGTCACTCCCCCTAAAAGAAGTTTCGTCCCGAAACTTATCACAACTTTAAAATAAAACCAAAACGAAAAACCAAATACCACCGAAAACATGAAGACATACCTGAACTAAGGGAAGAGATGCAGATGAGATTCCCTAATCATCGACTCCAATTCCCACGTCGTGCTCTCGACGTCTTGATTTCGCTAGAAACCTTTAACCATGGTGATGGTCTTTCTCTATAACACTCGATCCTGAGATTCCAAAATACGGACACGGTTGAAGTTATTAGTTGTCTACCTAAATCACCTAGAGGAGGGAGAATAGGTGAGTTGTGCGTTTTTTGCAGAATAAAAAATTTAGCGATCTAAGCACAAAATAACAACCAAGCAATCACAGAGGTCACAGAGATTTATAGTGGTTCCCCAACCTTGGGTATATCCATTTTTCACTCACCGATCTAGCAAAGCACTAGACTCGGTTACTCCACTATTCTCGGATTGAAACCAATCCTACAACTCGGAACAATGTTCCTACGACTCGATTCACAAAACGGATCTACACTCGGAAGATGAAAACTTCCTACAACTCGGAGAACAAAGCTCCTACACACGGAGAATAGTCTCCTACAAGAATAGATTGAAATAAGAAATATAAACAATATCTTTTCTCAGATCCGGAAATTTCTGCATAGGTCTTCCTTCTTGAACTTTGCAATAAGTCAGAAACTTTTGAACAAGACACGACAGGATCCTTGATCTAAAAATTTCTAGACTCACAAGATCAAAGAGAAGATGAAGAGGTTGAAGAACAATCTTGATCTGCAAGTCGTCTGGTCTGAATCTTCTTGAACGAAATCCCTTGGCGATTTTCATGATGGGCGGCGACTTCTGTTTAGGAAAGAGAATATAGTCGGTTCAGAATTCTTAGAATGCTTCTTTTTTACATGCTTAGGGTTAGTAGGAATGACAAGACCTTTTATATGATCTCCCCAACGGTCATAATTCTCATTAATGATGGCCACGTGGCCCAATTATGTCAAGTTATTTGAAAATAACGTCTTTCAGGACTTAGCGAAATTTTCTAAAAAGATGACTGGATTACTCGAGTGAAAGAAGAACTACTCGAGTACTAAAATGGGTTCTCGAGAAGACAATATCAGACTACTCGAGAAGAAGCCCTTCAGGAAATTTCATAACAGAATTCATTATCACTCGAGTGGAATGAGGGTTACTCGAGTGCTAGAAATGTTACTCGAGAAGTGGAAGTGAACTTCTCGAGAAGAAGACTTAGATAAAATTCTGGGAAATAAAACTGATTACTCGAGTACTAGATCTGGACTTCTCGAGAAGTAGACTGACTTCTCGAGTACAGGAACTACACTACTCGAGTGAGGTAGATACTTCTCAAGTACTTTCCTTCTGTCACTCGAGTCAAAGTGCTCATCTACTCGAGTGGTGAACTTGACTACTCGAGTATAATACTTAGAAAATTTCTGTGAGGGAAAATCTGTCAACTCGAGAAAGAGAAGAAGTCTACTCGAGTAATGGACTTGGCCTCTCGAGAACTAGATTCAAATTTCTCGAGAACCATTTCTTTTACTCGAAATTCAGACTAGACTTAATCGAGTACAACTAAAGGTTCTATTCGAGTACAAGAATTCTACTCGAGTGAAATACTTAGAAAAGAATTTGGTTTATGAAGATTTTCCTTTCTTCAATGGAATCAGCAACTTGTCTTTCTCCAACAAACCTAGTGCTTGAAAAATGAAGTGTATCCCAATAGAGATGCTACACATGAGTCAACACCATGGATCACACAATGAGGGATTACATTGTATATTCCTATTTTTGGTGACCCATTGTAGATTGACACTGGTCTACACTTGGCAATTAAGTCCTGCAAACACATAACTCAAACAATACGTCAAATACAACTTAATTCATCTCAGTTCAACAGTGACTTCATACAAATCTGGGTTATTGTGGATACAATACCCAACAAGGTACTTCCACGTATGTAAGGTTGTGCTGAATCTGGGCACCGAGCCAAGGACTTGATGATCACTACGAACACACTTCCGCAACTGTCTCAGATGGAACACATCATGGACACCAGGGAAGGTAGCAGGCATCCAGCCTATAAGCTGAAGCTCTGATGGATACAAAGTCTAAAAAGGTCCCACGTAGCAGGGGTCTAACTTGTGGTTCCTTCCAAACATTTTAATACCTGATATCGGAGAAACTTTCAGGAAAACCAAGTCCCCAACGACGAACACCAGATCGACGCTTCGTCGATTAGCATATTTCTCATAACGCTCTTGTGATACACGAGGCTTCTCCCGAATATGAGTCACAACACAATTCATATTTTCAAGGGCTTCCGGACCTAGTAACGGTCTCTCACCAATCTCAACCCAAAACGAAGGAGTCCTACAATGCCTAATATATAAGGCATCAAAAGGGGCCATCTGTAGACTCTCTTGATAACTATTATTGTAAGAAAAATCCATGAGTCTGAGGCTCTCATCCTAAGCACCACCATGATCCAAAATATAACACGTGATCATATCTTCCACGATCTAATTTACCTTTTCTGTCTAACCATTCGTCTGCAGATGATAGGCAGTAGAATACGTCAAGTCGGTACCCAACCCCTCCTGTAAACTCTTCCAAAAACGAGACGTAAATCTAGAGTCTCGATCTGATACGATGCTGATAGGCACTCTATGTAATCTGATGACCTCATCAAGATATAATTCAACTATCTTCTTCATAGAATACCCAATCTTAAAAGGGACAAAATGAGCACACTTAGTCAATCTATCAACTATCACACAAACAGAGTCGTGCCAACGGGGAGATCTTGGTAGACCGGTGATTAAATCCATTGAAATACTCTCCCACTTCTAACTTGGGATATCAAGCAGTGTTAATTTACCTCCTGGCCTTCTATGGCCAGCTTTAACATGCTGACACGTAAAACATTCCGACACAAACTTCTCTATATCATTTTGCATTCCCGACAACCAAACAAGTTACTTTAGATCTTTATACATTTTGGTGGAACAGGATGGTAAGCAACACTTGAACCATGAGCCTCATTACAAATTTTAGCCAGAATATCACCAAAAGCAGGGACACAAAATCTACCCTGATACTTCAAAGTGTCTAACTCATCCAAAGAGAAATCAGGTAGCTATCACTTCTCAGTTCTATCCTGGAGATACAACAAATCCGGGTCATCCTTCTGGTGTGCTATAGTAAGAGAAATCCAAAAGGACTCTTTTGCTTCCAAACTTGCAGGCACTGTACTACTCCCAACCTTGCAGGCATAGTACTACTCCCAACCTCAATGTCCATCAACAAGAATTCTTCTACCAAAGATTGTACCGACAGATTAAAGATTTTGGAGGTCTTGTTACTTAAAGCTTCGACTACTACATTAGCCTTTCCCGGATGATAAATAATCTCCACTTCATAATCAGCCACATATTCTAACCACCTACGCTGACGCAGATTTAGCTCCTTCTGTATGAAGATGTACTTTAAACTCATATGATTTGTATAGATCTTTCATAGCGCGTAATATAATAAATGTCTCAAAATATTCAGCACATAAATTATAGCAGCAAACTCTAAGTCATGCGTTGGATAGTTTCTTTCATGAATCTTTAATTGTCTTGATCCATACACGATCACCTTTCCATCTTACATCAAAACACATCCAAGTCCAATGCGTGATGCATCCACATACACAGCGTACTCAACTCCTTCAGTTGACAAGGTTAAAACTGGGGCATTACACAATATCTTCTTTAGCTCTTGGAAAGCTTCTTCACACTTATCACTCCAAATGATCGCAGAGTTCTACTGGGTAAGTCTAGTTAGAGGGCAGACAATACTGAAAACCCTTCTATGAATCTTCTATAATAGCCGGCCAGGCCTAAGAAGCTCCTAATCTCCTTAGGTGTTGAAGGTCTCTCCCATTCCATCAGAGTAGAGATATTGGATGGGTCTACAAAAATACCGTACTTGCTCACAACATGGCCCAGAAAGGACACCTCAGGTAGCCAGAACTCACACTTGCTCAACTTTGCATATAACTTATGCTCCCTCAGGGTTGAAAAAACCAATCACAAATGTTGAGTATGCTCCTCAACACTGGGAATACACAAGTATGTCATCTATGAATATGATCACAAAACGGTCTAAGAAATCTTTGAAAACTCTATTCATTAAATCCATGAAAGCGGAGTGTGCATTTGTCAAACAAAAGTACATAACCAAAACTCAAAATATCCATACCGCGAACGGAAAGCAGTCCGTGGAATATCTGCCTGATGAATCCTCAACTGGTGGTAGCCAAAACGAAGATCAATCTTTGAAAACACCGGGCTACCACGTAACTGATCGAATAGATCATCAATCCTTGGCATGGGATATCTATTCTTAATGTTCACCTTATTCAATTCTCTAAAATCGATGCAAAGCCTCATCGATCCATCCTTTTTCTTTACAAACAATACAGGAGCTCCCCACGGAGAAGAACTCGGACTAATAAAACCACACTGCAGTAACTCGTCAAGCTGAGTACGTAACTCATCCAACTCACACGGAGCCATACAGTACAGTGCGTTGGAAATAGGACGAGTACCTAGCTCGAGGTCTATCAAAAACTCTACCTCTCTCATAGGAGGAAGTCTTGGAAGACTATTAGGAAAAACATCCGGAAACTCTCGCACCACTGAGATATCCTCAAGACGTGGTGTAACAAAAGCTATTTCCAAAGCAGAAATAGAAACCAAATACACCTCACAACCAGACTCTATAGCATGATAGACACGTACTGCATAGATAATAGGGGAAACCTTGTCCGGAAAACCATAGACTCTCATAGGTTGGCCATTGTCCATCTTGAAGTCTAGTGGCTTTAGCTTGCACTGGATGACCGCATCATACTTAAACAACCAGTCCATGCCCAAAATCACGTCGAAATACACCAAATCCAACACCATCAGATCCGCAAAGGCTAGGAAATCACCTAGACAAATAGGGCACCTCTGAATTCCTTAATTTGATATCACTGAATCACCAGAGGGAAGCTTGACGTTGAAGGAGTCTCTTAATTGATCCACGTTCAAACGATGATTATCTACAAACTCTGTGCCACAAAGGAATGGGTTGCACTCGAATCGAAAAGAACGTGTTGGAACCCTAGTTCTGATTTGGGTAAGGATCACTATAGGTTGCTTAGACTGACCCAAAATGTATAGTCAGGGTCATGATTTATTTCTTAGTCTAGGCCAAGAGTCAACATCACATGATCAGCCTACAACAGCCCGTCAGAACTCAAGTAGTTGTGTCGACACAGACTACATCAGTCGACACTCATCAAATTGTGTCGACACTTTGAATAAGCTGTGTCGACACCAGTAGCAGAATTGTGTCTGAAAGTGAAGTAGATCTGAAATACTCTAGAGGGGGGTAGGGGGGGGTGAATAGAGTATTGTACTCTCTTAAAAAATCTTTACAACTTTTGTTGTATTTCCTAAGTGAACGTTTAGTAATTAAATAAATAAGCACAACAACCTATTTAATCACTGAACAACACAGCCAAAACAAAAGAAAGGCAACCAGACGACACAATTTTATAGTGGTTCCCCAACCTGGGTACATCCACTCTTCTACTACCCTGGTAGGAATCCACTCAGTTTTTGATCAGGTGCCTGACACCAATGAGCTTTTGTTCAAGTGCTCAAAAACCAACCCTCAAGTCTTTTGGTAGGAGACTTGTAACCAGGAATAATTTTGAAGTTAAAACCCTGTACAGAGGATGGAAAAAGGGTGATGAGGTCTTCTCTTTCTCAATAACAACTGAGAAGACTTGTGGAGATTCAGCAGATTGCTCTCCCTGAGATCTTGAATGAATTAGGAATTCTGGAGCACTGCTTCAGGGTGACAGGTCTTAAAAACTTGAGTGCCTGGATCAGAGATTGCTTCAGGAACTTTTTTGACAGATAGAGTTTTGTTGTCATTTTGAAGTTGTCCTGTAGGATTGAAGATGTTCTCTAGTATAGGCTGATTGCAGAAAAGAACTTTTGATAGTAGTAAGATTGTTCTTCTGTGCAATTACTGTCTGTGTGTCTGACTGACTGTATGCAAGATTACTTTTTTTATTTTTTGTATATCTCTAAGACTGAAGAATCCTTTGGAAATTTGAATGCTTGTGCAGCAAATGCAGTCGGCCTGGGAAGGAAGCGACAATCAATGATTTACCTAACTGTCCCAAGGAAAAACTGCATGAAATAATCCATGATCAATGCGCGTTCTAACGGTAACATTCCGAGAAGAGTTGGCATTAAATACTTAGGAATCATCGTCGAGAAAAGGGATGAAAACCGGAGAATACATAGTCTGGAATCGTCGAACGAAGAACAGGAATCGTCGAGCTGAGTTCACAGTTCGTCGAGCTGAGCTGATGAGTTCATCGACCAGACAATAGCAATTGGTCTTCCAAGGAATCTTATCAATTCTGCTTCAATATTCGTCGAACAGACAATCTTCATTCGTCGAGCTGAGATCCAAATTCGTCAAACAGAAAATCAACACTGTCAATCTTTATTCGTCGAATAGAGATCCAAATTCGTCGAGCGAAGAATGATTGTGGACTTAGAATCTGAGAAGTCTCTGACTGAGAAGGATTCAAATCGTCGACCAGAAATCGTCGAGCAAAGTACTGCATTCGTCGACCTGAGAAGTTGTAAACTTGAGGTCCCAGTTCGTCGAGCTCAGATTCTAGTTCGTCGACCAAAGCCTGAAGCTGGACTTAGAAAAAATCTGGAGTTAGCCTGACTTTAGCTTGTTGAAGTATTTCAATCTTCGTCGAATAGAGAACCAAGATCGTCGAGCTCAGCACAAAGAAATGTCTCAAGATCGTCATGCTCAGAACACCTTTCGTCGAGCTGAGTTCGACGAACGTCGAACTCATTTTACTTAGTCTTGAAATCTTCTAAGTCTGGAGACTCTGATGGTCTTGTTGATAGCTGGTCCATCTGAAGTTGACTCTAATGACTTGGTCTAGACTCTAGGACACAAATTTGACCCCGGCTATACATGGTTGGGTCACATCCTAAGCTAGTGAACCTAGCCCAAATCAACTAGGGATCCAACAATCTCCCCTATTTGGGTGTATTTGGGTGAGGTCACTAACAGAGTCAAAACAGAAACAAACAGATAAACAAAGCAAGAAAAGAAATATATCTGGCAGAGAATTACTAACACATACAGTAAATATATATATACACAGGCTTTGTTTAAACAAATAACATAGTTTGAAAACAAATGCAGATAGAAATTGAAACAAAATAAAGATTACTTCTTCTTCTTCTATAAAGATTTGTCTTCTGTTGACTTCTCTCCTGGCTTTTTGAATATGATTTCTCTGTTAGGATTTGAAGCCTCTATTTGAGTCATAGTCATGTCAGCTGCCCCAATGATCTTCAGTGATGTAGCTCCGGGGACAACTGCTTCAGGATGGAGCTTCATATAATCATCAACATTGAAAAGCTTGTTGCCTTTGTCAAACCTTTTCAGTTCTTCTTTCCTGTACTTAGACATAGTTGTGAAACCTGAAATATCTTTACCTTCAGCTGTAGCTTTATTGATCAAAGATAGGCCAATGAGTTCCTGAAACATAGTCATTCTTGCAGTATTGGCTGTTTCAGGATCTTCAAATGGAATTGGAGGAGAGTAAGGCCTTTCAGGATTGTCAGCTTTCTGTTCTTTATATATTTGTTACTGTTGCTGCTGATGTTGTTGTTGATTTCCTGAGGATGGTTGCCTCTACTGGCTGCTTCTAGAGGATCTCCCTGAATGTCTCTGATAGTTTTGCATGGGGGCAGATCTCTGAGAGCTAGAGAAGCCAGTGGCACCCGCTGCTAGAGGAGGAGGAGGAGGTGGATCCTTCCTGAATCTATGGACTGGGGGAGGAGAATATCTCCTACTTCTTTTCCTTTCCTTCTGCTGGTTCTTGGATAACCACATCCATGCAGGCATTCCCTTATAAGGAGCAACATTATGCAAAATGTAATAAGGAGTGTCAGCAGTGGGATTGGGCTTAGGAGCTGGAGGAGGAGGAGCCTTCCTTTTCTTTGTCAGCATTTTCTTTTTCTTGGCAGCATCTTCATCTGAATCATCATCATCAGCATCTTCATCATCACTGTCAGAACCCTGAGGGTTATCATACAAAGCATCCAATGCTTTCAGCGCTTTATCATCAATAACAACTTTTTCTAGAGGAGGGGCAGAAGGTTCATGAACTGGAGTTTCAGCAACAGTTGAGGAGGAGACTGTACAAGGAGCATAAGTAATTTGGACAGAGCTTTCAGCTGCTGCCTTATTTTCCTCTTCAATATCAGCCAGGATTAGCTCATCCAAATCTGGCATAGGAGAGTGATCCATAACAAAAACTGGTACTGAGATATCTTCTGGAATAACTGGAGAGGTTGGAGAAACAACTGGAAGAGCAAAACTGTCACAGAGTTGCTTAGTAACTGCTGGACTTATTGTAAAAGTGTAGGGCACAAGAGCCTACTGTGGCTTAGTAAAGTCTGCTAAAAGAGACTGCCTTTGTACAGTATCAAAAACTTGCAGTAATGCTTGAAGATTAACTGTGGGATTGAGAATGAAATCACCAATAGTTTCAGCAGTATCCATGTCAGCAATATCCATATCAGTATTAATAAAATAAAGTAAATCAATTAACTCTGTATCTGTACAATCTGCAAAAACTTCTAAAGCTGTATCTACTGGGGAATGAAATCACCAACAGTTTCAGCAGTATCCATGTCAGCAATATCCATATCAGTATTAATAAAATCAAGTAAATCAATTAACTCTATATCTGTACAATCTGGAAAAACTTCTGAAGCTGTATCTGCTGGGGAAGCTGTATCTGAAGCTTGTGCTCCTGCTTCATCATCAGGCATCTCCTCCTGCCTGGGTTCAGTGGGGACTAAGGCCAGGCCCTGAACTGAGGAGGGGGCAGCAGAAAGGGTAGAAATTTGAGTAGATACAGAATTAATAGAATTCACAAGAGGTGTAATGGCCTCTGTGATAAGTGATTTGATGAGGGGAGTGAGAATGGTGAGAATAGATGATATGGTAGTTGAATCAAAGGAGGAAGGGTAAGAGGATGGAATGGAGGGTAGCACGGATGATATATGATGAGTGGATGGTGATGAAGATGGATTGATGGCATCTAGCATGGCAGTGTCTGTGAGTAAGGTGTAAGATGGGATGGAGGACAAATGAGGGTGAAGTGGAGACTGAGGAGGTGTAAGAATATGCGTGTCATGAGGTGAACCAGGGGTTGTGGATTGTTGATTAGCTTGTAGAGGGGAAGATGGAGGTGGAGATGGGAAGTTGGTGATGTCCAGTGGTGGATATGGAGGAGGAGTAGGCACATGAGGAGGCTGCTTTGCTGGAAGGGGTGCTGGAAGAGATGGGGGGGGGGATGGATCTCCTCAGCAGGTGTGGGAGTGGCTTTAACAGTCCTGGTGCCTTCTGAAGCAGGGATGGAAGAGGAGGAAGCCTTGGATGGCTTGGAGATCATCCTCTCCCATCTGCCAAACAAAGCACAGGTGAGGCGCTTGCTGGCATTGATGAAGATGGTCGGGGAGACCATGAATTCACCAGCCTTTTCCTTGAGGAAGATCCCCAGGATTCTTCCAAAACAAACCTCTTTCTTGCTATTTTTCTTCTTAATCAGATCAAAGAAGATCTTGCTCCAATAAACAGGATGCTTATTCACCACGATGCACATGATAAGAAACTGATGTCGGGTTATGTAGTCGTGTGCGGTGTACTTGCCCATAAACACTTTTCCCACGATGTCCGCCAAGAAATGGTAGACGACATATAGTTGTTTCTTTAACAGCTTTTTAGGGTTACTCCCTGTAAACCCCATCAACTTCAACATCGAACTGTATTCTTAAGAATCCTTGTCCATATCGTCTTCTCCATTCACCAACCCAAAAATTTCAGAAAGAATGGTGGGAGACAAAGAAACTGCATTACTCCCGATATTTCCTGTCAAAGTATCATCCTCAGAAACATAAGAGGTGTATACCCATTCTCTTATTTTAGTTGCATGCAGTTTAATCCTTCTGGTCATAAAGTCCTTGAGACCAAGTTCTTCTAGTAGTTCCAGAGTGTAGAGAAATATTGGGTCAGAGTGTTGGAAGGAATCAAAATCCATGTCAAAACCGGTGTCGAATTTCATTGCGGCTAAGGTGCTTGCTGGAACTGCCATTAATGACCTGCAAGAGAGACAGAGAAAACGGCGATCAAGAGCAAATGATCTGAAAGTGCGGGACGGAGGTCGAAGAAAACCTAGATATAAGGTTTCCAGAATATGAATCGACAATCTCCGTTACACGAAAAAGAAACAGTTCTTCGAACTGAGGTCGACGAAATAAATTATAGACAGATAATTCGTCGATCTCATTCAGAAGAATCGAACACAGTTCGTCGAACTCCGTTCGACGAAATATATTTTGAAGCAAAGTTCGTCGATCTCCGGTAGACGAAAATTGTTTCCACACAGAAAATTCGTCGATCTCCGTTCGACGAGAATCTCTCAAACTTTCCCTAATTCGCCGAACTCCGTTCGACAAACTCTGGAAAATTCATCGAATGCAGACAGAAATTAATTTAACTCTTCTCCATTGATCATTCCCAGTTGATTTATGAAGAACATATGATTTTCTCATCCAATGGTTTGGTGAAAATGTTTGCTATCTGTAAATCAGTAGGAATATGGATTAGGTTAATTTTCTTTTTGTCTACATTATCTCTAATGAAATGATGTCTTACCTTAATATGCTTAGTCTTACTATAATGAACTGGATTCTGTGCAATAGCAATAACACTAATATTATCACAAAATAATGTTGAATTATTTAAGTTGACACCATAGTCTAGGAGTTGATTTTGTATCCATAACATTTGTGAACAGCAGCTGCCAGCAGCCATATATTCTGCTTCTGCAGTTGATGTAGACACAGATGTTTGCTTTTTACAAAACCAGGAGACAAGTCTCATACCCAGGAACTGGCAAGTTCCAGAGGTACTCTTACTGTCCACTCTACATCCAGCATAGTCAGCATCTGAGTATCCAGTTAACTCGAACTCTGACTCTACAGGATACCAGAGTCCTAGATTAGGACAACTCTTTATATATCTCAAAATTCTTTTTAAGAAAATAAGGTGAGATTCTTTAGGGTTCACTTGGAACCTAGCACAAAGGCATGTGGCAAACATGATATCAGGCCTGCTAGCTTTTAGGTATAATAGGGAGCCAATAATTGCCCTATAATACTTCTGATCTACAGGTTTCCCTGCTGCATCAGAATCCACAACAGCATTTGTAGCCATAGGTGTTTTCATTCCTGAAGGATCACCCATCCCAAACTTCTTAATAAGCTCTTTAGCATACTTAGTTTGGGAGAGGAAGATACCATCAGGGAGCTGCTTCACTTGGAGACCAAGGAAGTAGGAAAGCTCACCCATGCAACTCATCTCAAATTTGGAATGCATGAGGTCAGCAAACCTCTTGCATAATTTGGGATCAGTAGACCCAAAAATGATGTCATCCACATATATTTGTACTAACAAAATTTGGTCCTTATGATGTCTAGTGAAAAGAGTTTTATCTATGGTTCCTCTTGTAAATTTATGCTCTAAAAGAAAGCTTGCTAAGGTCTCATACCAAGCTCTGGGAGCTTGCTTTAAACCATAGAGAGCTTTATGCAATTTAAATATAAAAGAGGGTTTAGTTAGAGATATAAATCCTGGAGGTTGTTCCACATAAACCTCTTCTTGAAGCATTCCATTCAAGAATGCACTCTTGACATCCATTTGGAAAACTTTGAATCTCCTGTGAGCTGCATAGGCAAGGAATATTCTTATGGCCTCTAACCTTGCAATAGGGGCAAAGGTTTGGTCATAGTCAATCCCTTCCTCTTGCCTGTAGCCTTGAGCAACAAGCCTAGCCTTGTTTCTCACTATGTTTTCTTGAGCATCTAGCTTGTTTCTGTAGACCCATTTGGTTCCAATAACTGAGTAGTTATGGTGTCTTGGAACCAAATCCCAAACTCTACATCTCTCAAACTGATTTAGTTTCTCTTGCATTGCAATGATCTAGTGGGGATCTTGCTCAGCTTCATGGATGGTGAGAGGTTCAATCTGAGAGAGAAAACAGACATGCATCAAGTCTTGGTTGAGTTGATGCCTTATCTGTACACCTGCTAAAATGTCTCCAATCACTTGAGATCTGGGATGATCTCTAAGTGTGATAAGATCAGCTGGTGGAGTTTGTTCAGCAACAGCTTCTATAACTAATTCCTCTTGAGGAATGTTATTAGCTATTGAAGGAAGTTCAGCCACTTCCACTTGAATTTCTTCTTCACTGTCTTCAGCAACCTGTGGAGAAGGATGAGTTGATACCTCTTGGGTAAGGTTTAGTCCATCCATAGACTCACACAGTTGTGGAACCTGCAAAAAGCTATTGGTAGAAATCTCTTTCTCCTTGTAAGACATGTTAGCTTCATCAAAATATACATGGACTGAGTATTCAATTTTAAGAAAGGATTTATTAAACACCCTATAGGCCTTGCTTACTGGGGAGTAGGCTAGAAAAATCCCTTCTTTAGCCTTAGTCTCAAACTTTTTAATATATCTTTTGTTGTTTGTGTGAATATAATATATACAACCAAAAACTTTAAAATGTGTGATTTTAGGTTTCTTCCCTTTAAGTAATTCATAGAGGGTCTTATTTTTCAGCTTATGTATAAGGCTTCTATCCAGGACATAGTTAGCAGTGTTTACAGCTTCTGCCTAAAATGATAGAGGCATGTAAGCATCTGCCAATAATGTGCCTGCAGATTCAATGAGTGTCATATTTTTCCTTTCAGCTACCCTATTTTGTTGGGGAGTTCTAGGAGCTGAGAAACACTGCCTGATACCTTCCTTCTCACAAAACTTATGCAAAAGAAGAGACTCAAACTCTGTGCCATGATCACTTCTGATCAATGTAACATGAGTAGAGAACTCAATCTGTATGGTCCTGAGAAAAGCTATAAGAACCTTGAATGTATCTGACTTAGTTCTCAGAAAGGCTACCCAACTGAATCTGGAGAAGTCATCAACAATCACTAAAGTGTAAGACTTCCCTCCTAGGCTTTGTACAATAATGAGTCCAAATAGATCCACATGAAGCAAATACAAAATCCTAGGTGAATCACTTTTATTAATGGATTTGAAACTAGTTTTAGTTTGCTTGCCTAATTGACAAGCCCTGCATAGGTTTTCCTTCTTGAAGGGGCCAGAAGGTAAACCTCTAACAAGGTTGTCTTTAGATAACCTAGCTATATTCTTAAGGTTTACATGTCCTAACCTTTTATGCCATAACTCATTTTGGTTACTAGTGATATTGAGTAAACAAACATCAGTTTTGGCAGAAATAAAATCTACTAGATATATGTTACCTTGTCTAATTCCAATTAAAACAGTTTGGTTTTCATTATTAATAATAGAACAAGAAGTAGAGTTAAAGTGTACCTGATAACCTTCATCACATAGTTGACTTATGGATATAAGGTTATGTTTGAGTCCTCTTACATATGTTACTCTTTTGAATGTAACTGTTCTAATCTTTACTGCTCCATATCCTTCAGACTGGCCACTGTTTGAATCACCAAAGATCACCTTTGGTCCTAGCTTGGACTTATAATTGGATAGATTGTCCTTGCTGCCTGTCATATACTTGGAGAAACCACTATCCAAGTACCAAGTCTGACTTACCCTTGGATAGCTCTTCACCTGTACCTGTAATGAAAAACAAAACTCAATTGTTCTTGACCCAGGTTACCTTGGGTCCTTTATTTGGTTGAAAAGAAAAACTGGATATAACTGATAAAGTAGGTTGAGATCTATAACCTAAGGGGTGATATCTCCTAGGTGGAATTACACAATCAGCTACTGGATTGAATGATTTATTAGATGACTTAGAATTTTTTTAAGAGAAATGATTTCTGTTTGGTCCTTCTGGGTTCGACGAATTCTTGTATGTTCGTCTACCAGAGTTCGACGAATAGGGTTGAGATCGTCAATCTCTGCTCAGAGAATGAGAGCAGTCATTTTTTGCGCCCCAAGTTCGTCAACCTCTGCTCGACGAACCATACAAAGTTCATCGATCGCAGTTAGACGAATTGTTATAATTGAAGTTTGCGTTCAGCGTTCGTCGATCTGGGTTCGATGAACTGGCCACATTTCGTCGATCTGAGTTCGACGAATGCTGCTGAACCTTGTTTTTATTAAATGTTTTCTGATTTTTATTTCTCTTATCTATGGGTTTTGGGTTATTTTCTGACATTGGTTTGTCTATTATCTTTTCTTTTCCCTTGGCAGAAATAAATTTAATGTGTGTTGTAAGAATGTTTTTCTTAATTATGGGGGACAAACTTGATGAAGCACACAAGCCCAGCTTGCCATTTAATTTGGCATTTACTGTGCTTTTTATGTCCATCAGCTTGAGACTTCTCCCATTGAGAGATTGCTCAAGTTTTTTGGCCTCACATAAATCAGATTTGAATTGAATTATCTGTTCATTTGCTAGAGTTAGTTGATCTTGTAGTTTAATATTTTTTGAGTTCACAGATTCAAGATTTCCTAATCTTTCTCTAAGGGTTTTTATTTCTTTTTCTGAATTAATTAAATCTAGACATATAGTTTTGAATTCAGCTTTAAATAAATCAGAATTAAAGTCAAAACTTGAAAGAACCTGATATGCCTCTGAGTCTGAGGCTGCTTCATCTTCAGATTCTCCTTCTGATCCAGAACAGCTCCTGGAGGCATCAATTGCCATAAGGCAAACCTCCTTTGATCTTGCTTCTTCCGCTTCTTCACTTGAGCTGGAGGAAGATGACTCTTCTTCAGTATCACTCCATGTCTCAGCAACAAAGCCCTTGTCTTTCTTTTTGTACTTGTTGGAGGAGGGTCTGCTGCTGTGTTTACTCCTGGAGTCCTTTTCTCTGCTTTTCTCCTTCTTTTGGTTTTCTGGAAATTCTGAGATGTAATGTCCAGACTTTCTGCAACCAAAGCACACAACCTCCTTGGTTGTTGTCTTGTCATACTTAGGCTTATCATCGTGCCTGGATGATTTTCTTCTGAAATCCTTTCTATCCATCTTATAGAATCTTTTTGCAAAAGGTCTCATCAGTTCTTCATTTGATATTGAGGTCTCACTTTCCTCAGATGCTTTGAAGGCTATACTCTGATCCTTTCTCACTGGAGTTGTTGCCTTCTATTCAGGTGCTTCTCATGATTTGATCAGCTGCTCATAAGATTTTAATTTGCCTAGCAGAGATTCAGTTGATATCTCATTTAGGCTTCTGGATTCTTTGATAGGCCAGATTCTTGAATCCCAAAAGCTAGGGAAGCACATCAAAATCTTATCATTCACCTTTATAAGGGTGATGTCTTTATCCAAGGTCTTAAGCTCATTGATGATTGAGCTCAACCTGTTGTACATCTCAGCCACTGATTCAGCCTCATCCTTCTTGAAATTCTCATACAAGAATATGAGATTTGATCTCCTGTCTTTCCTTTCATCTGCTGAACTGGCTACCATTTGGTTGAGGGAATCCCAAATGGCCTTGGCTGAGGTGCACTCAGCCACCTTCTGAAATATGTCATCTGACATTGTCTGAGCCAAGATATTCATTGCCTTTGCATATGCAATTTTGGCTTTCTTGTAGGCTTCATTATTCTCTGGAGGAGGTACTGCAGTCCTGTTGGTAGAGGTGATTGAAGAAGCTGTAGGTGCTGGAGGTACTCCTGTCAAGATAGAGGCAAAAATATCCTCATCAATAGAATTCATGTATAATTTGATTCTTGCCTTCTAGATGGCAAACTTGTTAAGATTGCATACTGGAGGTCTGATGCTTGCATAATCTTTGTTTTGGGTCATTTCTGTGAAGAAATAAATCTAATAACAAAAACAAAACAATCAGATCTAACAAGAGGGATCTTTATGGTTCAGGTGTTAGCCTTTACAACCAATTAATCTCTTAAGGTGTGGTATTTTAACCAACCTCCCTCTGATACCAATTGAAAGTGAAGGTAGATCTGAAATACTCTAGAGCGGGGGGGGGGGGGGGGTGAATAGAGTATTGTGCTCTCTTAAAAACTCGTTACAACTTTTGTTGTATTCCTAAGTGAATAGGTCAGTAATTAAAATAAATAAGCACAGCAACCTATTTAATCACATAACAACACAGCCAAAACAAAAGAAAAGGGCAACCAAACGGCACAAGAAATTTATAATGGTTCCCCAACCTGAGTACATCCACTCTTCTACCACCCTTGTAGGAATCCACTCAGGTTTTTGATCAGGTGCCTGGCACCAATGAGCTTTTATTTAGGTGCTCAAAAACCAAACCCTCAAGTTTTTTGGTAGGAGACTTGTAACCAGGAATAATTTTGAAGGGAACTAAAACCCTGTACAGAGGATGGAAAAAGGGTGATGAGGTCTTCTCTTTCTCAATAATAACTAAGAAGACTTGTGGATTGATTTCAGCAGATTGCTCCCCCTGAGATCTTGAATGAATCAGGAATTCTGGAGCACTGCTTCAGGGTGACAGGTCTTCAAAACGTGAGTGCCTGGACCAGAGATTGCTTCAGGAACTTCTTTGACAGATAGAGTTTTGTTGTCCTTTTGAAGTTGTCCTGTAGGATTGAAGATGTTCTCTAGTATAGGCTGATTGCATAAAATAACTTTTGATTGTAGTAAGATTATTCTTCTGTGTAATGACTGTCTGTGTGTCTGACTGACTGTATACAAGATTACTTTTTTCTTTTCTGTATATCTCTAAGACTGAAGAATCCTTTGGAAATTTGAATGCTTGTGCAATAAATGTAGTCAGCCTAGGAAGGAAGCGACAATCAATGATTTCCCTAACTGTCCCATGGAAAAACGGCATGAAATAATCCATGATCAATGCACGTTCTAACAGTAACATTCTGAGAAGATTTGGCATTAAATACTCAGGAATCATCGCCGAGAAATGGGACGGGAAACTGGAGAAGACCTAGTCTGGAATCGTCGAACGAAGAACAGGAATCGTCAAGCTAAGTTCACAGTTCGTCGAGCTGAGCTGATGAGTTCGTCGACCAGACAATAATAATTGGTCTTCCAGGGAATCTTGTCAATTCTGCTTCAATCTTCGTCGAACAGATAGTTTTTATTCGTCGAGCTGAGATCCAAATTCATCGAACAGATAATCATCACTGTCAATCTCTATTCGTCGAACAGAGATCCAAATTCGTCAAGCGAAGAATGATTGTGGACTTAGAATCTGAGAAGTCTCTGACCGAGAAGAATTCAAATCATCGACCAGAAATCGTCGAGCAAAGTACTGCATTCGTCGACCTGAGAAGTTGTAAAATTGAGGTCCAAGTTCGTCGAGCTCAGATTCTAGTTCGTCGACCAAAGCCTGAAGCTAGACTTAGAAAAAATCTGGAGTTAGCCTGACTTTAGCTTGTTGAAGTATTTCAGTCTTTGTCGAATAGAGAACCAAGATCGTCGAGCTCAGCACAAAGAAATGTCTCAAGATCGTCGAGATCAGAACACCTTTCGTCGAGCTGAGTTCAACGAACGTCGAACTCATTTTACTTAGTCTTGAAATCTTCTAAGTCTGGAGACTTTGATGGTCTTGTTGATAGCTGGTCCATCTAAAGTTGACTCTAAGGACTTGGCCTAGAATCTAGGACACAAATATGACCCTTGCTATACAAGGTTGGGTCACATCCTAAGCTAGTGAACCTTGCCCAAATTAACTAGGGATCCAACAGTGTCGACACAGAAAGAGACTGTGTCGACACCCAGAAGAATTGTGTCGACACACAGAACGGCTGTGTCGACACCCAGAAGATTTGTGTCGACACACAGACTATCAGTCGACACAGATAATATTAGTCGACACTAGCTCAGTCGACACAAGAAGGATTTGTGTCGACACAGTTCATAGATTATTAGTCGACATTATCAGTCGACATCAAAAGGACTTGTGTCGACACCCAGAACCATCTGTCAACACAGTTCACAGAATCTGTTTGAGAAGGATAAATAAGATTCTCAGGTCGACGAACCAAGTTCTCAGGTCGACGATTTCTGGCTTTTTCAGTATGTTATTCCAGAAAATATTCTAAGTCCAGAAGCAATTCTTAGCTCGACGATCGTCGATCTCCCATCGACGATCTCAGAGTCTTCTACTCTGAACTGAGCTCGACGATCTACGAGCTCAGGTCGGCGATCTTGTGCTTCTCAGCAGTTGTCTCAGATCTATGATAGTTGCTCTCAGGTCGACGATCTATTAACCCAGTTCGACGATCTCTGAGCCAAGCTCTACGATTTTTTACTGCCTACAGTTATCAGTTCTCTCAGTCCGGTCAGAAGTATTTATTTTGGTTATGATAAATCATTTCAAGGCAACTATATTCTGATAATTAATGCTGACATTCTCAAGGCTGATAGCCGTATCTCATAAAGCATTGATTATGATATTCACAGAATATTTTGTCATGACAGTTATGGAAGTGCATTTATGATTGCCAGCCATTCTACCCGTTTAGGCTCCTAAATTCTTGCAGAGAATTAAGTACTGTCTGGTAATTCAAATTCAGGCCGTTAGTCATTCCAAATATATAGAGAACTTAAAAAGACATAGACAACAAGACACACAGTCAGTCAGAAAATCAATCATCTTTTTGATCTCTAGGTTTCTTGCTTTACCAAAATATAAGGAAGAAGAAGAACTTGCTGAACACACAAATCTTTCTAGTCATCTTCCTTTATCAGGCTTCAACAATCTACAGAGAACTTGAATCAACATCAATCTGAAGACCTACACCCTGGACAAAGCTTCCTTATTCCTGAAACTACTCAATATCTCAGGGGGAGCTTTGGCATCATCAAATCCACATAGTCTTCTCATTGTGTTTGAGAAAGAGAAGACTGTCATCTATTTTTCTTTAACCTCTCATGTACAGGGTTCTTACTCCCTTCAAAAGTAAACTCCTTGGTTATAGGGCACCTGATTAAAAACCTATTGGTTTTTAGGCACCTGATCAAAAGCCTGAAGGGTTTCTAGATCTACCTGAAGTAGATCTTGTGGTGATAGGGCACCTGATCAAAAACCTAAGTGGATTCCTACCAGGGTGGTAGAAGAGTGGATGTACCCAGATTTGGGGAACCACTATAAAATTTCTTGTGTCGTCTGGATTGCCTTGTATTTTCTTTGTGCCTTGTGCTTTGATAGTTTCTTGCTTTTATCTCTTTCTTATAAGTATCAATATTTTAATTCCCCAATATATCTAAACAAAATTTTTATTATACTCTATTCACCCCCCTCTAGAGTAAACTGTATCTATCCCTCACTTTTAATTGGTATCAGAGGGTGTGTTTTTAAGGTTGTACACCTAACACCTGAACCTAAAATCTCTAATAGATATCTGTTTACTCTATTCTTTGTTATACCATGACACAGTACATGGAATTTGCAAGCACCAGACCTCCAGTTTGTAACTTGCAAAAGTTTAGAATCTGAAAGGCAAGAATCAGGCTTTATATGAATTATATTGATGAAGACATTTTTGATTCTATCTTAACAGGACTTCCAACACCAGTTGCCCCTGCAAGTACTTCCACAAACATGACTGCAGTACCTCCTCCAGACTACAATGATGCATACAAGAAAGCAAAGATTGCTGATACAAGAGCCATGAACATACTGGCACAAATAATGTCTGATGATATATTTCAAAAAGTAGCTGAATGTGAATCAGCTAAGGCCATCTGGGATTCCTTAAACCAGATGGTTGCAGGACCAGTAGATGAAAAGAAGGACAGGAAAGCTCATCTCATCTCCAAGTATGAGAATTTTAAAAAGGAAGAAACTGAGCAAGTTTCTGGGATGTACAATAGACTCTGTCTCATTGTTAATGAGCTGAAAACTATTGACAAAGACATCTCAGTCACAAAAATAAATGACAAGATTCTCATGTGCTTCCCCAGCTCATGGGACTCTAGAATCTGGCCTATCAGAGAGACCAGAAAAACACATGAGATGACTACAGAATCAGTCCTAGGAAAGCTGAAATCTTATGAACAGCTGCTGAAGATAAGAGAAGCTGAGCAACAAAAGACTGCTACACCAACTAGGAAGGAGCAGAATATAGCCTTCAAAGCTTCAGAAGAATCAGAAACTTCTCCATCAAATGAAGAGTTGATGAGTCTCTTTGCAAAGAGATTCTTTAAGATGGGGAGAAAAGAATTCAAAAGGAAATCATCAAGGAGTGATGATAAACCAAGGTATGATAAAACTCCTTCTAAGGATATTATATGTTTTGGTTGTAGGAAACCTGGACATATTCTTCGAGAATGTCTAGAAAACAAGTATATGGAAAGGAGAAAGGAGAAAGACTCCACGAAGCACTCCAGCAAACCATCTTCCTACAAGCACAAGAAGAAGGAGAGAGGGTTTGTTGCAGAAACATGGAGTAACACTGAAGAATCATCTTCCTCCAGCTCTAGTGAAGATGAAGAGGAAGCAAAGGCCAAAGAAATCTGCTTAATGGCCATCAATGCTTCAGGGCATGTCTCAGAAGAATAAGAATCTGAAGAATGTTCAGATTGTGATCAGGTATTGGAAGATTTTGACTTTACCTCTAAAGATTTTAAAAATGACTTTAAATCTATGTGTAGTGATCTGATTAGATCTGAGAAGGAAATCAAACTTCTCAGAGATAAACAATTTAATTATGATAGCTTAGTATCAGAAAACATTAAATTGAAAAATGAAATAGATATGTATAGTGAACAAATCACTTTTCTGAAAGTTGAATTAAGTAAAGCAAAAAAGCTAGAGGAATCACTGAATGGAAGAAGCAAATAGCTAGTATAAATTACCAACACACTTAATGCTAGACTTAATAGAAGTAAGTTAGGATTAGGTGCATCATCCAATGAACCACCAATTATTAAGAAAAACTACCTTTCACAACCTATAAAGTTTATTTCAGATAAAGGTAAGAAAAATACAGAACAAATTAAAATAGTTAACAAAGTTTTAAAACAAGTTGAGATAAATAAATAAAAAACCAAAAGCTAAGTCTGAACAAAAATCGTCGAACCAAGATCGACGATCTCAGCATTATGCGTCGAACGATGATCGACGATCTCAGAACCCAGAGCTTGAGCCTAAACACTATGCAAACGGGGATCGACGATATCATTATGTATCGTCGAACAGGGATCGACGATTGTGGAACCCAGATAGTAGCCACTATTATTCTGAGAACCAAGATCGACGATATCAATGCTGGTCGTCGAACGCAGATCAACGATATGAACTAAAATCATCGAACCCAAAACAGTTCTATCAAAACTATAATTTCAACAGAAATTTCAATAAGAATTCTAACCCTAAACCTTTCAATCCCTTAACTAACTGGATAATCCCACCTAGGAGATTTCATCCTTTAGGTTATAAATGCAACCTGTATACTCTTATATTTCAAGTTTTAAATATGAAAAGAAGATAGGACCCAAGGTTACCTGGGTCGAAAATATATAAGTGTTCTTTGCAAATAAAGACCTATCCTACCATACAGGATAAGTGGTATTTGGATAGTGGGTGTTCCAAGCACATGACAGGAAACAAGGCCAATCTAAGTAACTATAAGGAAAAGCTAGGTCCAAAGGTTATATTTGGAGACTCAAGCTTTGGTCAGACAGAAGGCTATGAAGAATTTACACTTGGAGCTGTCACCTTCAAGAAAGTGGCATGTGTAAGTGGGCTGAAACATAACTTGATATCCATAGGACAGCTATGTGATGCAAGTTATGAGGTATGTTTTACTGAATCTAAATGCAATATTTCTCTAAACAGCATTACTGTGTTATCAGGTATTAGGTTAGGCAATATCTATTTAGTTGATATTAATTCTGCTTGTTCAGAAATCTGTTTATTTAATCAGGTTAGCAAAAATAATACTTTGTGGCATAAAAGGTTAGGACATGTAAATCTAAGAAACATTGCTAGGTTATCTAGGGACAACCTTCTTAGAGGATTGCCCTCTTGACCCTACAAGAAAGAAAGCCTTTGCAAGGCTTGTCAAGAAGGCAAGCAAACTAAAAATAGTTTTAAATCAGTTAATAAGAGTGATTCACCTAGAATTTTATATCTGCTTTATTTGGACTTTTTTTGGACCAATTGCTGTATAAAGCCTAGGAGGGAAGTCCTATACTTTAGTTATTGTAGATGACTTCTTTAGTTTCTCTTGGGTTTTCTTCTTGAGAAACAAGTCTAATAATTTCAAAGTTCTTAAAGACTTTCTAAAATGCATAAATATTGAGTACTCTACTCTAGTTGCATTGATCAGAAGTGATCATGACACTGAGTTTGAATCTCTTCCTATACAAGAATTCTGTGAGAAGGAAGGTATCAGACACTGCTTCTCTGCTCCCAGAAATCCTCAACAAAATGGGGTAGTTGAAAGGAAAAACAGAACACTCATTGAAACTACAGGCACATTGCTTGCTGATGCTCACATACCTCTATCCTACTGGGCAGAAGCTGTAAGCACAGCAAATTATGTCCTGAATAGAAGTTTGATACACAAACTTAAAGGCAAGACTCCCTATGAATTACTCAAAGGGAAGAAACCTAAAATAGACTACTCTCGAATTTTTGGTTGTATCAGTTATATACATAATAATAACAAAGATTATCTTAGAAAGATTGAAGCCAAAGCTACAATGGGAATCTTTTTAGGATATTCCCAAGTTAGCAAGGCATATAGTGTTCTCAATAAATCATCCTTGAAAATTGAAGAGTCAATACATGTTACATTTGATGAAGCTAATATGTTTTACAAGGGGAAAGAAACTTCTACCAGTGATCATCTGCAGGTACCAAGTCTATGTAAGAAGCTGGATGACTTAAATCTCACCTAGAAGGTGATATCTCATGCCTCACCACAAGCAAATGAAGACAGTGAAGAAGAATCTATGGAAGAAACTGAACTTCCTCCAACACCAGAAGTAATTCCATAATAGGAATTCACTCCAATTGCTGTTGCTGAACTAACTCCACCATCTGATTTTGTCACACTTAGGGATCACCCTAGATCCCAAGTAATTGGAGACATATCAGCAGGTGTACATACAAGACATTAACTCAACCATGATATGATGCATGCCTGTTTTGTCTATCAAATTGAACCTCAATCCATAACTGATGCTGAGCAAGATCCCCATTGGATCATTGCAATGCAAGAGGAACTAAATCAATTTGAAAGATGTAGAGTTTGGGACTTGGTTCCAAGGCCTAAAGGCTATCCAGTAATTGGAACTAAGTGGGTTTTCAGGAATAAGCTTGACGCCCAAGGTGTGATTGTGAGGAACAAGGCTAGGCTTGTTGCTCAAGGATATATGCAAGAGAAAGGAATTGACTATGATCAGGCCTTTGCTCCAGTTATCAGGCTAGAAGCTATAAGGTTTTTTCTGGCCTATGCTGCTTTTAAAAAGTTCACAGTTTATCAGATGGATGTCAAGAGTGCTTTCCTAAATGGAGTACTACTATAAGAGGTTTATGTAGAACAACCTCCAGGTTTTGTTTCTCCAACTTCCCCCTCTCATGTTTTTAAACTGCATAAGACTCTCTATGGTTTAAAGCAAGCTCCAAGAGCTTGGTATGAGACCTTAGCCAGCTTTCTTTTAGGGCATGGTTTTTCTAGAGGCATGGTAGATAAAACTCTTTTTACAAAATTGCATCATGATAAAATCTTATTAGTACAAATATATGTAGATGATATTATATTTGGTTCTACTGATCCCAAATTGTGCAAGAGATTTTCTAATCTAATGCATTCTAAATTTTAGATGAGCAGCATATGAGAGTTATCTTATTTCCTTGGTCTCCAAGTGAAACAATCTCCTGATGGTATCTTCATTTCCCAATCTAAATATGCTAATGAGCTTATTAAGAAGTTTGGGATGGCTGATGCATCTTCTATGAAGACTCCCATGGCTGCCAATACTATATTAGATACTGATGAACATGGAAAACCCGTTGATCAGACCAGGTATAGGGCCATTGTTGGATCCCTACTATATCTAACAGCAAGGACACCAAATATCCTGTTTGCAACATGTTTATGTGCTAGGTTCCAGGTGAACCCTAAAGAATCTCATCTTATTTTCATAAAAAGGATTTTAAGATATATAAAGGGTTGTCCTAATCTAGGACTCTGGTATCCAACAGAGTCAGCATTTGAGTTGACTGGATTTTCAGATGCTGACTTTGCTGGATGCAGAGTGGACAGAAAGAGCACTTCAGGAACTTGTCAGTTCTTGGGTGATAGACTTGTGTCCTGGTTTTGCAAGAAGCAAACCTCTATATCAACATCTACTGCTGAAGATGAATATATGGCAGCTGGCAGTTGCTGTTCACAGATTTTGTGGATACAAAACCAACTCTTAGATTATGGTTTCAATCTAAATAATTCAACCATCTTCTATGATAATACTAGTGTTATATCTATAACACATAATCCAGTGCATCATTCTAAAACAAAGCATATAGATATAAGACATCATTTCATTAGAGATAATGTAAATAAAAAGAAAATTAATCTAGACTTTATCTCCACTGATTTTCAAAGAGCAGATATTTTCACCAAACCCTTTGATGAAAAGAAGCACCTATTCTTCCTGAATCAGCTTGGAATGATAAATGGGAAGGATTAATTTAATTTTTGTCTTCTATTTTTGGATCTGTTTCTAAATCGTCGAACGAAGATCGACGATCTTCGAACAGCTCTTGAGCTAAATCGTCGAACTACGTTTGACGACAGCTCTGTGTGAAGACAAAAATCGTCGACCAGAGATCGACGACTTTGCTTCAGTTAATTGATCGTCAAGCTACACTCGACTATCACTTTCCGACTGAGATCAGAGACCAAAGATATTATTTGTTTATAAATTAATCTTTGATCTAAGATCGACGTTTTGGTTTTTATCGTCGAACAGAGATCATCTTTTCTTTTCTAAAAACCTATATGTAGGTTTCTCTTCGATCTTTGTCCCGCGTTTTCATATTCTATTTTCCATTTTCCCTTGATCTCTTCTCTTTTGAGTCTACAGATCTTCCATGGCAATTTCTACGACGGCTCTTTCAAAGATGAAGTTCGACACTGGTTTCCACGTCGACTTTGAACCGATCAGTCACTGTGATCCTATCTTTCAATGGGTATCAGTCACTGTGATCTCATTTTTCACGAAATGTTACAGCTATGTGATGATCAGGGTCTGAAGAAGTTCATGTCTACACGGATCAAACTATCTGTTGCTGAGATCAAAGAATAGGTTTACTCTTCCTCAACAAATGACTATTCCCTTTCTGCTTCCTCTGTCCCTTCTTCATCTAGGGGACTGCTTCCAGTTTTCACTGAAACCAGGCAGGGGGAGGTGTCCAATGAAGATGCAGCAGGTTCAGCCTCAGCAGACCTTCAAGCTCAGTCTCCTCCAGCAGTACAGGAAGAAGAAGTGTTTCAGAAATTTTGTGCAGATATAGATGACCAATGAAGCTGCAGTAGTTCCAACAACAGTAGCATTACAGAAATAGCAGAAGCAGATTATGATGATACAGATTGTAATGACACAGGTTTGGGCAAGGTTCAACAACAACAACATCAGCAATAACAACAGCAGAAGCAAATGCTTCAGTTTATTGCTTTGTATTCTCTTTGTGTTATGTAAATAGTGTCCTCACCCAAATAGGGGGAGATTATTGGAACCCTAGTTCTGATTTGGGTAAGGATCACTATTAGGTTTGCTTAGACTGACCCAAAATGTATAGTCAGGGTCATAGGTTTATTTCTTTAGTCTAGGCCAAGAGTCAACATCACATGGATCATCCTATAACAGCCTGTCAGAGACTCAAGTAGTTGTGTCAACACAGACTACATCAGTCGACACTCAGCAAAATTGTGTCGACACTTTGAATAAGCTATGTCGACTTCAGTAGCAGAATTGTGTCGACACACAGAGAGACTGTGTCGACACCCAGAAGAATTGTGTCGACACACAGAAAGGCTGTGTCGACACCCAGAAGATTTGTGTCGACACACAGACTATCATTCGTCACAGATAATATTAGTCGACACTAGCTCAGTCGACACAAGAAGGATTTGTGTCGACACAGTTCACTGATTATTAGTTGACAGTATCAGTCGACATCAGAAGGACTTGTGTCGATACCCAGAACCATCTGTCGACACAGTTCACAGAAGCTGTTTGAGAAGGATAAACCAAATTATCAGGTCAACGAACCAAGTTCTCAGGTCGACGATTTCTGGCTTTTTTAGTATGTCATTCCAGAAAATATTCTAAGTCCAGAAACAATTTTCAGCTCGACGATCGTTGATCTCCCATCGATGATCTCTGAGTCTTCTACTCTGAACTGAGCTCGACGATCTACGAGCTCAGGTCGACGATCTTGTGCTTCTCAACAGTTATCTCAGATCTATGATAGTTGCTCTCAGGTTGACGATCTATTAACCCAGTTCGATGATCTCTGATCCAAGCTCTATGATTTTTTACTGCCAACAGTTATCAGTTCTCTTAGTCCGGTCAGAAGTATTTATTTTTGTTATGATAAATCATTTCAAGGCAAATATATTCTGATAATTAATGCTGACATTCTCAAGGCTGATAGCCGTATCTAATGAAGCATTAATTATGGTATTCACAGAATATTTTGTCAAGACAGTTATGGAGTGAATTTATGATTGCCAGCCATTCGACCCGTTTGGGCTCCTAAATTATTGCAGAGAATTAAGTATTGTATGGGAATTCAAATTTAGGTCGTTAGTCATTCCGAATATTTAGAGAACTTAAAAAGACAGAGACAACAAGACAAACAGTCAGTCAGAAAATCAATCATCTTTTTGCTCTCAAGGTTTCTTGCTTTGCCAAAATACAAGGAAGAAGAAGAACTTGCTGAACACATAAATCTATCTAGTCTTCTTCCTTCATCAGGCTTCAACAATCTATAGAGAACTTGAATCAACATCAATCTGAATACCTACACCCTGGACAATGCTTCCTTCTTCCTGAAACTACTCAATATCTTAGGGGGAGCTTTGGCATCATCAAATCCATATATGAAAGTCCACCTAGTGTCAACTAGCTTCACCTATGGGGGGGGGGGGAATAGGTGACGTGCAGCGTTTTTGCGGAATTTAAGATTGTACCTGCACAATAAAAATAAACAGCACAGCACACTGAATACACAGGCAATTTATAGTGGTTCCCCGACTTGGGTACATCCACTTTCCCCCTTCGACCTATCTCCCAACAAGGGACGACTTGGTCACTTCTCCAATAGGATTGAAATCCAATCCCTGCACTATCAGAAGGAACCCTTCCACACGTAGGAGTCAACACTCCCACAAACCGGGTTGCACCCAACCCTTACAATACGGAACAACCGTTCCTTTACAACAAAAGTAAAACTAGAATGTACGCGAGATACAAACTTCGTTTGGAGACTAAGATGTCCCTCTTTGTTGACGATGTGTTCTTGACGTCCACAAGGAGTCCACAACCTTAGATCTCTCTTGGAGAGGATCTCCCCGGAACCGGTGGCGGCAAGATGGGCGGCGGCAAGGTTCACGGAATCGGCGGCGACAATGATGAGCGGCTGCACTTCCTTAGAGATCCAAACTTCGTAGCGAATCTAGCTAGGTCTACCAACGGTCACACTAGGATCAATCGTCTCGATCGATTCGGATGGGGAAGACTTTCCCGATCTACAAATCGAGAGACAAGAGATCTCCGGTTAGACACGTGAGACACTGAGCTTAGCTAGGCTTCTGTAACCGGAGATCGGGAAGACACCACGATCAACCGGCGAACACCTTGTCGCGAGCGGCAGCGGCGGCGGCGGAGCGAAAGCGGCGATTTAGGGTTCGTCCGTGCTCGCATATTTCTTCTTTTCTTCGCTGCTTACTGTTCAAAAATACCCGTGTATTTATACACTGTAGATACTAACAATATGACCGTTGTGGGTCCCACAAGTAGAAACCCAAAATCCGGTTCAAAATAGTCCAGCGGCAGAATTCGGTCCAGCAGCATCCAGAGAAAACGCCAAGTAAAATTTGTCGAGAATCATTGGTGATTCTCGACGAATCGGCGAGAATCAGTTAACGATTCTCGACGATTCGTCGAGAATCACTTGTGATTCTCGACGATTCCCTTGTTGATTCTCAACGATTTTCACTTGGTATTCATGACTTGCTCAGCGACGGGTTCGGCGAGAATCATTAGTGATTCTCTCCGAATCTTACTTGGCACCATTTTGAGGTAGCCGGAAGGAGTCGGCGAGAATCACTAGTGATTCTCGCCGAATCGGCGAGAATCACTTGGTGATTCTCGTCGACTTTTACTTAGACGAATTTTCATCTTTCCACCCAAGAGCTGCCCCTTGACCCATCCTTGCTCCTTGTCTTCTCTTGCATAAACATGGCCCTGTACTTGAAAGTAAGTGCACTCCAATAGAGAGAGTACACGTAGGCCAACACACTGATCTGCTCAACGAGGGATTACGTCGTGCAGACCCGTGTATATTGACCTACTGCACCCTGACATTGGTGTGCACTTAGCGTGGAAGAACTGCAAGCACAACTTAGAAGTTTCATCAAATACATTGTGAATTCATCTTAGCTTGACAGGTGGCTTCCTCAAATCCAGGTGATTGTGGATACAATACCCAACAATCTCCCCCTATTTGACGAAGCCAAAACCCTACTAGCTAAGATGAATAACACCAATCAAATAATAAAAAACAACATTCAGAAGTTAAACATGCAGCACAAGAGAATATAAACAACTAGATCAGGACTTGAGTCATTCACATATTCAAATACAAATATATATATATATATATATATATATATATATATATATATATATATATATATATATATATATATATATATATATATATATATATATATATATATATATATATATATATATATATATAATCTCAGAATTGTTCTTATCATAACAATAAGCATTAAATGTTCTTAGGAGAGAATGACAAGCTACAAGTTGTTGACTATCTTTCCTTAGCTAAGTCATCCTTGAGTTTTTGCGCCAAAAACTTCTTCCTTTGTCTCTCCATGTACTCTTTAGGCTTCGGATAGTATCTGGGAGGAGGAACTTTATCTTCATCCGTGTTGTTTCTGAAGAAGATGTTTCGTTTTGCTTCATAAGTCTTGTACCTTTCCCACTCATACTGGCTGTATACTTCGTTTCGATTGAGTTCTCCTTTTTCTTGTAGCCAGAAGGTGTCCAAGATGATGTTCTTTGAAACTGGACTCCACTTTTCGTTTCGAACTTCCTCCTCACTCATTCTGATTCTCTTCTCAGCTAGTGTCTCCTTGGAGGTCCCTTCCTGAGCTTTTCTCTTCCCCCTGGCTTTTGCTAGGGCCTCTTGGTCAAACATGCTCCTCAGTTTAGCTTTGGAGATAGCCCTAGCATCAGCTTCACTTATGGGAACATCTGCAGCACTTGCACTTAATCCCTTAGCAGCACTTACTCCCTCAACGGGTGTAGATGTCTCAGGAGCATGAGTATCCGCAGGATTTTCAGGCACGGCGACGCCTAACGCCTGGTGGAGCATCCACCAGTTGCTGTCATAGACGTACTTGTTTGACTGTTCGAAGTTATTGATCATGACTTCTCGGAGCTCAGCCATCTTAGCTATGTAGTCCTTCTCCCCCTTTTTGGCTTCGACAGCGATGAAGTTTGCATAGGAGTGCAGGGAGTCATCAATATGCTTGGTGGTCCGGGAGAATTCAGTGACCAAGGCCTGCTGATTGGCGTTGAGGGTGACCATATTACCGTCAAACTTTTGAATGTTGTTCGCGACAACATGAGCATTCTGATTTACAACAGCAAGAGTATCAGTGTTCTTTTTCAATCCGGCCATGAGAAGTGTGACAGCTTGGCCGACCTCGGTATACTTTGCTTCAAATTTCTTCTCCATCGTGTCAAGTTTATGGTTGATCTCCACCATATTCTTGGGCATGAGATTTTCAGATGTCTTGATCCTTTTCAGCAGTTTACTCTGAGCGTTATCAAAGGAGGCTTTAAGTTCATTCACTATGCCCTGAATGACATTTACAGTGTGAGTGGCTAGCTCATCTCGTAATGGAAGAGCCGGAGGCACCTCTTGGCCTTGCTCTTCAGTGGACGCATCTGTAGAGCTGGATACAAGCACAGTCTCTAATGGGGGAATGCTGGCGGCCTCGGTAGATTTATCTGACTCCCCCTCCACTGGTGCAACAATGTTGTCAGGAACGATTTCAGGTGCATGCTTGTCAGATGGAGGTTCAATGAGATCCGGAGCCTCCAATGCTTCATGTCCCTCATTCCCGTCATCCTCTTCGTAATCATCCATGAATTCATCTTTATCAGCAGCCTCTTCCAATTCGTTGTCAGCAGTCTCCAGTACAGTGTCACTTTCTTCTTGTATTTCGGCCACAGCATCCCTGGCCACCTGGGAGATGTCAGATACTACATCAGTATGAGGGGGTAGAGGCTCCCCCTCGATTCCTGCAGTCAAGGTATCAGGAATTTCACTGGGGGTGACTGCTGGAGATACTCCCTGTTGTTCTTCCACTGCAGTCTGCCCAATACGCCTCTCCCATCGGTCAAACACACTTGAGTCCATCTTCTTCAAGTAGTGGAGAGGAACACCTTTACTCATATCAAACTTGTCTCCATTTAGCTGATTTAGATATAGACTTATGATGCGGCCAAAACTCGGAGAGCTCAAGGTGTCATTTATCTTCTCGAACAACAACGCCCCCCAGTTGAACCATTTACGGCAGACAATAGCTATTAAGATCTTGAACATATCCGCTGAGATATGGTCATGAGAGCCCGGCTTGCAGATGAGCACCTTTCCAATGATGTCAGACAAAAGCTTCCCTTCTTCATTCATATCCTTGCGCTTGATCGACCGAGTTCCTCGTGGGAGACCACAGAATAGGAGAGTCCTGCCTTTGTCTTCTTCCTCAAGATAGTCCTCGTCCTCCGAGCTAGAGAGCTGCAGGAAGCGGGTCAGCTTGCTGGCAGACATCTTGACCTTTGCCCTAGCCACCTTGCTTTTGATTAGTGAATCGCCATTCCGGAGTCTTGCGGTAGCGAAGAACTCCAGCACCTCTTCGTCCAAGATTTTGCAAGGGTGCTCCAGGACGAATGAAAGCCCAACCTCTTCCAGCATCAGAATAATGTTTCTGAATTCGTCAGAGGCGTGAGAGAATCCAGTTCGAACAAGCTCGCAACCAGTGACCAACCCAGCAGTTGTCCTTGGAGCCATTGCAGATCTAAGGGGAGAAGCCCTATTCTACGCTTAATCAAAAATAAAAAAGGAAGCGATACTAGTGATCAAGTCCAAGTGAGGGTGAGTGTATACCTAACGGTGTAGACGTTGAGTTAGTTCGAGCGGAGAAGAATTGAAACAGGGAGAGATCGTTGGTAAGAGCTTCGGCGGGATTCTTGCGGGAGACCTTCGATGGAGACCGATTCAGCGAGCTTTCCTGCGGGAGTCGGCGAGTTGCCCTTCCGGTGAGTTTCCCCTGCGGCGGTGAGTCTTACGGGAGTCGGTGAGTTTCCCCTCGGCAAGTTTCCGGCGTAGAAGGAGTTGATTCGGCGAGCTTTCCTGCGGGCTTCGGCGAGTCGGCGGGTAAGGGAAGAGGCGGCGGAGGAACTCTTACGGGATTTGGTGTATCTCCTGTGAAGTGCTGAGGAACTCTTACGACGGGATTTGCTCCTTCAGCGGGATTCGTATGGAAGGCGAAGGGTCGGCGGGATTCTAAGTATATAATGGGTCGGCGGGATTTCAGCTCATTCGACGAGTATGCTGTGGTAAGTTTCCCGTGGAAATGAAAGGTCGGCGGGATTTGTTTAAGTCGAAATCGAAAGGTTTCTTTACTAGGAATCTTCAAGTTAAGAGGTATTGCAACGTTTTCGAATTCTTCTGATGTCAAGTCAATTTAAAAATGATAAATATATATATATATTGTAAAACTAATCTATTTGGGTTTGAACGAGGCTTTTCCAAACACTTCTTGATGTCAATTGTGAGTTGTCGAGATTCACAATGACATATCTTCGTTAACTCTTTATTGATGTATAAAAGGTTTGTATATATCGAGTTAACCTATCCTTAGATGTGCACACATACATGTATAAGCATAAGTATAAATATACATATAGATAGAGACATATGTGTAAATGTGGATGCAATATGACTCAAGTTCTTGAACTGATTAAAAGTACCTGGGATTATGAGAGTTAACATTTAGTCTCTCTGACTATAACATACCAGGTGCTCGATGTGAGTATGCTTATATATATATCACTTCTGTTATTCCAGATGCATGTTCCAATTCAGTCGTCGGACACCTACTGTCTAGTTCCCATCATATTTACGGGAACCTAGACTACCCTGCAAAAAGGAATTACCTTACCTTAGGAACCCAAATCATGTTGGGTCCTAGGTTCCTGTAAGCATAAGCACTCGACTGCCTTCCCCCAAAAAACCTGTCAGGAAGACTACCTCTGTTCCGTGAGTGTGGATAAGCCCCTGCCCTTGGCACAAAGGAGTTGTGCCAATAGTCGATGGCAAAGTGTCCCACTTTGCCACAGCACCAACACGGGTGAATGTTGTAGCGCCGTTTCTGACCTGATCTAGTGACTGAGGTAGTCACGGTCCTAGGTCTAAACGGGATAGAGCATGACCTCCTCACAAAATTTCCTCTTCAATCGTGACACGTGGAAGGGTGGAAGGAATGCATGTTGCGAGCGTCATGAGGCCGGGGAGGTGGTGACTTTCTTTCAGGCACCCCCCTTCCTGAGGCCCCATGAAAACTTACACCATGACTTCTATCCTCCCTATCCTGTATCCTCGGGTGGTGAGAAGTATTCTGTGAGCTGGGACCTGCAGATTCACACCGAGTTGAGGCAGTGGCAGTGAATATAAAGGGCTCAGAATGAGCCTTAGTTATTTTCTCATGGGTGGCCACGACGGCCCTTGCACTACGGGTGTATCCACAAGGGGACAGATCACCCTTGCAGTGACCACGACTATTCCTGTGGTCATACCTGAAGGCATGATTAGTAGCCTTCCTGCTTGGAGTGTGGGGTCGGAATACCGTTTCCCCATTTCTCCACGAATTGATAATCCGGGAGATCCACCCATTTTCTTGATTTCTCTTTATAGCATCAACTTTGGAAAAGTTTGATATTATTCTTTTCTCATTTTCTAGACTACTCTCTAGAGCTGAGATCTTAGAGTCCTTGACCTTGTTGGACGCCAATTGGAGAACCAACAAGATCTTCAGTCGAGCAATCTCTTGAGCTTGCTCCTCAGCAAGTAGGTTGCTTGACTGAAGGGCTCTCTTCAGTGAATCAGAATCTTCTGAAGGAAAGCAGTTCCTGTCTTCAGAAAGTTCAAAAGATCTGGGGCAGGATGAAGAAGTTACCCGCTCTTCTGTGTTATTGTCATTTGGGCCAGTGACCATTGTTTCATCCTCATCAGAGCTGCTTTCCTCACTGGCCTCTTCAGTCTCTGACACGAACACTGGAGCTCTGATGTTGTCCGAGAGAACCATGCCTTCATCTTCAGAGGTAAGGACCCCCACATAGGCTTCATACTCTGGTTGACAGCAGATTCCAGCTTTCTCTGACCCCCCCATCAACTCTGAGATCATCACCCACATAGATTTAGCTGTCCTACATTTTTCCAATCTAGAGCGAGAGGCTCCAGACCAGATGTCCATAATAATTTGACGAATCCTCTGGTCCAATTTGAATAATGAAAGTTCCGTCTCTGACATCTCAGCAATGCACATGGGCACTTGGATTCCAGAGTCGGAGGTCTTCATGGGAATAAACGGACCCTCTTCCAGGATGAAGGATGCTCGAGGATCGATAGCATCCAAGTGATACGACACTCTCATCCTCCAGATGGGATAATAATCCTTTGTGCATGCGGGGAGTTTGAGTGGCGGTATCTCATAATCCAGCTCCATGCTTCTGACACTGGTAGCAGGATTCTACTCAAGGTGTTAACCTTTTTGATGAGCAACCTCCCTCTGATACCACTTGAAAGTCCACCTAGTGTCAACTAGCTTCACCTATGGGAGGGGGGGGGGGGGGGAATAGGTGACGTGCAGCGTTTTTGCGGAATTTAAGATTGTACCTGCACAATAAAAATAAACAGCACAGCACACAGAATACACAGGCAATTTATAGTGGTTCCCGACTTGGGTACATCCACTTTTCCCCTTCGACCTATCTCCCAACAAGGGACGACTCGGTCACTTCTCCAACAGGATTGAAATCCAATCCCTGCACTATCGGAAGGAACCCTTCCACACGTAGGAGTCAACACTCCCACAAACCGGGTTGCACCCAACCCTTACAATACGGAACAACCATTCCTTTACAACAAAAGTAAAACTAGAATGTACGCGAGATACAAACTTCGTTTGGAGACTAAGATGTCACTCTTTGTTGACGACGTGTTCTTGACGTACACAAGGAGTCCACAACCTTAGATCTCTCTTGGAGAGGATGTCCCCGGAACCGGCGGTGGCAAGATGGGTGGCGGCAAGGTTCACGGAATCGGCGGCGACAACGATGAGCGGCTGCACTTCCTTAGAGATCCAAACTTCGTAGCGAAGCTAGCTAGGTCTACCAACGGTCACACTAGGATCAATCATCTCGATCGATTCGGATGGGGAAGACTTTCCCGATCGACAAATCGAGAGACAAGAGATCTCCAGTTAGACACGTGAGACGCTGAGCTTAGCTAGGCTTCTGTAACCGGAGATCGGGAAGACACCATGATCAACCGGCGAACACCTTGTCGCGAGCGGCAGCGGCGGCGGCGGAGCGAAACGGCGATTTAGGGTTCGTCCATGCTCGCATATTTCTTCTTTTCTTCGCTGCTTACTGTTCAAAAATACTCGTGTATTTATACACTGTAGATACTAACAATATGACCGTTGTGGTCCCACAAGTAGAAACCCGAATCCGGTTCAAAATAGTTCAGCGGCAGAATTCGGTCCAGCAGCATCCATAGAAAACGCCAGTAAAATTCGTCGAGAATCATTGGTGATTCTCGACGAATCGGCAAGAATCAGTTAACGATTATCGACGATTCGTCGAGAATCACTAGTGATTCCGACGATTCCCTTGTGATTCTCAACGATTTTCACTTGGTATTCATGACCTGCTCAGCGACGGGTTCGGCGAGAATCATTAGTGATTCTCGCCGAATCTTACTTGGCACCATTTTGAGGTAGCCGGAAGGAGTCGGCGAGAATCACTAGTGATTCTCGACGATTCGGCGAGAATCACTAGTGATTCTCGCCGAATCGGTGAGAATCACTTGGTGATTCTCGTCGACTTTTACTTAGATGAATTTTCGTCTTTCCCCAAGAGCTGCCCTTGACCATCCTTGCTCCTTGTCTTCTCTTGCATAAACACGGCCCTGTACTTGAAAGTAAGTGCACTCCATAGAGAGAGTACACGTAGGCCAACACACTGATCTGCTCAACGAGGGATTACGTCGTGCAGACCCGTGTATATTGACCTACTGCACCCTGACATTGGTGTGCACTTAGCGTGGAAGAACTGCAAGCACAACTTAAGAAGTTTCATCAAATACATTGTGAATTCATCTTAGCTTGACAGGTGGCTTCCTCAAATCCAGGTGATTGTGGATACAATACCCAACAATATAGTCTTCTCATTGTGTTTGAGAAAGAGAAGACTATCATCTATTTTTATTTAACCTCTCGTGTAAAGGGTTCTTAATCCCTTCAAAAGTAAACTCCTTAGTGATAGGGCACCTGATCAAAAACCTATTGGTTTTTAGGCACCTGATCAAAAGCCTGAAGGGTTTCTATATCTACCTGAAGCAGATCTTATGGTGATAGGGCACCTGATCAAAAACCTAAGTGGATTCCTATCAGGGTGGTAGAAGAGTGGATGTACCCAGATTTGGGGAACCACTATAAAATTTCTTGTGTCGTCTGGATTGCCTTGTGTTTTCTTTGTGCCTTGTGCTATGATAGTTTCTTGCTTTTACCTCTTTCTTATAAGTATCAATATTTTAATTCCGCAATATATCTAAACAAATTTTTTATTATACTCTATTCACCCCCCCTCTAGAGTAAACTGTATCTATCCCTCACTTTCAGAACGCGCGACCAACTATTATTCACCTTAAACTCCCCTAAAATTGTAGCATAAATAACTAAACGAACAAAAACTAGGGCAAATAATGCAGATTAAAAGCTAATCAGAAAGCTAACCTGTTATCACTTGAGTAGTGGTCTGAGCTTCCTCCCTGGTCACCACATTCAACTTTCCTTTCCCTTTGTCCTGATTTGGTGGCGGCGCCAGAGCCCGAATCAGGGCAAGCTATAGTAGGGAGTGAGCCTGGGAGCATGAAGACTTCAGGTGCGCCTTCTGCCCGCACTGGAAGCAAGTCTTATCCTTCGACCAGCAATGACTCACGTCATTTCCCTTCCTTGTACAGAATGTGCACACCAGGTCTCCCTTGGGTGCACCTTGGATGGTGAGCACCTACTGCTACTTCAGAGTGGCAATCCTTTTGAAACACCTTTCATAAGGTTGGCCAGATCGGCCACAGAAGCTACATATATCTCTACTTTTCTTCTTCGAAGAAGGGCCAGATGCCCTAGAGCTTCCATCCTCGTCACCTTTCCTCTTCTCTTTTCTCGTCGCGGTGCCTCGATTCTTGGCATTTTCAATCGCCTCAACTTTTAGAGCAGCTTCCACTGCCTCAGCATAACCTTCAGCTGTGGACTTAGCCAAATATCAAACAACATTAGTATAGGAGTTGAGTGAGTAAACATCACTCAACGCCAAAATACTTAGACAGATTTACTGTCTCATGGCGTTGAGTGAGTAACCTTCACTCAATGACAAACTACTTAGAATTAAAATCTGTTTCTAGGCTTTTAGTGATTCAGCTTCACTCAATACCAACTTGTTTTATCAGCTATCTGTTGCTTGGCATTGAGTGTGTGAGCATTACTCAACACCAAACTCCTTAGACAAAATTCTGTCTTCACTAGGCGTTGACAGCATTGAGTGAGCAACCTCCACTCAACGCTTTTTGCCTTAACCATTTTTCTGCTTAACTGTCTCAACCCTTTCTTGTTCTCAGCTTAGTCAAACACATGTCTCAGCAGTTGTGTTGAGACCAACACTTGTCTCAGCGGTTGTGTTGAGACCAACAATTGTCTCAGCGGTTGTGCTGAGAATAACTCCTGTCTCAGCAGTTTTTTTGAGACCAACATTTTTCTCAGCGCTTTTGCATTGAGCTTCTAAGATTTCTCGATGCTTTTGCCTTAGGCAAAATCTTCCTGCTTCTCTGGCGTTGAGAGCGTTGAGTGTGTCTTCATCACTCAATGCCTTTTTTCCTTAGCCCAATTTCTGAACTTAGTTCAACTAACTGAACTGATTTCAATGAATGGCGAGTTCAGCTCGACAAACTGTGAACTCAGTTCGACGAATTCTCTCAACTGAGTTCGACGAACTCAGAGTCTCAAACTCTGAACTTAGCTCGATGAGTGGTGAGCTCAGCTCAACAAACTCTGAACTTAGTTCGACGAATTCCTGAACTGAGCCCGATGAACTTAGAATCTTAAACTCTAAATTTATCTTGATGAATGGAGAGCTCAACTAGACGAACTCTGAACTTAGTTCGACAAATTTTGATGTTCGACTAAGTTCAACTCAAAGCCTTTTTGCTGTGATCTTAGCTCGACGAATGACAAGCTCAGCTCGACGAACTCTGTACTTAGTTCGACGAATTTTGAACAAAGATCGACTAAGTTCAACTTTATAGCCTTTTTGCTGTATGGCGTTGAGTGTGTCTTCATCACTCAACACCAAACTACTTAGCTATATTTCTAGCTTATGAACATTCTTTCTTACCTCTAGCGTTGAGTGAGCTTGCATCACTCAATGCATGTGGACTTAGCTGCAATGTCAATTGCTCCTTAACTTCTGGTGTTGAGTGAGCTTATCTCACTCAACGCCTATGGACTTAGGAAAATTCCTGCCTTTCCAGCTGTAACGTCCCGAATCGCTCTTGAAAGGGGAAACTAGATCTGATATACTCTAGAGGGGGGGTGAATAGAGTATATGGTGCTTTTTAAAACACAAAGAAAATCTTTTGCAAAGCTTTACAACAATTGTTGTAATGAGTGTGAGCAGGGAAGCAGAAATAAAATAAACCACAAAACTAAGCTATGCACAAAAGAATCTAGGCCAGAAACAAAAGAAAAACATGCACAACCAGAAGACACAAGGAAATATAGTGGTTCCCCAACTTGGGTACATCCACTCTTCTACCACCCTAGGTAGGAATCCACTGCAGGATGAGTTGATCAGGTGTCCTGGGCACCAATGAGCTTTTGATAAGGTGCTCAAAAACCAAAACAGATTTTTTGATCAGGTGTCTTGCCACCAATGAGCTTTGACAAGGTGCTCAAAAACCAACTTCAAACTTTTGAAGGGAGTTTGAAAAACCCTTTACAGAATGGGGGTGAGAGAGTGATGGCAGTCTTCTCTTTCTCAAGCAACTGAGAAGGCTATGTGGATTCAGTGATGTTGTCAAAGCTCCCCCTGAGTCCTTGAAGTCTTCAGGAAGATGAGCTTTGCTGAGGGTGATAGGCCTTCAAAGATAGATCTCCAGCAAAGGATGATTTCAGCAAGCTGAAATAAGTGTGTCTGGAGTCTTGAAGTGATGTTGGCCTTGAACACTTGAGAGCTGAAGAGATCTTAAGATTTGAAAGCTTGATCTCTTGATGAGTGTTCTTCTGAATTCTTGTTGACAGAAAATTTTTCAGAGTCTCTGTATATTGAGAGATGTCCTGTTCTTGTCAATCTCCCTTAACTGTTGTTTATTCAAAAAAAACATTCTCTCTTTTATTCTCTGAATCTCAATAGGAAAATAGCTTTGTCAAAGATAGCCGTTGGTCTGAATTAATTGCAGCCTTAATTGCATAAAATGTTCTGAAGGAAAGTCCACTGAATTATTCCTTGAAAAATCCCTTGAAACTTGCTCCAGAATTAAATGAAAACGGTTGGCAGATCTTCTGACTTAAATGCAGAAAAACTTCTATCTTGATTTGAATTTGAATTCTGAAGATCAACTGAAATCGTCGAACTGAGCTCTGCTATCGTCGAGCTGAGCTCAAGGAACTGGAAAAAGCAAGCAGCAAAGAAATCGTCGATCTGAGCTCAAAGATCGTCGAACTAAGCTCAGAGATAAAGATCCAGTACAGAGTCAAAATCGTCGACCTGAGCTCAGCGATCGTCGAATGGAGTTCGACGATATTGAGAAGTTGAGCTCAGCGATCGTCGACCAGAGCTCAACGATATTGAGAGGCTTGAGCTCAGCGATCGTCGAATGGAGCTCGACGATCTGCCAAAGTTGAGCTAGACGATCGTCGACCGAGTTCGACGAAACGTCATGCTGAGCTCGACGATTTGGACTTAGTCTCCAGAAAAACTTGGGTCTTCAGAGCAGCTTTCAAACCTATACTCCTGATCCCTTAGACTCAATTCTAATTGACCTATAATCTATACAGAAGGTCAAAACATAGAATCCTAGAGACATAGTGATCCTGACCCAAATTAGTAATAGGGTGTTCCAACAATCTCCCCCTATTTGGGTTAGGAAAACTATTTACAGACATTGAAAAACAAACAACATCAGACAGAAAAACATAAAACAACAACAACAAGACACAGAGCAGAACCATCACAGAGATATATTATATATGTGATATCCAGATAGCAGTTAGAAGAACCAAAAGTTGTCACCTTACAGAGTTATTCTTTTTCTTTGCCTTTAACCATTTTAATTTTTCCTGTTAGGATTTAAGCTTGATGTTTGGATCTGGTATCATCAGCTGCACCCAAATAATTTGCTTTGAAGCCCTGGGAACCACTGCAGCTGGATGCAACTCCATGTACCTGTCTGCATCAAAAAACTTACTGGAAGCATATCTTTCAACTCTTTTTGCCTCTGCTCTGACATGGTGGATATGTTGGAGGTGTCTAGCCCTTGTTCCTTTGCTTTCTTTATCTGATCTAAGGCAGCCAGTTCTTTCATCCTTGCAGTCCAAGCCATAGGATTTTCTCAGGATCCTCAAATGGAACAGGTGGCTCATACCTGTTGGAAGTAGTTTCTTGAGGTGTCCTGGCAGTCACATTTTCTCTAAGCTTTAAGGGAATGGACCTGAAGATGTATCAGAAGAAACATGTCCACCCCTGGAATAAGGATGCTGCCTGGAGTGTCCTTTGGAGTAAACCTGAGTTTCTCTTTGGTTTCCCCTATCCTCCCCTTCTAGAGTAGGACCCCCTAGATTGGCTTTCCCTTTGATATGTTCTTGCATGAGGCTGGTAGGGAGCCTGGCTTCTAGCAGGGCCTGATCTTGCAGAGCTGCCACCTGCACCTGCATCAGGTGGAGGTGGTGGAGGAGGATGAGGGTGCTTGGACTGGAAGAATCTTTATCAAACTTCCTCTTCTTCTTCATTGCCTTTAACTGGTTCCTGGAGAATTGCATCCAATGCTCAGAGATTGGGCAATTGTGCAGATATAATATGGAACATCATTATCATCTCTGACTTTGGCAGGAGGAACTCTCTTCAAGGCCTTACTTCTTGCCTTTCTTTTCCTTGCAATTGTGGCAGATGAGTCATCAGAAGCAGTAGCATAATCCTCAGATTCAGAGCTTTGTTCATCATACAGTGCATCAAGCTTCTTCATCAAATCCTCTTTTAACTGGACAGCAGCTGATGGGGCAGAAGATGCAGAAACAGGAGGAGCAACAGGAGCAGCAGCAGATGTTACAACAAGTACAGGAGCAGCAGCAGCTTCAGAGATAATAACTTCTACAGCAGGCTCAACATCAACAGCCTCTGTCATCAGAAAATCCTGTGAGAAGGGCTCAAAAGCAGCAATTGAGACAGTTTCTTCCTCAGTAGCAGCAGCATCAGCATCATCATAAGCAGCAGTCACTGACTGAATAAAATCAGAGAGGATTCTGGGGTCACAGCAGGAGAAGGGCACTAGAGCCCTGGACAAGTCTTCTGACTGGGCAGCAGGGACCTCTGGGGCTGGACAGCATATGGCTCTGGGAGGCAGCAGAAGTGAGCAGTATCAAAAGTAGACAGCAAAGACCTTAGGTCTATTGCTATTACTGGTGTAGCAGCAGCAGCAGAAGCAGACACGCAGGGGCAGCAGCAGAGACAGCAACAAGAGGAGCAGCAGCAGCAACAGCTTCATAAGGCATCTCCCCCTGCCTGGATGCAGAAATATGTGCATCAAGGCACACTGCTGGGGGTGCTGCTGAAGGAAAAGGAAGGAGGACAGCCTGGCAGAGAGAGCTGCCACTGATTGTTGCAGAGGAGCTAAGCTGGCTTCCATGAGAAGGGAGAGCCTAGGAGCAAGGAGCTCATACAACATATCAGCAAGGGCTGGGAGATCTACATGCTCAAGGGGAGCAGAGGTAGAGGGGACAGGGATGGCTGAGGGAGCTGGAGGAGGAGGGCTGAAGGTGGAAGAGATGGCTCAGGAGAGGGTATGGTAGAGATAGAGGGTACAGGAATGGAAATGGAGGGAGTGAAGGTGGGTTGATCAATAATTGATGGAGAAGGTCTTGGAAAGTTGTGGAGGTGGAGGGTAAATCTGGAGGAGAGGAGGGGGAATCATCCATGTAGGATTCATCCAGAAGGTGAAGGAGGGAATGAGATGAGATGAGGTGACATCTGGAGGGTGGATAGGAGAAAAGGATGGAAGTGGTCTGCTGGAGGAGAGGAAATTATTGCTGGGGATGGAATGAGGTTGGAGATGGGCTGGAAATGGTAATGGTGGAGGGTGCTGGAGAGGTGGATGGAATAGGTAGGGTTGGGCTTGGAGGAGGGAAGCAGCACTGGCAGCAGGCAGGTCTTCTGCAGGGGCAGAGACCTGGGGTGGAGTGACTCTAAGAGTCCTGGTGCCTGAAGGGCCAGAAGAGGAGGGCCTGCTGGGCTTGGAGATTTTTTGCCTGTCCCATTTCCCAAAAAGGGCACAGGTGAGTCTCTTGGAGGCATTGATGTGCACTCCAGAGGAGACTAGCAGGGCAGGGCACTTAGCCTGGAGGAAGATTCCCAGAATCTTCCAAAGTTCACAAAGGTTTTGTTGATCTTTTTCTTCAACAAATCAAAAAATACTTCTCCCCAGTTCAAGTCTTTTCTATCTACCAGAGCTCCCATAAGGCAGAGCTGGAATCTGGAGATAGTATCATGAGCAGAATGCTTGGCCAAAAGGACCTTGCCTACAACATCAGCCAAAAACCTGTATCCACAGACAGGTTTCTCTTAAACAGTTTGCTAGGGTTCCCCTCAGGATGACCCATCCTGGCAAGAACATCAGCAAACTCTTCTCCAGAAAGGTCAGCAGAGTCTTCACCATTCCTGAAGCCAAATACCTCTGTGAGTACTGTTGGAGTCAGAGGTACCTGGGTGCCACAATGGGAGCCAACTATGGTGTTGTTGTCAGGTTGTGGGCAGTATAAACCCATTCTTTAATTTCATCAGATGCTAGTGATTCTGGTGGACATCAGGGCAGTTAATTGCTGATCTTTGAATAAGGTGAGAATATCTTGGAAGATTTGATCTGTGGTGTTGAAGGAATCGAAATCGATGTCAAAGCCGGCATCAAATTTCATTGCAGAGAGTACAGCAACTGAAACGGCCATGGTACCTGCAAAAAATCAACAAACAAAACGACCAAGTGTAGAACTGTTTGGAGGAAGAAAAGTTTGCAGAGGAATTGAAAGCGCAAGAGAGAACGACGGCGAAAAAAGAGTTTTATATTAGGGTTCGACGCAGAAAAGGAAAGATCGTTGAACTCAGTTCGACGATCGAGGCTTCTAAAGGAATCTGAAGAGACTCAAAATCGTCGATCTCCGTTCGACGATCTGGAAAGGCGTCGAGCTCCGTTCGACGATCGTTCAGTGAACAAAATCGTCGAGCGCCGTTCGACGATCGTTGACGGAAGAGATAGTCCATACTATCAGAGGGGCGCTGAACTCAGTTCGACGATTCTGGAAATCGTCGAACTCCGTTCGACGATCTTTGGGAAATCGTCGAGCGCAGTTCAGAGATCAGAGAATTTCTAGATACTAAGAAAAATCAGAAATTTGCCTAGTCTTGGTCAATTTTAGCTTTCAAATCTGGGGTTTTATTTGAGACTTCCTCCATCTAGCATGCCTAACTGATTTAGGAAGAAGGTATGTTTCTTTTCATCCAAAGGCTTGGTGAAAATATCTCCCCTTTGTAAATCAGTTGGGATATACTGCAATTCAATTTTTTCTTCTCAACATTATCCCTTAAGAAATGATGCCTAATTCTATATTGTTTTCCTACTATGGAGGACTGGATTTTGAGCTATGGAGATAGCACTTGTATTGTCACAAAAATTTTTGACTTCTCTAAGTTGTAACCATAGTCTAGGAGTTGATTTTGAATCCACAATATTTGTGAACAACAACTGCCTGCAGCCATGTATTCAGCTTCAGCAGTTGAAGTTGACACAGATGTTTGTTTCTTGCAAAACCAAGAGACAAGTCTATCACCAAGGAACTGACAAGTTCCACTGGTGCTTTTCCTGTCAATTCTGCATCCAGCATAATCAGCATCAGAGAATCCAGTTAACTCAAATGCTGAATCTTTTGGATACCAGAGTCCTAAATTTGGACAACTTTTAACATACCTGAGAATCCTCTTTACTAATGTGAGGTGTGACTCTCTAGGGCTAACTTGGAATCTAGCACATATACATGTAGCAAACATTATATCTGGTCTACTAGCTGTAAGGTACAGTAAAGAGCCAATCATTGCTCTATATGTTGTCTGATCAACAGGTTTCCCATGTTCATCAGCATCCAATACAGCATTGGTAGGCATGGGTGTTTTCATGCAAGATGCCTCAGACATGCCAAATTTCTTAACCAGCTCATTAGCATATTTGGTTTGAGAAATAAAGATGCCTTCAGCATGTTGTTTGACTTGCAATCCTAGGAAGAAGGATAGCTCACCCATGCTACTCATCTCAAATTTAGAATGCATTAGGTTAGAAAATCTTCTGCACAATTTTGAGTCAGTAGAACCAAAAATGATATCGTCTACATAAATTTGTACTAGTAGGGTATGGGACTTATGGGTTCTAATGAAAAGAGTTTGGTCTACTCTACCCCTTATAAAACCATTTTTCAAGAGAAAGCATGCTAGGGTCTCATACCATGCTCTGGGAGCTTGCTTGAGACCATATAATGCTTTATTCAATTTAAAAACAAAATCAGGATGAGTTGGAGAGATAAAACCTGGAGGTTGTCTGACATAGACTTCCTCTTGATGTCTCCATTTAAGAAGGCACTCTTGACATCCATTTGATAAACTTTGAAGCCTTTGTGAGCTGCATAAGCTAAGAAAATCCTGATGGCTTCTAATCTTGCAACAGGTGCAAAGGTCTGGTCGTAGTCAATTCCTTCTTCTTGAGAATATCCTTGGGCAACTAGCCTTGCCTTGTTCCTTACTATTACTCCTTGATCATCCAGTTTGTTTCTGAATACCCATTTGTTCCAACAATGGAATGATCCTTAGGCTTTGGCACTAGTTCCCATACTTTGTTCCTCTCAAATTGATGCAGCTCCTCTTGCATGGCAATGATCCAGTGTGGATCTTGCTCTGCATCTTGAATGGACTGAGGTTCAATTTGAGAAAGGAAGCAGGTGGCAACAGGTTTTGGTTGACCTGATTTCTGGTTTGCACACCAGCTGAGAGTTCTCCAATTATTTGGGTAATTGGATGGTCTCTTGATGTTACTAAATCAACAGGGGGTGTTGATTGTTCACCAACCTGTGTTGTTGTTTCCTCTTGGTACAACAACTGGCTCTTCAAGTGAGCTTCAATATGTTGAGCATTGCTTTCATCTTCACTGCTTTCATCCTCTTGAGCAACCTGTAGCTTGTTCATATCTTCAACTAGAGAGTGTTCCTGCAAAGGTTCTATGGTAGAAGAAATCTTCTCCTTGAAAGACATGTTAGTTTCATCAAAAGAAACATGAACAGATTCCTCAATTTTCAATGATGATTTATTATAAACCCTATATGCCTTGCTGATCATGGAGTATCCCAGAAACACTCCTTCATCAGCTTTGGCTTGAAATTTTGCTAGATGTTTCTTATCATTATTGTGAATATAACAAATGCAACCAAAAATTTTGAAATAGTCAACTTTAGGTTTCTTCCCTTTGAGTAATTCATAGGGAGTCTTTCCCTTCAGTTTATGTATCAGACTCCTGTTCAGCAATAGTTGGAGGTGTTTACTGCCTCTGCCCAAAAGGATAGAGGTAGATGAGCATCTGACAACAATGTAGTGGCAGATTCAATAAGGGTTCTATTTTTCCTTTCAGCTACCCCATTTTGTTGAGGAGTTCTAGGAGCTGAGAAAGTGGCCTGATCCCTTCACTCTGACAGAACTCTTGCATAAGAAGAGAATCAAACTCTGTCCCATGATCACTTCTGATCAGGGCAATGTGAGTATTGAACTCAATCTTTATACATTGAGAAACTCTGTCAGACACTTAAAGTTATCAGACTTCTTCCTTAGAAAGAACACCCAAGTGAATCTAGAGAAGTCATCTACAATCACAAAGTGTAGGATTTCCCTCCTAGGCTTTGTACTGTGATGGGTCCAAATAGATCCATGTGTAACAGATACAATATCCTAGGTGAATCACTCTTATTAAGTGACTTAAACTGTTTTTAGTTTGCTTGCCTAATTGACAAGCCTTGCAGAGTCCTTCCTTCTTGTAGGGGCCAGAAGGTAGTCCTCTAACAAGGTTGTCCTTGGATAGCCTAGCAATAGTTCTAAGGTTTAGGTGTCCTAATCTCTTATGCCATAAAACATTTGGTCTATAAACTGAATTGAATAAGCAGATGTCTATAGAAGTTGAAAGAAAATCTACAAGGTAGATGTTACCTTTCTTTACCTGTTACACAGTGGTGTTGTCCTCTGATGTGATTTGCATGAAGTTTGCTGAAGTTCACTGGTAGCCTTCATCACGCTGACTGATGGCTGATTAA